>JALIGW010000001.1:131585302-132185302 GCA_023053685.1 Diadophis punctatus similis | reverse complement strand
GTTGAAAAATTGCAACCATGACTTAACAAGCATAACTCTATAACTGTGCAAAGGGATCCTAAATATTGTTTGAGATCATTTTAGGGCAAACGACATGTGACGTAAGAGGCAACCCAAACTTTAATTTTAGCACAATCATCACTTTATTGTGTGATTAGTAAATTTCTAAATCAGAAAACTGGTTTCAGAAATGCTGACTTTGAGCTGGGCCAAAGCCAACTTGATGATGCATTAAAGTATCAATTATTTATGACAGAAATAAGAGCTCTTATTAGTATCTATTGCTTTTCTTTATAAGCAAGATTGCAAAAAAAATGATTATTTAATGGAGCAGAATTAATTGGAGCCTTGGAAAAGGCCAGGTTATTCACTTCTCACTAGTAGCTGGGAAGTGAGCATTAGTCTAATGGCAGCTGGAACATAAGCAGACAAAATAAGTCAATTAAGTAAGTGAGATACTCTCATAATACAGTAAGACCTTCCTATATTTCACCCTGTGGCAGAATTCTCACTAACGTATGAGCCACTAAGGTTCCACTTTTCAAAGTAAATCTAATACAGAAGTGAGCAGCCTCGGCAGATTTTTGCTTAAATAGCATTTCTTTTACCTATTAATATGAATCAGCAGATCCATGTGGTCTCTATTCTAACCTTGTTCGAACGGCATCTTTAAACCTGGTTTTCTCCATCAGACCTTGGACTAAGGTTAATGGTGGGCTGCTTGTGGGAAGGTTTTATGTTAAAGAAGCCATGTGTTTATTTTACTCTTGCTAGAAGTTCATCTCTCTTTTGTGTTTTGTATTATTCCAAACTTTAGTGCTCAGAGTCCAGTGGTGGGTTGCTCCCGGTTCTGACCGGTTCGAAGAACTGGTAGCGCTGGTGGCGGGAGGCTCCGCCCACCCGCCTGGGACTCTTCTGCGCATGCGCAGAAGCGAACCAGTAGTAAAGGGTTTTAGAACCCACTACTGTCAGAGTCATTATGGAGCCAGAAGGTCTTACAAATTTTATAGGCTGATAACTAGACTGCTACTGTTACCAATGGTGAATAATACTAGATTTCTACGTTTTTCTTCTTCTTTCCTTTCCTTTACAAAAGGCTGTCTTAGGAAGAGATCATCCCCATGATGAAGCAGGCTTGTAGGAACAAAGTGGTCAGAATTATAGTATGTACTGCGGTAAGCATGCAAAACCACTTCCAACGATTGAGAACCTGAATGATTTGCACCAAATATTAGGCTACATGATGCAATAGAGAATATGGACATGAAAATGAATCAGTGGTATATTAAATCATTTTCTTAATCTATTCTGTGCATTAGCATTATTAAATATTAAGTAAGAATTAGACGTGTCACTTTCAGGGTTACCAAAATGATTCTTTATTCCCCCCCACAAATAAATATAGCAATGATTTGGGGAGTATGATGTGGTTTATTAATAATTTTATTCCAGTTGTACATCATGACTGTTCAACGTTTTTTTTCAATAAATCTAGCAATGATTTGGGGAGTATTTTTTAAAACAATGTATTTTATTAATCATTTTATACATTATTTCGAATGTATCAAGCATTCAGAATTATGCTTATCCAGCCAACCTACCTGACTTTACTCCCCATGGCTTTGCAGTGGAAGTCACAGCAACAATTAGGTTACACAAAGCATTTCCTCTGCTATTCATTTTCTTAAGATCAGGTGCCTTTGCATTCCATTCATCTTCCAAATCCTAAGGAATGAACAAACTATTATTCTCAATAGTAACTACAATTATCATTTGGAGAGAACATATTTACACTCTAAAGCAGGGGTGTCAAACTCGATTTCATTGAGGGCCGCATCAGGGTTGTGTTTGATGTCAGGGGCTGGGGTGGGTGTGGCCAGCTTGACATCACTCGTGTCAGAGGCGTCTGTGGTAGCCCGAGCGCTCTGCCAGCGAAAATGGGCTCCCGAGCTCCGTTTTCAGCTGTGACAGCCTCCTGTCGCCCTCTGCAAGCGAAAACAGAGCTCCGTTTTCGCTGGCAGAGGGCGGCAGGAGGCTGTCACAGCTGAAAACGGAGCTTGGGAGGGCTGCACACGGCCCTCCTGAGCTCCATTTTCACTGGCAGAATCACCGCGGGCCGGTCCTTTGCTGTTTCTAGGGCGGCCCCGCGGGCCAGATCTAAGCACGCCACGGGCCGAATCCAGCCCCCGAACCTGGAATTTGATACCCCTGCTCTAAAGGACTTAATATGACTAGATGGGCACTGAAAAAAGTACCATGACTACTTTTCACACTTATGACCCTAGCAGCATCCCCATGCTCATGTGATTTACATTTGGATGCTTGACAATTGACTCACATGTATGATGGTTGTCGTGTCCAGGGATCATGTGATCCCCTTTTGTGACCTTCTGACAAGCAAAGTCAATGGGGAAACCAGATTCACTTAAACAACTGTGTTACTAATTTAATAGCTGCAGTGGTTCACTCAACAAATGTGGCAAGAAAGGCCAAAACTCACTTAACAAATTTCTCACTTAGCAGCATAAATGTTGGGCTCAACTGTGGTCGTAAGTCTAAGACTACCTGTACACTGCACCTTGTCCTGCTTGTCTCTTGAAGTATAGAAGGATTTGTTTTAACCAAAACTCAGAACACTTGGAAGGTCATATGTTTATTTTGGGTTTGAAATCACACACATATTTTCCATTTTATCTATGCTTCCATTATACAAATAAACTTTTGCACATAGTGAGTGGCTCTCTCCTTTATTAATGCTTGCACATGCTACGCAGGTTTTAATCCATTCTGGCCAGCATTAAATGAGTGATGATAGTGTTTGCAGCCCCTTCAACTCAGAGACCACTGTTTAATTAATGGACATAAAAATCCTTGTCTGGAAGTACTGCCTGTAAAGACAAACACATTTCATACCTTGGTGCTTTGCAAATGTTTCTTTAAGCTATCAGTATTTAAAGAGGGCTGCATAGGGGGAATTCTTTCTGTCGTTTCGTCTATCCATTTCTTCAGAGACTCAACATAACCCCTGAATGCATCAATTTGTTGTTGGCAAGAGGATACATCCTTCTCTCTATAAAATTAAAAGCAGAAATAATGAATTGGGAAAGTTAAGGCCTCCCTGACCTCAGAATTAAATATGTAGTACTTTTCTAAGTTAAACCAGTTGTTAAAAGCTGTATTCAGAGTGCCGATATATACTGAAATAATTTGATAAATTTAACGAACAACTGGAACAAAAAAACTCCTTGAGAAGGCATACTGCATCTGTTCACACAGAGACTGGCAAAAAGGTTCTACAGATATCCAAATCTTAAGCTTTAAAAATGATTACCATCTGCTTGAATTGCACATGGAAGAAAACTGGCAACTAGTGTAACTGTCACACCAGAGATGTAACACTGGCATATCACATCGTTGCATCAGTAACTATTGAAATGTTGCATTCTGGACCATTTGCAGCTTCTACATAATATTCACAGGCAGCCTCCACCCCAAGTGCATTGCAGTAATCCAAAAAGGATGAGATCCAGGCATGACCCAAAGATGACCATAGAGGATCATCACAGTATTATCCTCTCCCCAAGGGAAGCATTCATTCACAATTGTTTGAACTTCCTGTTAACTTTCTAAAGCTAACACCAATCAGGAAAGGCAGAAAACCAAAATACAGGGGACAGAAGTGAAGTTTTAAAGAATTATGTCCACTTAAGACCAACAGGCTCAAACTCTTACTAGAAACTAAGTTCCATGTCCAGCTAGCATCCAACTTAGAGCAATCCAATGTTACTACAATACAAAAGTACCAGTCAGTATTAAATATAATTCTATCTCTCATTTATGAAACATGTCATTCGTTGTATTCTAAATTATTGACAAAAAGGCTCTCGAATAAAGTCACGATAATTGTAGATCTATTAATCATTAATCCCCAGTAACCTTTTGACCCACTTCATGATTACTGCCTTGTCGTGGCGAAGGGGCTTGCGTAGCTCAATGAAGCTATGAGCTATGCCGTGCAGGGCCACCCAAGATGGACAGGTCATAGCAGAGAGCTCTGACAAAACGTGATCCACTGGAGAAGGAAATGGCAACCCACTCCAGTATCTTTGCCATGAAAACCCCATGGACAGCATTAAAAGGCAAAAAGATATGACGCTGGAAGATGAGCCCCTCAGGTCGGAGGTTGTCCAATATGCTACTGGGGAAGAACAGAGGGCTAGTACTAGTAGCACCAGAAAGAATGAAGCGACTGGGTCAAACTTGAAAGGACACTCAGCTGTGGATGTATCCGGTGGTGAAAGGAAAGTCTGATGCTATAAAAATCTATAACCTGGAATGTAAGATCCATGAATCAAGGCAAGCTGGACATGGTCAAACAAGAGATAACAAGACTGAACATTGACATCTTAGGAATCAGCGAACTAAAATGGAAAGGAATGGGTGAATTTAATTCAGATGACCATCAGGTATACCATTGCAGGCAAGAATCCCTCCGAAGAAATGGAGTAGCCTTCATAGTCAATAAAAGAGTAGGAAAAGCAATACTGGGATACAATCCCCAAAACGACAGAATGATCTTAGTTTTAATCCAAGGCAAACCATTCAACATCACAGTAATCCAAGTCTATGCCCCAACCACTGGTGCTGAAGAGGATGAAGTTGACCGGTTCTATGAAGCCCTACAGCACCTTCTAGAATTAACACCAAAAAATGATGTCCTTACCATCATGGAGGATTGGAATGCTAAAGTAGGAAGCCAAAAGATAACTGGAATAACAGCCAAGTTTGGCCTTGGGAGTACAAAATGAAGTAGGGCACAGGCTGGTAGAATTTTGTCAAGAGAATACGATGGTCATAGCAAACACTCTTTTCCAACAACCCAAGAGACGACTCTACACATGGACATTACCAGACAGTCAACACAGAAATCAGACTGACTATGTGCTCTGCAGCCAAAGATGGAGAAGCTCTATACAGTCAGTAAAAACAAGACCAGGAGCCGATTGTGGCTCAGATCATGAGCTTCTCCTTGCAAAATTTAGGCTTAAATTGAAGAAAGTAGGGAAAAGCACTAGGCCACTCTGGTATGAACTAAACCATATTCCTGATGAATATACAGTAGAAGTGACAAATAGATTTAATAATTAGATCTGATAGACAGAGTGCCTGAAGAACTATGGACGGAGGTTCGCAACATTGTACAAGAGGTAGCAACTAAAACCATCCCAAAGAAAAAGAAATGAAAGAAAGCAAAATGGCTGTCTGAGGAAGCTTTGCAAATAGCTGAGGAAAGAAGGGAAGCAAAAGGCAAGGGAGAAAGAGAAAGATACACCCAATCGAATGCAGAATTCCAGAGAATAGCTAGAAGAGATAAGAATGCCTTCTTAAATGAACAGTGAAAAGAAATAGAAGAAAACAATAGAATAGGGAGGACCAGAGATCTCTTCAAGAAAATTGGAGATATGAAGGGAACATTTCATGCAAAGATGGGCATGATAAAGGACCGAAATGGCAGGGACCTAACAGGCAGAAGAGATTAAGAAGAGGTGGCAAAATTACACAGAAGAACTATACAAGAACAAGCTTAACATCCCTGATAACCACGATGGGGTGGTCACTGACCTCGAGCCAGACATCCTAGAATGTGAAGTCAAATGGGCCTTAGGAAGTCTGAGCAACAACTAAGCTAGTGGAAGTGACAGTATTCCAGCTGAGCTATTCAAAATCTTAAAAGACAATGCAGTAAAAGTGCTACTCAATTTGCCAGCAAATTTGGAAAACTCAACAGTGGCCACAGGATTGGAAAAGGTCAGTTTACATTCCGATTCCAAAGAAAGGGAGTGCCAAAGAATGTTCAAACTATCGCACCATTGCACTCATTTCACATGCTAGCAAAGTTATGCTCAAAATCCTACAAGGTAGGCTCCAGCAGTATGTCGACCGAGAACTACCAGAAGTACAGGCAGGATTTCGAAGAGGCAGAGGAATTAAAGATCAAATTGCCAACATACACTGGATCATGGAGAAAGCTAGGGACTTCCAGAAAAACATCTACTTCTGCTTCATTGACTATGCTAAAAAGCCTTTGATTCAAAGGTGGTATTCAGCCGGTTCTATCCGGTTCGGGCGAACCGGTAGCGCTGATTGTGGGAGGCCCTGCCTACCTGCCCAGACATAATCATGTTCCATTTATCCATGTTCTCGAGGCTGTGTGCATGCACGGAAGGCTTTGCGCATGTGCGGACAGGGTGCGTGCGAGCGTAGCCGGTAGGGAAGGTAAGTGAATACCACCCTTGCTTTGATTGTGTGGATCACAACAAATTGTGGCAAGTTCTTAAAGAGATGGGAGTACCAGACCATCTTATTTGTCTCTTGAGAAACCTATATGCGGGTCAAGAAGCAACAGTGAGAACTGGACACGGAATTGGTTCAAAATTGAGAAAGGAGTTCGACAAGGCTGTATACTGTCACCCTGTCTATTTAACTTATATACAGAGCACATCATGAGAAAGGCAGGGCTAGATGAATCAAAAGTTGGAATTAAGATTGCCGGGAGAAATATGAACAACCTCAGATATGCAGAGGATACCACTCTAATGGCAGAAAGTGAAGAGGAACTAAAGAGCCTCTTGATGCGGGTGAAGGAGGAAAGTGCAAAAGTTGGCTTGAAACTCAACATTAAGAAAACTAAGATCATGGCATCCGGCCCTCTCAATTCCTGGCAAATAAATGGGGAAGAAATGGAGGTAGTGACAGATTTTATTTTCCTGGGTTCCAAGATCACTGCAGATGGGGACTACAGCCAAGAAATTAAAAGACGCTTGCTCCTGGGGAGGAAAGCTATGACAAATCTAAACAGCATACTAAAAAGCAGAGACATCACCCTGCCAACAAAAGCGTATATAGTAAAGACTATGGTTTTCCCAGTTGCAATGTATGGCTGTGAAAGTTGGACCATAAGAAAGGCCAAAGAATTGAGGCCTCTGAACTATGGTGCTGGAGAAGACTCCTGTGAGTCCCTTGGACTGCAAGACGATCAAACCGGTCAGTTCTAGAGGTGATCAACCCTGTCTGTCTTTAGAAGGCCAGATCCTGAAGATGAAACTCAAATAATTTGGCCACCAAATGAGAAGGAAGGACTCACTGGAGAAGAGCCTAATGCTGGGAAAGACTGAGGGCAAAAGAAGAATGGGACAACAGAGAATGAGATGGCTGGATGGAGTCACTGAAGCAGTCGGAGTGAGCTTAAATGGACTCCAGAGGATGGTAGAGGACAGGAAGGCCTGGAGGAACATTGTCCATGGGGTCGCGATGGGTCGGACACGACTTTGCGACTAACAACAACAAATCTAAACCTTTTGACAGCCTTGCTGTTGTCATGAAATCATTATCTTCCATCTCCATTCTAAAATTCAGCGACTATACTCACTTTTCTTGTATCATCTCTTCCATTTCCCTGAATTTCTTCGACAAGACATTTACTTTTTCGAACACTAATGACTTGTCTCCTGGAAGAGCATGAGGAGAAAGTTCTTCAATGAGGTGTTGCAAAACTTCAAGATCTTTCTTCTGCTCCATCAATTCTGTGTTGGTTTCCTATAAAATGAAGAAAGAAAGTAACTGCTTTATACCTGACTGGATAACCCTAAGATTCAACACTTAGTCCTTGAACTTAACAGTTTCTGTTATCATTTTAGAGCGGATGGTTACTTCACAAATGTGCTACTCAGTAAAGGTCAAAAGAGCACTTCACAAGATTGAAAAATACACTGTACCTGCACACAAAGGAACATTTCAGCAACGTCCTTTCCTGGAATATCAGCCTCATTGAGGGCTTGGGTTTTCTTGTCGAAGAATGACTGAAGTTTGTCAGACAGACACTCAAACAACTCTACTCTGGTCTTCAACTTTTCCATGTCTTCTAGTTTTTTCTTATGTTTATTATGAGCTTCACAAAACCTTTTGGAAAGCTCATTCAATTTAGCTTCTAAAGAAGATGCGGTTGAGGGATCTGCAGTTTCCATGAATTTCTTCATTTTTTCTTTCATGGCATTTAGGCTGCTCTGACGGCCTACAATGTCTTGTTCTAGTGCCTGAAATAAAATTGTTTCAGAAAATGACCAAGGTAACATTGCGTGCGTATCTATTATGCATGAAATGTGATTGCCAGCACAAATGACTAATTGATTTCTAAAGTCACCTACTTCAGCAGTTCAGTACACATTTAGGTGTGAAAAAGACAGTCGTTAGTTAAGAATGTTGGTAAAGTACAGTATATCTTTGCTTTTGTTCATCAACTGATAGCCCCATATGGAGTTTATGTTAGTGCATTCAGACTAAAGGATTTGCATAGAAACATCTCACTTTGAGATATTTGTCAGCTTATTAGAATATCATTAGAACATACATGTACTATAAGCCCTAAAGAAAGTAACTGGGTGGCATCACATAATAACTATTAGGTAAAGGTAAAGGTTCCTCCGCACATGCATGCTAGTCGTTTCCGGCTCTAGGGGCGGTGCTCATCTGTTTCTAAGCCGAAGAGCCAGCGCTGTCCGAAGATGTCTCTGTGGTCATGTGGCCAGCATGACTCAACGCCGAAGGCGCACGGAGTGTTGTTACCTTCCCACCAAAGTGGTCCCTATTTTTCTACTTGAATTTTTTACGTGCTTTCGAACTGCTAGGTTGGCAGAATCTGGGACAAGTAACGGGAGCTTACCCCGTTACGTGGCGCTAGGGATTCGAACCACTGAACTGCCAACCTTCTGATCGACAAGCTCAGCATCTTAGCCACTGAGCCACAGCGTCCCATAATAACTATAGTTTCTCCCCAAAATAGCTTGTTTAATGGACCACATTATCCTAATTCACACACAAGGTTAAATCATAAACCATGCCTAATCATCTGCAATAGCTGGAATCACAAATCACATGAGGACAAAATCAAACAAACTGTACTATGATTTGGTACTGGCCAGTTTTGAAGCATATTTGATTCTTCTTCTTTCCATGCTATTCAAATCATTCTCTTCTCTTAGAATTAAGTTTCTCCTATTAGAAAAAGAATTGGTTCCATTAAAGTTCTACTTACCATATTTTTGCTAATGACATCTTCAATAGCAGCAGAGTTTAAAGGCACTTGATCGTGCACCTCAAGATTCTTCTCAACACCATTCATCCAATCTAGCATTTCATCTAATCCATCCTGAACGCTTAATGAACGAGTCAAGGTTATTTGGAGCTTTTCATTACGATTGTTCACTGCTTTAGATAACTGGTTATACTTATCTACAATAGTGTCTGAAAAGAAAAAAAAAGTCTGTTGTATTGGGGCAGTAGATATGTGCGCGCGCACACACACACACCACAACCACACACACACAGTGTTCATGGTGATGAACCTTACAATAGAAGGGCTATTGTCTATGGAATTATATCCTTCTATAAAATTCTATTAAATGATCCAGCAGATTCCTTTAATTCTAAAAGGAAATCTGCCAATCTGAATGTGGCTTCTAAATGTCCTTTAGTAATAAGATCAGTCTACAGAAGTCTTCAAGAGGAAATCTGTATGAAAACTTTGTTTACCGTAGTCAGAATACAAGCTTAAAATTGAAATGGCTTATCATGTAAGTTTCCATTTCCATGCCGTAGAAAGCTACAGCCTGGATGTTGTACTATTTCTGAGATCAACAGTACAGGATCCTTTCTTGCATTTATCTTCACAATCAGGATTTTGAGAGTGTCAGATTTGTTCCAGATTGGACTCTAAAAGTGGCTCAGAAGAATAAGATATTCAGCTAAACTCATTTGTCAGTTAACAAAAGGGATTAAACTGTTTTTCCTTTTCCAACTATTTGGTTTTCTTTTTAGTTTTTAAAAGATTCATCTCATTTAAATAAAAATTCTTTTCTCTCTTATTTATATACCCACAATAACTGATTTTCCTATATTCATTTTTTCCATTTATGTCTAGGAAACTGGTAAAATACAAAAGACAATGGATCCATGGAGACAATCATAATATGGATTATGGATTCATAATATGGATATTATAAATCTATTATGAATCCATGGATTAATAACATGAAATATGGGTGAAGTTTCATATGAGTCACTTTGACAATATATTTCCAGGGGTTTGAGAACATTTGATTCATTTTTTCCAGATGTATATCTAGAAATGAAGCACCTGAGATTTGTGGATAACCCTGGTGGGTCCATCCTGTTAAATAAAGATTGGTAGATAAAAATTGGCTTTTATGAATTACATCTCCCAATATGCAATATTCATTTTTCTATGAAATTACAGACCTATCTTTTGGCGACTTTTATGCAGCATAATAAATCATGGGTAATAAAATAACAGACATAAAAAGATTAGATGGCTAAATAAACTTATAGAAATGTATTAGCATTAAGCACTGCAAGGCAAAAAAACAAAAGCAATATACTGTATGTTGACTAGAAGCTATGTTAAAAGATTTCACATAATCCAGGATTAAAATCAGTTAAGCCTTAAATTAGCATGCCCAGTTTTCTCTTACATCTTTAGGTCTTTATACAAGTTCCAGTAATCCATATACAGTAGCTTGCTTGTTAGACAAGACCAATTATAATTTTTAAAGAAATGCAAAAACTTCAAATATCATCTTCTCTAGATTCTAGGGTTTTAATTTATTGAAATAACAGGATCAGCCCAAGATTTAATTTAATTTAACCAATTATTGACCTCACATTTCTTGGTAACAGTCTCTCTACATCAATATACATTTTAAATTAAGTCATTGAAATTCATAATTCCCTAACTGAATTTAGCTAATGCTTGAATGCACTATAAACACACTTCTCCATTTCTTTTCTGCTTAACATATGAACCAAAATTCTACATATGCCAGGGTAGTTTTCATGCTCACTAGGCATGTACAGAAGTTCTTTAAATGTAACCTGCTCTTTTAGTGGAAATCTGAAAAATTTGTTTTCTGTGTTTGTTTGGTAAACCGCTTTTATCTTGCTAAATTCTCTGATTTTTTTTTTTGCAGATGTCTTACATCTGGTTAAAAGATATGACTTGCATTATATAGCCAAGGATACATTTTGATGTAGAGCAGATGCTCTTTCATAATGTCATAAATAAATGTGGAAGGTCATTGTAACCTTCATGTAATTTACTCTTGTATACTCTCTGTCCTTCATCTCAGCCCCCGCACTCCATTTGCACTTCAAACTGGTTTATACATACACACAAAAGTCAGAAAGTTAGCATGAATCAGCGTTTTAAAAAAATGATCTGCTACAATCAGATGTGGTTCAAAAATATTAGTGCACAATTGAGCCAAATTGAAGCACTATTAAATCTCATGACTTCATATTAAACAATGGCTCTTCTGCCTCCCTCTAAAGTTGAGTAAAAGCTGGACAATTATTTACTATCTGTAGATTGTATGCATCAAACGTGAGGAGCTGAATTACAAATTTGGCTCAGAACTAAAGAACAAAGGTAGAAATAGATGAGTCAAGGAAGGGAAAAAAAGTGGGAGTCACAAAGAGCAGATATCCCCAAATGTGAGCAATGGAAGAAGAAAACAGAAGAGACTGTGACTCATCTTACCCAGGGTGTGCTGGATTTCATCTTTGTCTGGCAATAATTCTCCCCTGGTGTCAAAGAGCACTTCAGCTGCTTTTTTCAATTTTTCTACTGCGACCTGATGACTAGATACTTGTCCTTGGAGTACCTATAAAATATATATGGATTTAAAAGAGCAATGAGATTTACTGGGAGATGTAAGAGTTAGTAACACAACTGATGCAGCACAAGAAATGAATTTTAATTTTGATTCAAGCAAGCACAGTCCTAATGTAGCATGTTGCTGATTGTACTCTTATTCAATTCCATGAGATTAGAAGAAACATCTCAAATATTTTGCTCTCTGTGACATCATTTGTCTCTTTCCTTACCTGGGCTTTAGGTAGAGTCACCTCAAACCATGAACGAGAAGCTGAATATCTGTGATGCAAACTTTCAGTTTAATAATAGACCCATTTTGTTCATGATATACAATATTATAATGAGAGGACAAATAGAACAGGGGCGGGTTCCTAATTTTTTTACTACCACTCTGTGGGCGTGGCTTATTTTGTGGGTGTGGCTTGCTGGCCATGTGACCGGGTAGGCGTGGCTTCTCGGACTGCTGAAGGGAGGGGAACTGAGATAGGTCCTGCTGCCCATTCCCCCTCCCCTCAGCAGTTCGAGAAGCCTCAAACGTGCGAAAATGCCTAGGATCATCACCGCGCGTTTGTAGTTTCTCGGACTGCTGAAGGGAGGGGAATGGAGATAGCTCCTGCCGCCCGTTCTTTCAGCGTCTCACACGCTTCCTCAGCCATCCTCCCCTGCTTGGACTCACCGTGGGGTAGGAAGGCAGCGCATGAGCAGTGCCGGAAACTCGGCTTCTGGGCATGGGCAGAAGAAATTTTTTTTCAAAAAATTAATTTTTTTTAAAAAAAATGGTGGCACCCAGGCACCGGCAACCGACCGTACCGGTACTGTGACGTCACCAGCGGGCCGCTACCGGTGCTATAGAGTGGACCGCATTGGTAGGAACCCACCACTGAAATAGAATGTCAAGCACTTCACTAACATAAGCCATCATTGTCAATCAGCATATACTTTATGCTTCATCTTAATACCACGTTAATACACTCTTCTTCATTGGGAAAAATATTTATTATTTTAAAACTACAGCCTGCTTTGAGAGATGTCAGTTGGAACAAAAAAGAGACAGGCTGCAACAGAACATCTCTCTCGCTCATCTTTCTCTGAACATTTTACTTTATGTCACATGAATAAAACATTTATCTTTATCTTTATTGAAGCTGCATTCTTGTTTTATTTCTTTGGATCATCCCATAGCTGTGCCTTGATTTGTTATTTTGCAATTTTCAGTTTCAGTAATGTTTGACTTTGTTGCATTAAGATGTATTTATTTTTCATTATTGCAACAATAATCACTTTTCTCATGAGGGCTGAGGCAGGTGTTGCTTTGCTTTTTAAGGAAAGCCTTAGAGAATACTAGAAACAAACCTAGGACCTTGGGGAGTGAAGAGTATTTTGAACACTTAATCTTGGTAAAAGGATTATCCTATTCATGCAGCCAAGGTCACTGTCTTGGGTCACTGTCTCGTGGGATTACTAAGTAGTTGTATCAGCTGCAAAAAGTAGCTCTGGCTTAAATGACAGACTCAAGCAAGTATTTTGTGCATGCTTTCCCTAATATCACTTTCCTACACGTTTTCTGTAATATATACACTTTTAAAGAGTGGAAGTATTGAAAGGCATTTGTATTCAAGCTATCTTTTTTTTCCTTTTAACGACCTTGCAATCCCTTGCATCGGGGTGGAGTCGGACGACTGAACGGAGTTGGAGAGTTTACTGGCTGGATGCCCTTCCTGACTCCTACATGGAGTTCGCAGCAGACAATTACTCATTGCGCCCAGAGAGAGAAATATCTGCCGCTATCTAGGATCAAACTCACAGCCTCCTGACTGTGAGGCGAGAGCTCCACCTTTAGGCCACCAAACCGCTCATTCAGATTATCATGTAATTTCAGGAAAACCTACATTGGGTAAGTTGCATTAAAATATGGAGTGTTTTCCTTTCTTTACTTCGTAATCTGCTCTTGCCTTAATGCCTTTAACCTAGCACAAGATTTACCTTGGTTTCTTCTAGCTGCCTTTGAAGATTTTTTGGATCCCCAGCAATCGCTTCAGATAGTTGCTTATTCACAGTTTCTTCACAGTCTTGGAGTCCGGACAGAAGGCCAGATGCAGCATCTTTGTAATTCTGGTATTTATCTACCAGATCTTTGAGATTATTTCCAAAAATGCTACACTAGAAGACGTAGAATAGAAAACAGCATTTAAAAAGAGAAATGATTTTTAAATTATATTTGTAGTTAATAGTAGAAAGTTCTTCTTGTATGTACAGCCCCTTGCAATTTGCCATAGGCATTCGTTCCATTCTGATTTTGTCAGAAACTGTTCCATCAGTGGATAAAACTTTATTGTACTTAATTTTGATATATGGTCCTTTCATGTTTCTGTTATAATAAATCAACACATGGACATAAACACACAGTGGTAAGATAGATGGGAACAAACTAGGAAATCATGTCAAGAAAATACTTGTGGCCGTTTCACCAGGAAATGCAAAAATCTGATGACAAATTATTTATGTGTTTAATCTTATTGTAGTCCCACTGGCTGCATTCAAACAATATAATTAGTGCCTCAATAAATTTCATATCTGTATTTCCACAAAATGCTACTGATTTTATACTATTAAAATTTTCTATAGTACAGTAGAAGTTTCCTCTTATTCACTGCTTTATCAGCTTTATCAGAAATTGGTTTTGAAAATACTGGCATATAGCATTTTCTTTTAATGAAGATAAAAGGTATTTATTAGTGAGATTTATATACCGCCTCATAGTGCACTCTCTAAGCGTTTACACCATTAAGCAATGTATATATTTACATTGCCCCTAACAATCTGGGTCCTCATTTGGGTCCTCATTTTACCTACCTTGGAAGGATGGAAGGCTGAGTCAATCCTGAGCCGGTGAGATTTGAACAGCTGAACTCAAATCACAGTCAGCTAAAGTAGCCTGCAGTATGCTCTCTAACCACTGCGCCACCTCGGCTCTTTTTAAGAGTTTAATAGTTAAACTCTTAATAGTTTAAGAGAAGTATGATACTTCCCTTTGTACGCATTGTAAGAATATGCATTGTAAGAATCTAAATTTTAGAAGTTTTTTCCATCCTTCTTTCATTTCCCACCCTCTTCTGACTACTGAGAGATTTTTTTATTAATACACTTAGCACCACCTAGTGGATAAATGCCAAACTATATAAATGTTTAAAAAAAACCTTACAGATTGTAGCAAAGTAATTAAACACTGAACTTTCTATTCACTGGAAGAATTTAAGGTTTATAAGTGTGTGTTTAATGAATGCATTGTCTTAACACACAGCTAAAACGGTTGATTCACCTACACCAATTCATGAAGGTAAAAGCCAAACCAAATACAAGTTCATAGGTTAAAACTTGAATTATGCCCAGAAACCTTGTGAAAAACAATCAAGGCCCAAAGCACAGGTATAAAGTATACCTGGTGTGGAATAGGTACATAAATCATCGGGGGGGGGGGGGGAATCATGCTGATCATTCATGCTTATTTATGTATAGTAAACAGATTAACAGAGTTGGAAGGGACCTTGCAGGTCATCTAGTCCAACTCCCTGCCCAAGCAGGAGACCCTACATCTACCTCTACCTAGGATCGAACTCACAACCTCCTGATTGTGAGGCAAGAACTCCACCTCTAGGCCACAGCAGCTGCATTGTATATATTCCCCACCAATTTTCAGCCTCATTTTCAGAAATGTCACTGGGTTTTCACTGGCTAGATAAAGGAGCGGTCCCAAGTCAGTCACTGTGCTCACTGCAAAACAGGTAGTCCTTGACTTAGGTCCATTTGATTAGTGATCATTCAAAGTGACAACAGCCCTGAAAAAAGTTGCTTACGATTGGTCCTTGCAGCACCTGACAACCATTGCTGCATTCTCATGGTCACAACCAGCATGTATTTATGATGGCTGTACCTTCCTGGGGGGCACATGATTGCCATTTGAGACTTTCCCAGCCAGCTCCTGACAAGGGAAGTCAATGGGGAAACCCGGATTTGCTTAACGACCATGTGATCCACTGAATGACCAGAGTGAATTGCTTAAAACGGTGGCAAAAAAAAAAAGATGATAAAATCAGGCACAACTCGTTTAACGACCACCTAGCTCAGCAATGGAGGTTCCAGTACCAATTGTGGTGTTGGTTGAGGACTAGCTGTATATCAGCTCATCATTTTCCCTCAGCCCAATCTGACTTGTAGGGATAAAAAAAAAACACTAGGAGAGTCAGACTTGGAAAACTGTGAAGAAAGGTGAGATATAATGCAATTAAATTAATTAATTAAAAATCCCACGCACGTGCATTTCAATTTACCTTAGAGTAGAGTGTCTTGAAGCGACCAGTTGCTCTATCCAGCTTATCCTGTACCTCCATGTAAGTTGAGGAAGTATCCAGGCCTTCTTTCTCATATCTCACACCTTCTATTTTGTTGCAGGACTTAGCAGCCTCCAATACTCTCTGTCCAGCAATGGTGATAAACCGCAAATCCCCTTTGTGAGAAATGACATCTTCGGAAAAACTCTTCTGCCTTTGCAGTTTGATGACGATGCCGCCAAAGTCAGAGGCTCCAATCTCCAGGTTCTCCAGTTCTTGCTCAGCCAGCTGTAGCCAACTTTCAAACTCGGAGTAATCTGCATCAAACTTCTCGAGCTCCTCCTGTAGCGAGCGTGTTAATTTCAGCTTCTGTTCGGATTCGGCCAAGGCAGTCTCGTATTGCACCTTCAGCTCCTTTAAGTTCTTTTGGATTTTTTCTTTTTCCTCTGGTGAAAGGTGGTGTCCTTGCTTCTCAAGCAGAGCCTGGGCGGATTGTGTCGCCACAATGACGGCTTGTTGCTGCGAAATAATTTTTTCATGTTGCGCCTGTGGGGGGAAGCCCAGAGTGCCTGGAATTAGGCTTTTGCTCTACAGCAGGATACCATTTTTAGTAATTCTGTATTCATAGGATATTGAAAATTACCTAGAATCAATAACTGATTCTTTACTATATGCTACCGAGGTGCTAATCTCATTTAATCGCCTATTGCCAAAATGACCACATGCAAACAACATGTTAAAACTTATTCAAAAGGTTCTGGTTGGGTTCATGTTGAAATATGTATTTTTTTTAAAAAAAATGGATTTTTGTAATCCTACCTTTATTACTCTTATAAGTACAGGTAGTCCTCAATTTACAACAGTTCATTTCGTGACCGTTCAAAGTTACAACTTTGGAAAAAAGTGACTTATGACCATTTTTCACAGTTACGGCTTTTGCAGCATTTCCATGATCATGTGATCGAAATCCAGACGCTTGGAAACTGGTTCATATTTATGACCGTTGCTGTGTCCCCACGGTCATGTGATCAACTTTTGCAAGCTTCTGACACGCAAAACGGGGAAGCCAGATTCACTTAACAACTGGGTTACTAACTTAACTGCAATGAATCACTTAACAACTGTGGCAAGAAAGGTCGTAAAATGGGGCAAAGCTCACTTAACAAATGTCTCACTTAACAACAGAAATTTTGGGCTCAATTGTGGTCGTAAGTTGAGGACTACCTGCAGCGAATATACAGTATATAATACTCCTTCCTGCTATTTCCCCCACAACAACTCCTCTGTAAAATGAGCTGGCCTGACAGAGAAAGACTGGCCCAAGGACATCCAGCAGGCTTCTATGCCTAAAACAGAACTAGAACTCACAATCTCCGATTTTCTAGCCTGGTGCCTTTATCACTACACTAAATTGACTCATCATACACATTTCATCATACATGCTTCTTGGACATACATGGAAGTACTCCTAATAGCGAGGCCCCTGAGGAAATTCTCCTGCTGATTTACAGGGGCATTTAGGTTCCTATGTATGTATCCTGTTGTTGTATTATGTTGGAAAGTATCACAAAGAGTTTTTTTCCACTTTCCTCTGACTCTTTTTCCTCTGATCTTTCTTTTTTTCTGAGTACCTTCAATTCCAAGGTAGTAATCAAAACCACCTCTTGGTTCCACCCTTGAACCTTGTGGGTATCATTTCAAATGAGAACTCTTTGAACCTTGTGGTGCATCTAGAAAAAAGGAAGCAACTCCAATAGATTTAGGGACTTAGAATGGTCCCAGCAATAAGGTTTGATTCCACTAGATCTTGTTTTACACATTCTGGCCTCAGTTTTAAGCAGAGTCCAGAATGTGTACTCTTTTTACTCCATCTATACCTACACCCCCCCCCCCCCAGAATTGCAATTACTAATACAGTAGGTGTATACATTACCTTAGCTTTCTGGTATTTCATGTTGAGATTATCGTCCGACAGTGTACATTGTCCATCTACAAGAGTTTCATTCTGTTCTTGGGTTTCTAGCAAGTTGCCATTTACTTCATCTTCCTCTCCAATCAAATCCTCTCCATCTCCTTCATGAAAATGAGTACCATTCTGTTTGATCTTTGGCTTACATTTTGTATCTCTATGATCAGCATCCTTATCTATATTTGACAGCCAATCCAGAAGATTTTCTATCACATTTTTGCTCTCTTCAAGTTGTTGTCTAGCTGCAACCTGAACAATTGAAGTTCAAACCATCAATAGCTTGCTCAAAAATATTCACAGGTACAGATACAAAATGTCCCCAATATATTATAGTAATTCAAATTTTGGTTGAAAATGAAAGAACTTTCTGGCTATCAAAACAGTAAGTCTAAAAACAAATGTGAAAACAAAGATGCTCCTTGATTAAAAAAAAATCCTGTGCACTGATTTTATGCTTGCTTTCATTCCTTAAAATATTCCCAGATTATTTGGATACAACAGCAATAGCCAGATTATTTGGATACTAACAGCAATAGCAATAGGCAGCAGTAGTCATCACTTAACAATGGTAACTGGGACTGGAATTTCCAACACTGCTGCATAACCAAGGTGCTTAGTGGCAGCCGTTTTGGTACTTTGGTACTTGCTGTCATTAAGCAAATTCTGTGCCCTCATTCGGTGCAATGCCATGTGTTCACCATTTGCAACCTCCTGCCAGCTTCCCCATTGACTTTGCTTGCCTGATGCTAGCAGTGAAGGACTCACAATGGTGATCATGTGACTATGGGATATTGCAATGTAATTGCAAGCATGTTGCCGAGCACCTGGTTCACAATCACGTGACTGTAGGGACGTTGCCTAAATCCTAAGTATCACGTGTTCAACACCATCATAAATCCAACCACAGAACAAGCGGTTGTTAAGAGAGGATTACTTGTTTTTAGGAGCATTTGGTTACTTGGAAATAACCATGGAAGAATAATTGCTCTATCCCATTCTTAGAAAAATCAAAAAAATCGCTGGAAAGCTACAGTATTATGTTTAGAGAAGCCTCAGCTCTAAGGATGCGTTGTGGAACTACACCACTTCTAAGCCTTCTGGAACGGTTTGGGATTTCTTTTTAGACTATAGTTTGATGAATACATTTATAAATGAATATGGAAATCTAGATATGTTTGATGAATAAATGAAAACATATGCAAACATGAATGAATAATGATGATCAACTCTTTCAGTTGTCAAATGATTTTTCTGAAATCTCTCACTCATATCAACAAGTACACACAAGGGGAAATTTCTGAAGATAAATCATTTTGAAAGGAAAAGTAAATATTTGCCAAAGAACCTTTTCTGTTTCTTGTTTAATAGCTGTTGTCACAGCTTTATCCAGCTCTTTTCTGGATTCCTCTGCCTTCTGGCTTAGCAACAAACACTTGGTTTTCGCTTCATTCAGTTTCCTCTCAAGAGCAGTCTTATCTTCCAATGGCAGCTTTTCCCCATTCTCTTTCAAGAACATTTCTGTGTCTTTCACAATTTCTGCCAAGGCCTGTGTATTTGCTTGCATGTTTTTCTGCAATTCCTTGAAGAAGGATGACAACGGTAATACAAATCAGACAACTATTTATTATTTATTTTTGTTTATTAAATTTATTGACCAACCCTCTAACCACAGGGCACCTCTATTCAAGTTCCTTCCCTTTTTCTGGAATTTTAGAAGCATTTCTGGGAGCTTTATTGGGGAAAATAGAAACTGTAAACTGTTTGGAAGATTAAAGGCACCTGTTTTAAGTCCTAAATCCCTGACTTCCTCAGTACAGGCTGTTTGTTTCAATGAGAATTTGCTGAATAATGCATCAATTTGGGGCTTATGTCACAGGCTTAGCAATAATCCATGGTTTGCCCTCACAATGTTTTGGTTTGCCCAATAAGTTAAAACCACCCTAGCCATGGCATGATTAAACATGAGAAGTGATTCCACTCATTGCAAATTGGTCCTTGGTGAAATCCAGACTGTTTAGTGTGTTTGTTGAATCTCAATAATTTACCTGTTGCCTAACTTGGTATTGCTGCAATTCAGACTTGCTATCTTCAATCACAAGGGCCTCTTTGTGGCCGATGATCTGATTTTCTGTCTGTGTGAGTAGATCACATATATCCTGTAATTTTTCTTGGAATTCCTGATGCTGATCCATCAAATCCTGTTTTGGAATAAGAGCAAAGCTGCATAAAGGCACACAAAAGTTGTTGTGTACGTTAATTTTCAAGCAACCACATTGCAAAGCTTTCATTAGAAATTGTTTCCGAAAGTATGCTGTAAACATGAGAGCAGTTGCACGCAGTTTAAAGAAATGGAATATAAAAGGTATGGATAAACCTCACAAATGCTGTAAGTAAAGAGACCAGTTTGAGATGGAATCGCCCAGCAGAAGTCTGACCATGCATTAGGCGTGTGAAAATCCAAATTTCTGTCTTGTTCAAAATCTGTAACACACAAGCATTAATTCTAAAACAGGGATGTCAAAACCAATGTTAGTTGAAAACTGTGTTAGATAGTTGGTATATGTAAATGTTATCAGCATTGAGATTATGTATGTATTTTAAACACTACAGAAGCACACGTGCATAAGATTCATTGGCTCACTTATCCTACCCTCCCATTCTATGTATTTTTTTCACCTCTGTTATTTTAATAAAGTCCTAGCCTTTTTAATATGAAGACGTCCACTCCTGGCCCTTAAACACTATCTCTTGAATCTAGTTGGAGTTATTGCCTTTTCTATTAGCTCTATTGTTTTGAACAAGTCTTCTGACAAAGTCTCTGTTTTTCATATACTAGTTGATATACCCATCTCCAGCTGGGCAGCTTTGGATATAAAATAAGATCCCAACAATGTATCACTTCACCCATGAAAGACCATGAAAATTAATAAGTTGTACAATGGTTTTTCCACATACCAAAGGCATTGACAGGAAGAAGTAGGATTTAATCACCAAGCTCCCCCTTTTTTTCCTACATACTCAAACCTTAATTCCAATTTAGATCCCACTCTTTCTGTATTATTGCTGCTTGTTTAAGTTTCATTTGAAGCCAAAACATTCCTATGTTGTAAAATTTTTTATTATAAAGGATAAATTTAAATTATTGTTAAACTAACTGTTGATAATGCCTCTCTAGAATTCTGAAGGATAAATCCAGTGTTCAACAGCTTCGAAGTTTAGGTGGACTGTAATTTTGGCACCTCGCTGCGTTATCTATCTAAATAATAGTAAGCACAGGGCCACAGAGAGAAGCAAACCTGATGATCAATAAGAACTTGAGCTGTTTGTAAGAGAGATTCAAAACCATCCACTTGAGATCTTATTTTTTCTTGCATTTCCTGGAAGTGTCGTTGTGTAGAATTTAATAGCCTCAAGAGTTGCTTGCTTTGGTTTGGGGAAAGATCTTGGGCATGTTCAGAAATGAAGAACTGAATATCAAATGCTGTGGATTCCAGTTGCAGTTTTCTACATCCAAGCTCTTTTTCTTGGTCCTGCAAATTAAGCAAAGAAAGTCAGATAATATTCTAAACAACAATATCAGGAATCAGAAAACCAGTATCATTAAAGATGTATATGAACTTGTTTTAGATTTTATTTTGTTCGTGACATTGTCAAGAACAATTTATCCAAACCAACTGCTGCCAAGATGTAATGAATTACAACTCCTATCATCTTTAACATGCTATGTTTTATAATGATGAGGTTGTGGGTCCATTTCACTTGGTAGGTAACCCTTGGAGATGACTGGTTAAATGCAGAGATGAACTGCAAAAATTCTGGAATCAGAATTATATAAGACAAACAATTGGTACAGAAGTTCATTACATTTAGATTGATCAAACTGGATTTTCATAATCCAGAATCTATTAATCAATACTTTGGATATTGAAATTATTCAAAACTTTAAAAGATTTAATTAAAAATGAATATGGGCATTTGATTGCATATGCTGAACATTGCTCAAATACATTAACTCACCATACTTCATGACACTATTTTTCAAACTTGGCAACTTTAAGATGTGACTGGGGAATTTGGGGAGTTTAAATTCAAACATCTTAAAATTTCCAAGTTTGAAAAACACTGATCTACAATATTAAACTCCACAAAAAGAATTGTAGTATTTCTCATAAGAAGCATTTATTCCCATTAAAAAATCTATTATATTTATGTTCGATTTTAAGATTCAAGCTACAGATTTTAGAATCATACTAATGAAGTTTTAACTATGCTAAAGCTGTAGCTAATTTATTCTAAATAGAAACATATGGAAAATATATAATTACTAATTTATAAAATGATATCCTTAGTATTTGTAGAGGCACACATTTGGCCCTACAATGAATTGTATAAATTACTTTCTACTACAGAGCTTTATGGTTAGTATAATAATTTAGTGCAATCTTTACTTTGCCACCTATACAACATATGCAGAGTAACTGATTCAGGCATCATTGGCAATCTGGATTATTGGTAAGTGAGAGTGATTCCAAGTTAACATCATTTGCAATGCCCCATGTCTGGGAGCAGTGGGAGCTTGCTGCATTTGTGCCTTAAGCTCCATCCTTTTCAGATGTATGCGATGTCACAACACAGGTACAAAAACAATGGGGCTTGTATCACAAAGGTCCAATGTTGCTTTTATTATTACATCCCCTGCCATCCTCCCCCCAAAATCAATGTCTGGAAGTATATGTAATTATCATTAACTATCAATTGCTAAGTGTTTAGACCAGGGGTGTCAAACTCGATTTCACTGAGGGCCGCATCAGGGTTGTGCTTGACCTCAAGGGGCCAGGGTGAGCATGGCCAGCTCGACGTCACTCATATCGGGGGCGCCTGTGGTGGCCTGAGTGCTCTGCCAGCGAAAACGGACTCCTGAGCCCAGTTCTCGGCTGCGACGGCTTCCTGCAACCCTCTGCCAGCTAAAACGGAGGGGCCCTCCCGAGCTCCATTTTTGCTGGCAGAGGCACCACGGGTCGGTCCTTTACTGTTTCCAGGGCGGCCCTGTGGGCCAGATCTAAGCACCCGGTGGGCCGGATCTGGCCCCCAGGCCTTGAGTTTGACACCCCTGGTTTAGAGTCTCTTGGTGGCGAGATGGGCGGGAAATAAATTTAATAAATAATAACTAATACTTGCCTTGGCTAACTGAAGCTTTTGCTTCACATCTTCCACATCACCAACATTCACCATTTTCAAATTATTCATCGTTTCACTCTTTTCAACGATCCAATCTGTGAACTCTTGAAGACTGACTAAAAATTCCTGATGCAACAGAGCAAGCTTGGCCTAAAAAAAAAGTTTAAAAGATATATTTTGCTAACAGCTTTTTCAAACTTAAGTAAGAAACCGGAGCGGTTCTTAGATTATAGCAAGCCGAAACAAAACAAAATTACTCTTATATTGTGTCTGAGTTTTGAAGATCTGCAAAAGACATTTTATGTTATCAGAGCAGAAACTATGAGGCCTCCCCTTTCAATCTAGAACATTCTTCTGCCTAGGGTGGGAAAACTATGGTTCTTTGAGGACCTGTGGACTTCAACTCCCAGAATTCCTGAGCCAGCCATGCATGGCTGGCTCAGGAATTCTGGGAGTTGAAGTCCACAGGTCCTCAAAGAGCCATAGTTTGCCCACCTTTAAACAAATCTTTTTTTTTAATGTGAGAGGAATGGAGAGGATACAGTTGGGAGACGAACAGAAGAAATAAAAAAGAGATGAAAGGGCTAAAGTACACGAAGTCTTTGACTTACTACAGTTAATGTAGTGACCATTCAGAGTTACAAAGGTACTAAAAAAGTGACCTATGACCATTTTTCACACTTATGACCATTGCAGCATCCTCATGATCACGTGATCAAAATTCAGACACTTGGCAACTGACTCATATTTATGACGATCGTAGTGTTCTGGGGATAGGTGATGACCTTTTATGACCTTCTGACAAGCGAAGTCACTGAGGAAGCCAGATTCACTTAACAACCGTGTTACTAAACTTAACAACTGCAGTGATTCACTTTAGAACTGTGGCAAGAAAGGTCATAAAATCATGCAAAATTCGCTTAACAACTGTCTTGCTTAGCAACATAAATTTTGCGCTCAATTGTGGCCATACGTTGAGGACTACCTGTACATGAATTTAAAAGCGAGGTAATATCGATAAGTCAACAAATTTGTGATCTAATATTTAATATGATTTTACTCTATTATATTTTAGACGGGATTATTTTAAGGTAATGTTCCCGACTAAAGCAAGCAAGCAAACAAGGAAAATATGGAATATGAACTTACCATTTCAGAGTCTACAGCAAAAACTATTTGCTTTGCTCGGTTTGAAGACATTTCACAGACCACAGAGAATTCTCTCTCTAAGCACTTGTAACTTTCTTTTAGATCTTCCAGTTCCTGCTGTGCAGGAACATCTCTGGATTGAAATTTCAGGAAATCGTCTGTCAGCTTCATATCTTTTCGCAAGGTGACAGCAAACCCCGCAAGTCCTGATTCAAATGCCTATATGTATAAAAAAAATAAAGTACAATAGTCTCATGAAATGAAAATAAAAATAGATGAATTCTACTCTTCATTCTATTAGTCAGAACGAATTATATTCTTTCAGGGATAAAACAAATTTGTATTGCCTATCAGAAAAAAGGAATAACAAAATTGACTCCTGTGTAATATTACCACTACTCCTACTAAAAATTGTAATTTTACACATTAACGTTTCTTTACATGAAAATGATATAGTGCATAAACACAGAATTCAAACAGGGGAGACCTGGATTGAAATCCTATCCCAGTCATATAAGTTTGGATCTTGTAAGCCACATACATTTGTTAAATAAACAAACATTTCTATACTAATCCTACTTTCTATGAAAATCAATAATTTACCTCTAATTGCTCAAGTTGTATTTTTAGAGCTTCCAAGTCATTACTGATGGGCTGCAGATCATCTAAGAGAAATTTCATATCTTGGACTATTATCAAGTGCCTTCTCAGGTTCTCGGTGTAGCAAGAACAGGGCTGCAGAGCACTGGGTAACTGGAAACATTATTGAACAACAGGTCATTTTAGCAAAACTATTTATAAAAGCAATTCATCTGCATTTATTATTATTCACATTAAAACAAACTCTTTACAGCTATAGTTCAAAATAAGCCTGGAGGATCAACTTAATTTTTACCAGTGATCCTACAGTACCAATAACTAGAGAACATTTATGTTTCTTTATAGGGAATTTAAAGCAATTTCCCTACCGTTTTTGACATGTTTGATGAAATGATACAAAACATAAAAAATGTAAAAGTTGCTACTCACCGTGCTTGTTGCCACAGATCCTGGAAAAGATTCCTTCATTTCCAAGGCATGATCACAAAAGTATTCTCCTGAATGGTATAGTTCCTTAGACGGATTTGTTTCCAAAACAAGAGCGTTACTGCTTAGAGCTGGGTTCTTTGAGCAGGCAGCTGATTTTAATTCTGGTGCATCTTTAGCGCCATCTGGGTTTGGAAATAATTGGTCAAGCTGAGAAACTATTTTCACCTGACTCCTTTCAGTCTGGTCTTTGTTGCTGATGATTCCACATTTGCCATTATTTTTATGATTAGAATTATCTTGCTTCAGGATATCAAGGAGGAGATCAGGACTGCTATTATCAAGCCAAATACCTGGGGGAGGATTGTGTTCATTTGCACTGATGCAAAATGGATTGACCAGAGCTGCTGTTTCGGCAACATTGTTTTCATCTTTGATATCAGATTGATTAGACTGTTCCTGATGCATATGATTAACTGTTTTAAATACATTTTGCATTAAAGCCCTTGTGCCAGTATAACTTAAAGATTTATCTTCCTGATTGTGGTGAATGCAGAAACTGTCTATTCTGTTTTTAAGTACATTTGGTAAGGTTTCATGCAATGTAGTAGGGGCATTAGACAAATCTATTTTCTGATCCTCTATTAAAGGAAAATCAGGCAGGTGTGTTCCTTTTGATGATAATTGCACATTGTTCTTGGTGGCTTTTTGTAAGAAAGCAGAATTATTATCTTGAATGTCCTCTACCTCATCATTTCTTTCACTACTGTGATTAATAAGTATTTCATGCACATTTGGTTTTGTACTAGGCCAGCTGTTACCCATAGTGCCTAAAGTATCAAAAAAGGAGCCCACTGTTTGCAAATGTTCCTTACTACCCATTCCAACTTTGTTAATTACTTCTTCGGAAGTTTTATCTTCCATAATAACAAAGCTTTCCGATTGGAGATTTTCATGATATAATTTGGAATGTCTTTCTCTTCCTTTGGTGCCATTCATTTGAATTGGTGCTGGTGTATCTGATGTCAGAATCTGGAAACTCGGTTCTTCGGAATGCTGTTTTGTTTGGGTTTTTTCAGCTTCCATTCCATTCTCTTTATTGCCTCTTTCAATTTCCAGGACGTCAGATGAAACTCCCTGAGTCAGCGCTACGATATCCTTGGTTTTGATATTTTGTGCACACTGCTTTAAGTAAGTAGAAAGGTCCACTACTTCATCACGTTCAATAGTTACGTCTGTAGCCAAGCCACTAGATTGTACAAGGGATTTAGCTTCATTTGAAAACTGATCAAGACTCACTTTCTCCTGACATAAGGGAATCGTTTCATAAGTGTTTTTAACACCCAAGGAACAATTCTTTGTCAAGCTTCCATCTGATTCCTGGCTGCTATTTTCCCACAGAACTCCATTTTTATTCTGTTTCCCATCACCCATGATATCTTGTGCTAATTGTCTATCATTTACTCCATGACTTTTCTTACAACTCAGAAATGACACTGCTTTTACATCTTGCCCAATAGCCTCGTTGTGCTCAGAGGGCAAAGTGTTTTGAAGAACAATGTCTGGCTCAGCCTGGATATCTTTTGTTCCAGTGGCATTCTCTGAAGCCACAGTTTGACTGCAGTATGCTTCAAACTTTCTTTCTAAGAAAGGTTCCAAAACCTTTTCAGCATCTTTCTGGCTTTCATCTTTACTTTTATCGTTCGTTATACTTTGACAGCTATCGACAATGTTTCTTTTAAAACACGGTAAGCCATTTTTCAACTCTACTTGTAAGTTGCAGTCATGATGAGTAAAGTTGCCTTCTGCTGTTTTTCGAAACTGCTCTCTCTTGTCTCCTAAACACTGGCTGCCAGTGCTTATACCCTGGCACTGTGAGTAATGCATTTCCATCACTTCCTCATTCTCATAATCGGTCTCATCAGATGTATAATAATCAAAATCTACATAATCGTAACTATCAAAGTCATCTTCACTTTCCTTATCCTTATTGCCTAAGTAATTATCTACAGAAATGCTTTCTTGTTCGGTATCATCAGAATAATTTTCTTCTTCAGTACTACTCTGCTCTTGCCTATCTCGTTTTATTTTGGCTTCATCCAATTCTCTCAGGGAGGTAGAAACCTCATCTCTTCCTTTCCCCCTCCATTCCTTATCTACATTGCCAGTCCCTTCTCCCTTCTCTTCTTGAACAGTGCCTCCACTAAATGGTTTCTTATTCAGAGTTTCAGGTGTATCATCATTATCCAATTGACCAAAGCATAGAAAACTCTCCTCTTTCTCATGCAGAAGATATTTTGATGCTTCTTCTGTTGACTTATCTACAGCCATTTTAATACACTCTACATTGTCACCGGCTTCTGGAATAATAGTTCCCTTATATGTAGAGGACCTACCCTTATCAACTTTAGCCATATTATCAACAATATCATCACTACGATAATTATGTATGTTGCCATCTTTATGCTGAGCTATATCACAAAGGCCTTGACTATCTCTGTATTTGTTACTATTTTCCGAATGTGGAGTGATACATTTTCTTTCATCCCGTGTTTCACAAGGCTTACTATTGCTGCCTTCTGGAAGTAAGCTATTATCATTCACAGACGGTTCATTAAGTAATCTAAGGGGGCTATCTATACCGACAGGTGAACCATCAAGAAATCCAGAACTGATTCCAGCCAATGTTGTACCAATATCGCCTTCCACTGGAAGGCCAATGTGAGTGATAATAATATGATCTATCTGAAAGGGCTCAATGGATGTAACATCACATTCCGATGGTGGAACTCTATAAGATTTAGTACAATAATCATGCAAAGTTCTACTATCTATGTTACTCTCATTTGAAGATTTGTCACTGATATTAATATTGCTCTCCAGAGATTCATTTTTCTCAGTTTTAATCTGTTCCTGATTTATCAAAGCGATGTTGTCTTTCAGAGGTGGATCATCCTTAGAAAAAGTATTTTCCATCACAGATGTCCAATGGCTATTTATACAACTATTTAATGATAGGTTATCAGGAGTAGGCTCTCTGGGTTCCAAAGGAGATACTCTGTAATTATTATTATGGGATGCAGCAATGATGTTAGCATCTGACTGTAATATTCGTTTTTCATTACAAGCCCCTAATTCTTCCTGAGTAGGATCTTTTAAAGATTTATGTCCAGTTTTCACAGTGGTAAGTAAACTATTCTGGAAATTAACTTTTTCTTCATTTTTTATTAATATAATTTCTTCATTATTCTGCAGAAAGTGAGGTGGACATTCCTCGGTGTTGTTTGGTAGTTTTCTTCCATTAATAAATGCTGAAGGATTATTTATATCCAAAACATGATCTAAGTTACCTAAAAGATTTTCATTGCCACTCTCATTTTCCCTGCCTATCATGCATAGGCCAACTTCATTTCTGCTTAAAAGAAGATTTCCTTGCTTATCAAGGGACTCTTTTGCCTCATCAGCTTTAGCACATGATTGGTTAACTAAATTCTGGTGAGCTTCTTGAAATCCCCCCCTGTTATTGTTGCTAAGCATACTTTGGATACTTGTCTCTTGACCTAAAGCACTGTCAGTAACAGAGTTAAGTATTACATTTTTAGGCAGTTGCTCAAGATATGGACCCTCCCTATTTTCAGAAGATTCACAAAACTGTTCTTCAGTTCCAACTGTAATGCATTCAGACTTCTTGTCGTCCATTAACAAACTGGCAACCTCATTTAAGTCACCACAATGCAACAAAAGCCTCTGGCCTGTATTTGCATCCATATAACTGTTTATCATTAGGTAAGACATGAATAGCTTTTGGTTCTGTTGTGAGTGGTGACTTGTGGGCTTGCTGGTGTTCAGATGCTCAATGTCCTTTCTTTGTTCACTCTGTGTAGATGGATGGAATTCACAAAACGAGAAACATCTTGCAGCCCTTTTCAATGGGAATGGCATATTATCCCCATTCGGCAATTCATCAGGAAGGGTAATATTATTCAAAATGGATAAAATGTTACTATCTATAATTCCTTGCTGGGCTGCATTATTTAAGCTGATTACTTCAGAGGTTTCTGGAATATATAGTGCTGCTATTTTTTGCCTCCCATCTAGAATTTTGCAGGCCAGTTCGTTAGTTACCATGCCTTGATGCAAAGATATAGATACAGGGAATATTTCACCACTGTGTGGCCAAATGAGTCCTACAAAACCTTGCTGTGCCTCTAACACCAGCAAGGCACAAGTAGAAGAGATCAGGTTGCACTGCACAGCTTCATCTACAGTCAAACGTTTTGGGGAGTTTGGTGATAGGATTCCACCTGTCTGAACTTGACGAGTCAAAAGAGCACAGGCAGTATCTTGATCTAGAACTTCTTCTCTCATTGCTTCTTCAACAGTCATCCTGTGATCTGAATTGGGATTAATTATGCCCCCAGAAAGTAGCTGAGCATCTAACAGCCTGAACATAGTTTCCCTCTCTATGAGTCCTTCATGAGCTGCCCTCGTAACAGTTATTTTCCTTCCACACGTTAGTGTTATTTTGCCTCTTTCTTGAAGAGCCACTGCTAAAAACCTTAAGCCTGTTTCTTTGGGTACAACAGTTCTTTCAAGCAATTCCTCAAATGATAACTTTTCTGCAGTGTTGGGATCAATAAAGTCTCTAGATATGTCCTGGCTTTCTAGGATCTTAGCATATAGCACTCCGGAAATCAGGTTCTTTTGGAAAGCTTTGTGCAAAGTTAGTGGTTCTTCTGCGCCGGCTATTTTTAGATATCCTCCAGAAAGCTGGATCTCAAGAATTTTAACAGCCAAAGATTCTGAAATGATTCCTTGCTCCAAAGCAGTCACAACCGGGATTGTGGTTGCACTCAGTTGCGAAATAACCTTCTTAGCGTTCTGCAAACCTTGCAGTTCTGATGCAACTTGTTCATCAACAAGTTTAAGGGTCTTTGCTTGTTCAAGATCAAAATTCTTTCCCAAGGTAGGTGAAATTAAACCAGATAAAATAATCTGCCTCTGAAGTAATTGGATTCCAGTGTCATAGTCAATAAGGCCTTTATAAATTGCCTGGAAGACTGAGAACGTCTCTCCCGTAGTCTGATCAATGATGCCAGCTATGACTTTGTCTACCTAAGAACATAAAAATACATTTTTTTCAGTATCCAATAAATATTAAAACATGAAATCTCTGAATTTAAATACTTATCCGTAGACGGCAATAAAAGTCATTTACTTACCAGATTTGGAGCAAGACTGTGAATGTTAGCAAGTCAATGCAGAAATGATCTATGTCAGTGATTCAACTGCACATGGTGTGATACAAGATTGAGACACGGCATGCATCCGCAAACCACAAGTCTATGTTCTGCACACATCAACAAGGTTAGTGGAATATAAGAGCCAATGATCATATAGTGAGTGAAAAAGACACGTTCCTGGAAGACAAACTGTCATGCCATCTATGTGGTTGGTGAGAAGTTAAGGATATTCAGAAAATAGTGATACCAACAGTCATGCTACTCATGTTTACAGCATACAGCACTTTTATGTTGACACCACTGTAACCACCTAAATGCATTGCAACTGGTTTGCATTGAAAGTCATCCATTAGAAACATTTAATACACATGTGAAAGATATGTTTTTTCATATATTAAATATATTTATATATATTGCATCTATTAACTGACATTTTGTAATACTTTTTACAGATCATGATAGGCCTTAAGGTATTTATCTCACAGTTAGTGAGAGCGCCCTTTCAAAAGTATGTAACCAGCTGAAATTTAATGAACTTTTGAAGTAAATATACGAAGCAAGAAGTATAATGTACCAAATTTTTGTAGGGTGTCGGGATTCTGAAACATAGAATTTGTAAAAGATGGGTTTTAAAAAGAAAGGTAAGTGATGTATGATTTTTTTTTGTTCTTAGTTCATGCAAGACACAGGTTTAAAGATTTATTCATATATGTATGACTATATTTTCCTTTTTATACATTCAGTAATAATTCTTATTACACAAAAATACTGAAAGTTCTCAGTCCTCCTTTTGTCTGATGCACACAATTTAATGCATGATTTTTTAAAAAAAATAGTATTAATATACAGTTCTATACCCATGCAATATAAGTAAGGTTTAGACCATACACGATCATCAGTAATATTATATAGGTTTTAAGCTACCTTTGCATCCATGTTTTCATCTTCTATATTTCTTTCCTCCTCCAACTGTATCAAACCTTCACTGGATAAGAGTTTGGAACACTCTTGCAAGGACTTTATATGATTTTCCATTTCGTTTTTCTCATCATTTGTCATTCTATAAAACAAATTAAAGATACATATGTGATTTTCAAAAATAGATTGCAATAGCATAGAATAAGAAGCCATGATTCTGATAAATCTTGGCTTACCAACAACCTGAATACTAGGGTGGTTCACTACAACATTCCTCTTTCCATGAGCAACGGAACAAAACCAGAAATAATTTACAATCTGAACTTGGGTTCCTAGATTCATCAACCAGAAACAAATCCTATTTAACTATTTTGCTTTGTAAAAGCAGCAATTTAGAAGACTTTAGACTACATGTTATCCTGTTCAACACATTAGTATAGCAACATAAATGCATAAATACTTTATGTCAGTAAATAAACCTCACAGAAGAAGTAATTAGAGGATTCAAAAATGAATTTAGAAACAATACAGCTGCATATGGTTGCCTGTGAAAATAATGGTGAGTAATTTGATTTGGATTATTCACTTCATTTGTAACCTTTCTTCCTGGATGAGACTTTGCATTAAAATATACAAACTGTATTTTCTACTGTGCAGTGCTTTCACAAGTGAACTGCAAAATTCCATGGATAATCTAGGCCTGAAGTATTATTTACAAAAACAAGAAGTTTTCAGATGCCACATACTATAGAGATGCACTGCAACCAGTGTAATATTTCTGAATGTCATGCTGAAGACTGAAAACTTGGTATTTGGGGATGATTATTCGTGTGCTTCCATAGCAACACTTCACTAAAAACCATTTAACTTGTTTGGAGAAACTAGTATATTTTATTATTCTGAGGCACAGTGGTTAGAGTGCAGTACTGCAGGCTACTTCTGCTGCCTGCCATTTGGCAGTTCAAATCTCACCAGGCTCAAGGTTGACTCAGCCTTCCATCCTTCCGAGGTGGGTAAAATGAGAACCCAAATTGTTGGGGACAATATGCTGACTCTGTAAACTGCTTAGAGAGGACTGTAAAGCGGTATATAAGTCTAAGCCAGTGGTTCTCAATCCTGCATTAAAATATTTTAATGCCGCAACCCTTTAATACAGTTCCTCATGTTGTGGTGACCCCCAACCATAAAATAATAAAATTATTAGAAAACTCAGGGGTGGGTTCTAACTTACCTCGCTTCCTGTTCGCTTCCTCCTGCACTGCGTGGCCGTGCCTCGTGGCTGCGTGTGCGCTTTGCGCGCACACACATGAGCAGTGCCGAATTTTTTTAAAAAATTGCAAAAAAAGAAGCTGAAAACAAGATGGTGACGCATGCGCAGTGCCAGAAATTCGGCCTCTGCGTATGCTCAGAAGTTCCCATGGTACAGGATTTTTTTTTTTTGCAGTCTATTTGCATGTGGGTGGACCCGCCTGGAGACGGATAGAGGAACGGTGTCTCGGTTCCTAAGACTATCGGAAATATGTGTTTCCGATGGTCTTAGGGGACCCCTGTGAAAGGGTCATTCGACCCCCAAAGGAGTCGCGACCCACAGGTTAAGAACCGCTGGTCTAAGTGCTATTGCTATTCTTCCCAAGCAGCTACAAATAGCCATAGCCATGACACAGCCACTTTCTAATTATTAGATAAATACATTATTAGTATTTAGAATCATTTGCTAAAGATGATGCATAACAGAATGCACAAAGCTAACTTAAAAAAAAATATCCTTAAAGCCAGCTCAAAGCTTCTAATATGATGAGGAGGAAATCATCCCCTGCTTCTTCAAGGAAAGTTGAGAATGACTGAAGCTGGATTCAACAGAAATTGTATTTGAGAGAATGACTGAAGTACTACATATTGAGTTATAATTCCCATTATTCTAAGATTTGAACAGATTGAAGATTAAGTCTAAGATCTGCTATTAAGATCAAACTTTGTGGGTGTAATGTAATTAGGATCAGGGGAAATTTATAAACAGGAGGGTTGCCAAAAAGTAGGCAGCCACAAGCTACACAATTACATCATAGTCATTAGAACCAACATCTTGGTTCCCTTTTAATCATAAGCAAGTATCAGCAAGAGGAAAGTCAAAATGTCTATGACGATTCTCAATCCTCCAAGTTCTGAAGGAGCTTCTTGGATGAGAAGCAAAATGTTTTCAAGGGGGAAAAAAACAAGAAAGTCTAGTTGCCTTTGGGAAAAGCACTTCGGTATAGGAAAGACCAAAGTTCCTTTTAAAATTAATTCAAACCCCTTTTCTTAAGTTTCAGAAACTATACCTGATTCGACATATCAAAAGACTAGATGCTGTTATAAAGGTTGAAATAGCATCATTAAATTTCAAAATAAGTGTAACGTACTTGTCACCATGTTTTGCTAAAAATATCTGTGCTCCTTGCAAAGCCTCTGATAGCTGTTCTTTCTTGGCTGATAATTCATCAGAAGAAATCTGAAAAATAAAAAAGTGCATTCAAATATCAACAAGGCTCTAATAATAGACTTAAAATGTACTTTAAGCAGTATAAAATATTTTAAGACTAAGCAAAAAAAAATGCGTATTTGAAGTATATTGACATTTGATATTAATACAGTATAGATTGCCATGCCTGCTTTTTCCCTGTATTAATTTGTTTTTGAACAAGCCAGGTCATACTGTGGGTGTATATATATATATATGTATATATACATATATATATACACCCACAGTATGACCTGGCTTGTATGTATGTATGTATGTATGTATGTATGTATGTATGTATGTATGTATGTATATATATATATATATACACGTATATATATATATACACGTATATATATATGTACAGTATATATATATATATATATATATATATATATATATATATATATATACACGTATATATATATATATATATACGTATATATATATGTACAGTATATATATATGTGTGTGTGTGTGTGTGTGTGTATGTGTGTGTGTATTATATATATATATATATATATATATATATATATATATATATATATATATATATATATATATATAATATACATACATACGTACGTATGTATATTATATCTATATATCTATCTACACACACACACACACACACACACACACACAGCCTCTTATAGAGGTGCTAAGATGGGCATTCTTGTATCTTTTTTTCCTTGGGAACAGAGGCCAGAAACTTAAAACAAAACTTAGAACTGAAATACTCTAACATATGCTTAATTAGGGGAGCAATGACACAGCTAGTTTAACAGGAAACAAAAACAGTGAATTCTGCATGTAAAGAAATATTAAATAAATAAGCATGTGCTAATTACCCCTCTAATTCCCCCCCCAAACTGTTCTGGTCTTTGCTTTAGGTGGCTGTTAAGTAAGCATATATTGTCAAGTGAGAACAGGCTCATTATTTATTTGTATTTCACATTTATTGTTTTTACAATGTTATTATATTAAAGTGAATACACTCGATATTCCACCTATAGTTGAAGATAATTATGCATCTCAAAAGCTTATTTCTAGTTTTGTTTTTTTACATTAGCTGGAGGAATATAATGCATCACCAGGCAGAATTTTTGTTTACCTGTTTGGGGGAGGTGGAATGCTGGAATTACTGTGGCAAATTAGGATTCTGATATTTCATTTATGACTGATTCTAAGTCAGGGGTTCTAAATTATACCAATCATCAGTTCTTCTTAGTTAAAAACAAAGATTGAATTAACTTTGACAAATCTTTCCCCAAAATGGACTGGAGCCAAGTCAAAGATGTATTTATCAAACACCTTCAAACCTTGGACATATTAATAAAAAAATTTTTTTGAAGAACAATATACAACTTTCTCTTTTGGGTTCAACCCTGAGCTACACATATTCTTTTCTACTGGAATTTTCACTTCATTGCCACTATAAGCCTACCTTGGACATAGCTTGAAAACGAATGGAAGTGAAGAACATTAACATGAGCTAGAAGAACTTGTAGATCTGAACGACTAAGCTTTTATTTGCTATTCTCCAGTCTTATCTTTAACTCGCTTTTGCCTGACAGAAGCAAAACATTAGATGAGGTGCAGTCTAAGTGCAGTTGAAAGCTTACACACTTCATAAGCTTTTTAAGTGTTCAAATTAATTTAAAGTAATTATAGTAATTGCCAAATTGCTCTGAGTACTAACTAGAATATTTCATTCATTGTGGACGGACACTATCCACAAGGTGCCTACAGCAGTCATAAAAATATATACTGAAGGAATATTTGCTGTAGTTCCAAATATTTTTCTTACATAACCTAACAGTTCTACCAAAAGACCTAATAACGTCATATAAATAAAGGCTAAAACAGCCCATAGCCATCCACAATTACTACTGAAAGTATTTCTTTGTAGATGGCACTCTGTCAGGAGATTAGATTCTTACTATCCTTATCAGGGCACATCACAACATTTACTTCAGAAAGCTGGGATATCCTTGTTTGTTAACATTGGAAGTAGCTACACCTTTCTAGCTTGACTGTCCTGAATGATCCAGGTGAGCTAATTAAGGCACTAAAATAGACTCTTTGGATTGCCCATAGTGACAATCCAGGGCTATTTTCACAGGCCATGTTTTTTTTAAAGCCACTTCCTTTTTCTTTTGTTTCTCTGAATGCTCCCAGCACTGAACCATATTTTGAAACTAAGTTAAGAGTATGAATATAAAAACGTTCTCCTGATGGCTAATTCTGTGAAGTCTGCACTGAAGAGTCTGATATACGGAGCACAATGAATATCCTTTGCTATCAATATATATTGGTTCAATATATTCCTGAAGGGAGAAATCAGCAGGGGAAGTAGACACACAAAACAAATCATCATCTCTTTAATTACAATATCCATGACGACATTGTTTTGGATTTTTCAAAAGAAAAATATTTAGCTTACTTTCTTTTGACTATAACTGATAAGATTTAAGATGAAATTTGAATCCAAATCTATAAAATATGCCTCTGTTACAGTAATATTCACTGAATGGATAGAAACTGGTTAAAAGCCTTCTACTCATGCAAAAATCTCTATCTAGCAAAAAATATATCTATAATGCTTCATTCTTGGTTGAGAACTATTTTCTGAGGGAAACTTAGAATTAATATGTTCAATTTATGTATTAGGTAAACATTTTAAATTTTAACAAAAAAGGATATTTTAATTTAGTGTAAATTTAACTTGGATTTCAGCAGAGTTCACACAACATACTATGCCCGTGATGGCGAACCTATGGCAAGCGTGCCGGAAGCCATCTCTCCGGGCACACCAGCCGTTGCCCGTTGCTCTTCCGGGGTCCGGCGTAAACATGCGCGCTGGCCAGCTGGTCTTCGCACGGACATGCATGCCAGACACCGGAAGACTAGGTTACTGGCGCACATGCGTACGCTGGAAACTGTTCTTCCGGTTTCCAGCACTCCCCCACACACGCGTGCGCACTCCCGTTTCGGCACTCGGTGCCGAAAAGGTTCACCAACACTGTACTATGCTATGATTTGTTTACTCAGATGTTGCTGGATAAACCAGAATCAGCTGGGTTCACAGACCATACTCTCCTTAGTATGATGATTGACTCTTCTGAGGTTATGCAACGGGAATTAGTAATGTTAGATATGCACTTCCTATCATTTTGTGGGCCCTATAAAAATACCATGGACTGCTAAACTGTACTTTCAAATATACTGTTCTTTACTAAGAGTGGCAACCCGTGAGTCATATAACCAAAAGGCCCTGCTTTGGATGGTTAAAAAAAATCACATGGACACCCAAAAATTCACGCCTTAAAAAAAAACCCGCTCTCCCCACAAATAATCCAACTAGGCTCACAGGGTTGGCCCTGAAACTCTGGAGACGTAAGTCATTTTAGCAGTCATAACCCCTGTACCCCTCATTCCAGGTAGTTTCTTTCTTTCTTTTTTAAGTGCAGCCTCTTGCCAGGTATCAGTTGGAATTGAGCAGGTGGCTTCATGGCCAATTTCCAAAATCATACGTCGACAAGTGGTAAGTACAAAGTAAGGAAAACATTCTCTAAATGTTCATTACCTTATGGAATCATTACAAGTTTATTCTTTGAGAAAAATGATGTATAAATCTAAGTACTAGTATAGTTGAATATAAATTTTATGAAAATTTGAAACCAAAGGAGAGTGTTATTGGGACTGATGTAGGCAGGGGTGGGTTCTAACTTACCTCGCTGCCGGTTCGCTTCCTCCCACGCCGCGTGGCCATGCCACATGGGCGCGCGCATGTTTTGCGTGTGTGCACATACACAGTGACAAAAAATCTGAAAAAATGTAAAAAAAATTGCCGAAAACAAGGTGGTGAGGCATGCGCAGTGCTGGAAACTCGGCTTCTGCACGCATGTACAGAAAAAAAAACCTGGAAAAAAATTCAAAAAAAAAAAGTGGGGGGAAAAATTAAAAAAAAAAAAGATGGTGGCCTCCACGGACCGGCACCGACCGATCCGGTTCCGTGACGTCACCAGCGGTTTGCTACCGCTTCGGGCGAACCGGTCCGAACCGGGAGGAACCCACCTTTGGATGTAGGGCATACAAAGAATCTTGCCTGAGACCCTACAGCTTGCTAGTATGAAGAAATGAAATAATGTGCACAAGCCACAGTTGACTCCTTAGAACCACAGACATGCAAAAATCGAACATTACAGATCCATGCAGCTGTTTATTATATACACTGAAGCAATGTTTTATACCTGCTTCTTAAGAAAATCTGTTTTTTCAGCCCTTTCTCCGCTGCCTTTGTTGAGGCTCCTGGTGATTTTTGTAACCCATTTCAGCAAGTCCCCAGTTTTTTCAACATGTTCTTTCTTTTCTTCTTCCATTGATTTCTGATGAACAATGGGCATTACAAATACAGAAATATTTAAAACTGCTGGACATTAAACAATAGGTACAGACCAAACATAACTATTCTGTTAAGAAATTTATTGTTGAAGATGCCAGAGTTAAATAAACTTTATTTTTATCCCAGTTGCTGGTGTATAATTATGTATGGATTAAAAGGGGGAGGGGGGGAGATTAACATTTTAAAAAAATATCAACCGTTATTTGAAGGTAATACAAAATTACAGAAACCATTAGTGTCCTAACAATGGGAAGGAAAACTTTTATTAGTTAAACTGCAGCTTTTGCACTAGATATAAACCCACACCTGATATCATGCAGTTAAAGAGGTTACTACATTTCATTAATATAAAATACCTAAAACCCTTTCCCATAGAGAAAATATCATACAATTTTTATTCATCAGGCGATAATTGATGTATCAGAAAGGAACCCCAGTTTGACAGTTGTATAGCCATCTCCACTGATAATTTAAGGCTCCAATTAGAAGAAATGTAAAGACTCAAGTGCCAAAATAAAGAGAAAAAATTCATTTTAATTGATATAACAGGAATATAAAACTGTCCTTAAATTTTTTGACTGACCAATCTTAAATGTTTAAACTAAGATATAGGCCTCATTATCAAGTACTTGAAATTGTACCACCTTAGTTTGACAGACTCAGCTTAATGGAAATTTGCATCTTCTACCCTTTTCAATATATTTTCATATAATTTATCTATGAACCCCTGCAAGTTTAGAATTCCATGTTATATATTCCCTCAAAAAATGGGCAGAAGTAGTTATGAAAATAAGCATTTAAGTGTCATTATGAGAGAATTAACTTTGGTGGAAATCCTGAAATTCATGATTTTTAATAACTTACACTGATTTGATTACAATGGAATATATTTATTTTTAATTTTTTTAAAAAAAATTCAGCTGGAATGGCAAAAACCAGATTAGAATGAAATGAAACATATCAATATAATTCATCTTTTTATAAGCTACTGTTTTTATTTATAGAAAACAATAGCAACTGAAGCACAATCCAATCATAACTGAAGTACAGTTACATTATGAGAAAAATTAAGCATGAATTTAAATCTTCCACAGAAACCAGTAAAACATAGAAATATCTAAATTTTATTGTGTTCTAAGGTTACAAGCATAGAGCAATACTAGATTTAGAGTATGCAAACAACCATATATAAGCAAAGCCGAACTGTGTTGCAAGGTTCAGGGACTGAGTGGGTTTTTTCCCCCCTCCACCATGTTGTACAATTATATAAGTGGGAATTATTTCTATGATGTGACAGTTTGGTCCCTTACCATAGAATGGAACTTAGTTCCATCAGAAGAGAATATCTATAGCTCAGGGTTTAACTGTGGAGTCCTTGGTGCAGAGTCTCTGAACTTGGCTGTAAACCTGCGAACATTCAATTACCCAACGAGGTAATGTCATCAGTGATTGTGGCGTATGCTCCCTGTTTACTCTTAAGAATAATCTGTTGTTACAGAAAAAATTGTCTCAAAAAATAGATGGCCAGGTTAGTTTAGTTACTGGGTAGAATAATAAAGCCTTGATATACCTGAGGTGATTAGCTCCGAGGCTTCTAGCAAGCGTAGCCCTGTATGACAGTCAAAAATAGCTCCCTGGAGAGCTTCCTGATAGGTTAATTGCCTTTTTGTCTTAGGGCACATCAGGCTTTTTATGTAGAATTTATCATCTTGAGTTTTTGTGGCAGTAACAGCATCAATTAGGCCATTCTTGATGGCATCCTCCATTGACAATCTAGAATGAGATTTGGGATCTATCAACCCACCCGTCAAATGCTGATATTCCAAGCAGCGAGTGCCTAATTCTTTGTCTAGAAGGTTTTTATTTATTGCTTCTGTGACTGAGAGAATACTGCTTGATGAAGGGTGCTTAATGCCAGTGAAGACCAATTCACACTGCTGAAGGTGTTTAGCACATGCCTCGTCAATTAACTCCCTTTGCAAGGCTTCTGTCACTGGGTACCTCTTTCCAGTCAAGGGATCAATAATCCCTCCTGTGCAGATTTGAGCCTCCAGACACCTCAGCGCAGTGTTCCTGTCCACCAGGTTTTTGCGAGAAGCTTTTACAATAGCCATTCTTTCATTTGTCTCAGGCAGCCAGACCCCGGCAATGGGACTCTGGAGATCGGTATGTGGCTTGGAATTGGTCAACAAAATGTCACCAAGCTCACTAGCTGCAAGATGCCCTTCCTTGTATTTACTGACTGACGCTCTGTCTATTTTGCCAGCAATTAAGGCCTCATCAATATTGAACTGCAGCCCCGTTTTCAGGTCTGTCAGAACAAAGTAAGAATTTCCACTGGCATCAAAGCACGTGGACTCTTTCCACTGAAATTCCTGTCCAGATAGCTCAAGGTATGTACTTTTGTCTATCAGGGACTTTTTATATGCCTCATAGGAAGTCATTTCTGCACCGGTGTTAATGTCAACCACAGATACCTTGTGAATCTTTTCTGCAGAGGGAGTGCTTATTTTCCTCTCCCCAACCGGAAGCAGGAAGCACTTGCTAGCTACATCAAGCACACACAATTTCAGCAGGTCGTTATAATACATGGCTTGCCTGTTATTGGGATTCTCAAAGCTTTTTCTGTTACTGGAAGGTTCGTGTAAATACTTCAGCATTGTGTTATTCAGCAAGCCTAGCTCGACTGCAGTCTCGGGAGGAATACGGAGGCTTCTGACAGGGTCAATGACTCCCCCAGTGGCAATCTGAGCCTCAAGAATGTTTTTGCCTTTTTGCCTTTCCAAGATTCTACTTTCCACTGCTTGGTAAACAGACAGCTTTTTCCCAGAAAACAGATAACCTAAAACTGCTTTTTCTGCCTCCAGAAGCCTAGTTTTCCATTCATAATCTACCAGTCCGCTGACGACCGATTCATCCACTGAGAATTTTTTACCAGTTATGGGATCAATGATGAAACCTGTGGCAACCTGGGATTCTAACAATGCTAGAGCTGATGTTTTATCGATTACTCTTTGTTTAGCTGCAGAAGCAAGCGAGATCTTGCTTTTGCTAGTTTCTATGTAGAGCCCAGCTACTGCAGTAGGCTTTGTTAAAAAAATCTCAAGGTCTTTTTGCACCTCAGCAATGGCCTTCTTCCCCGAGTGGAGCTGTCCAGCTGTGGTCAAGTCTAGAAGCTTAACTTCAATCAACTGCCTGGCATTTACTTCCTCTCGGAGGCCTTGAAATTTTATCTTATCATATTCAGTAGGAATCTCCTTGGCTTGCTTCTCCTCTAAGGCAGTACTGATCTTTGAAACATCTTCACTCCTAAACCCTTCTGATGCTCTGTATCCCTCAAGAAGTCTTCCTTCATTACCAAATGTCTTGCCATTTTCTTGATTATATGCAGAAGCTTCAGCATGTACACCATACTGCTTGCTGTTCACTATCTGTAAACAGGAATTTTTTTTTAACAACGTGAAGGATATTATATTTAGAAAGCAACATCATATATTATAATAAGTGGGAGGGAGGAATGCAGAATACAAACAGCAAACAAGCACCGGCCAGTTTATTAGTACTGACAACACAGAAGCTGAATGAGCAGGGAAGCTGAATGGAAACACCGAAAAACAATAGAAAAAGAATATGCTTTGGTGCATTCGATTTAAACATTAAACATTGGTGCATTCGATTTAAACATTGCAACTGGTGATCATTACTCCAGCTAATAGGTAGGTGTCATGATCCACAATAGTCGGACTGTAGCCAAAACTGGACATTGGTGTGTCCAAGGGAAAGTCATCTTTTACAAATGTACAAAAAATCTATTTTAAAAAATCTAAAAGGACAAAAATACAAGCTTAGTGAAAGGTGAATGTGCCACACAATAGAAGTGACAACTGGAAGAGAGGGAAAACATGCAGGGGGTTGGGGTGGGATTAGTAGGGAATCCTGAACAGAAACTTTTTTAGGAAGGGGAATTTTTGTTGCAAATCTCGTAATGTAGATGTTGATTTGAATTTATCTTTACAATAAAGATATTTATTGTATCTTTATTGTTTAGCCAGACATGTAAGTGGAAAGTATTGTTAGTAGCATTGTTAGCCAGACATGTAGGTGGAAAGTACATCTAAATAAATATGTTTTTTCTACGGATCTGATACCACCTTTTAAATAAATGGAGAACCTTCAGAAGAAGAAAAGAAAAGTGCTAAAGAATGATTAAAGGCAGAAAGTACAACGAAGGCCATAAATATCAAATTGTATGGTGTACCTCCAGAGGATGCAGTTGTTTCCCTAATCCCATTTCATAACTTTCTTCATGTCGTGAACTGAGGAATTTGCCATCTCTCAAATTATCTATTTCTGATAATCTTGTGGCAGGTTTGCTATTATCAATGCTGACTTCAAATTGTGTACTTGTTTGGGAAACATACTCCGAATATGATTGTTGGTTTATTCCACTTCCCAAAGAGTGAGCGATTCCAGACATCTGGAATGGCTTTTCTCGTGGCAATGAATCAGTGGAAACCATTTGCAATTTCTGAGCTAGTAGCTGTTCAGATTTACAACCTGGGCTGCTTATCTCAGTTTGCCTTCTTCTTAATAAAGGAGAAGTATTTGTACACACTTTACGTTGTTCAAAATCTCTCAGAGAGGCATCTCCCAAGTAACCGTAGTCAAGTCCTTTCAATCCAAAGTCCAACTGGACGTTCTTTTTGTTGATCTCATTCTGAAACAAACGCAACTGATTGCTGTGCTCTCTTTTCTGCAGGTCTATTTGGTGCTTCAAGTGTTCCATTGCTCGTTTCTGCATATGGAATTCCTCTTCTAGTTTGCGGTACTTCTGCAAATGTTCCATTTCTGCATGTTTCCCTTGTTGTAGCTGATCACGGCATTTTTGAAGTCTGTTCTGCAAATCTTCAATCTGAATCTGATACATTCTGATGTTTTCTTGCACCATGTGCTTCTCTTGCTGTAAAGTGATGCATTCCATCCTTATGCCTGAAATGTCATTTTCAGCAATGTTGTGTGATTCCAAGAGTTTATCAAATTTCTTCTTAAACTCTTCGGCAGAATGCTTATATTTAATTGACTCTTCCTGAAGCAATGCCATCTTTTTACGTGCCGTCTGCTCATCTAAAGTCTTCTGGTGGAAATCATCTTGCAGCTTCTTTATTTTATTGTTGAGTTCTTGAATATGAGCTTGTTGCTGCTGGATTTTCTGCTCGTTCATTTTAATTTCCATAGCGAATGTACTCACTTGGGTGTTTAGGTTTCTTAGCTCCATCTCAGTATTCATGTTATAAGTGATATCCCTGTCACATTTCTGCTTATACTCATTAATTACATCTTTTGCATTGACTAACTCATCTTCTAATCTCTTGATTTTATCCAAGTGCTCTTGCTCAATTATGATCTGTCTGTGCAGCTCTTCATTTGTAACACGGAGCTGCTCCTTGAAGCTATCAACCAAAGCTTTTAATTCGTCATTTTTCCTGTCAATAATCTGTCTCTCCATAACTATCCTCTCTGATTCAGTGTGCACTTCAGTCATAATAAGTTTGGTTTCACTGTTCCACCTGGTAAGCTCCTCCACCTTTTGCTTTAATTTTTCTACCAAGTGATTACTGTCGGCTAAGTCATCTTTCAGTCTTTGAATAGTCAGCTGGCTCTCTTTTTCTTCTCTTGTTTTTTGAAGCAATTGCTCCTGAAGTTTTCTAAATTGCTCCTGCAGATTGCTTGCTTCCCCTTTACATGATATAGTTCTCTGTTCAGCTATCATTTTCTCTTGTTGAAGAGAGGCAATCTGTGAACGCAACTGCTGTGCAATAATTTCGATTTCTGTGTGTGTCCTTGTCAATTCCTCCAGCTCCCTCTTTAACTGTGCCTTTTCCTTTTGAAGTGACCTCAAGTCTTCTTGATAATTCATATTAATTCTTTTAAGTTCCATGGATTCTTGCATTACTTCTTCAGCTTTGCCTGTGGCTTTCTGCAGCTGCTTGTCAAGTTCTTTTAGTTGTTCCAAGTAACCTTGCTCAACCAGTTCTTTCTGGTCCAACTCTATTTTAAGGCGTCTGAGAGAATGATTGGCTTCATCTAGCTTTTCTTTTAATAAACGAGCTTTTTCTTCAGAGGATGCATTCTGTAGCTCAAGTTCATGAAGTTCGTATTTTAAATCCTTAATTATTCTTTCAGACTTCTTGTTGGCCACTGTCAGTTCATCTACTATTTGTTGGAATTCCTCTACGTTCTTTATGTCTCTGAAAACGTCTGAGCAAGTTTCTCTTCCTATTATAGTAATTTGCCTTCTGATGTCAGTTATTTCCTTTTCTCTGAACTTGTTTTTCACTGAACTACCTTGAAGCTCGAGATCACGTTCCATTTCCTTAATTAGTTTCATAAGCTTCTCTTCTTCAGCTGTTTTTTTCTTCAGCTCTTCCATTAAAGCCTTTTTTTGCTGCTCCAGGTCCTGAAGACTTGTGTCTTTCCTTCTTAAATGTTCTTCAAAGGTTTTTCGAATCATGTTGCTTTCTTCAAGTTGAATTCTGAAAGCCCTGAGGTTTTCTTCAACCGCATTTCTTTGAACCTCAGCTTTCAAAGTGAGCTGTTTCACACGTTCTAACTCCTGTTCTGCAGCTTCTTTCTCTTTAAGGACATCCTCTAATTCCATGGAAATTCGCTTCGCTTCTTGCTCAGCCTTAGCTTTCTGAAGACAAATCTCTTCGGTTTTCTTCTGCTGCTTCTTTAATTCCCTTTCTGCATCTTCTTTGGCTTTTGGAAGTTCTTCCTCCAGCTTCAGGTTCTGTTTCCTTATCTCCTTCAGCGCCTTCTCAAGTTCACTTATTCTTGCCGTAAGTTTCTTGTTCTCATTCAACACTGCTTTCTGCTGTTCTTCCAGGTTAGAAAATTCCCCACGCACAAGGGCCTCCTTGTTTTTCAAGGTCTTAAAAGTAAAAGAAGAAAGAAGTATTACCGTTTGTGTTAATACAGTACTGAAACTGTATTTGAAATGGTTAAAGCATGGTTGCAAATACTTACACTATTACCTACAGTATATTTCAGCAACACAGACTGCTGCCCACCACCACCACTGTCCCACTCAGAAAGACACCACAAGAGGGGAAGAAAAAGCTGCAGTGAGGAGTCCACCAACTGATGTCCTCAAGAAGAATTCTCTGCTCATTCAGGACAAGAGCTGTTCAAGGATTGGAAGTTTCTGCCCCAAAGCAGACTTGCATGTGTCTCTGCTTGAAAGCTAAAGTGGAATAACTTCTCAGCAATACACATCATGCAAGAGGGGAAAAAGAGCATTTTGGCATGTTAGGGTTAGTTGAATACGAAAAGAAACGTTTTAGTGCATAGGACAATTCTTGATTCAGTTTGAAAATACTTTCATAAACTTGATGGCCCCGAAAGCCGATTTAATTAGGGAATAAGCATATCCTTCTACTATAATAATTGTTATTTAAATCCATGTGGTAATTTTTTGTCATTTTTCTCTCTAGCCAAATGAAAACAGAAGAACCTTATTCTAAAATTGTAGAGCATTTTTTTTCCATACATCTGAGTATATACACTAGCACACAGGTGCCCGTGCAAAGTCACCTGTACCCACTTCTGCTTCCCTATTTAACAGAGTCAATCAAAAAAAATATTTAAATAGAACTGAATTTCCATCAGATCTCAAATGATTGTGATAACTTTTTACTTTCATATACAATTTCTAAAGAAACAGCAACATGTTGAAGCACTATTTTTAAATTTTGATAATTATAGTTCCACTGCAATCCACTAATTCTGGAAGCACAGGATATAACCAAGAGTGTTTTTGTTAAAAGAGTTTGGATCTTGACTATGCCAGGCAGAGTAAATCCACTGAAATCACAATTTTATTAATATATAATACAGGATTCACATTGCTGTACTTTATATTTAAATATAAACCAATTATAAATAAAAGATTAGGCAAATCGACCACATATCTTTTGGAAATCTTACAAGGCTATTTGGAATTAGTTTGAAAGCAGTTAAACCCACAGGCATCCTACGACTATACTTTAAGAAACACTGTTCTAGGGAATCTTTATGATGGTTTCAAATTTACATTTATGACAGAAAATCACACTTTTTTGGCATAATCTCTGTAGGTTAGTTGCCCATCTCTTAATTTTAATTTCATTTCTCCATCAAAGATTCTACCAATGTTTATTATTTTTATTTATCGCTTCTCTTTATTGTTTCTCATTGTGTTTTTTTTTTTCACTCACAGCCAAACAACAGATTCAGAACCACCCATACTCTTTCTACAAAGATTTTCTACAACTGTTTTGCTCAATATTACATATGGTGCGATGAATTAAGGAATCTTTACTTGCACGTGACTTTATCCAGATTCCCCCAGACTAATACCATTTCCAAAGACTAAATAATTTGACTTTATTGCTAGCTGTATTGTCAATATGATCTGGTATGTTCTCTTTTTGTAGTCACTTTCTGGCCACACATTTTAAAATGGAAAATGGCTGGTGCTATTTATTTCCCCAACTGCCAACCCTATAAATGAAGTTATTTCCTATGCCAAATTATCCCCAAAAAGTGACAACAAAGGTATTTAAAATAGCAATTTACTGACTGTTTAGGACCAATAAATACAAACTATGCTAAAATGTTTTAGTAGATGATTCCTGTACATTCTTCTCACGATGACAATAAATAGTGTAATAGAATGAAAGAACTCTGATGAATTGGTCCAATTGTTTATAGAACAGTATTTGTTTTTCTGGAAGGTGACTAACAAACTATTACGTCAAAACTGGACATTCTGACTTGTTAATGAGAGATTGGGTTCCTCATTACCTGACAGAACTATATATGGAAAAGACAGATCATCTATTCCTTCTGCATCTTTAATAATGCAATAAAATTTATCTTTAACATAACTTTACATAAAGGAGCTAAATTTTATGGCTTGCTCTGTACCTGGGAGATTTCTATGACGACCCAATACCACAGAAAAGTGTTTTAGCAACTTACAGGTGAAAAGTAATCGGGTTGATTAGGAAGTTTTTAAATCAGAATTATTAAAGAGCCAGTATTAGCATACAAAATGCATATAATATGCATTTAGTACACCAGTTTCAATACTACTGCCTATAAATGACATAAAGCCGATAAAGAAATTCTGATATTTACATTTTCACCTAAAGGCATAACTGCAAGTTTATTGTTCTACTGTTCCCTTTGATAATATCTATTGACTTACCTCTTCCTCCTCCAACCTTTTCAAAGAGTCACCAGCAAACTTTATATACTGAGTCATCAAGGTTACCAAGGCTGTGTAGCGTGTTCGTAAATCCATAAACTAAAATGAAACAGATGAATAGCTGAAAATATGACAAATAAAGAATGTAGCTTCCATTATGATTTCTGAAAGAAAGGGAAGGTTTTTTGTGATCAAGCTTGAGAAATGTACTATATCTGTCAGTCGTAAGAAAAAGGGCTTCAGGAGCCAATGTAACAAAGCTGTGGAATAGAATTGCCTTCTATCTGTCTTGGGTGGCCTCAAGTAAATACTACAGATGATCTCAGGAATGAAAGATGAGGAATCATTGCATCATGACGATTAGCCTTGGTGGCACAGTGGTTAAAATGTAGTATTGAAAGTAAACTCTGCCTGTAGCCTGGAGTTTGATCCTGATGGGCTCGAGACTGATTCAGCTTTCCATCCTTCAGAGGTGGGTAAAATGAGGACCCAGATTGTTGGGGGCAATATGCAAGTAATGCTGGCTGACATTGTAAATTGCTTAGAGAGTGCTGTGGGGTGGTATATAAGCCTAAGTGCTACTGCTATTATGGAATTCATTTCTTAATTCTTAAATCCTCATACTTTAAACTACTAGCTTTAGTAATCATGTGCAATACAGCCTAGCAGTGTTTTCTAAATGAGACCGCTTATCATTCAGTACAGTGGAAAAGGAGATTTAAGATTCTAAAGGCATAACAGGCATAGTTTGCATTAACTCATTTCTATGTACCAGCAACACATGAACTGGGATATCTCAAACAATGTTCCTGGTAGTCATTTTCTAGGCTCTTTTAGCCACTGCAAAAGAGGCTGTGCTGCAGGTATCCTTTATATTTAGTTATCTACTAAAACACTTTTTAAAGTCTGCACTGGCAAAACCAGTATCGTTACCACTGTGGACAAAGTTAGAAGAGGGATTATTTATATCCAACTTCTGTAGGTAACTATTATGTGTTTTATTATTTTCTGGCCTTGTGATACAATGATCTGCCTGATGTGATTATGCACTTTCTGTCAATGTGGCTTTCTCAGAGCCGCTCTAGAATGATATGTAGATCACAGATATCAGAAGGGGCAATCAGCTTTTAGAAACTGGGACGCTGAGCTAAGCCTCAAACAAGCTCTGGTCTTCTGGAGCTAAATCTAGCTCCCTGGTTAACTGGATGCATCAATTGATCCAGTTCTGGAGTTCATGCAACACTCTTTCTCTCAACATGAGTTAATCAAGTATGTCACAGAAACAGGACCAACATAAAAAATAACTACTATTACAAAAATAAAACTATGACATACAGCAAAAGCAAGAACTCCACAAGTTAGACCCATCTCTTATTTCAGAACCAATTTGGTGCAGTGACAAAGATGCTAGACTAGAAACCAGGAGACACTGAATTCTAGTCCTTCCATAGGCATGAAAGCTGGCCAGGTGACCTTGGACCAGCAATTCTCTCTCAACTTGACCACGTCACTGGGTTATGGTTGTGGAGAAAAAGGAGGTAGGAAGTGACTTCAATTGTACAAAATAAAGATGGAGTGTACATCTGACTACTAAATAAACACTGAATATCTGGATTATTTGGAAATAGGATATAGATCATTTGCAGAAACTAAACTTTAAAAAATTGTCATTAAAAAATCCTAACTAATCTTGATCAACTCCATTCTTAATCATTTTGATGTCCTGACTCCGTTTCCTTAGGGCTTAAAGTTAATGAATGACAACATGATGAGAAGGAAGTGGCTATCTGCAATCTCATGTTGGAAAAAAAACTGATTTTCCCTATATGTCAAAGACCTCACTGACAGACAACGGTCAGATGAACATCTTCAAAACATGCCCTGACGTTCGGCTGCTAGGGTTAACTTCCTTCATACGGCTTCTGTTTATGTTCTAGTTAACTGGGTACCACTTTTGTATAACTTTGGTTGATGACTCTCTTTTTTCCAACCTCTGTCATTTAATGTTTTGCAATGTGAATTGCCCTGTGAAGGCTAGGAATGAAAACACATAAATAGCATACATGTAACCGCTTAAACAAACAGCCTACCTCTTGTATAATGAAGTCAGAGGAGCTCTGCATCCTTCTGCGTTTTACAGGTGATTTTTGCTGGGAATCAACCATGGCTCTGTATGTCATTGTTTGCAACTCATAATCCTACCAAAAAAAGAGAGGAGGTGGGTGGGCTATCACATGTTCCCTACTAAGGATCCCTCTGAGAGTATAAACACAGTTCATAACAAAAGGCCATGTTATGAGTGTAGTAAAACCAGAGGTGGGCTTCACATACTGTAACAACGGGTTCGCCCAGCTCCAGAAATGTGAGCGTACGCATGCATCACAAAACACGGCAATTCGCTCACGTGTGCCATCCGCACATGCATGCGGCATCAAAAACACAGCGATATAGGATGGGATTGTACCCGGACGGACGGGCGGGGTGGGCCCACCGGGCGGGCGGAGTAGGCCAGGCCAGCCGCAGGTCGCCACTACCGGTTCACCCGAACCAGTCCAAACCAGCTGAATACCACCCCTGAGTAAAACCTGAACACAGCAAGGGCTGAACAACTCCTCTTGAACTCTAGAGTTGCCAGAGCTGGGGGAAAAGTAGCTTCTACCATGTCATTGCATATTGCTTTGGTAATATAAAAAGCATTTTCTCAGGATGAGGATGGTCATCCTTGCAACACCAATGAAGATCCCTACACAAAGGGGATAGGAGTAATAACAGGAGAAAGCAGCTCCAAATTTTCAGGTAACAACTACAGCAAAAGGACAACTGTGACAGTTTAATACATGTAGTTCTTGACTTACGTCGCAATTGGGACTAGAATTTCCTTTGCTAAATAAGATACAGTTGTTAAGTGAATCATGTCTGGTTTTACAGCTTTTGCCACATTTGTTAGGGGAACCACTGCAGCAGGGGTGGGTTCCACTTAACTTCGCCACCAGTTCGCATCGCGACGTTTCGCGAGCACGCTCTAGCTCTGGTCGCACACACACACACACACACACGTTCCCCCCGTGCAATTTCACTTCCGCGCATGCTCAGTAGCAGGATTCAGCCTGAAACACAGCTGAGGAGCTGATCAGCTGTGCTTCGGGCGAAGAAATAAAGGTGAGTATTAACCCGCGGGCGGGCAGGCTCTTTTTTAAGCCGCGGAAGAGGAGAAGCCATCCAAACACGGAAAAATTCACCAAAAATTCCAAAAAAAAGATGGCAGCGCCCATGGACTGGCACGGACCGAACCAGATCCGTAATGCCATCGCCGTGTCACCAGCGGGTCACTAACGGTTCAGGCGATCTGGGCCAAACCGGGAGGAACCCACCCCAGCACTGCAGTTATTAAGTGAATCACATGGTATTAAGTGAATCCGGCTTCTTCCACTGACTTTGCTTGCCAGAAACTGGCTGGGAAAGTTGCCAATGGCAATCATGTAACCCCAGGATGCTGCAACCCTTGTAAATACATGCTGGATGCCAAGCGCCCAAATTCTGATCAAGTGATTTTGGGGATGCTGTGACGGTCATAAGTCACTTTTTTTCAGTGATGTAATTTCAAACAGTCACTAAACAAATGGTTGCAAGTCAAGAACTACCTGTACACACGATTATTTTCACTTTGATAAGTAAACACAACGCAATTGCAGGTTTACCTTCACTGCAGTTGAATACTGCTCTGAGTATTTCTGGCATTCATCTAGTTTGTTTTGTTTCATCTCTATTTCAGACACCAGAATCTGTAAAATAAGTAGTGGCATTCAATATACAATTTAAAAAAAAAATTTTTTTTAAGGCATACACTTTCTAACCTCCTCCTCCTAAACAACTTAAGTAAACAATAAGCACTATGTTGCTTAGATCTAATAAATCCATTTCTTTCATCTATGCAGAATTACATATGCCAGGGGTTCTCAAACTTGGCAACTTTAAGACTTGTGGAATTCAGCTCCCAGAATTCTCCAGCCAGCATAGCATAGCTGGCTGGAGAATTCTGGGAGTTGAAGTTCACAAGTCTTAAAGTTGCCAAGTTTGAAGACCTTTGACATATGCTATCAAACTATCTCAAATTATATGGTGACATTACAATACAGCATTTAAAATGAGACTGTTTTAAATACTTGAAATGAACATTGCTATTTAGCTTAACCGGACTTCGAAAATGCAGGATAAGAAGAGTATTGAGGCCTTTGCATTTTGCTGTTGGAAAAGACTCCTAAAACTACAATGGATAGCCAAGAAAACAAACCAGAAGATCCTCAACCAAATAAACCCGAAGTTCTTATTTGAGGCACAAATGACCAGAATCAAATTATGCAGAAGACCTAGCAATCCGGAAAAGGCTTTAAGGCAGGGGTGTCAAACTCGATTTCATTGAGGGCCTCATCAGGGTTGTGTTTGACCTCGGGGGGCCAGGATGGGCGTGGCCAGGGTGGGTATGGCCATCTCAACATCACTCGTGTCGGCGCCTGTGGTGGCCCAAGCGCTCTGCCAACAAAAACGGGCTCTCGAGCTCCATTTTAACTGGCAGAGGGTTACAGGAGGCCGTCGCTTGGGAGCTCAGGAGCCTGTTTCCGCTGCAGAGGCACCATGGGCCAGGCCTTCACTGTTTCCAGGGTGGCCCCGTGGGCCAGATCTAAGCACCCCAAGGGCTGGATTCGGCCTGCAGGCCTTGAGTTTGACACCCTTGCTCTAAAACTAAGAAAGATCAAGAGAGAAGAGAAGAGGATGGATTCAGTTACAGTGAAGATAACAATGAGTTTACTGTGGGAAGACCTAAAAAACCAGGTTAGGAACAAATCTATGTGGTCGCTAGGAGTAAAAAAAAATGATTCAAGGGTGCACAATCAATCAGTGGAGCTGAATTATTAATTCGGTTCATTTACCGTATTTTTCAAAGTATAAGACGCACCTTAGTTTTGGGGGAGGAAAACAAGGAAAAAAGACCTCTGCCTCCAAGCAATTTGCCAAACAGCAAACAGCACAAATGATAAGAGCCAAGGTGGCGCAGCGGTTAGAGGCAGGTACTGCAGGCCACTTTAGCTGACACTGATCTGCAGGTCAGCGGTTCAAATCTCACCAGCTCAAGGTTGACTCAGCCTTCCATCCTTCCGAGGTAGGTAAAATGAGGACCCAGATTGTTGGGGGCAATGTAAATATATACATTGCTTACTGGTGTAAACCGCTTAGAGAGTGCTTGCACTGTGAGGCGGTATATAAATCTCACAAAATAAATAAATAAATAAATAAATAAATAAATAAATAAATAAATAAATAAATAAATAAATAAATAAATAAATAAATAAATAAATAAATAAATAAATAAATAAATAAATAAACACTGTTTGCTGTGTATTTCTGTGCATGTGTGCCTGACCCATAGAAATAGCAAAGAATTGGAGAAATGTACATTATGCCAGAAAGTTTTCTTAAATGTAGTCACAACTCCTTCCAATTATTTAAATAGATCTACTCCAAACATAACTAAGTCAGGGTTTAATTCAGCTGCCTTATTTTAATACTAATACTTAATACTAAAACAGGACATTTCAGATTATACTTTTACAGATCTTTAAAATTGATGTGGCTTTCTGGAAGGCTTTCTGCTATTTAAAAGAAGATACAATAGCACTGGGCCTCTTCAGAGCAAGCATTTATTTTAAAAAGCTTCTTCATTTTGTTAAGTTGTCTAGAACAATAATAAAGCAGTCTTTAAAAAATAAGTCTTATAATTTGAACACTCTACAAACATTTAACAAAACAACATATTAACAGAATCTGCCTCTACCTAGGATAGAATTCACAACCTCCTGACTGTGAGGCAAGAGCTCTACCTCTAGGCTATAGTAGCTGTAGCTTACTTTCTTGCAATTTCAGCAGTGTAAGATTTCCAGCAGTTTATCTCCCAGCATTTTGTCTCATTACAGCCACCCTAGTTAGTTTCATTTTACCACGTGGCTTCCAAGCCTGTCAGCTGTAGGTCGGGAGGCAGATAATCTCTTAGTGTGCCAATAAGGCTTTGCCCTGTTTGCTGCAAAGAGGTAAATTGTTGGCAGGCAGAGGCCAAAGGGTGGGGGTGGCTGGGTGGGGCTACATTCGGTGTATAAGACGCACCCAAATTTTCACCCTCTTTTTGAGGGTAAAAAGGTGCGTCTTATACTCCGAAAAATACGGTAAGTGATATTACAGAACTTTTCATGATTGTACCTTCTGCTCGTTTAGCTGTTTCGCCAGAGCTTTACTGTTCTGGGGTGGGTTTTCCTGAAATTTTTGCTGTGTTTCTTCAACTTGCTTAATCCAGTTATCCAGTGCACCATAAGTATCTCTGTAGTACTTTAGTGATTTATTGATAGTCTCCAAGTCACGTAACCTATAGTTGACATGAGAGCCATTCAGAAATGAACAAATGGTTATTTTAATGCAACACTGCAGTAACTGCTTTTTATAAAGATGTAATAATACTTGGCACATATTCTCCAGTTGTACAACACCTTAAGATAAATCATATTATTTCCTTCGTGTAATAGATGGTTATTAACATAGGGCTGAAACTGAGAAGCTGTGCTTGCCGGAGTTCACTAGTAAATTCATGGAAAAAGAAAAATGCTGGTCGGTTATCTTTCATTAAGTATTTTGTTCATGATTAATATAGAAGAACTGCAAAACTAGTAAAACAGTATTTTGACATTTCAATGAAAGCTTAACTTCTACAAGTGAGCTAACATTATCAAGAAATGATCTTGTATAAGAGATATATACTAAGGAACAGGACATCTTTCCATAAAGACTAAAATCAATATAGTGGTCCTTATTCTGCTTTTTGGGCGAGGGGGGGGGCGCTCTGCTTGTCCCTTGTTTGAAATGCCAGGCAGTAAATAACTTCAAATGTAAACAGGAATGATTACAAACTTTAAAATTATCTTGCAGTTCTGAACCACCACCACTGGAGGGCTATTCTCTGGACTTATTTCTCATGAGGTAAATTTCAGAACTGCAGTGTGGAAACCAGGAATAAACAATCAATATTTCTTCATGAGTTCACTTAAATTCAAGTTCATTGTAGAAAACACTATTCTGTCAATTATATCACACTGTATTGCAAAAGAGCACATGGCAAGTTTTATATTACCTCTGTTTCCGAGGCAAAGATATAAAAAACACTGACTACTAAGGAATAGTAGGCAATAATTTAATGTTATGCTAAATGCAACTGAACTAAAATGATAGGTATAATTAGTGGGGCTGTGCAGTGCTTTGGATTCAAAAGAAAAACCGGTGCTACAGTGGGAGCAGGGACACTCACGTAGCATCCATCTCCAACTCATCAGAGCAGCTGCATTTTTTCCCAGGATCACATGGCTGACCAGGAAAACAGATGTTTAAGGAATTTCAGATAGGTACTACACTCATAAAAATTGCAGCAGCATTCCTGGGAAAAGCCACAAAACCACTATTGCCTGCAGTGATTTCCATTTCTATTACTGGGCCTCCAGATTGACTAATTCAGTCTAATTGTTTATTATGGAATACAAGCAATTTTGAAACCGGTCATCTTGAAAATGTAATAAATAAGTTTCCTTACTCCTCTATTTCTTACCCTAGTCATGAACTGAAGTTTAGCATTATTCTAATAAATGGCAGGCCCAAATGCTTTAAGCCCAAGTTTGACCTAATATCACTGTAGAAAAAAAACAGGCAATGATGAATCCTCTCCCTAACAGATATTTTTCCTGGAGACCATAATTCCCTGACACTTTTCTACTCAAAAGAGAGTCATTGAGAAAAGTGGCCTGAGAGGAAAGTGATATGAGGAAAAGAGCAAGTACAGGCCGACTTCAGCTTTTATTGATAGACAGATCTACTGCCATCCTGCATACCATTGAGAGTTGACTATTTTGTCACATTCTTTCCAATATTATTTCTATCACTGTCAAAGTGATGTCTTCCAAATTAATGGCAGCTAAATGTAGTCGTTCTCATCATTACACACCTGACAGTATAGTACCATGCAATGAGATTTTATACTCCCTTGATGAGTTTAGTCTTGTCAACATAGTTTTTAAAAAGAAAATACCAACCTGTTTTCAATCTGAGAATGAACATTTTGCCACCTCTCCGTTAACTGATCTGCTTTCTCTTTGTGCCAGTCAAAGTCAAGATCACGTTCCTTGTGTGTTTTAAACATCTGATCACTAATTGCTTTTGCTTTCTGGAGTTCATCTTCTAAGGCATGGAATACTTCTCTTTTTTCATCAACTTCGGATCTCCATTGCTAATGAATAAAGTTTATGTGATGACAGACAATATTGTTCCTAGTGGCATCTTCCCAAATGCCATATTCAGGCTCCAAACCCAAGCCTCCCCAGATGTATCAGATTGCAATTATTATTCTCAATCAACATGGTCAGTCAATGTGCCAGGTAAGGACAATGAGAACTATAACTCACATGTTTATGGGCTAATAGATAAGAGAGGACTACAATATTATAAATAATCATGGGGATATATCTTAGTATGTCAAACAAACATAGTCACTTTACTAAATGTTGCCCAACACATGTAATGTTATAATATTTACAGTATTCTTATCATGTAGCATGGAGATACAATTAAGTATTCCAGAGTTTGTTCAACATGAAGCTAATATCTAGGCTACAACTTCATTGTTCCTGGAGAAATGTCTTTATTATGGATATAAGGCAAGAAAAGGGAAACAGTTTTTTACTAGATTACTTCAGGGACGGGTTCCTATTTGTTTTACTACCACTCTGTGGGTGTGGCTTATTTTGTGAGTGTGGCTTGTCAGCCATGTGACCGGGTGGGCGTGGGCCTCGGGGGCTTGGCAGTGGCCGGAGAAGTAGGGGGGGCATTGCTCACCTGCAACGCAGCCCCCCGCAGCAGGAGCAGCAAGACCGCGGCAGCGGTTCTTCTAGGAGGCTCTGTCCGGCCTGAATGCTTCTCCCCATTCAATGATCCTAGGCTCCTGCCGTCTGTTCCCCCTCCCCTCAGCAGCTCGAGAAGCCTTGAACATGCGAAAATGCCTGGGATCATCACCGCACGTTCGTGGCTTCTCGGACTGCTGAAGGGAGGGGAACTGAGATAGGTCCTGCCACCCATTCCCCCTCCCCTCAGCAGCTCGAGAAGGCAGCACATGAGCAGTGCCGGAAGCTCGGCTTCTGGGCAAGCGCAGAAGAAAAATTTTAAAAAAAATTATTTTTTTTTAAATGGCGGCGCCTAGGCACCAGCAACTGACCGCACTGGTACTGTGACGTCACCAGCGGGCCGCTACCGGTGCTATAGAGTGGACCGCACTGGTAGGAACCCACCACTGGATTACTTCAACTATTTTTGTCTTTAAGAGCAGAGAGTGGAAGAAAGACTTCAATATTGGAAATTGGCGGATTTGGACTGGTTTTTTTATGATCAGTCAGTGTAATATGTAGCTCAGCTTCTAGTATACAATGGAATGATGACATCCACAATCATTTGAACTGACTATATTTTATCAGCCATCTATCTGTGATTCCAATTCTACTTTCACATTTGCAAGTATTCACTCTCTCAAAAGTCACTCATTATGTAGCTTGTAACATGTTTTATCTTAATATTAATACCAATACCAAATTAATATCCATATTCATACCTTCAGTGTCCCCATCAGGTTCTCAATATTGCTCTTGTCAGCAGTTAACGGCTCTTCCTCACAAAGTTTAGTTTCATACTGTTTCACTAGAGCTTCAGCTCCTTGGGTGTTTTTGAGCACCAAATTTACAGTTTTTAACCTGAAACAAATAAAATGTGTGCTACTAATGACCTCTAAAAATAACAATAAAGTTTTCAAAATATTTTAATATGATAACTGAATTCAATTTAATTCTATCCTTTTGAAAGAAGAAATCTGCCTTTCAACACAGCTATTTTCATGGCTAATAAATATTGCTACAATAAAGGTGACTGTGTGCAATAAAAGGCCTTACTTACTTTTCTATGTAAATGGAAGACATGGAATACACCTGATTCATGTTCTGAATTACAAGATTAAGTTCAGACCGCAGAGTTGGGACCGAAGGGGAACCAGCAGCTTGGCTGAAGAAATCATTGCATTTATCTGTGATTGTTTCTAAATCATCTTTGAGTCGATCCAGCTCCTTTTTGAGCTTCTACAGAAAAAAAAAGGGTGAGGCTTATTTCACCTACAGTAAAGGGTTTTCACAAATCATATTCTTAAACTAAGGGAAGAGCATGAACTGAAGTCCCCAAGAACCATAAGCCACAGCTACAACAGCATATTGCTAGACTTGAGCCCACTTCCCTGCCAGCTTATTCCTTCCTCGTTTGTATAATAATAATAATAATAATAATAATAATAATAATAATAATAATAATAATAATAATAATAATAATAATAATAATAATAATAATAATAATAATAATAATAACAACAACAACAACAACAACAACAACAATAATAGTAACAGAGTTGGAAGGGACCTTGGAGGTCTTCTAGTCCAACCCCCTGCTTACGCAGGAAACCCTACACTACTTCAGACAGATGGTTATCCAACATCTTCTTAAAAATGTCTAGTGTTGGAGCATTCACAACTTCTGGAGGTAAGCTGTTCCACTGATTAATTGTTCTAACTGTCAGGAAATTTCTCCTTAGTTCTAAGTTGCTTCTCTCCTTGATTAGTTTCCACCCATTGCTTCTTGTTCTATCCCCAGGTGCCTTGGAGAAAAGTTTGACTCCCTCTTCTTTGTGGCGACCCCTGAGATATTGGAACACTGCTATCATGTCACCCCTGGTCCTTCTTTTCATTAAACTAGACATACCCAGTTCCTGCAACCGTTCTTCATATGTTTTAGCCTCCAGTCCCCTAATCATTTTTGTTGCTTTTCTCTGCACTCTTTCTAGAGTCTCAACATCCTTTTTACATCGTGGCGACCAAAACTGTTTGCAGTATTCCAAGTGTGGCCTTACCAAGGCATTATAAAGTGATATTAACACTTCGCGGAATATTAAGGCTATTCCGTTGGTTGGTTAAGGTGCCCATCATCTTTCTTTTTTGTAAGTATTTGTAAATGAAAGCCCAACAGCATGTTACATTTTTTATGTTAATGTGGCTGAGAGACTACATCTTTTTTTCTCCCTAATTAGACACCTATCTCCAACTCAACATTAATTTCCAATGTAATGGTTTAGGCCATAGGTGTCCAACCTTTTGGCTTGCTCAGGCTGCATTGAGTGAAGTGGAATTGTCTTCGGCCATTAGAGTTAATATACATAAATAAGAAACTTCCTTTACTATTATTTTTTACAATCGTGTGGGGCCACATTATGAGCTGTCCAGGACCACATGCAGCCTGTGGACACAAGTTGGACACGCCCTGTTTTCCCCCACCCACCCAAAAAAAAGGGAGTTATGTGAACAACTTGGCATGAAACATTATGTGACAACAATAACATTTCCATATATATATATACACAAAAGAAGATAGAGAACTGTTTTTGGATTCATCTCAGTTGTATTTCAAGAAATGCCACATGGAAAGTTATGTTCTAACTAAACATGTTTCATATTGACCAAATCATCATTATCAAAGTTTGCCCACTATGCTAAACTACAAGCTGAAGAACGATAAACCAATTATGTTCACACATTATAAGCCAAACCTTATAAAGTTGCCCCAGTTTTTGCAACATAATTTGTGTTTGTCTGAATGATCTTCATCTGATGAGGTCAAATGAAACTATCAGAGGATTCACAAAGCAAGGAGGCCCAGTTTCTTTTCTTTTCTTAAGAGTAATGATAGGGATGGAAGGAAATAGTAACAATCTGGATTGGAATTGCGCCTGATTAGGAAGGGAAAGATCTAATAGGATCACTAAATACGTCCCTGGAGTACAGGTAGTCCTCGACTTATGACCACAGTTGAGCCCAAAATTTCTGTTGTTAAGTGAGACATTTGTTAAATGAATTTTGCTCCATTTTACGACCTTCCTTGCCTCGGTAGTTAAGTGAATCACTTGAAGTTGATTGAGCTGAGGTGGCGCAGCGGTTAGAGTGGGGTACTGCAGGCCACTTTAGCTGACTGTGATCCGCAGGTCAGCGGTTCAAATCTCACTGGCTCAAGGTTGACTCAGCCTTCCATCCTTCCGAGGTAGGTAAAATGAGGACCCAGATTGTTGGAGGCAATATAATTTTAATTGCTTACTGGTGTAAACCGCTTAGAGAGTGCTTGCTCTGTGAGGCGGTATATAAATGTCACTAATAAATAAATAATAAATAAATAAGTTGATTAGTTAGTAACCCAGTTTTTAAGTGAATCTGGCTTCCCACATTGACTTTGCTTGTCAGGAGGGTCGCAAAATGTGATCACATGACCTCAGGACACAGCAATGGTCATAAGTATGAACTGATTGCCAAGCACCCAAATGTACTGTAAATCGTATGACCATGGGGATGCTGCAATGGTCATAACTCTGAAAAGCCGTCATAAGTCACTTTTTTCAGTGCCATTGTAACTTTGGTCACTAAATGAATGGTTGTAAGTCGAGGATTACGTGTATTGTATTTCATAGGAATTTTGATGGTGCAGAGAAGAATTCTATTTATTCTCCCAGAAGATTTTGATTCCAATCCGTAACAATTTGCACTTATGCTGAGTATTAAAAAAAAACGCTTAACAGATGTAGCTTTATCCAATTAATTTAATGCAATACGTCGTTTGAACTTGATTACGATGTTCAAAAAGATAGTTTTCATCAGCAAATTGAGAAGAGTTACCTCTTGTTCAGAGATACGGAACACACTTTCAGGTAGGTCATCCCTCTCCAGAGGCGTTCGAATTTGTCTAATCAAACGATCTTCACAATTCTCCAATCGAAGTCTGATGTTTCGAACTTCTGAGATGTATAAATTGTAAACAGATTCTTCGTGCTCCTCTGTTGAAACCAATGCACACATGTAAGTTAAGCCAACTGGTTTTATTTTTTTTCATCTGCTACCGTGCGATATTCCACAATTCAAGTTTCAAAGTTTAGAAATACAACTCTCCTTGAAACCCAAAATGAATGTGCAACCAACTGTTCTGGATAGTGATAATGAGAAATACTGGATGTGATAATAATGTGGTGTGAAAAGGAAGGATTGGTGTTATGTATTTCTTGTTTCTAACTTTTTTCTACCACCGTTAAAATATCTTTTCTATTTGACAGAAATAACATCATCTTGAATTTCGGGTATCGCCAATTTCCCAGAAATGTTAACATTACAGAAACAGGTTGCTTAAGAATTAATCTTTATGTTTAAATACTGCAACTTCTCTTAAATGTTCTTATTCTTAGTTTTTTTTAATGAATCCAAGCAATTTCTCAAAAAAAAATGGATTATCATATTAAACACAGTGCTATAATTCCATTTGCATTGGTACTGTTTAATTGGATTGCCTATGCGTGGTTCTTCTTGAGATGATTCTACAACAGGATCATATTAAGGCTATAGTAATGAATCCCTTATCCCTTATTTCAACATAGAATATCATTATCCTATAGAATGACCTAAATTCATTTTAATTCGCTATGATCTGCTATTTTATTCTGTTCTGTATCATTAGCAATCTGAATAAATAATTACAATATGTGCACCCAGCTTTTTAGAATTATGTAGGCATTGAAAACTTGAGTATTGAACATTTTAAGAATAGAACCATTTACACATGTAAGAATGAATGTTCACAAATTTTGATAGTTGAGTATTGAGTTATGCTACGCAAACACAGATATTATTTTTTAAAGAGAACAGTAGATATACTCTTCCTAGTCATTTATATTGGCAGTCTAATAGTATCTGTGATACATCCGTGATACATCACTAAGCAAAGTTTTATTTCCACATAAGCCTGCTAAAGTAATAATCTGTTCTCCAACAATATCAATATATTCCAGTATTCATTTTAGACCTTCAAATAAAATCAGAATGCATATTATTCAAATGAGAGCACTTATGCAGAAGTGCCAAATCTTTCTTCCACATCCACATGTAGAAAGTGGACTACCAGCAATAATAATGAAAAGGAGGTAAGTTGTAAGCCATTGATTGGTAGGGTTAACTTTCTTCTTTTTCAAGTACGATTTTATCCTGATCTTAGGAGGAGCATCCTGTTTTTACACACATATATCAGATGTGCAATCTATTACAGAGAGCTGACGCATGTAAATAATTGATCACTGGAAAGAAAGGATACAGAAGACTGTGGTCCCTCTTTTCTGTTACTGGCAAACAAGAACCTTCAACTTTGCACTAGTGTTGCTATGATCCAATTAAAACAGTGTAATTGACATGAAAATACCACATCTAAAGCAACACAATCACATCAAGGAATTTATAAGAATCTCCTTTCTGAGATGATTTACATACTTACCTCTCTCAGCAGACTTAAGGAGCTCTTGGTAGTACTGCTTGCATACATTCACTTCCCTTTCCAACTGGGCAATGTCAGCAACAGAGAAGATTTTGGACTCCTGGCTGTCTTCCAAGAAGTCATCAAAGCGAGACTGCAAGTTGCTTAAAACCTGCTGATGTTCACCTGGCAAGAGTGTTTTGATCTAGAAAATGTTTTAAAATTGGAAGTCAAATTTAATTTTTTTCCCAACGATCGGTAACAATCCTTCCCTTTCCATGATATAAACGTAAAGCACAGACTACTCTTAAATCCCTTATTCATAAACCCCTTAACCTATCAGTTACTGAAATTATGACTCAATAAGCCCAGGAAGTATCAAGCGCCAGGGAAATCAGAAGATCCAGGCAGTTCAAATGGGTATAAAGATTTATTGCAAGCTTAAGTTCTCTACAACAATCTGAACTACTAACAGCCAAAGCTAATTGGCGGTAGATAAGAGTCAATGGAAGTCAAGGTGGGCTGGACTTAGATCTCTTGTGAGTGCAAAGGGACTCAAGACTGATGATACGCTTGACCCCTCCCTTGAGCTCAGCCTGCTCATCTCCTACAGGAAGGTGCCTTTCAAGAATACAATGCCTGTCTACAGTATATACATACAGTGTATAAGGACAAACACCCATGGAACCACATCTACTGGATATTGTCACAGCTCAGTTTTTTTTTAAAGTATTTTTATAGCAAATTCCAATATAATATTGGTACATCTTTAGCATCATGTCTGCTATATAAAATATGAAACTCTTCTCAATCTTTACCTCTCATTGTAATGGTAAAATGCAAATTCTTCATTTTAAGGTCACATTGCTTAAATACTAAATGCTGGGGTGGGGACCTAACTAGATATCCAAATGAGAGTTGCAATACACGAAGAACTTACCGAAGCCACATTACTTGCTCGAACAGTTTCAATTTCAGTTGTTAAATAGTGCCAAGAAACTACACTCTTCAGATTTATGTGTGACTCATGCCACAGAGCTAGGACATTCTGATATTGCTGCTCAATTCTGAAATGCATAAAATGTCAGGGGATTAAGTAAGCAATATCACAAGAGAGTCTTAAGAATATACTGGTAATAAATTCCCTAGACCACGGGTGTCAAACTCGCCGCATTGATGTCACGTGACGTATCACAACGGTTTTTGCCTTTGCTGGGATGGGCGTGGCCTGAGTGTGACACATCCGGCCCATGGGCCGCCAGTTTGACACCCCTGCCCTAGACTGAATACATTTTGAAGAATGATTTTAAAAAGCAAGTGACATTAATATGAGTTTGGTATGTGTACGTTCTACCAAATTCCTACCTATTTGCAGTGTCTATGGCTTCTTTGTTGGGAGGAGGGATGGTAAAACAAACAGAGGGAACCATGGCCTCGTTGCCACTTGGGCTGATCACTTTCCATTTTGCTCGATGAGAGTTGCTTGCCAGGACACATTCATCATCCTTGTAAATGGTTATCTAGTTGTGAACAGAAAACCAGAAGAACTGAATGAGTCTTTCTCAAAGCACCATCAGTCAACAACTGATGCAACCAAAAAAAAGTGACAAAAGAACAAAGTAAAACTGATTCAGCCCCCAACTGTGGCCGTAAGCTCTGTGGGGTATGGAGGAGATTTCCAGGAGTTTGTTATCAATACCCAGCCCAGGGTCTTCTTCCTCCCCGTAACTAATTCGAAGACGGTAAAAGCTTCCAACCTCAATCTGTCGATAGTCACAGATGGCCTTAATTGGGATGGACGTTTTGAGGGAATTTTCGGGATTCCTCGGCTTTAGCTGAACTATTGTCTTTGCTCTGCCCACGAGGCCTGCCACGGTGCTCTTGTACTGTAGGAGCTGTTCTTTTTCTTCCTAGATGCCAATTTGAAGAGGAAATGTTAAACATTAAGCATTCTTGTCTTGAAAATGTTTTAAGTTTTCTTGGGTCCCCCCCCCCCCCCCCCCCCCCCGGTTTGGTTTCTTTTCCAAGACGTGATTCACAAGAGACACAATCGGGTACATTTTGACAGCCTTTTCCAAATTGATGATTTGCAGATTTGTTGAGATTATTCCCATTCTCAAGGTTCTCATATGGCTGGAATCCTAGGAACTATTGTTGCAATACATCTGGAGGGAACCAGTTTAAGGAATGATGCTTTGTACAGTAATTACTATTCTCTAATAATTATAGTTGTGTTTGGCAGAAATGACAACAGTTCTTGAACAAGGCAGGCTATGATCTATCTGAAATAATTTCACCCACGTATTTAGGTTTATTTGTTCCAGTTTCAAGAATAATGGTTATTTTGGGCACAGCTTGATTCATACATGCTGCTTAATTAGCTTCCAAATACTGAAAACCAATAAATGCAAATTACTTTTGTTTTTATAGGGAGTTTCTTCTTCTCAGTAGAAGAAAAGGTTTGCTAATAGACACTGCACACGTCTTTGTGTGTATGCATCACCCTGGCAAAAAGCACAATAGCTTAGAAAGTATTAACACATGCTTGAAGAGTAAAATCAGCTAACATATTGACATTCCTACCATAGACTCTTGGATCAGGTCTTCTAGTTTATGAATGCTGCTGGATCTATCACAATTGTATTTTCGATGTACAGCATCTCGTAAATTCTTCAAGTAATCTAGAGCCTCTTTGGCATCACTGAAAAACTAGAATGAAACAAACTTTTCATTTAATAAGGCACTACTGAAAATATGTTTATGAGAGAGAGAGAGAGAGAGAGAGAGAGAGAGAGAGAGAGAGAGAGAGAGAGAGAGAGAGAGAGAGAGAGAGAGAGAAGGAGGGGGGAGGGGAGGGGGGGAGTTATGTAAGTCTTGTCACTCCCACCTTCAGTTTGAAATAAAATTATACAACCAGAGAAATACCTGAATTGTTAAAACAAGAGAGGGAAAGGGATTGGGAAGAGGTTGGGAAAGAATCAAACTTAAAATGCATTTAGGACAGCAAACGAAGAGATCAAAACAGTAATGGTTACTGACTTTTTTCACAAGATTTATATACAATATACTGGACCAGTAGAATCACTACTGGAATAACATAAAAAATAGTCTCTTTGAAACATCTGAATTTAACGGGTAAAAACTGTATCTTTATCATAAAAACATTCCTCTACATTGCTTAGCTGAGAACCACATTAGAATTTCCTTCTTGGTGGTATAGCTACAGCTGAAATCTGCAATCATGCCACAGTATCTTCAGTTTAATCCATACCTCAAAATATGCAGTGTTTTCTCTTAAATGCTGTTCAACACATTGGCAGAGCTGTAAAATCCAGCTCCACTGGGTTTGCATTGCAGCTCGGTAGGCCTGAAAGATACAGAGAGAGATAAAGAACCATGTGTGTCTATGCAACCCCAGCCCCCGTTCTCTCTAATGAGAGAAAGAATATGAGGAATTGATTTTTCCCCTCCCCCATTCCTAATGCCTTTGTCTCAGCAGTATGCAGTAGAACAAAAGCATCCACCCTCTAAAATATAAATTGCTCTACAAAAATGAATAAAATTTTGTGGAAAGCCAGGCTGACTGCCATTTAGAACCCAAACACCTTGGCTATAGCTTGAATTATTGCACAGCGGCTGCCAAATTGGCTAAATTTACTGACACTTAACAAATTGGCTAAAATTACTGACACTTAACAAAGAAGCAAAAAAAGCACGCTATAGAATCCAGTAGAGCGTATTGTTTAATAATACAAGGACAGATCATAAGAGTCCATCTGCTTCTAGTATTTAAGTATTGTTGCAGAAAATCCATTCTGACAGAGATACAGAATCAACTAACCTGTGGTCAGTTCTGAAACTGGGAGGTGCCCATATTAGCCAGCTACAGTCTTTAGTTGCAAGTGATTATATCCAGCAGTGTTTCTCGACCTTAGTAGGTTTAAGTTGAGTGGATTTCAACCCCCATGGCTGGCTGAAGAATTCTGGGAGCTGAAATCAACTCTTCTTAAAGTTGCTAAGGTTGAGAGCACTGACCTGCAGTATGTATCTTAATTCTAGTCCAAAATAAATATAATGTCCAAGTAAGATCTGTAATAATATGTCATTGTGACGCATAACAGCAATGAAACATTTACAGGGAGAAGTTCCTTATTACAAATGAACAAGAAAAATACTGCCCCCTTTTAGGTATACTAGATTCACTCTTACTCAAAACATTAGATGGTGCTGTGGTATTGGAATTCTCCATGGAGAAATAAAAGAGTGCTCTGCATTCCTTTTTAAGTAACTCAAAACAATCACCAGTGACACACAGCAAGAAATAGAACAGAATGCAATAGAATATTCAGGAAGAAATCACAATGGGTTAGTTGGAACCCTAAACTGGAGTGCCATGTTTTGCAATCTTGTTTCTTTCATTTTAGGACATTAGCAAGGTGTCATGCTGCACCTTCAAGGCTAATAAATGCACTTGAAGTCATAACCTTTCATACTCAACTAAATGTATACTGCAAGAAAATTATATGTGCAGCAATAACACAAAATGGAAAAGCGGAACCCAGACATAAATATTTATCTGGAGCTCTAATATGTACAAGATGAAACCAGTGATGCCTGTCATTGACTGCTGTTGGAAACAGAAATACAGTAGAGGACTAAACAAGAATGAATGACACAAGATTGTGTATCAACTTTCTCCAAGGTTTTCAACAAAAGCTGGGGGGGGAGGAGGGGTTGCGGTTTGGGGTTAGAATAAACACAACAAACATACAACCAATTAGGGAATGCTGCAATTCTTCAGAAAGTTATTTAAAACTGTTGCTTTAAATTTGGAATCCTACAAAAAGTGCTTCTAAAGCCAGATTTAATAACCTACCTCAATAGTTAATCTCGCAGGGTGGTTTTCAAAGAGCAATTGTTCTGCTATTTCCTGTACTGATTTAATAATTTCTTCTTTCTGGTCAAGTTCTCTCATCAGATCCTTTCAAATTAAAAAAAGAAAAGAAAAAAGCTTTTGAAACTTGAAGCAAGTAGGAAAGAATACGTTCAGTTTTATTTTTAAGACATTACTAAATCTTACGGCATGATATTCCTTTTTCCTTGCTATATTTGTGTTTTTTTCACTCCAGTCATGCGCAACCTCCGCCTCCTCCTTTTCGTTCAACCAGATAAGTTCCCGAGTGGCTCGTGATACAAAATTGTGAAGGGTGTCGAGGTGTCTTTCCTGATTTCTGGATGCGTTCTTGAAAAGACAAAAAAACAAAACTTGATTTTACTTACATTATCAAGGAACATCCCACTGAGACCTGGACTTTTTGACGATTATCTTACCAAGAGTTTTGCATATTGGCTCTCCAGTTTGTGTAATTTTTCTGCATAGCTGAGTTTGAGGGGAGCAGTCATTTGGATCTGTGTAGAACAAACTGGATTAGAGATTTTTTTTAAAAAAAGAAAAGCCTCCAGACACACAACAGTTAACAGAAGGATTACGCATTTCTTGTTATTCATTTAATTAATATAACAAAGTGATCCTTCTTTAAGCCAAGTGCAGTTATACAACAAGTTAAAACCTATGCATGTTTTTAAAACAGGTACAGTCACAAGATGTGTTTATGCTGTACCTCACTGATTTTTGCTTCTTTAAGACTTGACTCAAATTCTTCAATAGCTTTGTGAACATTCTTGTGATTTTCAACATGGCTTTCAACACCTGGCAAATCTGAACCCCATTCGGCTCGGTCAAGTTGTACCTGGTAAAGAGACGTTTAAAAAAAATTAAACTTGATCCATCGAATAAATAAGAAAAAATGATCAAGTGCAGATGAAGACCATACATGTCAAGATGTTACCTGCATTTCATCTACCCATCTTAAGAGGTCCTGGACAAATTTCATATTGACTTCTTCTTCTGTTAAATTCTGATCAATAAAAGCTGATTTCATCAGAGGTTTCCGAATCTGTGTCAACTTCAGTGTTTGAAGTCCACCAGTGTCGACTCCAGTTATGTAGCTTTGAATTAACCGTGGTGGGAAGCCCGGAGTGTATGCTGGGGTGATGGCTGGGGTCAATCTTGGAGAAAAGCCTGATGATAAACCTGACGTCAGACTGGATGAGGTCAAGGAGGGAGACAAGCTCTGATTTAGTCCAGAGTTTAAATTAGGGCTTAGGCTTGGTGCAAATCCTGAGTTCAAGCTTTGTGTTATTCCTGATATCATCATCTTGGTCTGTTCCGTTGTTAGTATTCTCCCCTTGTTGTAGATTGAGGAACACTCTGCTTTTAAGGCCAGAAGTTTATCTCGGAGTTTTGCAACCCTACATTAAAACAGAGAAATGCATTCACCATAGAAATTGACTATGTACTACCTCAGAATTTTTATGAACAATAATAGAAATCAGAATTAAATAATTAAATAAACTATCATAATAAAAGATTCAGATCCATTTGTTCCAATAAATTCTTTTATAAACTGCAAAAAGTTGATGCATTCATGCTATAATGGTACTAAGATCATAAAATGTCAAGCTGTATGTTTTTGGATGTAAAAAGTAATCATATAAAAAGGCCAATAAGCCCATATAATCAGTTTTGTCTCAAATGCGATTCCTGATTATGCTTGGGAATAATATGCTCTTCTCAGGTTAAAATGACAGATTGTTTAAGATGTCTTTGTGTATCTTTGAGAAGGAAGCGCAAAAGTAACTATAAGAACAGGAATCAAACCGTATAGCTACTAATGGGAAAAATGCATACAGACTCAAAAAGGCTGTTCTACATACTGGTAGCAATGTTAGTCCACACTTGATAGTAAAAGTCAACCTGTGAGCAACATATGGCCCCTGAAAACCACCCAGAGCAGACTGTGCTCTTGCTAACATGAGGTCTCAACTTGGTAGGCTGTAGGGAATGGCTTACTGAGGAAAAAGAGGAGAAATGGGAGGTTTACTTTTCATCCTGCAAAAGGACTGACAACAGCAGTGTTCCTGCTGGTACTGGCCTTACCTACAACCTGGTGAAGATTTTACAGTCAAAAAGTGTCTCATAAAAGTAGCGGAAGACATTGCTAGACACATGCCGAATATGGGATATCCTAAACCAGTGATGGCGAACCTTTTTTGGTTCGCGTGCCAAAAGGGGGGGGGAATGCGGGGGATCATGTGTGTGCGTGCCCACACTCATAATTCCATGCACCCCCGCACATGCACGCATGACCCCCCTGCTCCCAGCATGCAATGGCACGCCCATTTTTCGCGCTCCCCAGGCTCCAGAGCCTTTCTAGGAGCCTGGGGAGTGCGAAAACGGCCTTCCCCACCCCCTCTGGAGGCTGGAAACAGCCTGTTTCCCGACTCCCAGTGGGCCCAGAAGGCCCGAAAATCAGCCGGCTGGTGCACACATGCACGCCGGACCTGAGCTTGTGTGCCCACCGATATGGCTCCGCGTGCCACTTGTGGCACCCGTGCCATAGGTTCGCCATCACGGTCCTAAACCATACTTACTGCTATATGATAGAATTGTCTTAAGCTGGGCTACAGGGCAGCTGAAAGGATTTCAGAGATCAGACTTTAAAGCAGAATTATCTAAACACTGCTTTTGAAATCACTTTCTCGCTCAAACATAGATTAATGGATATCCTAATTAAAAACAAGATTAGCAGTGCTTAAATATATTGCATAAACAACTTGAACACAGAACGAAGCAAGCCAAACCAATTTCTGATAAAGTTGCAGAAATTGCCAGGGGCAGAATAGTGACTGGCATGAGACAAACTAGGAGCTCCTATTCCTAAATAGTAACCTTAATGTATGTACCTTTGGACTAATTGATCCGCTTGATAATATTTTCCATCAGTAAGAATCTGGGCATCCATAACTTGTTGGCGGAGAAGATTCTCACACTCAAGTAGATAGCCTGCGATCTCAGCTTCATTCTGGAACTGCAGGCCTGCTTCTAATCGTTTCCTATCCTAAGTTTAAACAAACAAACAAAAATAACCACACAAATAAGTTCTTCATGAGGTACTTAGGTTCTTCTACACTAATAACCGTTTTTGGGACCGAAAATAATGATGCTCATTTAGAAATTTTTTAGATGCTTGTGTCTGAAAAATATGTTGTAAGATAAAATCAATTATCATGAAATATGTCTGTAACAGCTTAATTTTAGACCAACTATTTATTACGTCAAGCCAAATTTTCAGTATAGATTGCTCTCTCCAAAAACAGTAGTATACATAAATAGTAGATTCCCCATTTAGATAAACATACCTGCACATACAGAACTATTTTGGAAAACTATCATCAATATGATTAATTAACATTATTTTCCTATATTAAAATGCTTTGCAAAAGGTTGCTTAGGCAGCTGAGATTGCTTATTTTCTGAAATGGATACAAAGGAGTTTCTTTGACTGGATAAAACATGAGACAATTGGATTTTACATTTTTCAAGATGAAATTTACCGTAAAGGTAAAGGTTTCCCCTGTCCAATCATTTCCAACTCTAGGGGGCGGTGCTCATCTCCGTTTCTTAGCTAAGGGAGCCAACATTGTCCAGACATTTCCGTAATCATGTGGCTAGCATGACTCTAAGCCAAGGCACATGGAACACTGTTACTTTCCCATTGAAGTGGTGCCTATTTATTTACTCGCATTTGCATGCTTTCGAACTGCTAGGTGGGCAGGAGCTGGAGCAAGTAATGGGAGCTCATCCTGTTGTGTAGCACTTGGGTCTCAAACCCGGGCTATCAGCTTGCCAGCTGACAAGCTCAGCATGTTTAACCACTGAGTGATCATACTTCTGAAATTTTAAATTTAGCAAAAGTACATGAACTTCATAAGGTAGTTATCAATGCCAAAAAAGTATAACCCCTTGACTTTTGATGTATTCTCAATTTAAATAACCTTTACCTATTCTTGAACATTAAAAACAAATATCAAATTCAGGATATATAGTGGGAACACATCAGGGGTGAAATGCTTCCGGTTTGGGCGTGCTTGCCGGTCGTCGGAGAGCCAGTAGCGACGGCAACACAAGGCTTCGCCCACCCGCCGCCATTTGGGTTCTTTTACCCTCTGCATATGCGCAGAATTCTTTGTGCATGCGCAGAGGGTAAAAGAACCCAAATGGTGGCGTCCAGGCAGGTGGGCGAAGCCTCGTGCTGCCATCGCTACCAGCTCTCCGACGACAGGCAGGCACGCCCAAACCGGGAGCATTTCATCCCTGGAACACACCCATGGTCTTAACTTGAAATATTACCTATTAACACTAATGCATATCTAGCATTTGTTTTTCCTTTCTGGCAGATACAATATTCATGATCATTCTCTACCTCCTCTAAGTTTACTGACAGTCTTCAAAACTGCAATGAAATTATAATAAGCATATACTGTGTTCCTTTAAAAATGTTTAGTAGGCTCTGAATATATGTTCCCAATGCCTTATTGACACAGACAGAAATTTAATAGCTTTAGTAGCTTTATACTACCTTTAAAATGTTTTTAAACCAGAAAGGTGGCATAATATGTAAAAGATGAGATCATGTTGTTAGTCAATTCATTGCATGCCTGATGACATCTCTATGGTACTCCAAAATGAGCTATTAATAAGTACAGATAATTCTTCTCATCTTCCAAATAATTCTTGAAAAGAGTTTTCGTAATTCCCGTTTTAAAAATGCAAAGCCTGAAGCCATGGAGTGTGATTTGTTTTGGCCATCGGGTAAGTACCTGATTGTACAAGATCTAAACAAAGAAGCTGTCCTTCTACTCTTTATCCAATAATCCACATGGGTTTTCAATTTAGAAAAAAAAGTAAAAAACTAGATATTCAAAACTACTTACTGAGTGCGTAGAATTTCGAGCAAGCATTAGCTTGTCTTCACAACTCAGGCTGTCCCGCTGAACTCTGTTTGCAATTTGTTGCAGCATATCTAACCTAAATAAATCAAAGTTAAGACAAGTCCCATAAGGCTGATAATACCTTTCTCCATACAAGAAAGCAGTATCAACTGTTACCAAATTAAAACTGCACCAAATTCTGCAATGTAATATCAAAACTTACCTGGATCCTTCCATTGGACCATTGCCGAAGCTTATACACGAATTAACAAGAGTTGGGCCACAGTTAACAGATACGAAGTTTTCATTAGAATCAACGCTGGTTCGGGTACTAGTGCTATTACTAAAAGAGTCACTACTCTGGTAGCCATAACTGTTAGCATTCATTTTTCATAGTCAAAAAGCTCCTTGGTTGTTTGAAAACTGAAAAAAAAGCAGAATCTCTGCAAAGGTGCACAGCTACCAGAAAGCAGCTAGCTTTAAGAGCAGTTCCACCACTGCATCCTTAAAAAGGCTTTAGCGTGCATATTCAAAATCCTGTAAATATTATTCCTCTTCAGATTTTGCCTTCAGCTATATATGCCAATGTGGGCTTGGCTTCTCCAGCTTTTTAAGTGCCTGTACAAGTAGGGACTAATCAGAATGAGTAGGGCGTTAACACTGAAGGAAAAGTGCCAAATACCTTTAGGTAACTGTCATCCAATCTCAGAAACCTAACTGATATGGGACAGGATAAGAAGATCTTGCTTTTAAAGATCTACAACTCCCAAGTTGTAAAAAATATATATCGATCAATAGTCATTCTATAGAGTTGTATTTTTTTAAATGAAATGATTCATTATGCATTATATACCGTATTTTTCAGAGTATAAGACGCACCCTTTTCCCCCCTAAAAGAGGCTGAAAATTTGGGTTTGTCTTATACTCTGAATGTAGCTTTTTCGAAGCTTTTTTTCCCCAGCCCTAACGAGGTGCTAATGATCTTCCAAGCTCTTACTGGCTTGCAGGCTTTTTTTCATTGCTACTTGCTCCGAAGAATGTTTTTTCCAGCCCTAACGAGGTGCTCTTCCCGGCTTGCAGGCTTTTTCATTGCTACTCTCTCCGAAGGAGGTTTTTTCCAGCCCTAAGTCTTTGCAGGCTTTTTTTCATTCCTAGTCGCTCCGAAGAATGTTTTTTTAAGCCCTAACCAGGGGATAAAATAATGTGCTGAAGCTGACCAGACTAAGGATGCCAGCCAGATGAATACCTGGTAGGCAGATTTTTTTCCCCTATTTTCCTCCCCAAAAACTAAGGTGCGTCTTATACTCCGGTGCATCTTATACTCTGAAAAATACGGTAGTTGCTTTTACATGGGATACATTCGTGGTCTTTCATCTAGGTCTGTTTTCATTTTGATCCAGCTATGCTCCAACTTCATGTGCTTTCTATAATTGCTTAAATTACAGCCAAAACAGGACCGGCATTACAGTTCATCTTGCACAGACTACCTTGCACAGAATTCAAATTAAGAATGCATTTATAAATGTTTTTGTTGTTCTATTTAAACAGATTCACTGTGCAATTACGAAGATAAAAAGATCAGAACTGCAGAATCAATGATTATTTTTGCAATCAGCTAGCGAGTGGCTAGGCTTGGACACTAATGTCAGTTTACTGACTGCTATAAATTTTTCTATAAAATGTGGTAGCAATTCCTTTGACTGTTTGGCATTAAAAAGATTTTGAACATGTACAGGCAAAAATGCCAGCACATGTAGGTGTTCTGATTTCTTACTGGCAAGGACTATCAACATTATATCCAATCATTAGAATTCTAAAGTCTTTATTTTGTCAAGGAAATTGAGGCCGCTTTTCCTTCAGCACTACACTTCCTTTAACAGCAATTATTTTATAATGGATCTTATTGTTCAACAAATCCCTATTCTGTAACTGACCCCCAGTTTATATTAATGCTATTATAAAGTGTTAAGACTAGGCTTATCATATATGAAAATTGTGATGACAGCGAAGATAGAGCAAACTCAAAACTCTTTACTCGCATCTAGTTATCTAGATCTAGATCAAATGGAAATATATTGCAATCCAAATACAGAATATCTAGTATTTTTGCAACCCAAATACAGAATATCTAGCAAAGACTGGGCTATCTCACTCTTTAGCTCTTGCCCACTAAAGTTAACAAATGCTACCGCAAAACTACTGAGACACTTTCAACAACTGTGATGCAAATTACACCACACACCCCAAACTTTGAATATATCTATACTCCAAGAGAGGCTACACTGATTGGAAATGTTGGGAATTAGTGATATTGTTGTGACCCAGCACCGCAACCCCCAGAAACACACACACACAACCATTTGTGATTCAAACAAAAAGGGTCCTTTTACTAATAAGGTTTCTTAGCAAAAGCTCAGGGGTTTTAAAAGTCCATAAACAACACAATAGTAAAGTCTCGGGGAATAATGTTCTTTTGGTTCTTTGAAGGTTAAATATCAAACGGTCAAATGTTCAAAACAATACTCAGTAATTCTTCTCTTATCTTACAAATTGGCTGGCTTCCCGGAATAAGCCTTTCAGAAGCTGCTGTCTCCGAATACAAGATTTCCGAACAAATGCAGAGGCAAACAAGACTATGGATGTGCTGTAGATCATTGACGCGTTGTTCTCAGCACTGAGTGCTGATTGCGCCGGCCTAATATAGGCACTGAAGGGCGTGGCCCAATTAGCCCTCAGTGCTACCTCCGAGTAGACCTATGCTTACTCAGCCAGTCCTGTCTTCTGGCTGCTCTGCGAGCTCTGGCGTCCAGCAGAGGTTCTTCATCTCCTGATGATTCACTCTGCTGCGCAGGTGCAGAAGGTCCTGGGGGATCATCCTGCTCTGGCACCGAGTCCTCATCACCAGCCGTCTCTGGTGCCAGGCACATGGGCTGGTACTGCTGCACCATGAGCGGCTCCACGTCCTCTGGATCCTCCATCCTCGGCGCCGGACGCGGCCAAGGCACAACAGATATATTCCATGATGCCGGTGCCTTATATATGCCTCTTCTCAAACATAGCTAGTGTTTCCCAAGTTCCCCTCCAGGGGTGGGTTCTTCCCGGTTCGCCTGAACCAGTAGCGACCCGCTGGTGACAACACAATGATGTCACCGAACCGGATCGGTTGGTGCCGGTCCGTGGGCGCCGCTATCTTTTTTTTGAATTTTTTTCCCTTCTGAGCCAAGTTCTGGCACTGTGCATGCAGTCTCCATCTTTTTTCTGCTTAGTTTTTTTTTTAAAAAAAATCCGGATTTTTCGTTACTGCGCGTGTGCGCGCCTGCGAGGCGTGCCCACACGGTGCGGGAAGGAGGGAGCGAATTGGCAGCAAGGTAAGTTGGAACCCACCCCTGATTTGGGCTGGAAAACATCCCCGCACCCCCACCCCATCCCTTTATCCACAGGAGTTGTCCTTCTGCTTTCCCTGATTCCTGCACTACAAAAAAACCATTGAAAAATCAGAACGATTGGCCCTTTTTGCAGGAGTCTCTCTTAACAGGAAAGGAAGGGAAAGGACTGGTGAGGAGAAATACACCAAATCAGTATGAGGAAACCTTCCAGTTTTGTAGCAGCGCTGCTAAATTTCAAAAGAGAATTTAATTTAATTTAATAAACGTTCTTATAAGCCGCCCAATCCCGTAGGACTCAGGGCGGCATACAGCATAAATAAACAGTTCCTCCCCATGCGAGTTATTTGTGCCTGTGCAAAGCAAAACTTTACTGAAGGGGGGGGGGGGAAAGCAACAGGAGGAATCAGGGAAGCAACCGGGGAAAGCAGAAGGACAACTGCAGTGGATAAAGGGATGGGGGGTGTTTTCCAGCCCAAATGATTTGGGGCAACATTTATTCTCAGCAGAGCCAGGGTGGGCAGGCAGCAGTACAAAGTTAGTTTATTTATTTAGCTATGCTGGCTGGGGAATTCTGGGAGTTGAAGTCCACAAGTCTTAAAGTTGCCATGGTTGGAGACCCGTTCTAGAGGTTTCTCTGCAGTAGTTTGTGCTAAGAGTAGCTCCCTACATATGTGTGTGTGTCTGTGTGGGTACTGGGTTGTATTCCTCTTCGCTCCCAACACGGCCTGCTGTCCTCCCCGTGAAGGCGAGGGGACAACGGGCAGGAAGGACTTGCGAGCCAATTTGTTCACCAACGGGCTGAGCCCCAGGGTAACCAGCAGCTACCGAGGCTGCGGCAGGGCAAAAAGGATTCAGAATCTGAACGCCTTTAGGCGAGGACGAGCACTGCTGCGGCCAACTGTCCTGGGTCATTCCCTCCCCCCTACCGCTTAGTCCAATCTTAGTCATTTTTGCCGGCCCACGTACTAACTAATAACCCATGTGGTTATTAGTCAAGAGTTTTTAAAAATGTCAATTTTCCCCTGTGGTTTGCTGCCGTTCTTCTGAGTCCTACCGTTGGGATTGGGGAAGGGGAGCTGCGGTTCTTGCTCAATGCCTTTGGGGCAGGTTCTTTATAGATGGATTCAGGTACAGCCAAGCACAGCCTTGCTTAAACATAGTTTAGCTGCTCCAGAAGAGCCATTCTCCCCCTTGCCCTGCCCGAACACACAGCTGCCTCTCGCCCATCCCGCTCCCTCGCACCCAGGGGCAGCAGGGACAATCTGCAGGGGAGCAGCTCCAGATGAGCCTGCGTCTCCCGAAGCCGCCGCCATTGGAGCCGCGACAGGCGGGCACGGCGGCTGTATATTCAGGCAGGGCAAAGGGGGGGGAATAGCTCTGGCCCCGTTCCACTGCGCCATGGAAGTTCCAGCCCATCCGCCTCACGAGCGAAGTGGGCGTCGTAAAGGACACCACTTGGCAGCAGCAGGTTGCGCGGAGGAGGGGCGGCGGGGGACGCCCTGCCCTCCCCTCGCCTGCCCTCCATGCACGAAGATGAATCACCGCCTGCCCTGAACTCCTCGCCACTCCTGCACTAACGCCCCGGCCCCGCTCAACCGCGCTTCTTTGCTGGTCTCGGAGCCAAAGCCAGGAAGGTGAGAGGGGCGGCTGTGGCGGCAACGGTGCTCCAGGACAGTACATGATAGGGGACTTGCCTGGCTGCCGGGCCAGGCCGCCCGCCCTCTCAGTCCCAGAGCACTTTCTTCCTTCTCCCACCACCGTGAAGAGAGAAAGAAAGAGGAAGGGAGAGAGAGAGAGAGAGACAAGAAAGAAAGAAAGAAAGAAAGAAAGAAAGAAAGAAAGAAAGAAAGAAAGAAAGAAAGAAAGAAAGAAAGAAAGAAAGAAAGAAAGAAAGAAAGAAAGAAAGAAAGGTTAAGAAAAGGAAAGGAAAGGAGGAGGAAAAAAGGAAAGGAAAGGAGGAAAAAAGGAAGGAAAGGAAGGAAGGAAATGAAAGGAAGAAAGAAAAAAAAGAAGGAAAAAAAAAGAAAGACAGACAGAAAGAAAAAATTATGACCACAATTGAGCCCAAAATTTTGATTGCTAAGCAAGAACCTTGTTAAGTGAGTTTCACCACATTTTACAAGTTGGCCACGCCCACCCCACCTGACCACCAAGATACGCCCATCTGAAGCCACACCCACCTGATCACCAAGCCACATCCACAAAGTAAGCCACGCCCACTGAACCAGCAGTAAAAAATAATTTAGAACCCACCCATTCCCCTCATAACAGAAGCTCCTTTCAATAAGACAACACACAAGATGAAAAAGTTGGGCTTAATGATGGAAGAAAAAAATACTGCAACCGAGGTTGAGGCACACCACCCTTTCCATGAACAGCAGGGATGAGGAACTTTTAGCTGGCCCATCAAATTAATCCATTTCCCCACAGACCTCAAGCAAGGTGCCTCCCTTCTCTGCCCATAAAGTCCCTTTCCTACCAATTATGATCACAGATTACCCCAACTTTTTGTTTTCCTAATAAACACAATGTGTACTGAGGGAAATCATTAGGAAGTGGGAGGGATCCCTTTGGCTACCATGTAAAGAAGAAACAAAGCCCTGAATGAATAGGGCAATTCTTTTGCTCTCTTACTTCGTTAAGCTGGAGGCAAATCTGAACAAAGTCAGAGAGATCAAAAAGCAAACTAAAGGTTTTTTGGTTGGGTAATCTGAGAGAGAAATTAATACATAGATAAAATATTAACAGGTTAAGGTCCACAACCAGTCAAAATATATAGAGAAAAAATATTTTAGTTCAGTATGGTAATAATAGATGCTTGAGACAATCTCACCGGCTGCTGAGTACTCAGCCTTTATTAATCTCTAGGCCTTTGCTGGTTTACTTTCTACATAATGGATATTGCAGTAGCAACAAACATGAAGCATAATGATGGTATCTAGTCTTTGCCTCCAATTTTTTGTTGCTTTAATAATCCACAGGATACCCTTTAATTCAGCATTTTCCCAAAAATAAATGTTTGGGGGAAGCTCAGAAGCAGGTCATCGGTGGTGGTGGTGGTGGTGAGAATCCAATTTTGACTGTGTCCAGCCAGAAGCATTTGTAGTACTTGCATGATAACATAAGGAAACAGAATGTTCATGTGACCATGCTAATGACATAATTGTGCGATTATGTCATAATTCTGACTGAAGTACTCAAGTTGTATAATGAACATATCATATCCCCTCCCTTTATTTTTTCATATAAATGCCCATGCCAATGTTATATGCCCAACAGAGGGATTCTACTTAAAAATATTTGCAAAGAAGTTAAATTTCATTTCTTTCCCACAGATAGATTTGGTTTACACAATTGTAATGGTTAAAACAACAAAACTGTAGAATTTCTTTGCATGATAGCATATATCCAGCTCTAGGACTCTAGGATTTACAATGTAAATGTAAATGTAAATAATAAATAAATTCAAAAGTATGCTGCCCACAAAATGGTAGTCTAACTCTCATGACTAATGGGACAGACTTTAACGGGGAAATCTGTAATACAAGGGGAAAACAGGTGGACAGATAAGTTCAGGGATAATTCAATTGCCAGATTGCATAGAATTTGCAACATTGTTATTTTGCATGCCACTAAATTAATAAAGTTAATTATTGTAAGATACACACACACACACACACACACACACACACACACACACAAAGAGATCTGGTATAAATCATAACTCTTGACAGGCAAGGGTCATACTTAAGATGAGCATGGTAACTAGTGGAATGGGCAAAGCCATTGCCTCATATACTGGCCCAAGCAAGATTTTCATTTTTTCCTTGAAAGGGGACAGGGAATTCATTATTTTTCATCATTAGATTTTTTTGGGTGCTGAAGGTACAGCTTTCATCTCTTCTCTGCCTCAGACTAGCAGGGAACATAATGCAAATCCTCAGTAATTATCCAGGAGGCTCAAGTAGTCCTGAAAAGACTACCAAGACTGCACAATAAAACGTGGCCTTAGGGAGTCAGCCTGTTTGCTTTGATTTCATGGCACACAATGTCCTTGGCATCAGTATGAATTTCTTTAAGCAGACACATGGCACAAGGCTCTTATGCAATCTACCAAGGCTGCCCTTCCAAGGGATTTGGTCTGCAATCTCAGTTGGGGGGTCACCAAGACTTGGGGTAACCGCCACTTTAACCCTCTTGAGGCTTCTGAGAAAAGATGGTGGGAGCCCACTCAATTCTGTAAATGCCCTGGCAAAGGAGCTGAGATATTGCAGTGGTTAAAAGCAGCATTGCGACCTTCAGCTGATTGCTAGTTCAGCAGTCCAGCTGTTCGAATCTCACTAGGCTCAAGGTTGACTCAGCCTTCCATCCTTCCGAGGTGGGTAAAATGAGGACCCAGATTGTTGGGGGCAATATGCTGAACTCTGTAAACCGCTTAGAGAGGGCTGGAAAGCACTATGAAGCGGTATGTAAGTCTAAGTGCTATTGCTATTGCTATTGCTAAGTATTATCTACTTTTTGCTGGTCTGTGACCTTAATAAAAAATTGATTATCTACTCAAAAGTTGGTCAGGATTGAAACATAAACCTTGAGAAAACTGTTTAACTGTAAGCAATGTTTGATAACTGGAATAACTGCCCAAATTCTGATGGGCAAAACATCAGACAAGGTTATAGTTACATATTTGCTATTTAATACAGAATTTTGCATAAGCTGCTTGATAATTATGTCAATAAAAATAAGCGTAAGTACAGATATTTGTTCAATTTAAAGGCAATATCCAATTAATGAGCTCACCCAACAATTCATTTCTATAAAGGAAATTTGTGCTACCTTTGTTTCAAGATTAAAGTGTCTCTGTCTATTATGTAATGCATCCTACTGAGCAGTTTCAACCCGGCAGGAAAACATGCCTATAAAACAAATAATCAACCCACCTTTCAACTTCTGGTCGAAGCATTTTCTCTCTTTCCAACATAGCAATAATTAGCTTCCCCCATTCTTTTTCAATGTCATTTGGGTGGTAGCCTTGAGGAAGCTTGATACGCCCAAATTCAATCCAAACCTTTGAAGGCAAGGAATAATTGCATAAAATTGAGAAACCAAATCAAGCATAAAAGTGAGAAATAAATCCAGCCTGCTGCACCAGTCCACACAATATAGCTTACCTCTAGTAGTTTATATAGATGCTTGATTTTTGATTTGTCTATCTCCTTTGGTGGAATTTCTGTTTCTTTAAATTGTAAATATTGGTTATAAAGTGCCTAAAGGAAAACAAACATTGAAGTCTTTACTGAGATATTCTGGTTTACTAAGGCTTATAAAAACTTGTCATGTTCATCACTCTGAAACCAAATTGTCTAACTTACTTAATATCAAGAACAAAATAAATGGATTTACAAGAAAAGAGAGAATTAAACCGTATGTCTCCCATTCAGGTTTCCCTTGGCCATCTTGGTTCTCTAAGTCCAAGGTTAACTTAAATCTTCTACCCGCTGGTGTTCATGGATGTAATCCTCACAGTTAAGTGTTGCAGAGAATTCTGTTTGATGTCTCTTTTATGAACAGGACAAGAATCCAAACCAATAAATTTGTGTTAGCCGTGGCAGTGGCTTGCGCAGCCTCAGATTAAAATGCATTCTAATGCCTCCAAGCCAGGGAGATGCCCTTTATTGCTTAATCTTTATAGGAACACTGTTTAGATTTGTGGCTCCTTCCCAAGATTCTAATATCTAGAATCACTGTGATTATACATAGTTGACCAGAAATCCAGTTTTTTTCCATTGCCATGTAATAGCAGATTGACTGAGGATTTATTTATCAAATTTATATAGCCACCCATCTCAAGATCATCCATTGGTGAGAATTTCATGCATAAAAGTTATGTTTGTAGGAAAATAACATGAGAGGGAGAAGGAATTTAACCCAACATTCTTTCTGACATAATAGCTTCCAGCATTTTTACATAAAGGGACATGTAACACTGCAAACTATGCCAACCTCTTAAATTCCCAGAAGAGCTGTACTGGCATATTTAATTCACTCTCTTCTATACCCACTCTGCATTGTGCTGGGGCTGGCTTTGGGAAAATTCTGTCTTTGGAAAAATGCAGACCCTTCTTGAAACAAGTATTTTATTTCCAGCAATGCCATTTAAAGGACATGAGAGTTTTGTGAATCACTATAAATGAATAGGTGATTACTCTAAAGGAGTAGTACCTAATATTCTTTAAAAACTGTATTCTGGCAATATAAACAAAAGGAAAAAACCCACCTTGAGTTCTACAGGATTGTTTGGAAATGCTCTGTCACTCATTATTGTGGCATGGTGCCTAATCCATTGGATGAGGTAGTTCACCATATTCTGGTATTCAATCCATTTGACTTCAACATCCTAAGAGAAGCAATAATTGGAGAAGCACACCAATTGTAAAGTCATGGCTTGTCAATTGTATCTGTTGCATTATAGATAAGCAACCAATCAGCTCTATCTAACAGTCCTAAAGTGTCAGCAAAATTACAATTTAAATTGGCAAAATCTCCTTTTGCAAGCAATTTTTGAGTAATATTTCAGAAACTGGATCTTTCAGCCTTATACTTCTTTGGCTTCTGATTCAAATTCTCCCCCTCTCCTATACCCAGTATGAGAGTTTGCTCAACCTTTGCCCACTCTCCATTATAGCACCTCTATGTACTTATAGCCCATGTATCCTTCTGTTATCTGATTTTAGTTCTCTTATCTACTGTTTATCCAATTTCTAGCTTATACTCCTAGCACTTCCCTTGCTTACCCTGAGAAACAGTCCATCCTTATTGTAAGCATTATACTTCTTTTTTGAGGTCCTCTTCTGTCAATATCCCTCCCCCCCCCCCGAGTGTTTTTAACTTCATAACTCTCTCTCTATCACATCAGGCCTTTATGCTTTCTTTCCACACATGGCTATGCTCTAGTGCAGAGGTCCCCAACTTGTGGGCTGCAGCCCACTACTGGGCTGTGGACTATTCACAACCAGGCCACGTGAGCGGTGGGCTGGCGTGTGCATGTGCGCGCGCCCAGCTCAACTCACACGAGCGCCAGGTGACGGCACTTGCAGCCCCACTCGTGCGAGCGGCGGGTGTGCGCGCCTGCTGCTCATACAAACATGCATGTGCCTGCCCTTCATACAAAACTATTCCCTCTTCCCCCACCCAAACCAGCACTGGGCCGCCAATCCGGAAACGTTGGGGAACACTGCTCTAGTGAGTCGGCTTGAAGAAGAGGTCCCACTCATACACCTAGTGGCCAATTTCATGATATACTTTAATCAGCATCATGTCCATGAGGACTCATTTCAAAATGCCCTGGCTCAACAGTTTAAATATCAGGTAAACCAAAAAGAACGTGGCATCTGAAGAAGGAAGTGGATTCACCTTCCCTGCATGGAGGAAGTATGACCAAAGGGAGAGCTCTCACTTCTTAGTACTATCATTCTATGCCCTCGTTATTCAAGTTGTTCTCTACAGTAAATAGCAGTTATATACGTTTTGCACCCCAATCAGACAGCCCACAGTCTTAATGTTACATATCATTTCCGTATTTCTGCCTAAAAATTGCTGTGAGTGTATAAAACTACTTTCTTACTTACATGTGCACTGATTCCTTCACCACCTTCAGGTACTTTGGGAAATGCATCATAAAGTGATGATACGTAAGTGATTACTGACTTCTCATCTGGCGAGGAGACATCGACATCTAAAATGGACACAGGCAACGTTTACAACACAGATACCACAACATCAGGCTTCCTGTCAAGCTTTTTGAAGCCCGTCAATCAACAGTATTTTCAATTCATCAACTCACCTTCAGGATCCAAAAGCCTGGCAACTCCAAGTTTTTCAGCTACATAAAAAGCATGGTCTAAATTTGCAAGGTTGCTTTGAACAGCAACAGTATTCATGTCTACCAGGTCCGGCCTGTAAAAGAAAAGAATGAGGACAATATGTGAACGGTGATCTTCATTTATTTCTGAAGATGAGGCTTTCAAGGGAAATGATGAAGGCTATTACTTCAGAGGAAATGGACCCTACATTTCAGCTGTTCAGGTCCCAGACAGAATATTCTCTCTGGAAAAAGGTTTTTGGAGATATGTTTTTATCACAAGGGAAAGTCAGAGGAGTGGAAACTTCCAGTCTTTTACATAGAGAAGACACTTGGTTGAGATCAGAATCCCTTGCCACTCCAATTACCCAGAAGTGCCTTACCTCTTCTGCCTTTTCTTGTTGGGAAAAGTGGTGGGCAACATTTTAAGGAGAGGGGTGGTTCAAAATGATGAGACCTTGAAACTACACCTTATGGTGAAATTGTCTTGCTATAATGAAATTCCCTGCTTTATCATGCTTGCCAACTTTTTTCCTATATCTTTTATGTTTTATTGATTTTATTGCAGTTTCTTTGACATGTCAACCAGAATTGTTGAGAGGCAGGCTGCATACAAGTTGTTGTTGTTGTTTGTTCTTCTTCTCCTCCTCCTCTCTTTCTCCTCCCCCTCCTCTCCTCACAAAGTTCTGCTTCAGCATGCTCACGCACAATAAATAGTTCACTTTCTCCCTATCTTGCCATTTCATCTTCTTCCCAAATGAGCTAAAGAGAATTCTGACCATTCATGTGACAGAAAGACATAAGTGGGGGGGAAACAACCATCAGAGGAAAAAAAGGAAATTAAGACAGAAGCGGAAAACATGATGATGATCAGATGTTTTCCATATCTGTAACTCCAACAAACCCTTGCCTCTAGCCATGCTAGTTAGGGATAACGGAAATGGAGTCTTAAAACACAGTGCTCTCTAAAATTAAGGAAATACAGTTTTCCAATTCCAAAATGGGTGGGATGATAAATTTTAGCCAACATCCTTTTCCTAATGATAGTCATCATACAGTTCAGCTAGGATACAATTAACCTTACAGTCCCCTCCATTCATCTGATCATTAAAGACATTACCCTAATATTTATTTTTCTTCAGTTTCTGGCTGAAGTATGTTTTTGCCGTAATCCTTTAAATAGTGGGAAAGCTCTGATTTTTTTTTTTTTAAAAGAGGATTTCAATCAAAGGTATCAACAACAAGCCCAAGCCCTGCAATTAATACCCTATTATCCCCAAACTCCCCAATTTAAACTTTAAAAGTTATAGGAAAACATTATCTTTGGATACAACATTCAGAGAATGAATTCATTATAACAATAATGGACTTGAAAAATAGGTCTTTTGTGTCACTAACAGATTAATAAACAAGGATGTTTTTGAAGCAAATGTATTGTGAAACTGCAAAAAGGGGGAAATCTATCTAAAAACATACAGACGTTCCTCTGATTCTGCTGACTTCTGAGACATTTCACAGGTTGCTTGTAATGAAGCAACTTGTGAGATGCAAAACACAAAACTATGTCTATTCAAGCTGCCAGTTTTTCAAAACAAGAAAGGGCAAGCTGTAATATATTTGCTATCCTTTTAGTGAAAAAAAATTACACCACTACCACCAAAGCAGACTGCAACGCAGAATGTTTTTCTTTAATTCAAGAAGAGGTAAGCTGAAATTTGCTCTATAACAAAAGAAGGTGACTCCAAAGGCACCCACATTTGTGCTACAAATTTCAAACCTATTATCTCCAGTTGTTGCATGTCATGAAGCTCAAATCCATTAGGTAGATTACTCACGGAATAAATGCATAGGGAAATGTCCCCCAAAAGAAAAATCAGGCAGAAAAAAAATTATTTGTCTCTTTCACCTTATCATTTGAAATGTTAATATTAGTTACAATTATCTTCAGCATCATTTTATAAATAATATAGTAATGTATATCTAAGATAACTATGGTACCTATCCTAAAGGGATACTTAAAAATCGCACACCTATATACACAAATAGTATTTGTTAATTATTAAAGCTTTCCAGCTATGATAAAATACATGTCAAAAACACATGTATGAGACACTTATTCTACATATGATAAAAGATGCATTATCCAGTCTTTATAAAAGTGTGAGTCATTCTACAGCAGATTTCTCACTAAACCTACCAGAGAAAATATATGAACTCAAAGAAAGGGAAAGAGCAGAGAAAAAAATATAAATTGCTTGTATTGTGATTTTCTCTGACTTGGTACACCACCACTGGCAATACTAGTTTTCAATCCAGTAGTATTTTTTTTCTAGAATTTTTTTTCTAGAACTCCCCACTGCTTGATTTGGGGCGGACTGCTGCACGGCTTGCTCAAGTCGCAAACAGAGATTTGGGTGGCCTTTATGTGGCCAGTATGCCTGCAAGATCCCTGGTTTCCGCAGCTGGTGAGGCTCAGCGTTTGGGCTCCGGTGCACTCTTCTCTTCCCGGGCGGATCCAGCTCACCGAGTCTGGCCTGCTGATCTCAGCTGGCGGCAGCTCTGACCTGATCCTGGCTGCCAATGCTGTGGGCAAGAACCGGTCATGCCAATCCCGCTTTATGGCCATGCAGACAGAGCCCGCACCGGCCGCTACTTCATGTGGGAGAGGAGGCACTATGAAGGAGCCCATTTGTTGCATTGGCCAGGTGGGGGTCACCCACATAGGTGCCGGGCCTTGGTGTGCCACATGGAGCAAGGGCAGAGCTGGAGGTGGGAGAGGGTCAGTCCCCTTACCCGGTTGCCTGCCCTCCGCCGTTTCTCAACGTGTGTGTGTGTGTGTGTGTGTGTGTGTGTGTGTGTGTGTGTGTGTGTGAGAGAGAGAGAGAGAGAGAGAGAGGAGAGAGAGAGAGAGAGAGAGAGAGAGAGAGAGAGAGAGAGAGAGAGAGAGAGAGAGAGAGAGAGAGAGAGAGAGAGAGAGAGATGGAGGAGAGAGAAACCCTTTCAAACAGCTTTGCCTGCAATTCTTGTTACTCCCCTCCATCGTTTCTCTTTCTTTCTCTCTCTGTCACACACACATAGACATTTGATTGCTTGAAAGGGACAAGCTGCACTTTGCTTCTACCGTAAGCACACGCATCCCACAATCTTACAGAATTGCCTGCCTTTTCATCCTTTTCTCAAGCAGCAGCAGCTGGGTAGAGGTGAGTTAGGCACACTCCAAAATATCAAGGGAGGGCTTACTTTCAGGGTAGGTCATATTTTGGGGGAAACGCGGTATATAATTGGTTCCATGTATAATAACCCTAAAAGAATGGTTACAGTGTCACTTATTAATCTAATTAAAAAGAACAAATCTATATTTGGACAAAATTGTATTAACAATTTCCACTGTAGTCTATTGCCTGCTTTTTCCGCATCTGATGAGACCACCATTATTCATTTCAATATTATGTTTCAATGACCTCTTATAAAACCAGATTATGTAAAATAAATAATCAAAGATTGGCCATTGGTCATCCATCCTTTCATCCAGGACATCTCAATCACAAATTAAACTCTAGACAGCTTACAAAATGGGAAAATTAAAATAACAACAACATACCCCCAAAAATTACCAAGCATCCTCGTTGGGAAAAACAACAAAACAAACCACATAACTTTGGGGGTAGGGGGGAAGCAGGGAACTGGTTGAGAATCTACCTTACCCAGGGCTGCTTATAGAGCCAAATCTTCACAGTTTCATGGAAACAGCTAAATTGAGGTTGTATGGCAGGGCAGGCACAGTTACTGAGAACCCTGCCAGATCCTACTAGATAGGCAGGGGCAACCTATAAATATTTAGCCCCTAAGCTGTGCAGGACTTGATAGGTGACAATCAACACCTAGAATTGCATCCAGAAGTTAACTGGTCACTAGCGCAGTTTGCAAACTAGTGTTGGTAAGTGGACAAAACAAATATGCTAATAGCTTCTTACACTAACACATTCCTGAACAGCTGTACCTTCTGTATGGTCTTCAAGAATAGATCCATTTACGGAGTATTGTAGTAATCCAAACAGGTGATGACTAAGACATGAATAACCACAAAAAGGGCTTTCCCATGTAGGAAAGATACAATTGGTTTACCAGATGGATTTGTTTAAAGACCCTCTTGGCCAAACTTCACCTACTCAATGAAACTCTAGGAAGACCCCAAATTACACACAAGTTCCACTGAGGGAAATGTAAACCTATCAAGAATTACACATAGAAAATTCCTGTAAAGGAATACAAAGCCACTTGATCTCATCAGGATTCAATTTAAGATTACTGCTCCTCACTCAGACCCTATTAGCATCTAGACCATGTGTCGGAAGGACCTTAAGAGACAGGACTAAGAGCTGCAGACTAGATAATGGTTAGATAAGAGGCAGCTAAGTCCACAGAACAAATGCAGGCATGGCAAACTTCTCAGAAGGGACCCAACCCTAGTGGCTTGGATTGTAAAGGCAAGAGGGAAGAGATGGACTTTCAAAGTTGAAGGAATCAGTCAATAAATAAAGTTGGAGCTAGTACTTCTGTGTGTGCTTCTTGCTTGCATTACCTTGCAAGGCTGACACATTGAAACAGGACTTATACTACACTATCTCTTCAGCCCAGGATTGAGATGAAATGCATACCATCTGCATTTTGTCAAGATTAGATGCCCATAGATCAGGGGTGTCAAACTGAACGCCCGTGGATCCGGCCTGCAGAGTGCTTAGATCTGGCCCGCCGTGCCATCCTGGAAATAGTGAAGGACCGGCCCATGGTGCCTCTGCCAGTGAAAACGGAGCTCCGTTTTCACTGGCAGAGGACTGCAGGAGGATCCCCCAGCCCTGCCCGGGCCACCGCAGGTGCCCCTGGCATGAGTGACGTCAATTTGGCCACAGCCACCTTGGCCATACCAACTGAGGTCAAACACAACCCTGATGCGGCCCTCAATGAAATCGAGTTTGACACCCCTGCTATAGATGAACTCACTCAGTAGCTTCATGCAGATTTATTTATTATTAAATTTATATCCATCCATCTGACTATCCAAAGCAACTGTTACAATGCAATAGAAGTTAACTAGGATTTGGAAGATTATCATTCCCTGTGAAAACCTGCAAAGTCTAAGGCTGAATGTCATGACCACCATCGCAAGCCAACTGAAAACTGACCCCAGAGGAAAAGGAACATTTGTAATACTGTGCCCCATGTGGTATCATCTATAATTTAACTACCAAGGTCACTGTCAACATTTTCGCATGACTGTTTAAAAAAAAACCGGATAAGAGCTTTCATAGTCTGCAGAATCTTTACCAGGCTTCAAAATCAGTTATACACGCTTCGGTGGAAGAAGTAGGAAATGCCTTATCAATCCCCAGGACTATTGGGGTAAAACAGTACAGGTAGTCCTTCGCTTACGACCACAATTGAGCCCAAAATTGCTGTTGCTAAAGCGAGACATTTGTTAAGTGAGTTCTGCCCCATTTTACGATCTTGCTTGCCACCGTTATTAAATGAATCACTGGAGTTGTTATGTTAGTAACATGGTTACGTAAATTTGGCTTCCTAGTTGACTTTGCTTGTCGGAAAGTCACAAAAGGTTATCACATGACCACGGGATACGGCAACCGTCATAAATGAGTCAATTGCCAAATATCTGAATTTTGATCATACAGGGATGCTGGTCATAAGTGTGAAAAGTGGTCATAAGTCACTATTTTCAGTGCCGTTCTAACTTTGAACAATCAGTAAATGAACTGTTGTAAGGCGAGGACTACCTGTATACGTGTGACCGAAGTAGCCAACCAGACCAGAAGCTTTGCCAGCTTTTATAAATGTAATAATAATAATAATTTATATTTCCGGAGATGTTAAGGTGTGGCTGAATAAGCAACTTGATCATGTAGGAACATCTATAAGTTTTTTTAAAAAAATATTCCTTTGTTATATTTGATTCAGTAATAAACTATCAACAGTAAAAATATTTTAAAAATGAATTATTGATTGAGTTGGGATTTTTCTAAGCACCCTTAATAGTAGAGAGAATTTATTGTGCAACTGCTTCACCTAAAAAGATAGTAACAGGTCTTTCACCTCATTCCCAACATCATTGCTTAATATATTTAACAAATAGATTTCTAGTGCATAAAGGAAATGAAATCCCTGTTTAGCACTCGCAATTTTTTTAATATAATTCTGGTATTAATTGTTTTGTAAATATGTTTAAAAGTTTCTTAACTGATTCCCCAATTTATAATTTTGTTTTTACCAAGAAGCAAAAGCAATAAATACAACCACATATATATCACGGGAATTTTTACTAGTAAGTATTCGTAGGCAAATATCCAGATTATTCAAATACTTCCCTGCAGGCACATTTCTCTCACGTACAGTAACTTTGTTGGAGAGCAGGTAGGGACAGTAACCAATCCAGACACACCCAGAGTTAAGAAGTTAATACAAATGAAGTTTGTTAGGATATAAGAGTATATATACTATGTGTACACAGAATGCAGTTGGTGGTATTCACTTACTTTCCCTACCGGTTCGCAAAACTATGAGCCATAGTTTTAAGTGAATCACTGCAGTTAAATTAGTAACACGGTTTTTAAGTGGATCTGGCTTCCCCATTGACTTTGCTTGTCAGAAAGGTTACAAAAGGTGATCACATGACCTTGGGACACTGCAACTATCATAAGTAGATGCCAGTTGCCAACTGCCTGAATTTTGATTATGTGACCATGGGGATGCTGCAACATTCAACAGCCCTACTAAGTGTGAAAACTGGTCATCAGTCACTTTTTCCATTGCTGTTGTAACTTCAAACAGTCACTAAATAAATGATTGTAAGTCAGGGATTACCTGTATTCCCAGAGTAACAAAAGTAAATGCTATTTCATTGATCTATATGGCCTCGCTATATAGTTTTATCTCAACAGTCAGATCCAATAAACTAAATTCATTAGCCATTTATTTCAGAAAAAAAACTAGTTTTAAGAAAGCTATATACCGTATTTTTTGAGTATAAGACGCACCTTTTTCCTCCCTAAAAGAGGCTGAAAATTTGGGTGGTTCTTATACTCCGAATGTAGCTTTTTCGAAGCTTTTTTTTCCAGCCCTAACGAGGTGCTAACGATCTTCCCAGCTTCCTACTCCAGTCAGAAAAAGTTTTTTTCCAGCCCTAAGTCTTTGCAGGCTTCTTTTCATTCCTACTCCCTCTGAAAAAGGTTTTTTCAGCCCTAACGAGGTACTAACGATCTTCCTGGCTTGCTGCATTTATTTTTATTCCTACTCCCTCCAAAGCCGTTTTTCCTGCCCTAAGTCTTTGCAGGCTTGCTTTCATTCCTACTCCCTCTGAAAAAGGCTTTTTCAGCCCTAACCAGAGGATAAAATAATGTGCTGAAGCTGAACAGACTAAGGACGCTAGCCAGATGAATACCTGGTAGGTAGATTTCCCCCCCTATTTTCCTCCCCAAAAACTAAGGTGCGTCTTATACTCCGAAAAATACGGTATATAACTACTTCAATTCATTCAAAATTGTTCTTTCACAGCAAGGCATAATGATGTTCTTAGCTTAATGTCTGACTAGTTCTTTACTAAAAAAATAGAAAATGTTTTTTTTAAACTTCTATGAATTCAGTGTCATTCTCATAGAAGTTCCTTTATTTATTATAGTTAGGCAATACTTCCAATTCCATTCTGAAAAGGTGCTTCACAGGGCACAGGTATAGAACACAGAAACTGCTGGCAACTCATTCAAGCAGAATGAGTTCAGGACTTGGTAGCCTGAATGCCAATAGGTGCTGCATTCATGTTTCCATGTGCTCCGAAACTTATTTTCAGAATTCAACCCAAAGCAGTGCATAGCCTCATTATTTTGTCAGCAGAAAACTTGGGCCGGGAATGGAAAGCTTTCATTTTGATCACTACAATTAGCTCTAAGATGTACACGGGCGAAACATACACCTGACTTCTGTACTCATAAAGGGTAATAATAATGGACTGGCAATAGAGACATCCATGAATTTCTCCGAGGTGAGGAACAACTCAACACACTCAAACGCCATGTCTCAACATGCACATTATTGTTTCTTTTAATACGTTATGACTGAAAGAGGAATTAAAGTGGTTGAATGAGAGGCACCATTGTCAGAAATTGTTATCATTCCATTATGTGATGCTAAGTATGCAAAAATCAGACAGGCGAAGTTTATAATGCAAGTGTAACTCCATTTGAGGCAGAGCTAAACCTGCTCTGCCCTGCATCTGTTTACTGACTTATCGTGTAATTTTCACACTGCTCAGGTTTTTCTTGAGTTTATCTCATCCATGAGAAACAACAATAGCATCTTTCAATTATTATTATTATTATGATCATTACTATTAATTGTATTATTTTATCATAAGTTTTGTTTTTGAGACACAAACTGTAAAATGGGATACCAACAATCAAGTAAGCAATACCCCAATCAAGAAACTGCCAAAGAGCCATCAGTAAACAGCCCAACCAAATAATCCCTAAGACCGCCCCCACCCCACAGACAGGCAAGACACCAGAATATAAACTCAGAGAGCACCAAGGACCCCTCCTATTTGAAAGTGTAATAGAAAGGACTTGACATTTGTGCTTCTGCAACTTATGGTACATAGCATGAAATTCCCTTCATGGTGGTTGCTGCACTGATTCCTTAGGTTCTCTTCTCGTAGAACGTTCTTTTAAAAAGTTCGTTCCATCAACTAGAGAGTTCCTGCTACAGTTATTATCTCAACACTCAGCTCTTTAACTCTTATCCTGCACAAAGCCAGATAACTGCTAGATGGCAGCCAAGGGCATTCAAGTGGTCTTCAAGAGCAAGCCCATTGTAGAAAGTATTGTAGTAGTCAAGCTACAAGGTGATTAGAGGATGAAAACTGTCTGAAGGCACTCTTGATCCAGGAAAGGGCATAATGATGCACTGAATAGAGTTATGTAAAGATCTTCCTGGCCACAACGGTCTCTTGCTCATCAAGCAAGGATTGTGAGCCACAAGCTAGTCTAATGTGATTTTGGGGAGGCCAGCTTCAGAAATAAGAAAATAAAAACTCCTGCAAAATTGTGATTAAAGGAGCAGCAACCTTAACATTGTGATCTGGTTAGTTATCTACTTTTAAGATTTACATACTCCCTGGGATATAGTGAGGAGGGGGATGAAGATCCTTCTTCATCAAGGGAATATTTCCTAAATTATCTTTATCTTTTATGTTGTTGTTAAACATCCTTTGGATCAAGATCCATCACTCACAATTACACAGCAAGCAAGGTGCCAGTTGTACTGTATGGAATCCACTTGACTCCACCTGAAATTTTGTTCCTTTTCTCTGTCTGAAAGCTTTAATGTTAAGGGATCCCCTGCAGCAGAAACTTGCTTCAATTCAGTCAAGCAAAGCTTACCAAATTTCTCTTCTTGGGCCGAGCTTTTATTTCCCTGCTCCGAGAAAAAGCAAGAATAAGCTGCACAGTAGAAAACAGCAAGCAGAAACTTGAAGGTGCACATAATAGAGGCCTTCTTCCTTTCAAATGTATCCCATAGCAATCCAAGGCTTGACACTTAGTAATATTTTGTTTCTTCCCCATTTGTAGCTAGAGGCAACTGACATGCTGCGGCAAAGGTTGGCATCCTTGCTTCTCCTATCCTGGAGGAATGCATTCAAGTTGGATCTTGATAGCCTGCAACATGTTTTAACAATCGCCACAGTACAGAGCGTACAGCCCTTGCCTTGTGGGCTGGCATGAAACCAATGTTCCAGACCAAACCTCTACTACAGTATATATGACTTGTTTGCCTTAAAGCAAGACTTGCATCTTGCAAACTTTCCCCGCCTAAAATTCTTTGTCTTGACTTCTGCCATGTTTTAATGGATCTGGCAGCTCACACAGCTCTGTTTGCCTCACAAAATCTGGGAAGCGTGATCACCACTTCTGAATAGCTTCTCTTCCTCTTCTCGGGGATTGCTACTGGTTCTCATCGGAAGCTCAACTTAAAAGAGCCAAAGAGCTTCTCAGTAGGGCCAAAAGGCTCTGAGTTAATCTCTCATCTACTCAATACAATTGCAATCTCTTGAGCTGGGATTTTTATTATTTTACTGCTGTAGATAATATTCCCATATTTTTCAATAGCCTTCCTGTAGTTTCCAGCCAAGTCTGCTGCACAATAGACCAGGTGTGCTTGCTGCTTAATCAGTTTATTATAAGCCACGTCTTTTTTTTCCCCTGTGCACCTCCAATTTTCTTTTTATTGCTACACAATACTTTCATGGCAGATATTTATTGTTTTCATACGGTTTTCCTGACCTTTGGCTCAGACATTTCACAAAAACTGGTGAAAATCTTTGCTTGATAAACAAGACACATTCCATTCCATATTCATGAGGCTATGTGCATTTTTATACTATGTGCGTAAAACCTATTCAAACTTGCTGCATACAGATTTCACCCTCAAGTGAAAGGAATAATGAGTAATAGTATTTTTCTGCATTCAATTCTTCTAAGCTTAGCTTTTTCTACTATTACCTTATACATTTATACTTTTGGGGGTGGAAGGAAATCCAACCTGATTCAGCATTTCCATAATATTTTCCTGGTAGGGTTTTTACAAGGTAGGTTGGCAGGTCTTGATTCAACTCTCCCCATTTGTCTGGATTGGGACCTCAAGCAATTGGACCATACTAGAAAAGGCAATGGTAAAAAGGAATCAAAGCCACTAAAACTCATGGTGGCTAGACACCATCAAAGCCAATACCAGCCAGAGCATAAAATAACTGAAGGAAGCTATACGAAATGTGAAAATGGAGAGGGGGGGAGGGAGAGGGAGAGGGAGAGAGGGAGAGGGAGAGGGAGAGGGAGAGGGAGAGGGAGAGGGAGAGAGAGAGAGAGAGAGAGAGAGAGAGAGAGAGAGAGAGAGAGAGAGAGAGAGAGAGAGAGAGAGAGAGAGAGAGAGAGAGAGAGAGAGAATATAAATTGATAGCACCGAGAAGCAGTCACAATCAAGATCAAGTGAAGTGTTAGTACCACCTAGAAGGACTAGGGGGTGACATGATAGCAGTGTTCCAATATCTAAGGAGCTTCCACAAAAAAGAGATGGTCAAACTATTCTCCAAAGCACCTGAAGGCAGGACAGGAAGCAATGGATGGAAACTAATAAAGGAAAGAAGCAACCTAGAACTAAGGAGAAATTTCCTGACAGTAACAACCAGTAGTGGGTTCTAAATCCTGTTGTTACCGGTTCAAGTGTGCGTGCGACGCTTCTGCGCATGCACAGAAGTGTCCTGGGAGGGTGGGCAGAGCCTACCGCCGCCACCAGTTCGCTGAACTAGGCTGAACCGGGAGCAACCCACCGCTGGTTAGAACAATTAATCAGTGGAATGACTTGCCTCTAGAAGTTGTGGATGATGCAAAGCACGGAGGTTTTTAAGAAGAGATTGGACAACTATTTATCTGAAATGTATAGGGTTTCCTGTTTGAATAGGAGGTTGGACTAAGAAGACTTCCAAGATTCCTTCCAACTCTATTATTCTGACATGGTGTTCATTTTATGTTTGAAATTGCGGAAATTATATTAATTATAATTATGTTATAATTAATGAATTACTCCTTACGTTCTGTTTTTTGCCTATCTGCTTCCTTCCTCGGCTTCAAAATAAATAATCAGACCCATAAGAAGAGATTGGATAACCATTTGTCTGTAATGGTATAGGACCGTGATGGCGAACCTATGGCACATGTGCCATAGGTGGCACGCAGAGCCATGTTGCCTGGCACGCGCGGCGTTGCCCATTCATCTTCCGTGTTTCCGGCACACACATGTGCACTGGCCAGATAGTCTTCTGGTTACTGGTGCACATGAACGCACCATGATCAGCTGGGGGTGGAGGGTCCGTCTCTGGGGCTGCGGAGCTTTGGGGACCAGAGGGGCTTGTGGAAGAGGGGCGAGGGACAGGACCCCTCCTTTCCCCTTGCCCTCCCAGGAAGCCATCCTGCTGGGCACAGTATCCTTCCCCCTTGCCAAGGGGGATGGCGCTGGCATTGGGATATTCCAGTCCAAAAGGATCGGGGGAGAGGAGACGAGCTCTGGCCCCTCATTTCGACCGGGGAGGGGGCGGTGTTTGAAGGGGAGTCGGGCAGGACTTGCTTCAGGATTGATCCCAAAGGAATGCGAAGCTTTGGAGTCCTCCAGAGCTCTTCATCATGCACAGAGTGGCAGAGAAGAGGAGGAGGAGGTTTTAGTGAAGTAGCAGAAATGCCCCACATAAAACGAGGGATTCCTACCAAATTCATAAGTCTCCCTGCCTGAGCAGGCTTTTTCCACAGCCCCAGGCCTCCGGCGGGGAGGGAAGGAAGCTTCTTCTTTAAAAGAGGGGGGGATCCTCTTCCAAGCAGCCTCGCCTCTCCCTTGTCCCCCTTCTCTTTTAAAGGACCGTGCACCACCAAGAGCAACTTTCCAAGCCAGGAGAGACGCTTTTCCAAGCCAGTGGAGACACCCCTGCCTGGGGGGAGGGGGGTGATGTAGGGGGGTGTTGTCCACCCGTCCTTGCCACTACCCCCTCACCCCCGGCAGCGGCAGGAGCAGCAGGCCAGGGCTTCTGGCTTTTTTTTCCACAATTGTGATCATAAATGTAATATTGTTATATATCTTTTCAAAATAAATACCTATTGATTTAACAAGTTTTAAGACATTATGTCTGTGAAGAAATAAAAAAAGGCAGGGAAATAACTTTTAAAAGGCAGATGTTTGAAATGACTATTTTGCTAAACTAAACATTATCTTTTTGCCTAGAGATCAGTAAAGGGAGAGGCAACTACTTCACCCCAATTATTGCATTTATTTAAATCTTTTATACATGATTAAACTTCTCGGTGAGTCCTTGGCTTTGCAGTATTAAAGTTAAAATATCAACAAAAAGAAAAAGATAAAATTAATCAAACAGATAAAACTATCGTTATTCCTAATATTTATAAGCCAAGTAACAGTTCTCTCAAACTAAACACTTGAGAATAGCTGTGTCTTAACTTCATTTTTAAAAACCAAGAGAGAGGCTGCTACTCAAATCTCTGGTGCAGCCTTCTTCTTACGACCAAAAGTCTCCCCACTGGTCTCCTCTCTCCTAAACTTCATTCGTAAGGGGGATTCTTAATATTCCTAAATGAGATGTTCAGTCAGAACTGGTTTGTTCTAAAATTCTATTTAAAGAAGACTGTCCTGGAGATATTTGGAGTCAAGCCAAAAAAGTACTTTATAGTTCAAAATCAACACTTTGAATTATATTCAGAATCCTACTGGAAGCTAGTTTAGCATCCACAATATCAGAGTTAAATGGCTATAGAGGACAATTCATTTTACACTAACTGTAACTTCAAAATAGCCTCCAAAGGCAGAACCTTGTAGAGTTCTTAACAGTAGTCTATCCTAGAATTCACTAAGGCACAAGTTACTATTGCACCAGGCTTCTCACTTTAACCGGAGCTTGATTGGACGGATTCAAGGAAGATTAAGGAGATCAATAGCTATTGAAACTGATATAATAATCTTTTTTCATATAGAAGATAAAAAGCAAAGGAAAGAGACAGAAATCCTGCCAACCCTAGAAGGAAGAGACCACTAATGCAAGCTCTCTTCACTTTCCCTGCTGACAGATTTAGGAAGGAAAGGAATCCTTGTTAATACTGTATCCCTGTCTCCTACTTTCCGAAGCAATTATGAAAGCTACCATGATTGATGATATTAAGGCTCACCATGAGTTCCAAGGGGATCAGGAAGAACATACTCTCCCTGCCCCAAAAACCCGGAACCACAATATTACTCAACAAACAAAGTATTATGATTTATACCTTTTGGTGTAGCTTACCTAATTTCTCTCAATTGCCCTTAAACATCTGAAAACATTTGCTGTAAGTTAACTGTTCTACACACATTTACTAAGAAGTAATTTCATTTTATTTCTAAGGAAACCCCAAAATTGTATTTGCTTTTCAATACCAGGATCATTGCAACTGAACAATAAGACAGGAAATTCCTGGAGAGGTACAATGTGGTTTTATTTGATTAAAACTGTATACTTTCTACATGTGGTGTTTTTGTATTTTGTTATGATGTTGTAGCACAGCTACTAATAGGAACCAATACTATATTGAAATAGGATAATTATCTTTAGATTCCTAAGAAGAGCCCAAGTTGTGCCAACAAATTATATACAAATGTTAAATTGATCTTCTAGATATCACCAATTCTAGAAATTTTATCCTAGTTTAACTTATTTTATATATTTTTTAAAATATCATCAAGTTGTAATCCCAAAATCTCACTGATTTCTGAGAAAACATACGTAACAGCATTGAATTTGCTAATCTATAACATAAATTAAAATAAAAACAGAACAATAAAAAAAGCTTCCACAAAAATACATTTTAACTTTTTTTGGAAGTAAACTATATTTTGTCTTTTCCTACTCCATCTTAATCAAGTATTTAGGATGGGACAGAATTGTACCCCTACAAAGTAACATAAAATAACTGAATTGAATGCCACCAATAACCCGCTGTTCCAGTTCAACAAGACAGATACAGCTATTATAGAAGACCCATGGCAACAGGTTATACATGTCTTATAATACCAAAACCTGCTTAATGATGTTGAACTTCAGGTACTACTATAAAACTACCAGATAAAAAAGATGTCTGATGTATGATAGCAATTTGATATTTTATGGTTGCTGTTCTACCGGTGACTTACCATATTTTTCGGAGTATAAGACTTTCTTTCCCCCCTTAAAAGTGGTTGAAAATTTGGCTTACACTCTGAATGTAGCTTTTTCAAAGCTTTTTTTTCCAGCCCTAACGAGGTGCTAATGATCTTCCTGGTTTGCAGGCTTTTTCATTTCTACTCCCTCCGAAGTTTTTTTCCAGCCCTAAGTCTTTGCAGGCTTGTTTTCATTGTTATTCCCTCCGAAGATTTTTTCCAGCCCTAACCAGGGGATAAAATAATGTGCCGAAGCTGACCAGATTAAGGACGCTAGCCAGATGAATACCTGGTAGGTAGATTTTTTCCCCTATTTTCCTCCCCAAAAACTAAGGTGCGTCTTATACTCCAGTGTGTCTTATACTCCGAAAAATACGGTACTTGCAGTATTATAAATACATTTCGTGCAAATTTCTATTCTACCTTTATCAAAGGTATGACTTTACCATAATCCTTCCAATTCGTCAGAAGTGCTAGGTAAGATTTTATTTAACATTTATAATTTCAGAGATACAGCATGGAGACAAAACAACTAACAAAGACCCATGGACACAAAATAACTAACTAGTTCAGAAAGGAATTTCTGTTGCCTTGAGCAATAAAAATAGCCCCAACAATTTTCTGAAAGCAGATATATACTTTTTCATATATATAATCTAAATATACACAGAAAAGTGAGAATCAATTATCAGACAGGATAAATAAAGAACACGTTTATTCAAGGAACACTTTCTAATACACCCAACATATAGGATCTAAATTTAATCCATTCATAGCCTAAACTTAAATGCCAATTCTTGCAGTTCTTCTGCAGTGTAGCTCTCACAAGGAAAAAGGGAAAGTCATGTAGAGATCAACAAATGTTAACTTATTTCACCTCTTCTGCTCCTTCCACTCATTATAAATAGTTGGCTACTTGCTCCCTCCCCTATAAAACACTTAACAAGCTACCAGTATTTTAAAAGTTTCTCATATCTGGGGAACATGATCTCTGTTATCCTGTCATCTGATGACAAGGAAACAGCCACTGTGATCCCAGCCTCCAGGAATGTCTTCAGTTCCCATAAAGGACAGTCTTTAACTCAGAGCTATGTTTATCCCTATTAAAAACCACAGAAAAGATTTTTAGAGGTCAACCCCTGGCAACCCAATGAGCTGCCTCTGGCTTCTGAGCTATCATCAGACATTGCTAAAACATTCTCAAACATACCCTTAAAGACCCCGAGTCGTGCTTTAAAAATGCATTCATACAATTGGAAGCTGAGTTTCTTAAATAAACTACCATGAAACCTTAATATGATTCATCCCTATTTAGCAGATTCTGGATGCAACAGACTACAGCTCTATATAAAAATACCACCACCACCCCGGCAAAATAACAATTTTCTCTGCATCTCAGGTAGCATAAACAAGGCAGTTAAATGTAGATAAATTTTACCTTAATTCTACAATATTCACCACAATATATGCCTTGCATTATGGCTTCATGACGCAAAATAGTAAATCATAGCTATGATATACTTTCAAATTTAACAAATATTTAGATTGAACATATTTCCTCCATCCCAGATGGTCTGTTAAAATGAGGTTTCATTCTAATGTGTCCATTACCTTGATATTATACCTTTTTAATTTTTTTTTTTTTGCTGAGTCTTTGACCCATGTTTAGACAACAATATCAAGGCCCAGGAAGGAAAATTGCAAATAATGTAACCTATGAGATATAACATCACAGTCTTTAAGTTTATTACCTCCTTGATTCCATTGTTGAATTGCTACAATGTACGATGCATGCTTTACCAAAGGTTAAGGTTGCAATGATAAATCTTTGCAACTTTCTAATTCCTCAGAATAATTATTTCCACATACATTCTTAACAAAAGTACAAATACCTGTATTTATGAATGATGGCATTAAATAATTTCCCGTCTCGCCAACAGGTAGTGAAATTTTCACAGCGAACTCCAGCATAACCTTCTGTTATCTGTTGCGTCCAAAGAAGCAATCGCTCTTTAGCAGACATATCCTCTGACTCTCCAGTAACATGGATATCAGAAATCTGTATGAAAATAGAATAAATCGATCAAGTGAATAAAGAATAAAATTACTAATAGCAATACAATCAGTCATACTTCATGTTTTCCCCACTCTACTAATACTAGAGTGGAAAAAATATCATTACTGTTGAAAGAGTTGAAATAACTCCAAGTACAATCTTGATCTGTTAGGACAAAATGGCAGAGAAACCTCAGCAAAATGCACTGGAGAAAACAATAATGCTTAGAAGTGTTAATGGTAAAAGGAAAACCAGGCTGCCAAAGATGGCTAGACACCATCAAAGCTGACACCAGCCAGAGCCTAGAACAGTGATGGCGAACCTTTTTTCCCTCGGGTGCCGAAAACACGTGCGTGCGTGCTGTCACGCACGTGTGAGTGCCCACACCCATAATTCAATGCCTGGGGAGGGTGAAAACGGCCTCTCCCGCCTCTGCAGAGGCCCTCTGGAGGCCAGAAATGGCCCATTTCCCAACTTCTGGTGGGCCTGGTAGGCCCGTTTTTTCGCCCTCCCCAGGCTCCAGAGGCTTCCCTGGAGCCTGGGGAGGGCGAAAACACCCCCTCGGAGGCCCTCTGGAAACCTAAAATGCCCTCACAGAGCCTCCACACGAGCCAAAAATCAGCTGGCCGGCACGCACATGCATGCTGGAGTTGAGCTAGGGCAACGGCTCGCGTGCTGCCAGATATGGCTCCGCGTGCCACCTGTGGCACGCGTGCCATAGGTTCGCCATCACTGGCCTAGAACAACTCAAAGAAGTAGTGCAAGATCAGAAGGCATGGAGACATCTGGCCCATAGAATCACCAAGAGTCGAACACAATTGAATGGATAACATCAGTATCTTCACCTTAGCAAGAAGCTTTGTAACGTAGCTGAATTGATTCAAGAGCCTCCACTCTGCTGTATACACATACACCTCATTTAGCGACCAAGTTCTATTCCGGCAACCAGGTCATTAAGGTAAGGAAAATAAAAAAAACATAGCAGAGATCATGATAAAGATGCTATGAAGGTCACTGGTTGTATCCATCTCATTCAGATAAATTTATTACTCTCTGTTGTTACTCCCACTCTGGCATGCGTTGTTGTCAGGTGCACCAAATTTGGTTGTAAATTCATACACTGGTCAGAAAATGATTTTTTATTAGTGCTGTATTTGCAAACGGTCACTAACTGAGATGGTCACTAACCAAGGAATGGTGAACTAGGGAAATGTACTAATTTCAAGTCTATTCCTGGATGGATAGTCACTAGGAGTCAGATGATATATGTATTTTTATTATTATTAACATATGGACCCTAAGCTGATGATTCATCAGAAGGCAAGCACAATGAAATCCTTCTACTGTTTGTCACGTAATTTAAGAGCATAATTAAGATAAAATACATTAGAGTATAAAAGCAAACAAGAACAAGAACAGTAGGCCTAAAAAATTGACTGGAACATTATCTTGTGAGAAGGCAATTGGAACAGTGCCACTAATATATGTTAACATCAAGTAGAAAAACATTTTTGGGTAATAATTTCCTGTCTTTTTAGAAAAAACAGAGTGAACCACTCCCCCCACTCCCCAAGCTTTTATAGAATCTTTTGATAATAGTTGTTAGAACCCTGTTCAAACGATTGGGTGTGTTAATATATGATTAAGCCACAAATCATTGTTATGTGTATATTGCTTTAAATGCATTGTGGATGATTACTATATAAGCAAGCAAGAGAGCATGCTCAATGTGGTTGATGGTTCAGTGTGGTTGGTGGTTTATGATTCAGTGTGGTTTAGTGTGGTGAGTGGTGTTTGACGGTGTGTTCCGGATTGAAGATTCTCTGCTGCTTTACTGATGAGTAGATTACTTTATGGCTGTGTGAAATTGCTGTGAAAAGAAGAGTAACTATCTGTGATAGTATAGAATTAAGTAATAGCTGTAATCTTTGTGAGTTAAAACAAAGATAGGCAAGAAGAAGAAACTTCGCATTGACTGAATAACTGTGTATGACTTGGACTTCCTATTTAACTTTGCTATTATTCAAGTAAAAACTATTTTGTACATACTAAAGATATTCTGTTTATTGACTGAATAGCATTCATATCAAACTGCAACACCATTGCTACAACACATTTCGCTGTGTATGTGCTTAACAGCACAATAACTCCTTAACAATAGTGTAACAATCACATTGTTTTCAATGGTTGAAATGAAGTCCTTTGAAGATGAAAGAAAAAGAGATCCTGAAATATGTAGCTAAGAAATAGTTCATTTGTCTGTAGAGATTTCACTGCTTTAAAATATTCAGGAGGATTTCTCCTTGGAAAATCAGATGACGTCAAAGCCTTTCAGCCTGCAGTGGCTAACAGAACAGGAGAAAATTTACAGTAGAATTTTTTTTAAGGTTTACCATTTTATCTGCTAAGTGACAGCACTTAGAAGACTACAATTGATCTCCAATAAATTAAGTTAGCATTTAAGCGGAAGATTACTAGGAAAGTTAGGGTTGAAGGCTAGATTGACAAATTGCAAAAGCAACCCTCCAAAAGACAAAGACAAATCATTTCTGTTCTGGTGCCAAGAAAGCTGTATGAGTAAGTCATCAGAGATCAAATTTCCCTTAAAGATGGTTTACTTTTACCTTTATATGCACAGGGAGATTTAACCTCTGAGATACATCAAAACAATAACAACAAAAATTCTTTCCTCTTGCTCACTCCCTAACATGTATTTGGAAATACACAATCTTTGCCATAGGAAGAACGATCAAATACCGGATGTATAAATAAGTTTTAGGGAGCTACTTTGGTGTAATGGTTATGGGTGCTGGATTGGAAACTGGAACACCCTGAGTTCTAGTCCTGCCCTAGGCAGAAAGCAGCTAGGTGACCTTGGGTCAGTCAGCCTCTCTCTCTCTGCACCAGGAAGCACGTAATGAAAAATCTTAGCAGAAATCTTAAAAAGAAAACTGCAGGGATTTGTCCCTTCAATTGGCAGGAATGAAAAATGACTTAAAAGCATCAAAGCAAAAAAATCAACTTTCATCTGAACGTGAAGCTTGTTACACTCCTAACTACAGTTAATCCTTGATTTACGACCACAATTGAGCCCAAAATGACTGCTGCTAAGTGAAATATTTGTTAACGTGAGCTTGACCCATTTTACGACCTTTCTTGCCACAGTTGCTAAGTGAATCACTGTAGTTGTTAAATTAGTCAAACTGTTGTTAAGTGAATCTGGCTTCCCCATTGACTTTGCTTGTCAGAAGGTCACAAAAGGAGATCAGGCGACTTCGGGCCACTGCAACCATTCTGAGTCAGTTCCCAAGCATCTGAATTTTTATCACATGACTATAGCAATAGCAACAGCACTTAGACTTATATACCGCTTCACAGTGCTTTACAGCCCTCTGTAATCAGTTTTACAGAGTCAGCATATTGCCCCCAACAATCTGGGTCCTCATTTTACCGACCTCAGAAGGATGGAAGGCTGAGTCAACTGAGACTGGTGAGATTCAATCTGCCAAACTGCTGGCAGCCGGTGATCAGCAGAAGTAGCCTGCAGTACTGCACTCTAACCGCTGTGCCACCGCGGCTCATGGGAATGCTACAACAGTTATAAGTGTCATAAATGACTTCAATGCTGTAAGTTAAGGACTACCTGTATACATTCAGAAAAGAAAGCCAGCAATGCATATGATAGTGTTGATCCTTATCTCCAATCAGTTCTATGAATCAAGGGAAACTAAAAAAAACCTTGAACATCAACTTTGTCAAAAACAAAAGCACTGAAACTCCAAGATTAAAGAGATACCTAAAGTTATCCTTTAGGAGAGCTTATTAAAACAATATACAGGTAGTCCTCAATTTACAACAATTCATTTAGTGACGTTCAAAGTTACAACAGCACCGAAAAAAGCAACTTGTCAGTTTTTCACACTTACGACTGTTGCGCAGTCCCCATGGTCACATGATCAACATCCAGACACTTGGCAACTGAATCATATTTATGACAACTGCAATGTCCTGGAATCACATGATCACTTTTGCCACCTTCTGACAAGCGAAGTCAACAGGGAAGCCAGATTCACGTGACAACTGTATTACTGTTAACAACTGCAGTGATTCGCTTAATAACTATGGCAAGAAAGGTAGTAAAATGGGATAAAACTCACTTAACAATGTCTCACTTAGCCACAGGAATTTTGGGCTCAATTGTGGTCATAAGTCGAGGACTACCTGTACTCGAGATCACAGTGTATGCTACAAATATGTATCACGTTTTCCTTTCTCCTATGCCAGTGATGGCGAACCTATGGCACGCGTGCCACAGGTGGCACGCAAAGCCATATCTGCCAGCACGCGAGCCGTTGCCCTAACTCAGCTCCAGCGTGCAGCTGATTTTTGGCTCATGCGGAGGCTCTGGGAGGGCATTTTAGGCTTCCGGGGGTTGGGAGGCGTTTTCGCCTTCCCCAGGCTCTGGAGCCTGGGGAGGGCGAAAAACAGGCCTACCAGGCCCACCGGAAGTTGGGAAACGGGCCGTTTCTGGCCTCCAGAGGACCTCTGCGGGGGTGGGGGAGGCCGTTTTCGCCCTCCCCAGGCATTGAATTATGGGTATGGGCACTCACACATGCATAATAGTGCACACGCACACGCTTTCGGCACCCGAGGGAGAAAAGGTTCGCCATCACTGTCCTATGCCTTTTTAATATAGTTAACAGCAAAACCATTCCCCTATATTCTGACAAAAACTGAACTGAAGGAACTATCTTCCTTACTGCTCAGTGCAATAAGAAATGGACTAAATTTTTGGCCTACTTTACAGTTGAATGACTTTCAACAACTGTGTACATTGGAAACAACACAGCAGAACCAGTGCACAATTGCTTCCTCTTCAAAAGTAACTTTTGGAAGCAGCAGAATTCTCAAGACTGTCAATTACATCTGCACTGACTCATGCAAATGGCATGCACCAGCAACACAAACAAAACGACGGAATTTGAATTTGAATTGCAACTGCTAAAGATTTGCCAAGGTTCCAAGCCCAGGCTCATGAAGTGGATTGTACTTCCAAATGTCTCTAAGCTACTCTTCTCCCTCACCCCTACAACAGTCTTCAATGCACAGGGCTCATCTTTTCATCTCCTTTCATACAATGGAGGAGGTTCATCAGAATTTCATGCAATTAAAACCAGGTCTTCCTTCACTAAGGACAAAAAAGCAAATGGAAAATGTGGGAGAACCCCATGAGATCATTTTATTTCACCGGGGGGGGGGGGAGAGAAATCACTCTCTTCTTTCAGAATTCTTACATCTTTGCTCTCTATCCAAAACGATGTTCCAAGTTAGGGATGGGAGACGGGAAGCTGGGGGAGGAATTAAAACTCTAGCTTTTCGTTTCCCACCCTCCCTAGTCCCACAGACCTATGGGAGAGGAGGAAATAAGTCTGCGAACAATTGGTTAGATTAGATAGAAAAGTAAAATAAAGCCCTGCTTTCTGCTGATATGCTTGAATTCTCTTCCCTCTCTCAACCAATCAAAAGTCACAACAGCAACTAAAAAATAATTCTTTTGCAAAAGCGATCCTAGTTTGTATCATTCTTTCTGGTTCTTTAACATAATCTTTCTCCTGGCTTACTTGTTAGGAGCTAGGCCTAGGAGAGGGATAAGCTACTTGAAATGATGGGTTTGGGTTTTTTTTCCCCCCTCATGGAAATCTGTGAGGCACATGATTAAATTATAACCTTGAGGACAGCAATAATAGCTCATATCCTGAATAGCAGTGTCCAACAGAAACCTTTGAAACACAGAGAAGCACTTCCTAGTGGCAACAGCTATTCAACAAAGCGGCAGATTACTATGGGAGATGATGGATTCTCATTTTCAGCAGAAACTGGTAAGCCATCCTTGGGGATATACTGTAAGTGTGGGAAGTGTTAAGTGTAAGTGTGTAAGTGTACACTTGGCAGGGGGTTGGGTTTTGTGTCCCCAAGATTCCTTCCAATCTTTACATTCCATGATTCTAATTCTATAATCCCCTCTGACTTATCCTGAAGCAAAAGGGTTTTTTTAAAAAGCAAGTTTCTCTCGCCCCAGGAAAATGCTGTACAGTGAGTTCCTACCAGTGCGGTCCACTCTATAGCACCGGTAGCGGCCCACTGGTGACGTCACAGTACCGGTGCGGTCGGTTGCCGGTGCCTGGGCACCGCCATTTAAAAACAAATTTAAAAAAAATGTTTAAAAAAATTTCTTCTGTGCATGCCCAGAAGCTGAGCTTCCGGCACTGCGCATGCGCTGCCTTCCTACCCCACAGTGAGTCCAAGCAGGGGAGGATGGCTGAGGGAGCGCATGAGACACTGAAAGAACGGGCGGCAGGAGCTATCTCCATTCCCATCCCTTCAGCAGTCCAAGAAGCCACGAATGCGTGGTGATGATCCTAGGCATTTTTGCACGTTCGAGGCTTCTCGAGCTGCTGAGGGGAGGGGGAACGGGCGGCAGGAGCCTAAGATCATCGAATGGGGAGAAACATTCAGGCCGGACGGAGCCTCCTAGAAGAACTGCTGCCGCGGTCTTGCTGCTCCCGCTGCGGGGGGCTGCATTGCGGGTGGGCAATGCCCCCCTGCTTCTCCGGCCGCTGCCAGGCCCACGCCCACCCGGTCACATGGCTGGCAAGCCACACCCACAAAATAAGCCACGCCCACAGAGTGGTAGTAAAAAAAATTAGGAACCTGCCCCTGCTGTACATGTTACTAATGGGCACGGTTGACAAGGGACAAGCATTCAGGATGCATTTTAAAACTCAAAGGTATCTGAAGGGTAATTTAAACAAGTTCATAAATCTTTGCCCTTTGATCACTCCATCATAAAACAATGCACTAATTCACTGCTGCCCTGAGCCCCGAGATAGGATTCAGTTTCAGGTATCACTTGGGCAAGGGTTAAATCACATGGAAATAATTCAGCTCAGATCTTTGGAGCAAAGTACATAAGGAATGGCCATTTACAAAGGCCAAGGCCCAAGGTATTTACCTTGTAGGAAAAGATCATGCTAAAAAGAGAGAGAGAGAGAAAGAGAGAGATAGCTTGAAACAAAAAATGTGTATGATCGAAGAAGTGAGGGGTTTTTGTGTTGCTGTTGTTGTTGTGTCCATACAAGAACAGGGAATTTCTCACTTTGGAATTAGATACGTGTAACTATTGCATGAAGGACATTCACTTCAGTGTATTGTGCATAAAAGGTAACAATACAAGAATAACTGAATGAGCACATATGAAGACAAAATGGAGATGGTATTATGTTTACCCCAAAGGAAGAATACCTTGCATTTTATATTATCCAATAAATGGAAGTTTGACAGGGAGGGAAAAAGCTTAGCCATTAGCATATTGTTGGCAAATTTAAGGGAAAAAGATTATCTCATTTAAAAATGCATATTGGGGAACCAAAACCCTAATCTTCCTTTCACAGATAGGTTATATATGACAGCAAAGCCCTACCTGCTACTCTACTCTCATTCTCTCTAAGGGAGATGGGTGATTCCAAAATGTGATGAATAAACATCACATATGAAGCTTAATGGCATGGTAACAACAGCATACTCCAAATCCCCTCAGAGCTTAACACATTTGGGATGCACAGCTTTTGCACTGTATTCCCTCAAGTAAAACAATACATCCAATAAGCTGTGCACACAATTTAGTTGAAAGATATTCAAGGTATAACAGAGGTAACTGTTTTTAAGAGAGGCCTACTCAAAATTATTTGTGTTGTTATTTTTCAAAATATAAAAAAAAAATTCATTGGAACCATTATTCCAAATCTCAGCAAAACACCACAATTAGGATTTTTAATTTGATGGAATTTTCAGCATGCAAGAACCAACAAAAGTTTTGCTAACCCAAATTAAACACTCAAGTCTTTGTTATTTTCTATTTTTGCCTATCACTTTATATTGGTTTAATTCTGTAGCATATTTACCTTGCTCCTCTTGTGTAAAATGGTGAAAGTTGCATTTTCCACTGAAAAAGGCAAAGCTTCAGAATAAGGATATACTTGCTGTGAACATTTCTGAGCATGACATTCCAATAGATGCAAATTATATTTATTTTTCCATTCTGAGGCATCCCCCACAGTTTTAAAATGATCTTTGTTTAATGCATCATTTCCAGGGTGTTTGCTTGACTTGGGCTCTTTTTTCAAATGAAGTAGTTCTCTGTTTAACTTTCTTAGGATCCCATCACAGAAATATTCCCCCTCCTTTTTTTCTGGATTTACCCCTATTTCTTCCAGCAGCGTTTTTCCTTTCACTTCTGCCTTACCAACAGTTCTTTTATAAGCATCATCTCTGGTGAATGGATCATTGATGGTCTCTGTTTTAAGAAGATCAGCTGCAACTTTGCTACTCACAAACCGGTCAGTTCTTTCTGTCAGAAACTTCTGTGTTACAGATTCATCCAATGACACTTCCCGGGAATATTTTGATCCCTCTGCAGAATTCTTTCTTTTTTTGCTTTCTTCTTTTCCATTTTTTTCCTTACTGTTTTCAGGGGGCTTTTCTTCCCATTTCCTTCGAGAACTTCTCCCTAAGAACTTTCTTCCAGGAGACCGTTTTGGAGGACGTAGAGGAGCTCTCGCAGGATCCAAATTCTTTTCTTCTTTGTCAGTCCTGACACATCCACAGAGATTCCCCATTTGGTTCCGAATGTCTCACAGCGGCACAGATGTTGTCTTTTCATTAGGCTGACATGAATATAAATGTTTCCAGATAGAGATACAGACTTTCTGCTAATAGCCTGATTATCTTTTAGCCTGCAACCCCGTCCTCAGGATGTAGCCATCTTGCTTATGAGAAATGCATACGCAATAAATGTTGTGGCTCTGTTCCCAGGCTGGGCCTGTGTCTGATTAGACACCAAGGCTTATTTCTAGCCACCAATCCTCTTAAGCAAACATCAGAGTCTCAGCACTAAACTGGAATGCCAACAGCATTCTGCAGAAATGACATAATATATATTAGCAATAAAAGGCCCAGTGTAGATTTGAACTTTACCTCACTACGAACTGAAACAAAAAGCCAAAGCTAGTTTGAAGCTCTTAACCAGCATTTGAGTTCAAGAGCAAATGCCACCATATATAAAAGACTTGATTCAAAAGACAACTTATAAAATCTGGTCATTAATGTGAGATAGTAATAGATTTTTCCCTCCAGCAAATTAAAAAAAAGTGAAGATTAAGAAAGTACTATAAGAGAGTCCAAACAAAAAGATTTTAATATCTGATTTTGGTCAAAGCTACTGCAAGAAAATAATACTATATGTGAGGTTTAGAAAATTAGTTGTATCCTGAATATGTTTCAGGACACTGAATGTGCCTCCTTGTTGATGGATTAGGTAACAGTATTTTATTTATTTGTATCCCATCTATTATTTTTACAAATAAGTCAAGGAGGTAAACATACTGTATCCAACACACTTTTCTCCTCCTATTTTCCTGACAACAATCCTGTGAGGTGGGTTAGGCTGAGAGAGAATGACCAACCATAAAGTCACCTAGCTGGCTTTCATGGCTAAGGCAAGACTTGAATTCACAATCTCATACTTTTTAGCCTGGTGCCTTAACGTTACGTTACATTACGTTTATCCGGCAAGATATTCTCGAGATTAGAAGTCCTAACTTGCATAGAATAACATGAGCATTTTTGCGGTATGTCAGGAGCAACATAAAAATAAGTTGAATTCGACGCAATAGCAATAGCACTTAGATTTGTATACTGCTTCACAGTGCTTTATAGTCCTCTCTAAGCGGTTTACAGAGTCAGCATATTGCCGCCAACAATCTGGGTCCTCATTTTACCGACCTAGGAAGGATTGAAGGCTGAGTCAACCTGAGCCTGGTGAGATTCAAACTACCAAATTGCAGTCAGCTGGCAGTCAGCAGAAGTAGTCTGCAGTACTGCATTCTAACCACTGCACCACCACGGCTCTTGGGATAAATGTGTATGATAAAAGCAGGCAGAGGTAAGTAAAAGTATGAATGTGCGCCCCGTTTTGGTTGCCAGAGGCACCACGGGCTGGTCCTTTGCTATTTCCAGGTGGCCTTGTGGGCCAGATTTAAGCACCCTGTGGGCCGCATCCGGCCCATGGGCCTTAAATTTGACACCCCTGTCTTAGAGCAATTTTAAATCCCATTCTAGCAATTCCAATGCTGTGTGTGTGTATGTGTGTGTGTGTGTGTGTGCGCGTGCGTGCGTGCGTGCATGGGGTGTATCACTGACTGTTCCATATGCAGAAAAAAAACTATTCTCCATATATAAAAATGAGTTATATAAATATAAAGTGCTATTGCTAGTGCTACATACTAGTATATGTCATCACTTCATTTAATATACAACATTAAAGACTAAACTGAACACCATATACTAAGATACATATTGTAAGTTACCTGGAAAAAACTGTCTGTACCTGTGTATAGAAAATTAAGAAAAGAAACCCCACTTGAGCGAATAAAAAAAAATGAGTGAAAATTGCTCAGAAATGTAAAGATTTTTTTTCTTGTTAAACACTTCTATTTCTTCAATACTCAAAAAAATTAATATGAAGATACTATCATTATTCAAAGAAGAATCATAATGTTTAAAAAAATTATTCATAATATAAGCGGAACCTTAAAAAAATACAGATTAATCGTAAGATTTTACTCTGCAGACAAGGAATAAAATGGGAATATGTAATTCTCAGGAGGTGAGGAAGAGGTCATCACTTTCCAGTTCATTTAGCATCTCATTCTAAGGACTTGGGAGGAAGAAATGAAGCAAACAAGCAAGAAAATATTTTATAGACGGACAAAATGGTTTGCCCGGGAACGTGCTCTTCTGATCTGTAACAGAAGCTTAGGAACTCAGGAACTGAAACAGCAAACAGGATGGAGTTGACAGTTATATTTATAGTCTCTTTACCTCTTCTTGTTTAAAATATAAATGGAACTACCATTCCATGCTAAAGCCAACAGGACTAAGACTCCCTTGGCATATCAAATCTATTTCCCTTGAGAAAAAAATAAAAAAGCTTTTGCTTCTGTATTTTGCAGCTAAACTGGCAGGATTCTCCGTTGCTTTCTAGTCAGACAAAGCTGCCATTCCCCAGTTTACAATAAGTACTATTATGTACACATGTACAATATAGTCTATTATTCTTTGTTCCAGATTAATTGAACACGTATCATGTTCAGTGCTCTCACTTCCACTATTCATCTTTCAAGAACAAAAAAAAAAAAGTAACATCAACAGGAAGACTCAAAAGGTCAATATAAATTCCTGATTTATAATCTATACTAGGATTTCTCAAACTGTCAACATCTGGTGATGATTTTGTCTCGATTAAAAACATTTCGCCACTTACTTAAAAGATAAAGTTTGCGCCAATTTATGTACTGTATTTTTAATTACAGTATTTGCCTTTTGCATGCATAGCTTAGTTTTTGGCTCCGGCAAGTGCTCAAGGTGGCTAGCAAAATTTAGAACAAATTTTAATATTTAAAAAAATGAAAATGTATGTTAGAACATCAATAAAATTATTACTGAAATCATACTAACAATTCAAATCCTGGCAAAACAGCTGAGAGAGTAGGGATTAAGCACATCTCCCAAGGGAATGCCAGAAAGATGAAACTTAAACTATAAGTTCCAACAGGCCTTTCCTGTTGACCTTAATAACTGCACAGCAGCTTCAACGCAGGAGACACAAACTCGTAGAAAGGTCAGAACCTAAGCTACTTACGGCTTAAAAAGTCAATGGCAACACCTTATATTGGGCCCAATAGCCAACTGCCAACCAGTGCAAATCTTTCAGTACAGGCAATATGTAGTCCCTGCACCTTGCATAGATAGCATCCTAGCTACCGTGTTTCCCCGAAAATAAGACCCTGTCTTATATTTTTTTTGAATCCCGAAATAAGCACTTGGCCTTATTTTCAGGGAATTATTATTTTGGGGTGTGTGTAGCAAGACGGGGCTCCTCTTGCCGTCTTTCCTGATTTCCAGCTATGTCTCCTTAACCTTAACCAGTGGAAATGGTATTTTCGGGAGGGAGGGCTTCTTTTTGGGGAAGGGTTTATTTTCGGGGGAGGTCTTATTTTGGGGGGAGGTCTTATTTTCGGGGAAACACAGTAAATAGGAGATGGTTTTTAAATGTACAAATGAACCATTGTTTTTGTCTTTTATGGTGTGGAGAGAAAAGCCTCTCTTTCAAGGAGGCACTGATAATTTCTCTTGACTAGGAACTATAGCCATCTTTTGGATGATTCAACCAACCAAAAATATGAAAGTCAAATATCTACATGCCCTCTCTACAATTCTCAACTTTCTACATAGCCTCTCCATGCTCACATCTTTGATGTCTGCATCCCCAAAAGAATCCATTATAGCTGAATGAGCAGCTACCAAAGTCAACTCCGAAGACTAAATTTAGATAGAACTGTGCCACAAAAAAAAAGACACATTTTTTTCAGAGTTTGCTCAACTATTCCAGTTCTCTCCCTCAACAATCTGCTGAAGAAAATGCTGCACAGTGCAGAAGGCCAAAGATGATGCACAGCAGAGAAACGCAATGCTGCCCTATTGTGTGTGGATGAAACAGAGGAAAATATCTAAGCCTTTTTGACTGGCAAGGAGTTTAACTGGGTTTTCATTATTCCGTTCACAATTAACAGTCTCAACAATTATTCCACTTGGTTACAGCTGATACCCCCATCCAAGTTCATCTCCTTAATAAACTAAAGGACCTGACCTCCCTTCCCAAAAAGGAATAGGGTGCCTAGGATTAATGCTATTAATAGTCTGAAAATCAGGCAATATTACTAACAAAAGTTGTAAGAAATTGCCCAAGCAGGATCATCAGGATCAAGCAATTGAGCAATTACATCAAGCAATTTAACATTTCTCCTCTCTTGCACAGGTTTATCCTGGCCAGGAATCAGGATTCACTCATCAAGAAGTGATCTGTCAATGACAACAGAGACACAAGACTCCTCTAATGGACGTAACCTTTTATGTACTCAATCAGACAGGTAAATCTTGATACCTCAGATTTTGGGGACCTCCAAAAATGCTACCAATTAGTAATTTTTATTCTGAGGTAAGGAGAACATTAAACATATAAATTAAGAGCAATCAATTGTAATTGTTAAGGTTTGGGACTTGCACTGGGGAAATCCAGGTTTATGCAATCTGAGCCAAGGGAAACCACCCTGTCTCTCTTTCTCTCTCAGCCCAACCTATGTCACGATTTTGTTGTTACTGTGAGGAAAACTAGGTGGGAGAAGGGAGTGCTTTGTATATTACCTTGAGCTCAGGATCAAAAGGGGGAATATAAATCAAATAAATAATGTAATTTAATTACATTTGATATAATGTTAAAGAATTCACATCAAATTTATTGGGTGCTCCATCACTGGAGGCTTTTAAGAAGAGGCTGGTCAGCCATTTGTCTGAAATGGTATAGGGTTCCTGCTTGAGCAGGAGGTTGGACCGGAAGACCTCCAAGGTCCCTTCCAACTCTGTTATTCTTTTAAATGTAGTTTTCTCTTTGGCAGATCTTTGAGGAAGCAGCTGCTCTGATACATGGCCTTCCCTACCTAATTCTGGCCTCTGAGAAATGGTGCCCACTTGCAGCATAGCACCATGAGACCACCACTGTATAGGGAGGTTGAGGGACAGATCAGCTGTCTCTTCTTCCTGAACACCTTTTTCGGAGCTCCATCCCTCGGCCTCCCTATATAGTGGAAGCCATGTAGCCCATCCCAGATGCAGAAACCATTTTGGAGCAGTTGCAATGAATTGCAGCTGCTCCAAAATGGCAGCCATTTTGGGGATGCCACCATGCGGCCTCCAGGGAGGCAAAGGGCCAGTTCTCCTTCTCCAATGTGATCTCCAGAGCTCCAGAGAGCACAGCTCCCCTATAGTGGATGTTGCATGGTGTGATTCTGGAAGTGGGTACCCTGCAGCCTTCACTGTCTGGGAAGACGGTGTGGAGGAGCCAGACGGAAGATCTACCAAAAAGGCAAGTGATGGGGAATGGGGAGACCCAGCAGCATAAAAAGCAGCAAGCCTAAGAGTGGATTGGGAAAGTAGGTCCCATGCCTCAAGGAAAACAGTGGGGCGGGAAGTGGAGTACAGGGTGCTTCATTCAGGGGATGGGTGAGTGTTCAGGAGCTCAGGGCAGGCCATGTCTAAGCTGGGGAGGTGCTGCACTGCAGGCCTGGGCTAAGTGCAGTGCGAAGCCTCCCAGGACCTCCCTCACCCTGAGGCACCCCATTCTCTGATTAACTACTGCAACAGAGAAAGCAGGGATTGGGGTTGTTAAGTGAGGCAATCACTTGGGCACCTCACTTAATTACTGTTATGACTTGTGGCAATAATGGGCAGTCTCCGTTACGTTCATAACTTGAGGTCTGCTGCAATAAAGCAAACATTGAGGTAAGAGACCATATAAAGAGAAACCAAAATATACAATTTTAAAGGTTATGCATAAGCTGTTCTTTCAAATTACAAAATTCTAACACTGAAGTTGGCCTTTCAAAAACCTCTTCTTTAATGACAGGCTAATTGCCACTATTACCTGAATAACATCATCAGGTAAAGTTTGAATCCTACTACTATTGAAATAATAACTTGGCTCTATTATTTGTTCTAAGCTTGTAAGCAAACGTTTGCTTTTGTAAGCAATTACCTTTCATATACGCATTAGGAAAGCTGAAAAATGAGAAGGAACTAAAAAAAGAAGGAACAAATCTTTAAATTGTGGATCTAGATGCAGTTGCTAAGAGTATGAGGGGCAGCACGATGAACCAATTCTGTCCTGGCCTAGATAAAGGCAGACTAGTCCCTTGAGGTGAAATTCAGTAAGCAATTATTCACATATTTGGAAGATGCAATGAAAGTATTTCCCCTTTCTAGTTCCTATATTTCTGACATGAGGGATAATAAATGTATTTATTATATATAAAGGAGATAATAACATAGATAATAGATTAGAAAAAGTTGAACAGGTTGAGGAAAATAGAAGACAGAAGATAAAGTGAATTGGACAGTATTTGTCACGTGGACAGATTTCTATCAATATAAGACAAAACCAATTAGGCATAGCTAATAAAGCAGACAGCCATTCATTCATTTTCTAACCAGCAGTTTATTTAAATATTTCAAAACTAAATCATTTATAAAGTCCCTGAGTGTGTACTCCCATGGAGATAGTCCTTCTTTAGCGACTGCCTAGTTTAGCAACCATTTGCAGTTATGACGGTGATGAAAAGTAACTTTAGAACTAATCCTTGTATGTAAAGCAAAGGAAGGCTGCTGTACAATTACAAACACAGTGACAGTTTCACTTAGCAACTGCTTCATTTATCAACCAAGTTGCCAATCACAATTATGGACAGTAAATGAGGATTACCTGTGCCTTGGAAATTATGGGAAACTACAATAAGATATTCCAACAACTTTTCCCATTCTCAGCCTCACAGAAATTCAAGTAAGCAAATAAGAGGGGAATAGAAATAGCAAACGTTTTCATTACAGACAATGGCTGCACCTGGATCTAATCAACCTAACAACACCCAGCTGCAAGAACAAGTACTACACAGATAATTTAACAAGAGGCAGTTCCATCTGAAACAATTTACACCATATATTCAGGAAAAGGTTTTGCAGTAGAATCTCCATTAATGCAAAAGCATTTCTAGTATATTTTATCATGCACTAAAATGTCTAGGCCATAAGAAAGGCTGAGCGCCAAGGAATCGAGGCCTTTGAACTATAGTGCTGGAGAAGACTCCTGTGAGTCCCTTGGACTGCAAGGCGATCAAACCGGTCAGTCGTGGAGGAGATCAACCCTGACTGCTCTTTAGAAGGCCAGATCCTGAAGATGAAACTCAAATACTTGGGCCACCTCATGAGAAGGAAGGACTCACTGGAGAAGAGCCTAATGCTGGGAAAGATTGAGGGCAAAAGAAGAAGGGGACGACAGAGAATGAGGTGGCTGGATGGAGTCACTGAAGCAGTAGGCGTGAGCTTAAATGGACTCCAGAGGATGGTAGAGAACAGGAAGGCCTGGAGGAACGTTGTCCATGGGGTCGCGATGGGTCGGACACAACTTTGCAACAACAACAACAACAAAAAGTCTAGGAGAACTTTGAAATACTAGTGACTAAGTAAAAATTCAAAGGCCTCTGTCTTTAAAAATGTGGGACAAAAGATAAGGTAACAGAACAATCTGGTCCAAGGCCTAGCTATTATATCAAACTGCATGCAATGGGGACAATATATAACAAAAGTGGGGAGGGAGAAAATACAGATACAAGTGGACATAGTTTTAAACTTTTCTTGAGATATGTCTTTCCTTAACTGAAATCAAACCACAGCTGGATTTTATACAGCTGTGGTTTGAGCCTCTCTTTTCCTTTTTGCAATCCCTAAGACTAGTACTCCTAAATTATCAAATTAATTGATAATTCAAATTAAGCCTTGAATTTTATCTGGAAAAAAAAATCAAACTATTATATAGGTATCCAGGAGGTATAGCAGACCAACGTAAAAGGAGATGGGAGAGTGGGGAAATATTTTTTTAAATGAACCCTTTGAAAGGCTTTTTAAAATTACAGTTCACTATAATATGACATCTTCCAGGGAGAATAGCAGCTTTTCACATCCTAGAGCAGTGATGGCGAACCTTTTTTGGTTCGCATGCCAAAAAAGGGGGGGTGCGCGCGCTAGCCCACACCCATTCCCTCCCCCCCACGCATGCGCACAACACCCCCCCATGCTGCCCCCTGCGTATGCGCACACACACACACACCCGCGCAAAGGCCTTACCGGAGCCTGGGACGGTAAAAAACGACGAAACGGGCAAACCGGAAGTTCGGAAAAATGCACTTCCGGTTTGTCCATTTCGTCGTTTTTTGCATTCCGGGGCTTCAGGGAGTTTCCCTGAACCCTCCGGAGTGCAAAAAACAGCTCACCGGCAAACCGGAAGTGCGTTTTTCCGCACTTCCGGTTTGTCCGTTTTGTAGTTTTTTGCATTCCGGGGCTTCAGGAAGCTTCCCTGAACCCTCCGGAGTGCAAAAAACAGCTCACCGGCAAACTGGAAGTGCGTTTTTCCGCACTTCCTGTTTGCCGGTGGGCAACGCTCGCGTGCCCTCCGCTATGGCTCCGTGTGCCACCTGTGGCACGCGTGCCATAGGTTTGCCACCAAGGTCCTAGAGCTAAGGATTAAATTGCAGGAGTAAAATAACTCCATCTCAAGAACTCTAAGAACATCAGTTACTGACCTTTCCTCTGGCACTTTAAACTTGGAGCAGATTAAAAATGAATCCCTGAAGTTATATATATATATATATATATATATATATATCTATGGGAATAGTCCAAAGTGGACTTCAGAAGATGCTACTTGATCCACAAATAACTGCTACAAGCCAGAAGCAAGACCCAACACAGAAATTAGCACATATCTGCCTGAATGATTGGCAGCCCAAATACTGCTCTTCTTCTCAATCTGAACCAATTCTAGGAGCTACAAGGCCAGACTTTCCTTCTTTTTTTTCAGATCCAGTTAACTGCACACAAAATAGACTCTCTACCTGAAGGGAATTACTGACTTCTACACATGGTGATATGGGGAAAAATATTAAGTTTCATATGTGCAATCAAGCTTTTAAAAGACATCTTGCTTTTCAGATTTTTTTTTTAAACATGGCAGTTGCAGGAAAGAAAATGCTGAAATCTTCAATGAGAAAGATGATACACAATTTAAAGATGCTGAAATCTGTAGAATAGGCTAGAATGGCTAGGATACGACAAAAGATTATAAAAGGCACAGAATCAGAAAAAAATGGAGAACGTAATAATGAAGTGGGAATATAAGATCTTTCAGGACGATAAAACATCAACACTACAAAGAAACCCCGATATGGTTCTCAAGCATGGAGGCGACTACCTATCCCACCACAACAGATATACATAAAATGGTTAAGTATGAAGAAATATTAGATGAACAAGGAAACCTAAAAGAGATTGAAACTTTAAGAGAACAAGGAATTAGAATAGACTGGTGGCCATATTACAAAATTAGATCTAGATTACAAGAAGACAAGAACAAATTCGGAATAGCAAAAAAGAAATCAGAATTGGATAAAATTTTATTGGGACAAGAAAAAAAATGATAACAAAAATTTATAAATTTCTATTAAACTATAAAATGAAAAAAGAAACTGTTAAGGGTAATATTAGTTGGATTAAAATTTTTGGACACGATATGAATTTGGAACAATGGGAAGAAATTTGGATTAAAAATTTGAAAATAACCAAATCAACGTCATATAAGGAAAACATTTACAAAATGTACTACAGACGGCACTTACCACCAGCGAGATTGGCCAAAATGTATCAGAACATGAACCCTAAATGTTGGAAATGCCCACACAAAAATGGAACATATTATCATATGTGGTGGACCTGCCCCAAAGTTAAAAATTTTTGGCAAAAAATCCATAATTGGCTTGAAGAAATAACTACCCAAAAATAAATATTAAACCGGAAATTTTTCTATTAGGGATGTTAGAACGAAATATAGAAAAGAAGTACTGGTACATTACAACTCATATACTGACAGCAGCGAGAATATGTTTGGCACAATATTGGAAGCAGGGTGATGTACCGACCAAAAACGTAATAATCGGAAAATTTTTAGAATGTGCAGAATTAGACAAGCTAACAATGGAACTAAACCAGAAAGAAAATTCGGAATTTTTTGAAATTTGGAATTCTTTTTATGATTGGCTGGAAAGGAGAAAAGGAAAAAAAAAATAGAAATGTTTAGACTGATATATAATTTATAAATTTATAGAGGAATAGATAAGTTTAACTATTATAAATGTATGTATTTACTTATTAATTTATAACTAGATAAAAATTATAAGAAAAATATCATATATACAGTTATATATATAGTTGTACAGATATATATAAGTAAAAAGATCATGTGAAGACGTTTACCGTAGAAGTTTGCATGTATATATGTACACATAGGTACATATAGTGTTTTGTTCAATGTCTGTTTGTCTTTTTTAATGTTTATATTTCAATAAAAAAATTTTTTTTTTAAAAAAAAAGATCTTTCAGGACATGAGATGTGCCCATTTAAAAAGAAGTGAAGCAAAAATATTCATTTAATTATGACATCGTACAACATCAGAAAAAAAGACTCATAAAAACTTTGCTCTGCAAAAATTGGAACACACCAACCATCATGCTTATCAAGCAACGCCCAACACTATATGCTTTGGTACTAAAATATGATATCATGTTTGACAAGAATTTGACAGGCATGAAAGACACATTTCAAAACTGAAGTGGTGTTCAAACGCTACATCAGTAATGTGTTTTACATTTTTCGCTTTTTAAAAAGCTAACAATTCCTCTTTGTCATAATGAGTAATGCAAATCCAAATACTATGCATTTAGCTACTGTTTTAGATATGCATGAATGGCAAAAAATGTAAAGAGAACAATTTAAATGTTCTTCATATTTTTAAATGCTGACAAAAGTTAAAGTGCTACACAATGGTTCCTAATAAATTGCTCTTGTTCTGGCAAATGAAATGTAAAATTTAACACTGCAGCTTTCAGACACTGAAACTGAGAAAATATATATATACAGTATATCTCAGATCAGAAAAATGTATTACCTACTTCTGTAAATTCATTTGGTACAGCAATACTACTGCCACCTAGTGCAATCTAGACAAAATCAACATTTATAAAAAGGAAATGATGGGTATGTCTCTTCTAACAGAGAGAAGGACTAGGGATGACATGATATCAGTCTTTCAATATTTGAGGGGCTGTTACAGAAAAGAGAGGGTCAATCTATTCTCCAAAGCACCTGAGGGCATAACAAGAAGTAATAAGATGGAAAATTATCAAGACATACAACCTAGAATTTAGGAGAAATTTTCTGTCAGTGAGAAAAATTAATCAGTGGAACCATTTGACTTTAGAAGTTGTGGGTACTCCATCATTGGAGGTTTTTAAGAAGAAATTGGACAATCATTTATCCAGAATGGTATAGGGCAGGGTGTCAAACTCAAGGCCCGGGGGCTGGATTCAGCCCACAGGCCTCCCTGGAAACAGTGAAGGACTGGCCCACGGTGTCTCTGCCAGCAAAAATGGAGCTGGGGAGGGACGCATGAGGGTTGCAAGAGGCTGTTGCAGCCGAAAATGGAGCCATTGAGCCCGTTTTCTCTGGCAGAGCGCTCAGGCCACCATAGGCGCCCCCGACATGAGTGATGGTGAGCTGGCCACACCCACCCTGGCCACGCCCACTCCGGCCCCTGAGGTCAAACACAACCCTGATGCGGCCCTCAATGAAATCGAGTTTGACACCCCTGGTATAGGGTCTCTTGCTTAGGCAGGGAGTTGAAACAGAAGACCTTCAAGATTACTTCCAACTCTGTTATTCTGACATAGAGTTCATTTTATGTTTGAAATTGTGGAATTTATGTTAATTATAATTATGTTATAATTGATGAATTACTCATTACATTCTGTCGCGTGCCTATCTGCTTCCTTCCTGAGCTTCAAAATAAATAATCAGACCTACCTTGCAAAGGAAAAGACACAAAAGCAGTATTAGCTTTCAAAAGAGGCAACCATTTCTATTTGAATGCCTGTGAGAATTCCAATATATTCACATTTGAAAAACATAGTCATGGTTCATCAGAAAGAGTTATAAATTGAAGGTTGCAGCAATGGGGGGGCACCTTACCTGAAAGTGCAAAATTATGGTCCAAATTAATCCCAATGTCAATTTAGGATTCCCATCTGTTATGTCATCATTTCGAATGTTCACCAGTTTCACCTGCCGTGAGTGGAGGGGGAGAAATGTGCAAAGGAATTAAAACAAATGGAGTTGACAATGTGCATCCTTTCTCTTGTATATGATTGCAGTGAAGGAAAGATCAACTTGGCTGTTGGTGCACTATAATTCTCTCAACACTTTCCAAAGGATTCTCTTAAATGCTATACACTTATTATGCTGGTAAGATATAACTCAGCACAACTCCCTGCTTGTGGGAAGGCTTCCCCAATATTCCAAATGTATCTTTATGTTGTTTGAATATATGTTGATTTGGGGGTTTTTTTCACTTCAATTTTTCTACTTCTACTTCAATTTGTTTTTGCTATGAATGTAACCTTGACACCAAATATTCCTAGGAATCCAGAATCCTTGCTAAACATAGAATCTAAATCTTAACAAGGGAAAGCAGACCAATATTATATTTTCTCCTGCCTGGAGCTTCCCCCCCCCCCCCATTTTTATAAGGATTGCCTATTTAGTTAATGTTCCTCAAACTTTCAGTTCATTGACCTCTTAATGAAGTTTCAGATTGTTCTTTGACCCTCAAACATTATATGGAAATAATTTACAGAGGGATAAAATCAAGATCACGCGAAGTGTTAATACCACTTTATAATGCCTTGGTAAGGCCACACTTGGAATACTGCATTCAGTTTTGGTCGCCACAATGCAAAAAGGATGATGAGACTCTAGAAAGAGTGCAGAGAAGAGCAACAAAGATGATTAGGGGACTGGAGGCTAAAACATATGAAGAACGGTTGCAGGAACTGGGTATGTCTAGTTTAATGAAAAGAAGGACTAGGGGAGACATGATAGCAGTCTTCCAATATCTCAGGGGTTGCCACAAAGAAGAGGGAGTCAAACTATTCTCCAAAGCATCTGAGGGTAGAACAAGAAGCAATGGGTGGAAACTAAACAAGGAGAGAAGCAACTTAGAACTAAGGAGAAATTTCCTGACAGAACAATTAATCAGTGAAACAGCTTGCCTCCAGAAATTGTGAATGCTCCAACATTGGAAGTTTTTAAGATGATGTTGGATAACCATTTGTCTGAAGTAGTGTAGGGTTTCCTGCCTAAGCAGGGGGTTGGACTAGAAGACCTCCAAGGTCCCTTCCAACTCTGTTACTATTACAATATTACTAAATAATAATCATCAGCACTTGAACACCATCAGCACTGAAAAAATCACCATCAATTAATTGCAAAAGGCAATTTTACTTGGAACAGCTTACATCCTGAGACAATACCTTTAACATTATCAAACAGCAACATCAGCCCCTCCCAGATTCTGGGGATACAAGTAGTCCTCGACTTATAACCACAATTGAGCTCCAAATTTCTGTTGCTAAGTGTGACATCAGTTAAGTTTTGCCGCATCTGAGGACCTTTCTTTGCCAGAGTTGTTAAGTGACTCACTGTTAGGTTAGTAACATAGTTATAAAGTGAATCTGGCTTTCCCATTGACTTTGCTTGTCAGAAGGTTACAAAAGTTGATCACATGCGACCGTCATAAATAGGAGTCAGTTGCCAAGCATCTGAATTTTATCACGTGACCATAAATGTGAAAAATCATCATTTCACTTTTTTCAGTGCCACTGTAACTTTGAAGAGATCACTAAATGAACGGTTGTAAGTCAAGGACTTCCTGCATTCCCATCAACCTTGAGAGTTGATGTTGGGGAACCCTGATTTAGGTGCTGGTGTGCTGTTCAAGGCAACTTTGTAATTCTTTTTCTACAGAGACAAATATATTTTAATTTTAACGCTAATATCAGTTTTTATATTTCAATTTTTAATTTTTTAAAAATATAAAACTATGAAATTAGTTAATCACACAATGAGAGAAAGGAAGGAATAATAATCTTTTCTTGATTGAACAAAAAAAATGATGGAGGAAACAACTGAGAAATATGACAGAATACAGTTGCAGGTGAAACAAGCCTAATTTACAGTGATGGTATCCTTATCTGGAACTGTAATAATTTCAATGAATTTAAAAAGAATTCCTATTTCCTCCCACTGATCTGCTCCCTAAAATGGAAGCTTGTGGTAACTGAGTATAGTCGATTGTTTATTGTTCACTTCTTTACTAAAACAAGAATATTTAATATGTCAGATCAATTATAGAAACAAATCACAGTAGTCAGATTTCTATTATTTATTTCTTGAAAATACACTCTGTTCTTGGTCTGCTCTTACTGTCTGGCTTTAACTCTCTTCTACTAGCTCTCACCAGAATTGTCTAGCACAGAGGTCTCCAACCTTCGCAACTTTAAGCTTGGAGGACTTCAATTCCCAGAAATCCCCAGCCAGCTTTGCTGGCTGAGGAATTCTGGAAATTGAAGTTCACCAGACATAAAGTAGACAAGGTTGGAGACCCCTAGCATACAGATTATAAGGTTCATGTAGAGAACACCAACGATGAAATAAACACTTTAAAACAGTGGTTCTCAACTTGGGGTCCACGGACACCTGGGGGGGGCACGATGTCATCATAGGGGGTCCACAAAAGCTTAAATAAATGTTATGATTTAAATCTTGAGGTAGGTCTTGGGGGGGGGGTCTGTGGCCATGGTCCATGGCAAGTATTTAAAGGGGCGGCATAGTGAAGAAAAGTTGAGAACCACTGCATTAAAAGATTTCTCTGTTAGCTCTTTCTAACATAAAGTATGCAGTGCTCAATTCACAATTATGCCTTGACATTTTTGCCAGTACGTTCATTGAATCTAGCCTATTAACAAAGCAATCCTATTCAATTACTCAGCAACTGCACTGAGTTTGCTAACATTTCTTTTATTTTTTTATTTATTTATTTAGACGAGATTTAAATCTAAAGCAGAATTCACATACTCTGATATACAGTACTTTATTTCCTTTTACTTCTGAGCTACAGAATTAGAAACATTAGTAATATTGATTTCTTCCTATTCTGAAAGGAGAAAAAAAAGAAACCCAGGTCAAGATGATCTATGATTCAGTACTTTGCTAAAGAAAAAAGATAGATGAATAACATTAGAGTTCCTAAGGACAGCCAATAAGATTAACATCGCCAATATGATAGGTAATAAGTATTTTAACACAGAGATAAAAATCGAGAAAATACTATTTCAAAAATTAATGTTCCAATTTTGTTTCTTAAGTGTGATATCTTACCTGTCGCCTTTTCAAATAATCAAGTGCAATTTGTACATTCTGTAGTCTGTGAAATCTCATCCGTCCTTTCTCTCTGGGCTAAAATCAGAAAATAGAAGGTGTAAGAATTTCTATAAAGTTCCACAAATATTTTCAGACGTTATATTTCTATATTTTAAATATTCCATGACTATCACAGGAAAGGAAAATTATCATCAACCAAATAAAGAGTTTTGCATGAAATGTAATGGATCTGGAGAAAAGCAACTCATTTTTAAATTTTACAAATGTCCTTTCCCTCCTGTGACTTCTTTCTTTCCACGTGATTCATTAATGGATAAAATAAATAGAACTAAGGCAGTAACACTGCAACTACCAGACCTTCTTAGTGTGCCAGCATAGTCTAACATGATACAGGCTTCAGTTTCATTAATTTCAATGACATATTAAAAGTGTTCGAATTCTTGCCAACTGAAATTAATGGGACTTAAAAGTATTTCATTTTTACTGTTTCTATAAGCAGTTAAAGCAGAAATTATGATCCAACTTACCTAACCAAACCCATAAATTTCTTTTAAGGTTCATTTAAGCTTAATCAGCGTTTTTGGGAATATGGTGTGAAACATGTTGAAAGCCTAGTTAGTCCTTGACTTATAATAGTTTGTTTAGTGACCGTTTAAAGTTACATCACTGGAAAAGTGACTTACGACCATTATTCACACTTACAACCATTACAGCATCCCCATGGTCACGTGATCAAAACTCGGATGCTTGGCAACTGGTTCATACTTATGACCGTTGCTGTGTCCCAAGGTCATGTGAACACCTTTTGCGACCTTCTGACAAGCAAAGTCAATAGGGAAGCCAGATTCACTTAACAACTGTGTTACTAACTTAACAACTGCAATGATTCATTTAGCAACTATGGAAAGAAAAGTCGTAAAATGGGGCAAAACTCACCTAACAAATGTCTCACTTAACAACAGAAATGTTGGGCTCAATTGTGGTTGTCAGTCAAGGATTACTTGTATTTTGCTTCTGGAGTGAAAGTGCTTCTGGAGAGTGTTTTCTTTTCTTTTAAAAAAGCTGTTCTTAGGATAACCCACTCCTCAAACTATCCAGAATATTAAAGTTTTTTAAACTGTTTATAGAGGGGCAGGCAGGTAAGTATCAAGAGAAATTGTCAAGTAGTTTCAATCAATAATTATATGAACTTCCTGTGTAATTCTACTTAAGTAAATACAAACTAAGTAAAAATAGTATTTGCTAAGACACATTCACAGTTGGTCCAGAACGCAGCTGCGCGAGTTGTTGTGGGTGCACCTAGGAACACCCACATTACACCAATCCTCCGCGAGCTGCACTGGCTTCCTATTGGTCTCCGGACACAATTCAAGGTGTTGGTCATTACCTTTAAAGCCCTACATGGCTCAGGGCCAGACTATCTTCGAGACCGCCTTCTACCACATAGCTCCCAGCGACCGGTAAGATCCCACAGAGTTGGTCTTCTCCTGGTCCCATCAGCTAAACAGTGCCAGCTGGCGGGTCCACGCGGGAGGGCCTTCTCTGTGGCTGCCCCGGCTCTCTGGAACCAGTTACCTCCTGACATCCGGACTACTCCCACCCTATTGGCCTTCCGGAAAACGGTAAAGACCTGGCTTTTCCAACAGGCCTGTTGCAGTGGTAACCAGAGAGATCTGGCCATGAATGGTATACATGGGTTAAACTGTTTTTAAATTGTAAACTGTTTTTTAAACTGTTTTTAGGTGTTTTTCTACTGTTTTCGATGTTTTGTATTTCTGTTGTGAGCCGCCCAGAGTCCCTAGGGAGTTGGGCGGCATAGAAATTGAAGAAATAAATAAATAAAAAACATATCAAAAGCATGAATCTGTGAACAGGGAACAGTCTACCAGCACCAATAAACAGCATAATATAGCTAATGTTCAGTTCATCAAACCCCAGTAGATTACAGAACAGAAATGCATTTTGTTCTGACCTAAGAAATTGTGTGAAGGGTATATTTCCCATATAGTGCAGATTTTTTTTAAAAGAAATTGAACTATAAGAGCCATATTTTATCATCATGATTATCATATTAATTTCTTAGGGTGGGGCACTGTTTCGTGATTTTTTTTTCTTTGCATTTTGGGATGTATACTAACACCTTATATAGAATAAGCCAGAAAGTTGGTTTTCAAGAAAGATACACATGGGAAATATTCATGAGAATTTGGAAAGGTACACAGATTATGCAAGAAAGTTTTTGAATCAGGTTAATATATCCCCATCAATTTTTGCTCAGGGAAAAGTTGCATTTACATAATCAAATATCAATGCCTTTTAGGAAAACAAAATCTTATGGATGACCAATTCTGAACGATGTAACATTGCTTATGTTTAGCCATCAAATTACATATTTTTCTATCCCAGAACCTTAAGCACCATCATAAAAATGTGCAATCTTTTTCTTAAAAATACTTACACAACATGCACAAAGAAAGCTTAAGTTATTATAGAAAACCAAAAATATTCAGCAGATTAATGATAAACGTGGCAAAATGCATGCAGTTAGTATAAAAATCACAAAGAGGAAAACTCAACAGAGAAAAAGGTCCCGTTCGCTTAACTACCCGAGAATAAAGGGAAAAAAGTTGCATTTACATGACCAAATAAATGCCTTTCTTCCCGACTTCAGATTTTTCACAAACCTTTGCCATAATGGACAGAGCTCTCTACTGTCCCAGTTCAAATCCCCTGTGAATTTTGTAAAGCAAGTAAATTGTCATATTGAAATAACAAGCAAGAGTTGTTTCACTAAATTTATAGCAACATCTATCCATCCTTATTATTTGTACAGCTGGTGCATCTTTGCAAAATAAATATGTCCTCTAAATGGTTGCCATTTAATAAGGGACATATAGTACAATAAACACGTAGCTATTCTGGCAATTTTTTTTATAACCTTCCCAATGCAGCTCATGGGATGTATCCAAGCCATTGGCACCGCTCGCATTATTCTAGATTAGAAGCATTCCCCATAATGCCAACCCCATCGCCCAATTCCTTCTAATGAAAATGCTACACACCATCACACCTGAACGTTACTTTTACATTAGCAGTCAGCACTCTTCACAAACTGTATTAGTAGAGTTATGGGGGTCGGCACCTACCCCCTTATCCTCATCCTCCTCATCCTCATGCTGTTCAAACGGGCATGCTTCTGTTGAACTCACCAACCGTAAGGTCTTCAAAAAATCTCGCTCCCTTGGCTAATAAACACAGACAGGAGACAGGAGAGCAAAGACACAAGACAGACCACAAATGAAGAGAAGAACATGAACGGAAGAACATAATGAAGGGAGTAAGTGCCAAGCAGAGGAGAGAAGAATGTTCACAATGAAAGGAAAGGACATGATATCAGAGGGGAATGTTAGACAATTACAGTGGGAGCAATGCTATAACACAATTATTTTTAATTGGAAAAAGAATATTTAGCATCCCACACATGTTGGATGATTTTTAAAGAAAAGAAAATCAGAAAATGAAAAGACAACTGCTTTAGAAAAGATTGTTTTTCTATAGGAACAACAAAAAAAAATATTAGATTACTAATTATGAGACGTTCTGATCCCTCCCCGCCCCCACCTCCCAGTTATGGAAACAATGCATCAAAGAAATGCTGAATTAAGATAAGAACAAATATCAATTAAATCTGTAAAACAATTGCATTAGAATTAAGGAACTCACTAAAGTATCTCCTGAAAGAACTTCCAAAAGAGAAATCAAGTTATGTCCATCTCTCAGATCTTCGTACAGGTCATTGACATGTTTTCGAACCTATAAAGAAAATGAGATTAAAAGTCAATGTGTGGTCTTCAGATTCTTGGGAGGTTTAGAGGATTTAAAGGATATGGGAATGGAGAAAAGTCACAAGCATACAGATTTCTGTTAGTAAGGAGTGCCCTCTAGTCACACTATGTTTCAGCCACTGGAGAAATTCAGAAACCCACCTACTTATTTCTAGAAGCATGGTGGCTCGAATGGTTGGAACTGGGCAGGAGGTTAGTAAGCCCATGTTCGAGACCCGGGAGGTGCCATGGGGCTTGGTTGAGCTCTCCAGCTCCTGCTGGGTACATGAAAGGAGTCCCCAATTGGGCATTCCGCCCAGAGTCCCTAGGGAGTTGGGCAGCATACAAATCCATTAAATTAAATTAAATTAAATTAAATTCCCAGGGCAAACAGTGATATCACCGGCTAATCCTTTTAACCTGGAAGCATCTCGGTGCTTCTGACATCAACCTGGAAGCGACTTGGTGCTTCTGATACCAACATGGAAACCCTTTGGGGCTTCTGACACAAGTGCAACTATTTATTTCAATACAAATCTGAGTTAATTCATGTATCATATCCAAGAAACCTAATGAAGGGAGTAAGTACCAAGCTGAGGAGGGAGAATTGTTCACAATGATAGGGAAGGACATAAGAGGGGAGTGTTAGACAGCCTTTAGTCACATATTACAATCCTTGATAATGGTGAAGAGGGTGGTACTGGTTAGCTTTAGCACAGTTTGGTCACCATGACACAAGCACAACCAAATCTCAGTTTTACTCCAAGTATGTTATTTTTATTCTATTCAAGTTAGGATCTTTGTTCTAAGGAACCATCTTGCAAATTAGCTTACTATTTCTTGTATCCTACAAAGTAAGAAATAAACACAGTGTGCTAATACACTTAGGATACACAGCTAAAGCTAAATTATTATAGACCAGCAAAGTGAAATTAGTTTTCTATTTACATTTAAAACAGAATCTGAGGAATGGGATTTAAAAAAAAATAACTGTGATCACCCCTTGGCAATTTGAATTTATTGAATATTATTCCTTCTGATAATAGCCTAATGAATATGCAAGTACTAGCATCCAAATGAATATCTTCCTACAACAATTATTTGAATAAAGCAAATGCATGTGTGTGTATGTCTGTGTGTGTGTGTGTGTGTGTGTGTGTGTGTGTGTGTGTGTGTATTTTCAAGGAATATCAAGCATAATTTGGAAATATCTATCTCATAGCCCCAATACTTTATAATTATTTAGAGCCAGATTTGTTTCTGCATTCAAAGTATTTAAATATTTTAAAATATACATATAACAAAGGCCCAGCATCATTTTAAATCCTTTTTCATAGCTTACTTGCCTCTGAATATGTATGCATGTATATATGAATGCATATATGCTTATAAATTATCACACCTCCAAAAAGCTTGTGAAAAAATACATATCAGATACAGAGCTTGCTAGCTGACTGTTAATAAAGTATTCAAGGACAAAATGCTTGCTGGCAGTGGTGGTTGGTATAATCCTGTGACTGGTAAGCAAAGGAAAATGTAGAAGAGCCTTCTGGTTTTATACTTACTCTTCTGGCAATGACACTAGGAACTTGATTCCCACAATATAAACCTAATGCTTTCACTGTTTTTCACTCTAACCGCCAAGCAGAATAAGCTATCTATTTATCCATACGGTAGAATAAAAATCCCCCCCCCCCCGCAGAGTACAGGGCAGATCTTCATTTATTGTAAAATACAGATTTTTCTTACAAGAAGCAATATCAAAAATTACAATAACAGTATATCAGTCTACGCTGAATACCCATCCATCAAGACAGAACAAGGATGAAAGCTCCTTGACATATTGTAGAATATTTTGTTGTTCTTCTGAGGAAAATCTTTAATAAGAAAATAATGGCCAGTCCTTCCTTCCTTCCTTCCTTCCTCCCTCCCCATCCCATTCCTCCCCATCCCATCCCTTATTACTCCTGTTTCTACATTGCTTTTTCATAGGCAGAGGTGACTTCTGTCTCACATCTTTATCTTGAAGAATTTAAAAAAAAATACTTGTGTATCTTGGGAGACTTGAAAGGAGGAACATACTTGCTAAATGCCATAAACAGCATAACAAGACACTCACTAAGGAAAATGTGACAGCCAGTAGCATTCCCAGATTGGTTTTAAGTAAAGACCAAGACCAAATAGGGCTGACCCTCTTGATGGAGCAATGTTCCCACACCCCAAAGGACCAGCCACTGCTCTGTAAAACTGCTATCTCCACCTGGTTCAAAAGCCTTTCTCAAGTAAGCACTTCATACTTGAAAAAAGTTTGTTTCCTCTTCTGCTCATTGGGAAACTAAAGGAAGACATGAAGCAAAAGGGAAAGATCCAAAATCTGATACAGTTAAAAAAAAGGAAAAAAATATTGTATTGGGTATGTTGTTGGGTTGTTTTTGCTTTTTTGCTTTCTATACCCACCTCATGCGTAATGATTTGAACTGGTAAACAAGGTAAGATGCCAACAAAACCACTAATGAAATCCATGGGAAATATAAAGCAGGCTGAAGGAATCTGTTCAATCCCTCAAGGTTTATTGTGAGAATCTGACAATTAAACTATGTGTTGCCTGGGGCAAGCAGGCTTGTGCAACACTGGTAGCACAGCTGGATTTGAGAGGCTTGGCAGTTTGGCTGGAGCAAGAATCCCAGCCTTTAGGGAGAAGAAAGTAACTTATATTGAAGCTGAAGGAGAGGACATGCATCAATAATAAAGAAAAAATAGTTAACCTTAACCCTGTGCAAAAAACAAAACAAAAACCCACCCAGTACAAAACAATGAGGCAATTCATAAATGTGGGAAAGATTAAAAATCAGGGAGCTTGGCCACACATAAAGAAGTTAATACTTCCTTTACCCTGGACAAATTTAACTGACAGGGAATAAATATGTACATTTATTATATTTATTCTCTCCTAAAAACCAAAAAAAGATCTCTCTTATTCAGCTCATAAATAAGGATTATCAATGAATCCATCTTATGATAATATATAAATTGGCTATATTTAATATTGTAACAAAAATTGTTTATTATTTAATGATTTAAGTATGTCCCACTTTTCTTTTAGGAGCTCAAATAGTCCATAAGGTGTGCCCCATGTTTCCTCACTGCAACAAGCTCATGCCTGTCACTTTACTAACTTCATTATACTTCTAACTCCAGCCAATTTCAATGACACAACTAATTTGTTTCAAGCAATGGAATATGGGCTGGTGATCTGACCGGGAATACAGTATTACTTTTCTTGGCTATCTTGTACATTTGTGTCTCACCAACAAAGAGAACAAAAAGGATGTTAGCAACTGGATGGAAATACATACTTCAAATATCAAAGGCTTATTGTGGGATCTCTTTGAGAGAATTTTTTTGTATATATTATCTCCTATTCAGAGGAGAGTTAATATTTTAAATTATCCTTGGTGGGATGTAAGCACTGTTCATAGGAGACCTGAATGCTTATCACAATTTCCTCAAAGAGAAAATGGGTCATCCCACTTGAAATTTTAACAAGATTGAAGGATAGCCAACCAACAGAATTTGAAAAAAAAATAAACATTATAAAAATGGAGCTGTGTTATCTGTTTTTTAGAAGACTTTGTTGGTTGGTTATGATTGTTTTACCTACCTGAATCAGTAAACATATTATAAGAGAATATGTATACCAGAAAATTATGTTGTATGATTTTAGCTTGGCATATTGTATGAACCTGTTGTGGTTTATAAGCCACTGTGAGCAATATACTGCAAATTACCATGCTTCAAACTCAGCAATATATGAGCTTGATAAGTAATTGATTTAAACAATTATTACTTTCCATGAATCCATTCATTTCTGACTTATTAGATATATGAAGTTCAAACTAGGGCCAGGGGTAGGCAGAGTTGGCTCTTCTATGACTCATGGACTTCAACTCCCAGAATTTCTGAGCCAATAATGCTAGCTTAGGAATTCTGGGAGTTGAAGTCCACGAGTCATAGAAGAGCCAACTTTGCCTACCCCTGAACTAGGCTATCCACAGATAATCATCTGATGTCTGATTTAAAGCTGGAAGAAGGAAAAGGACCCATTATGGATATTTTGATTTTATTTATTTATTTGGGGATAAAGGTGACCAACAACACCCCCAATACAAAACTAAAGTAAAACAGAACCATTAATACATAAAGGTACTGTTAAAATAATCTTCATGCATTTTAAAGGAGCTAGTGAAAGATATCACTTTAACCCCCTTTTTTAATGATGAAGAAGGGTAGAAACAAATCCAGTCCATGTGCATTGCAACCAATGTGGTTCTCTGACCTGACTCTAGTTAAATCTAGTTTAACTCCAATGTTAAATCATAAAAATGTAACCTTGGCAACTATCTGTTTTGCTATTCTGGATTATTTTCATCTTGTAGAGGCCAATAATAGGGAGAGACTTATTCTGTGATATTGAGTTACGAGCAGGGGAGAGGCTCAGTGTTCTAAATGCATCATTCCAACTCTATCAATGCCTGATGACTACCACCTTTTTTCTCAATTTAATTAACCAGGACAATAAAGGGCCCATGATTAAAGGGGATGACTCATGTATTTCTGTGGGTAGAATGTGTTCCTCCTTGCCTAAAGGAGGCAGTTCTAAGCCTCTGGGGCAGAAAAGCTTCCTTGATACAAAAGAGTTTGCAAGGTCAAACATTTAATTTATAGGAAAGGGAACTGAAAAGATGGTGGCTTCATAACTTCAGACAAATTTGGGCAATAAAGTGGATTGAATGCCCACTTTAATCAAGCTTTTTGGCCGGGATATGGAACCGAGACTGATGTCTTCACCTTGAGCGATGACCTATATTAGCAAATAAATATGAAGGATGCAGATAACTGTAGTTTTCCTGCAGAAGCCTCTACAGCAGCGGTTCTCAACCTGGGGGTCGCGACCCCTTTGGGGGTCGAACGACCCTTTCACAGGGGTTGGGAGACTTCGCCCAGATGCCGCCATTTGGGTTATTTTACCCTCTGCGCATGCGCAGAACCCTTTGCGCATGCGCAGAGGGTAAAAGAACCCAAATGGCGGTGGCGGGGGTCGCGGCAGTGGGCATGGGGGCAGGGTGCATCACGGCAGGGGCGCGGGGGCAGGACACGGCATTAGGTAGGTTGAGAACCACTGCTCTACAGGATCTGATGCTTTTCTCATTTCAGCTTTACATCTTTCATAAGTGCATCTGAAGTCACAAAACATTATAAAAGAATGGCGCTTGCAGCACAATGTTGCATTAGTCATCCCTCTCACTGACCTACAGATGCCTCCACTCTGGGCTTTTGGGAGATTTTCATTCCCATTAATCATGATACTCTGTTTGACCCTTAGACTACTGACCTATAGTACTGTTCCACAACATTCGTGTCATATTACATATCTTGCTGCACATGCTGTTCAAAATATCTAAAAGTTCATGGAAGAGATCAATTGAATGTCGGAAGCGAGGTGCAAGTAATCCTAGACTTATGACCACAATTGGGACTGGAATTTCAAGCGCTAAGCAATGCAGTCATTAAGTTTGGCGAGCCAGTTGCCAAACATCTGAATTGTAATCACGTGATCATGTGTGTGTGTGTGTGTGTGTGTGTGTGTGTGTGTGTGTGTGTGTGTGTGTGATATAATGATTGTAACTTTGAGGATAGGTTGTAAGTCACTTTTCCTGAGGCCATTGTAATTTCAAACCATCATTAAGTGAATGGTCATAAGTTGAGGACTAACTGTGATGGAACACTTAGTTCTATTCCTTCATGACAACTAACTCCAAGGAAACAATCGGTACTTCATTTCAATAAGAGATTGGTTGAGGGAGAACCAGCTGAAATTAAATCCAAATAAAATGGAGGTGCTGTTCATCAGTAGGAAACTAGGGATTGAGCTTCTATCTGTTTGGCCAAGTTTGTGTTCACCCTGAAAGCCAATTAAAATTTGGAAGTGTCCCTTATTGGATCCACAGTAGCAGCAGCGATAAGGGACACATGCCAACATGGGTTTGTCAAAAACAGATCATGCCAGACTAATCTTATTGCATTCTTTGATAAAGTGACAAAATTAGTGGACCAGAGGAATGCTGTCGATGTGGTTTACTTGGACTTCAGTAAGGCATTTGACAAAGTAGATCATAACCTACTACTAGATAAAGTAGAAAAATGTGGGTTAGACAGCATCACCACCAGATGGATTCGAAACTGGCTAACCAACCGCACTCAACGTGTAGTGCTCAATGGAACTGCATCTACATGGAGGGAAGTATGCAGTGGAGTACCCCAAGGCTCTGTTTTAGGCCCAGTACTCTTCAACATCTTCATCAATGACTTGGACGAGGGGATAGACGGGGAACTCATCAAATTTGCAGATGACACCAAACTGGCAGGAATAGCCAACTCTCCAGAAGATAGGCTCAAGATACAGAAGGATCTTGACAGACTTGAACATTGGGCGCTATCAAACAAAATGAAATTCAATGGTGATAAAAGTAAGGTTCTACATTTAGGCAAGAAAAACAAAATGCACAGGTACAGTATATGTGGTACCTTGCTCAACAGTAGTAACTGTGAGAGGGATCTTGGAGTCCTAGTGGACAACCATTTAAATATGAGCCAGCAGTGTGCAGCAGCTGCCAAAAAAGCCAACACAGTTCTAGGCTGCATTAACAGAGGGATAGAATCAAGATCACGTGAAGTGTTAATACCACTTTATAATGCCTTGGTAAGGCCACACTTGGAATACTGCATTCAGTTTTGGTCGCCACGATGTAAAAAGGATGTTGAGACTCTAGAAAGAGTGCAGAGAAGAGCAACAAAAATGATTAGGGGACTGGAGGCTAAAACATATGAAGAACGGTTGCAGGAACTGGGTATGTCTAGTTTAATGAAAAGAAGGACCAGGGGTGACATGATAGCAGTGTTCCAATATCTCAGGGGTCGCCACAAAGAAGAGGGAGTCAAACTTTTCTCCAAGGCACCTGGGGGTAGAACAAGAAGCAATGGGTGGAAACTAATCAAGGAGAGAAGCAACTTAGAACTAAGGAGAAATTTCCTGACAGTTAGAACAATTAATCAGTGGAACAGCTTACCTCCAGAAGTTGTGAATGCTCCAACACTAGACATTTTTAAGAAGATGTTGGATAACCATCTGTCTGAAGTAGTGTAGGGTTTCCTGCGTAAGCAGGGGGTTGGACTAGAAGACCTCCAAGGTCCCTTCCAACTCTGTTGTTGTTATTATTATTATTATTACATGGGCCAGTTAGGCTTACAACCAGCTACAACCATTCACAAGTAGTCAGATTTGACAATGGTTATCCAGGATCAGCTATAACCATGACTGCAATGCACATTTTGTGAAGCTATCTTGGGAAAAAACTCTAGTTCAGTGATGGCAAACCTTTTTTTCCTCGGGTGCCGAAATAACGCGCACGCGCGCTATCGCACGCACATGTGTGCCCACACCCATAATTCAAAGGCCCCCACTCACCCCACCCCCCTGCGCATCCGTGCGTGACATCCCCCACTCCCCCGTTTCCCGACTTCCAGTGGGCCCAGTAGGCCCGTTTTTTGCCCTCCCCAGGCTCCAGAGGCTTTCTTGGAGTTTGGGGAGGGCGAAAACGCTCCCCCTGCCACCCCGGAGGCCCTCCGGAGGCTGAAATCACCCTCCCAGAGCCTCCGCGTGAGCCAAAAATCAGCTGGCAGGCACTCACATGCGCTCTGGAGCTGAGCTAGGGCAACAGTTCGCGTGCCAGCAGATATGGCTCCTCGTGCCACCTGTGGCACCCGTGCCATAGGTTCGCCATCACTGCTCTAGTTGTTGCAATTAGCGCAAACTTCAGCAAATAATGGTAAATATTTTTTCTTTACAGTTCGATTCTTGGCGATTATATATCCATGTGGGGGAAGCAGTTGCCACTGTTTTTCCCCAGGATGGTTTCCTAATCTTTCCTAAACCATTCCCCCAGAGATTAGAATGGCCCCCACTTTAATATCTTCCAGAAGGCGCTGAAGACCCGGTTCTGCCAGCGGGCCTGGAGAACCCAGAGCGGGATAGAGCCCATTAAATGGCTCATGTGATCTGCTGTTGCCGGGGCGGGGGATGGGAAGTGATTTTGTTATATTGTACTATATTAATTTATTTGATTCTTTTTGTTAGTTTTTATTGTTTAAATGTGGTCTTTTATTCTGTAAGCCTCCTTGAGTCGCTATGGACGAATAGGCGGCAATATAAATTAAAAAATAAAAATAAATTAAATAAATAAATAAATAAATAAATAAATTTAAATAAATAAATAAATAAAATTAAATAAATAAATAAATAAATAATTTAGTTTACATCTCTGGGATTTCCTTATGGTCTCCCATATTATCCAAATTGCTGCTATCAGTGGAAGATACAAGAATTGCTGGTGGCTGTACTGAAAGGACTACATTGGTGGCCAGTTATTTTATCAGATAAAATTTGGTGTAAACTTTTAAAGCCTTAAAAGGCTTCAGGCCTGTGGCTATTATCTTTTTATGGTCACATTTTAAAAGTTTTAATTGTATATTTCTAATGCTGACGGCTGCCCAATCTTTTGGAGTGGCTGACATAATAAATTTAATTACAGGCAGTCCTTGCTTGCAGATGGTAATTGAGAGTGGGAATTCCATCACTAAGTGACATGGTTGTAAGGCCATGACCAGCTTGGATTATAATGGGCCCTTTGGCAGTCCCAGCTCCAGTATTAGGCGAATCCCACATGGTCCCAGTATCCCAAGGTCATGTGATCGCCATTTGCAACTTCCCGTCAGTTTTCCCATTGGCTTTGCTTGTCACAATCTGGCAGAAAAAGTTGCAAATGACCGACAGATGACCTTGGAATTGGTCACGTGACCAACATGACTATATGCTGAGGTCCACAGAATGTTGTTACCTTCCCACAAAAGTGATACCTTTTATCTACTCGCATTTGAATGCTTCTGAATTGCTAGAGGGGCAGGAGTTGGGGCAAGTAATGGGAGCATGTTGCTCGAGTTTCGAACTCAGGCTGTCAGCTTTCCAGCTGACAACCTCAGCGCCTTTAACCTTGAACGATTGCACCCCCCTCCCTTGGAATGCTATGATGTTGTAATTGTAAGCTAGTTGCCAAGCCCCTGAATCACAATCACATGACTGCTGAAATGCTATGATAGTTGCAGTTACAATATAACAGTATGTAAGAATGACCTTGATAAGGGGATATATATATATATTCCCTAGGGCAGTGATGGCTAACCTTTTTTACCTTGGGTGCCGAAAGCACGTACGTGCCCACACCCATAATGCAATGCCCCCCATGTGTCCCCCCGCGCATGCGCATGCAACACCCCCCCGCACTCCCCCACCCCCTCATGCATGCGCACGCGACACCCCCGTGTCCTGTTTTGGGCCCAGCAGGCCTCCCTGAAGCCTCCGGAGGCCGGAAATGACCCGTTTCCGGACTTCCAGTAGGGCTGTTTTTTGCCCTCCGAGGCTCCAGAGGCTTTCCTTAAGCCTCCAGGAGGTCGAAAACAGCCTCCCCCGGGCTCCGGAGGCCGGAAATGGGCCCGTTTCCGTACTTCCAGGAAGCCCATTTTTTGCCCTCCCAGAGCCTCCGCGCAAGCCCTGTACTTATCTGGCATCCAAAACAGGCACGTGGAGACTCCTTTGAGGGGAGTGGCAGCGAGGGCATGAGTGCGCGTCTCCCGCATGCGCGGCAGAGACCCCAAAATCAACTGGCTGGCAGGAGGTGCGCACGCATGCACGGTGGAGCTGATCTAGGGTGATGGCTGCCATAGGTTCGCAATCAAGGTCCTAGGGGAATGATCAGGTAAGAGAGGGCATAGCCCACAGAGAAAGAGACTCAGAAAGGAACCTCCCTAACTTTTCAGGCTGTAAAATAGACAGCAGGAGATTTGTACTATTAGGTTTTTCAAGATTCTTTAAATGTAGCCTTAGAATAAAGTAGAACTCGCTAATGTAGATGTGTTTCTTGTCTACCACAGATAGCTGACATATCAGGATCCATCGTTAGTCCGTCTCATTTAGTACCATCACAACTCTGAATAGTCGCTGAATGAGTGCACATTAAGGGAGAACTACTTGTAATAATGACAATAATAATATAGGTACTGAAAAAGTCTGGATAATGGATGTGGCAGTATCTATAGACAGGAGAGTAGAAGAGAAAGACCTGAAGAAGGTAACAAACTGCACAAGACCTACAAATAGAAGTAAAATGCCTGTGGCACAAGAAAGCAAAGGTAATGACAATAACCAATAATAACAGGCAGCTTTGGTGCATTCCCAAAACAACCAGAGCACCACTTGAACACCATTGGCATTGACAAAATCACCACCAGTCAATTGCAAAAAGCAGCTTTACTTGGAACAGCTTACATCCTATGATGATACTTTTTAACATCCTCAACATCAATATCTGGCTATCCCAGGTCTTTGGGAAGGACTCGATAAACCGATAAAAATGCCAAATCCGGTCTGAATAACATAAAATAAAATAGTAAGAAAATGCTTCTCCTATTACAAACCCCATATCGACTGAGATTTGAAAAAGAAACTCAGCACAGATGCCCTGCACTCAGAGGCTCATGTAGCTGGTGCTGGGGGAAAAAGCCTCATCTCCAGACTATGAAATGCATTCCCTCAGGAGTTTTACAAAATCTGCAAAGATGCAGATTTCATCTTTCATCAGGCTTCATCAATTTTAATTTAATTTTTTTTATTTTTTATACTAAATCTCCATCCCCAAAGAGGTTTGAGAAGGTGGCATTCTATTGGTTATCAAAAGCAATTCAAGATCATCATAGGAGAGACTGCTTCAAAGAGAAACAAAATCTAAATCACAATAAGCGCATCAGCAATATTCTGTGGCTGATACTGCAGGCTCTTACTATTGTCAAAGAGGCTTCTGGATTTAGATAGAACAGCCCCTTTCATCTGGCGAACCAATTTAGCCCAGAGAGAGAAAAAACATTCCAAATGTTACATCCACGTACTCTCAGTTCTCAGGATTACAGAGCAAAACAGCAAACAAAACCAAGCAACAAATATCAGAACTAAAGATGAGCAGAGTGAGGCTAGTGTGATTCTGGACTTCTGTCATCCAAAGAATATTTGCTCACTGAAGCTGAGCAGCAATTCCCCCTTCCTCTTTGTTAAGAGAAGTCACATACTTTTGAAAAATCCTACATTAAAAAGAGTGAAGGACTTCCTTGAGTCAAGTTTGATTGCATGGATTCCCTCCTTTCCTTCTCAGCATTAGCCAAGATTGGCTAGGTGCTGCCACCTGCTGGGTCATCAAGAACACTACATGAGTACCTGCCTAACATTAACCCACAGGTTATCTCTAGGTCAGGGGTCGGGAACCTTTTTGACTAAGAGAGCCATGAAAGCAAAAAATTTGGAAATTTATTTCAGTGAGAGCCATATAATATATTTTAAAAGTGAATTCAACTAAATGTCAGTATAATAAGCCTCTGAATTTATTCTTTTAAATAATGTTGTTATAACACTCACCATACGGGGCACGGGGCGGGGCACGCAGGCAGAGGTGGGATCCTACCTCTGCACGCAGGACGGGGTGCTAGCGGGAGAGGCTGGGAGGAGACGCGGGTGGAGAGCGGGGGATAAAAACCAGCCACCGCAGCGGCGCCCACCTCAACAAGGAAACGAGGAGGAGAGGCGAAGGGAAGACCAGGGAGGACGCCCCCCCCCCTCCGCGCGCGCCAAAGAGAAGGGAGAGGAGGAGGAGGAGAAAGGACCGGCTCTTCCCGCTCCCCCTCGCGGTTGGCGCTAGCCATGCCTGAGTGGGACCCGCGCCCGGCCTGAGGGACGCACATTGGGCACTTCCCACCGCCTGCCTTATTGTTCCGGACTGCCTTCTTTCCTCTTTTCCTTTCTTCTTCTTCTTTTCTTTCAATCCCCCTCACCGCCCTCCCTCCTTACCCCTCCCCCTCCCCCCCTTCCCAACTTAAAGTGAGCGGTTGGGTGGTTGAGGCGAAGAAAAAGACGCCGGTTTCCTCCCTCGCTGAGGAAGCCGCGGCGGCGCCTGCAACTTTGGAGCCGGCCAGGCAAAGCGAATGGCGGGCAGCGGCGAAAGAGAAGGAGGGCAGTGATCCCAAGCAGGGCCGGGAGTAGAGGGGGTGGTGGGAAAGCGGGGGAGCCTCGGAGAAGTGCGGCTGAGGCGGACGGCGTGTTTGTTTTCGGAAAGTGTGTGGCGCGTGAGGAAAAAGCCGCCACTCTCGTTCGCCCGCGCGTGTGCGCACACTTCTTTTTCCTCCCTGTGTACGTGCGGGCGCGCGAGTGAGAGAGCGCGCGCGCGGCTCTCACTATATCTGCCCGCCTGTGTGTGCGAGAGCCTGTTGGTGTGACTGTGGCGCTGACATCTCTTCGCTAGGGGTTTGTGCCTTGTGTTTTTATTTTCCCAGGGAAAAGCGAGACCCCCCCCTCTCCCTCACCCCCCCCCCGCTCTCTCTCGCTTTCTTTCTCTCTCTCTCCCCCCTTCCTCTCCCCGGACTGCTCTTTGCCTTCGTCCCTTCAGGGCTGCCCTTCCCGCCTGCCGGTCGGCCGGCCCGCCCCCGCCTCAGCCGTTTAATACCCTTCGGGTCGCCGCCTGCGCCTGGACTCGCCTCGGTAGCGCCGTTCGTTCTTTCTTTCGCTCCGGCGGCGGCGGCAGCCCAGAGCCCCGGACCTTGGAGGGGGGTTCGAGCGGCATGCTGCTGGATGCGGGGCCGCAGTTCCCCACGCTGGGAGTGGGCACGTTCGCCCGGCACCCGCCCCCGTCGGCGGCGGAGATGCAAGAGCGCGAACCGAGCCATATACAATCATCAAAAGAGCCACATCTGGCTCGCGAGCCATAGGTTCCCGACCCCTGCTCTAGGTATACCGCTTTATTGTAGAATAGAATAGAATTCTTTATTGGCCAAGTGTGATTGGACACACAAGGAATTTGTCTTTGGTGCATATGCTCTCAGTGTACATAAAAGAAAAGATACATTGGTCAAGAATGGTTGTCATAGGGTTCAAGTAAGCAATCAGGAAACAATCAATATTAATATAAATCGTAAGGATACAAGCAACAAGTTACAGTCATACAGTCATAAGTGGGAGGAGATGGGTGATAGGAACGATAATAGTAATAGTAATGCAGCCTAGTGAATAGTTTGACAGAGTTGAGGGAATTATTTGTTTAGCAGAGTGATGGCGTTCGGGAAAAAACTGTTCTTGTGTCTAGTTGTCTTGGTGTGCAGTGCTCTATAGCGACGTTTTGAGGGTAGGAGTTGAAGCAATTTATGTCCAGGATGCGAGGGGTCAGTAAATATTTTCACGGCCCTCTTTTTGACTTGTGCAGTATACAGGTCCTCTATGGAATGCAGGTTGGCAGTAATTGTTTTTTCTGCAGTTCTGATTATCCTCTGAAGTCTGTGTCTGTCTTGTTGGGTTGCAGAACCAAACCAGACAGTTATAGAGGTGCAGATGACAGACTCAATAATTCCTCTGTAGAACTGTATCAGCAGCTCCTTGGGAAGTTTGTTGTGCTTTTTTGATGACGTTTCGCGAGTGTGACCAATTAACAACTTTTTGCACTCGCGATAACTTCTCCTTTACATTGAAGGAGTTTTCCTGCAAAGACCTGTTGAAAAGAGAAGTCGCGAACTTCCAGACGCTGGTAAGATCATCAGGCACAATTTGGGGGTGGTGGGGAATGCAGGGGAGGGCCGGGCTGCGAGGCGCTCATCTTACCAGTGTCTGGAAGTTCGCGGCTTCTCTTTTCAGCAGGTCTTTGCAGGAAAACTTCTTGAGGGATCTCTCTCTCTCTTTCCGAGCCAAAAGAGTGCCGCCGCAAAAAGAGTGGCTCCCGGCATGTCCCCCCCCTTTCCCCCGGAAGTAGTTGGGGGGGCTTATTTTCTGGGGGTGGCTTATTTCAAGGCATGTCCCGAAAAAGCCCTGTGGGGCTTATTTTCGGGACAGGTCTTATTTTCGGGGAAACACGGTATTAATTCCAGCCTTGCTTCATTCAGCCTTGCCCCTCTCCTCATCAAGTCCTGTCACTTTCATCACATTGGGCATAGTAATTTTGATCAAAATACTAACAGAGCAAATGCAATTCATGCGCTCTTCTCATCAGCCCAGTCCTACCCTATCATTGAATTAATTTTTTTGGTCAGTCTGGAAATCAGTATTTCTAACTATTCTGATACATATAACTGGCTCTTAAATAGAAATAAAGAGCAAATTAGCCCTTCCAGAAAATTATAATAAAAAACAATACAGGTTATCCTCAACTTGCGACCATTCGTTTAGTGACCATTCGAAGTTGCAACGTGACTGGAAAAAAAATGACCGTTCAAACGTATGACTGTTGAAGCATCCCCATGGTCACATGATCAAAATTTGGGCACTTGGCAACTGGCATGTATTTATGATAGTTGTATCATAGGAGCCATGGTGGCGCAAGTGGTTAGAATGCAGTATTGCAGGCTAACTCTGCTGACTGCCAGCAGTTCGATCCTGACTGGCTCAAGGTTGACTCAGCCTTCCATCCTTCCGAGGTTGGTAAAATGAGGACCCAGATTATTGGGGGCAATAGGCTGACTCTGTAAACCACTTAGAGAGGCCTGGAAAGCACTGTGAAGTGGTATATAAATCTAAGTGCTATCGTATTATATCCAGGTCATGTGATCACAATTTGCAATCTTTCCAGCTGGCTTCCAGCAAGCAAAGTCAATGGGTGAAGACAGACTCCGTTAATGACTGCATGAATTATTTATCAACTGCAGTGATTCGCTTAACAACTGTGGGAGGGAAAGTTTGTAAAACGGGGCAAAACTCACTTAACTGCATTGCTTAGCAACAGAAATGTTGGGTTTAATTGCAGTTGTAAGTCGAGGACTACCTATATTTGTAATTTGCTTGTAATTTGGTACTGAAAAACTTACTGCTTACATGTAATAGAACAGACATTTTAGGGATATTGGCAGGGTTCATAGTCCACACCAAGGCATTGGTTTTCAAAGGCACAGGTCTTTGCAAATTGATTTCTGCACATCATATTTTGTTATTGTCTGGGCTTTAGTTTTTCTTTCCTATTTCAATGTTTGTATTAGAAACCAGACTGACAGATTTACCAAATACACCATCCCATAAACCTGGATCCATTTCATGCTGGTCCACCAGTCTGTGCACCTTACAAAACTGATAATCAGTGATGTATTATAATGGCGTCTGCAACCTTCTGGAACGTGATGCCATCTTCGAGGTCAAAGACAAAATTAATAAAACTACCTGTGCAATGTCTAGTTTCCCTGTTTTGTCTTCTAAAATTGCCACCTGGCTAGAACTAAGCCCGAATGTTCTTCAATAAATGTGTGCCAGCAATATAGTCAAATGTGTTTTTGTGTATATCGATATGTATTCCTGCCAGACGGCACATCAGAAAGCAAGCAGGGCCTGGATAAAAAAATAAATATCAATCAATACTGATTAAGCTAATAAATAAGATACCCTGTTTATAAAAGTACTTTAAATTCTCCACCTATACTTACCACTCATTCTTTCACACATTAGAGAAATTATTCTGGTAAGTGACTCATATGCACAAAGGAAGAAGGGGGGAAAACAGGATGGATGAAGGTAAACTGAAAGAATAGCTGCTTCTCTAACAACTGGAAAGTTAGAGAAAGGGAAGGAGAAAATTGGATGAAAAAGGAAAAGAAGAAACTAGGCAAAGAAGAAAAATAACACCCTTTTTAAGCATTAGAGAAAGGGTTAAAGAGATGAAGAGGGTTAAAGTGAAGAGATGATTCCCCCAAGGATGAATGGTTTTTTTTATATTGTAATATGATGTTTTTAGATGCCTTTTTTAATGTGTAGTTCTAATCTCTGCTGTAAGCTGCCCTGAGTCCCACAGGATTGGGCGGCCTATAAGAACTCTTAATAAATAAATAAATAAATAAATAAATAATGTAGTGCAGGTAAAGCAGGTATCTTCAAAAACACCTATACCTTTTCAGCAGTAACAGTCTGCAGTCACCTATTATTCCTTTGTTTCTAATATCTCCAAAGTCAGCATAGGACAAAAAAAGAACACATCTTTCTCATTGGTAAATATACTCATTATATAGCCTAATCAGGAATATGGGTGTCTATTTTAACCACACAACCACACATTTAAAATCTTCCTAATTGTTCTCCAAATTAAACTAATGTATAATCTACTTGGTGGTAAGAAAACTTATTTTTGCAATAGTTGGGCCATCTATATGAATGCTAACTTTCCATGATAAACCCAATCCAAAACAAATTAAGAAACATATCAAAGCTATTTCTTAATACATAGGAAGAACATCTGTTGGAACTGTATTCAGAAGATTTACAAGCTTCGTAGCTATGAGATTATTCTCCTCCTCTCATATTCATTTTCTCGGTTGACTTCTGTATCATTTTTCCAATCAAAAGCCACTCCCAAAGCTATTATGGGTCAGTCATACAGAAGATGAGAAAATAGATGTGTTTTGGACAAGTGATAGGGGATCAAGAAAATTTCAGACAAAAAGAGTTTTAAAAAATATCTCCCTCAGCTCTGATTCTCTCAACCTTTATAAAACATCAACACATTTTTACACACACACACACACACACACACACACACACACACACACACACTATACAAAGAAAGTTTCCTGAACTTTTATGTCCTTTCTATAGTTGGAGCAAGAATAAGTAAATAATTTGTATGCCGCGTGTCTGTTTCAAAAATGAGATATTGTGATATGCAACTGAAACATATAAATAAGAAAACATCAGTCTTTTAAACAGGAGAAAATTGCATGATGTATTAAATAATAGATATTTCTTATCTATTTTTTGCATGTAACCAAAAATAGAACCAAGCTGGAATAAATGTCACAGCTCATAAAGAAGTGGCAAGAAGCCAATATGTTTTTAGAGCTTAATCTGCATATTGCAGCACTATACAGATAACAAGAAACATCTCACTGAATAATATATTGATTCTTTTAAAGTCTTTCAGATGACTGTAGTTGGTAAAATAGCATACATGTTTTTAACAATGTTAAGTAATAAAATATTAATCAAAGTTTATGCAAATCAACACTTCATCGCAAACAACCACTACAAAGAGAATAAATTAATACATTAATAGTACCAGTCTGTTCAATATTTAATGCACGGGAAAATATTAATTTATCTGTATTGATTTTGTGCCAAATACTGTGCATGCTTAATACATATAACTGTAATCTGATATAAATTTTTATACTTATATATTGTATAGAGCAGGGGTGTCAAACTCAAGGCCCAGGGCCGGATCCAGCCAGCGGGGTGCTTAGATCTGGCCTGTGGGGCCGCCCTGGAAACAGCGAAGGACCGGCCCGCAGTGCCTCTTGCCAGTGAAAACGGAGCTTAGGAGGGCTGCGTGCGTCCCTCCCAAGCTCTGTTTTCGCTGTTGCAGGAGGCCATCGCAGGTGAAAACGGAGCTCGAGAACCCGTTTTTGCTGGCAGAGCGCTCGGGTCACCACAGGCGCCCCTGACACGAGTGACGTTGAGCTGACCATGTCCACCCTGGCCACACCCACTCCGTCACATGGTCAAACACAACCCTGATGCAGCCCTCAATGAAATCGAGTTTGACACCTCTGGTATAGAGTAACACAAAATCTTATAACCCAAATTCAAGTTTATACCTGTGAACAATTTACAACACCCACACCTTGCGTTAACTAACCTCCTTGATTGCTCCAATGAAATCTATATTATTCTGTAACTTAGGACCCATCACAACCTCTCACCAGCTGTAATTAAGGAGAGTGGCATTGGGCAGCCTTCCTAGTCATATGATACAAATACATAGTGCTCACAAAAAGAACTTTCTACTATGGAGAAAAATAAGGAAAAAACTTCATGCAAGCATTGTCTGGCCTCACAACACAACACACTTTTTAGCATTCCTGAAAATCATAAAAAATAAACCCACTTCAGAATCACTATTAAATACTCAACATAGTACACTTCAACGACTGAAGACACCATGATAAAACACAGGTTGAAGTCTAACTATTTCAATTGTATAATCTTTTTGCTACATGTGAATATTATGTCTTATCTGAATCCCTGCTTGAGGGTCAGAGGCCACAGTTCAGGCTTCTTGGCCCTTACAGGCAGTCCAGACAAGAAGCACAAACCATGAGGACTAGCACTACCTTTACTGTAAATTTACAGTAACAGAATCTTACAGTAAAGCTCCTCCTTTACTTTTATTTTCCAAAAAACTAGGGAAGGTGTCTTTTAAGGTGCCTCACAGGCTCATTTGCTTCTATGAGCTTATGTAACTTTTGCATGATGGTGCCTGGGCTGCACCTCTTCATCCTGTCTCCTAAAGTCATTCTCACATATCATTACAGCATCCAGAAGTTCTACAGGACCAAGGAAAGCGACAGCAAAGTCAACAAAACAGATAGGGCTGAATTTTGGAGATTTTTCCCTTCCAATTTTGGTGATGCAAGGAAGAGCTAGCTATGATTGTGTGGATAGCCTAGCCCCGATTTCCCAAAAAACTTCAAGTAGCAATGTCATATACTGTGTTAGCAATCTGGGGATGGTTATTGGGGCATCCTGGGAAAACAACTGAGGTGCTGAGATTTTAATTTCAGGGTTTTTATGCGTTTTATGGTTTTGTATGAGCAGTCACGCACACGATATATAATAGTTTTGGATGGGTAGCATACAACTCTTAAAAAAACAATATATAAACCCATGCAAAGGAGATAATGTTCCCCAGATACAAACTCTTATTACTAAAGGCCCATGGCCAACATTCAGAATGTCAGCCTCCATGCTGCTTGCTTGCTTGCTATCGGCTGCCATAGAAATGGGGGAGGGGGGAGGCTTGGGTATTTGGAGGGGGGGAAGAGTGCTGGAGGGGATGTCTCCTTGTGTGTCTGAATAGGGAGAAGGGAGGAAAGTTCTCATCATCCACTGCGCAGCTGAATGGACTTGTTTACAGCCAGCTCAAGGTCAACCGTTCCGGCATACCAAATGGATGGCTCCACCTGAAGATGCACCCCACATGACATCCTGGGGGGTTGGGGATTGGACATTCAGCCCGGGTCCTTGGGGGGGGGGAGGGATTTGGGAATGCTTTCAATATGTAATTTTCGCGCCTTTAGCCTCAGATCTTGCTTTCATCTTGTTGCTGTCAGTTCATACTCAGTAAAAGTACCTTTTCTCTATAAACATGGAGTTGGGGTTTTCCTTTCTTAGGTTTTGAACGGAGGCACATCTGACACATAAGCATCTTTGAAGAATCGTATTCCTGTTATAGAATACCATTTTCTCAGAAGAAAAAGTACACAGTACTATAAACTCTTTGGGGAAGATAGATGGTTTAGAAATGTGAAATACAAACAAACAAACATTGTGATTTTCCTTTTCCTGATTTTCCTGTTCACAGAGAAGAGAAATCTGGGAATGAGACCTCGCTGAACAATAACAACAACAAAAAAACATTGCTTGTTTCTGACACTTATTTTAAAATGTTTACTGTGCGTGGTGGTTATTTGTTTATCTTCAATGTATTTTATTCTCTTTTTTATAAGGGCTTCTCCTGATTCAGATGTAACCCAGACACAGAGCTAAATGTAATCATCAGAATGACAACACTATGCTCTCCATCTGATACCTTCAGCATTTTCAAAAGAAGAATCACTGAAGATAATACCCTGCAGTACTTTCTGTTACAACTGTCAAAGAATGTTTGAAAAATATTCATCCAATCCTATCTGCTATGATTGGCACTGCAGGCAGAAGCAGAACCATCAAAATGTCATGCCCTTTATCTCACCTCACAGACGTGACACAGTAAGGTATCATGATCAAAGGTACAGGTAGTCCTAAACTTAAAACCACAATTGATCCTAAAATTTCTGTTGCTAAATAAGACATTTATTAATGGCTTAGGACCAGGCTATCTTCGAGACCGCCTTCTGCCACACAGCTCCCAGCGACCGATAAGATCCCATCATCTGGAGAGGAGCCTCCGACGGAGAGGGCGCGGGAGAGCAGAGCTCCACTCGCCCGAATCCACAACTTTGAATTCTGGAGCCCCGACCCCAATTTTTCCAACTTTGGGGCTAGGAGAAGGTGAATGAAGATCTTGACATCCCTCAGGAACCCCGTGACGAAATAATCTGTCCGGCGTGAGGACAGGGGGATCGTGTGAGCTCCAGGCTGCAAAAGTACGGCCGCCATTATGGTAGCGAGTACAGCGTCGGAGAGCATAAACAAGGCGAGAGGTACCGTATGGGCGGAAGAAGAACCCGGAGGGCGGCGGATTAGAAAGCCGAGCGTTGAGATCGCCTGCCGGTTGGAGACAGGGGGCTATTATCTATCTTTTGAAACGTCCTGTATTCTGCCCGGCATTCTGAGGGACAGTGATCTGAGTGGAAGCGAGGTACAGTTTGGCCCCCGATCACGGGATAGCAGTGGCCGGTGCGAGGACGTGCACCCCCACGACTGCTTGTACCAACTTAAAAAACTTAAAAAACGACTGGCCAGACCGAGGGTAATCTGGTCTGAGGCTCTAGGGACTTCTTGGACTCAAATGGCTGCCGCCTTTGTGATCGTGGCGGCATTTTCTTTCTCTGTCTGGCGGTGTGGTTGCCCCCATCGCGATTGCGGGATCCCTGTGGACAAATTGAATTTGACCCGTTTTGGGGGACTTTTTTATGTGCATTATCAACTGCACTGGCGGGCTACCACCTTGGGAGAGGTGCCTATCCGGACCTCGGTCGCCATTCCCCCATTTGGAGCGGTGCTCCCTGCGCAGTCTTACTACCGCCATTTTGGCCTCGAGGCTGCCTCTGGCTGAGACCGAGTTCAAGATCTTTTCCAGCCTTATGAGGACGTCCAGGACGATTGGGACTATTGGGATCTGGCGGAGTGAAGCTGGAGGACTTTGTGTCATCTGTGGAACCTCTGCGGGGACTATATTTATTAAAAACTTTATTAGCGCCAATACTGTGATGAGAAATGGGGAACAATCACAGAGAAACTTAAAAGCTTCACTAAGAATTACTATCAGCTTTGGTGCAAAGTTTAGGAGGAAGAACAAAAGAGCTAGATTAATATCTGTTAGAATCATTATCAGACCAGTTAGGAGACCGGCATTTATGTACCCCCCATACGTGCAAGCTGCTTTTTAATTGCTTTTTACCCTTGCTTGTTTTTATATATTATCCTACCTCGGGGGGGGGATTTGATGGATGGATTGTGTGTTTGAGTTGTATAGGGCTGATTGGATGGAGTGCAACTGAAGATTTTTAGATGATTTTTGTGGGAAAGAGGGAGCCTGGGGCAGGGGTTCTTCCCCCCTCCGCTGAGTGTGAAAACAGAAGCGGAGGGGGGGTCGGGCCCCACCCCAGGCCCAGTATGAATGGAGTGCATGGCCTGCCGGGAGTTGGGAGGACCAGTGGGGGAGGGGAGGGGATCTCTGGTGGGATAGAGAGTGGGAGCATCACGGTCATTACAGGGAGGGGCAGGTATGCCGGGAGGAGAGGGGCAGGCCGCTCTCGGGGAACGAGAATTCACTGTTTACAAGCGATTCCTCGTTCTGGCCCCTCAGATCAGGTTCCATCCAGCTCAGCCCGAGTACCTGGTAACCAGGGATGTCAGGGCCCTGGGCTCAAGCTGCTGCTGTTGAATGCCAGGTCTATTAACAACAAGGCCCCCCTGGTCCGGGATCTAATCTTGGAGGAGGGGGCGGACCTGGCATGTATTACTGAGACCTGGCTGGGCCAGGAGGGGGGGTCCCCCTCTCCGAGATGTGCCCAGACGGATTCTCAGTGCAGCATCAGCCGCGACCCCAGGGAAGGGGTGGAGGAGTGGCAATTATAGCTCGCCAAAATCTACATCCTCGGAGGATCCCTGCCCCGGATCCTCCCCACACCCGGATTGTTGGGTGTGAGACGCTCCTTCTGAAGTTGGACTTAGGGGTACAGGTGGGCCTTCTGCTAACGTACTTGCCTCCTAGCTGCTTTGCAAAGGCCCTGCCTGTTCTGCTCGAGGCGATAGCCGGGCTGGCAATTGAGTTCCCCAGGTTGATGGTGCTGGGGGACTTCAACCAGCCATCTCCCGGCGAAACCTCGGAGGCAGTCCAGGAGTTCATGGCTTCCATGACAACCATGGACCTGACCCAAGTAGTTCAGGGTCCGACTCATGAGGGGGGTCACACACTTGACCTTGTGTTTCTCTCGGGGCAGTGGAGAGATGATCTGAGGCTGAGGGGTTTAGTCACAGTACCCTTGTCGTGGTCAGATCATTTCCTCCTGAGGTTGGATTTTATGGCACCACTCCTCCACCGCAAGGAGGCGGGATCGACTAAGTGGTTCCGCCCCAGGCGCCTAATGGAATCCGAAGGATTTCAGAGGGAACTTGGGGAAATACCTGAATCCCTAGTACACAACTCATCCGAGGACCTAGTGGCTGCCTGGAATCGGGCAGCGACGGGGGCCTTAGATCGGATTGCGCCTTTGCGGCCTCTCCGTGGCAGCGGATCCAGGAGGGCTCCTTGGTTCACTGAGGAACTCTGGGAGATGAAGCGCCAAAAGAGACGCCTAGAGCGACGATGGAGGGCTAGTAAAGCTGAATCTGATCGGACACTTTTAAGAACTTGCATTAAGTCTTACTTAGTGGCAATACGGGCAGCAAAATGCACATATTTTTCCGCCCTTATTGCGTCCGCCGACTCCCGCCCAGCCGCCCTGTTTAGGGTAACACGCTCCCTCCTTGCAAAGGGGGGGGGGCGAAGAACCCTTGCAGAGTAGAGCTGAGGAATTTCCCAGTTCCTGGTGGATAAAATCACTCAGATTCGGATAGACCTGGACTCCATTTGGACAGGGCAGGCCGAGATGACAGGGGCGAGTCTTAGTCCTGTTATTTGGGAGGAGTTTGAGCCTATCACTCCTGAGGATGTGGACAAGGCCATAGGAGCGATGAGCGCCTCCACTTGTTTATTGGACCCGTGTCCCTCCTGGCTGGTTTCGGCTAGCAGGGAGGTGACACGCGGCTCGCTCCAGGCTGTTGTGATCGCATCTTTGAGAGAGGGGTCCATCCCACAGCCCTTAAAAGCTGCGGTGGTGAGGCCCCTCCTCAAGAAGCCTTCCCTGGACCCAGCGGATTTAAAGAACTTCCGTCCAGTCTCCAACTTACCCTTCGTGGGTAAAGTTGTTGAGAAAGTGGTGTCGCTCCAACTCCTGCGGTTATTGGAGGATACGGATTATCTGGATCCCTTTCAATCGGGTTTCAGGCGTGGCTACAGTACAGAGACTGCTTTGGTTGCTCTGATGGATGATCTCTGGCGAGCCCGAGATGGAGGCCATTCCTCCATTTGGTGTTACTTGACCTCTCAGCGGCTTTCGATACCATCGACCATGGTATCCTTCTGCGTCGTCTTGGGGAGATGGGAGTGGGGGGCACCGTTCTGCGGTGGTTCTCCTCCTTTCTCTCCGACAGGACGCAGTCGGTGTTGACAGGAGGGCAGAGGTCAGCCCCTAGGCCCCTGGTTTGCGGGGTGCCACAGGGCTCGGTCCTCTCGCCCATCCTGTTCAACATTTACATGAAACCGCTGGGTGAGATCATCCGACGACACGGGGTGAGGTATCAACAATATGCTGACGATACCCAGCTGTACATCTCCACTCCGTGTCAGTTCAGTGAAGCAGTTAATGTAATGTGCCGCTGCCTGAACGATGTAAGGGTCTGGATGGGAGTGAATAGACTCAGGCTCAACTCAGACAAGACTGAGTGGCTCTGGATATTGCCTCCCAAGGACTATGTCGACTGTCCCTCCTTGGTTCTTGGGGGAGAAAAATTGACTCCCTCAGAACGGGTCCGCAATTTGGGTGTCCTCCTAGATCCACAGCTTAAATTGGAGCAACATCTTTCAGCTGTGTCTAGGGGGGCCTTTGCACAGATCCGGCTTGTGCACCAATTGCGACCCTACTTGGAGAGGGAGGCTTTGCTCACAGTCACTCATGCCCTTGTCACCTCACGGCTTGACTACTGTAACGGGCTCTACATGGGGCTACCCTCGAAGAGCATCCAGAGACTACAATTGGTACAGAATGCAGCTGCGCGAGCTGTGGTGGGTGTACCGAGATACACCCACGTAACACCCATCCTCCGCCAGCTGCATTGGCTGCCCATTAGTCTCCGATCGCAATTCAAGGTGTTGGTTTTGACCTTTAAAGCCCTACATGGCTCAGGGCCAGGTTACCTTCGGGACCGCATCCTGCCACATTCCTCCCTACGACCAGTGAGGTCCCACAGAGAGGGCCTCCTCCAGGTCCCGTCTGCCAAACAATGTCGGCTGGCGGGCCCACGGGGGAGGGCCTTCTCTGTGGGAGCCCCATCTCTCTGGAACCAACTCCCGCCAGAGATCCGGACTATCCCCATCCTACTGGCCTTCCGCAAGGCAGTAAAAACATGGCTCTTCAGGCAGGCGGGGTGAAGAGATGATCCCACAAGTATGAATGGCTTTTTAAAAATTGTAATATGTAGTTCTAATCTCTGCTGTAAGCCGCCCTGAGTCCCACGGGATTGGGCGGCCTATAAGAACTCTTATAAATAAAAATAAATAAATAAAAATAGTTGGCCTCCTCCTGGTGTCCTGTCAGCTAAACAATGCCGGCTGGCGGGCCCGCGGGGGAGGGCCTTCTCTGTGGCTGCCCCAGCTCTCTGGAACCAGCTACCTCTGGAGATCCGGACTGCCCCCACCCTATTGGCCTTCCGTAAGGCAGTTAAGACTTGGCTCTTCCAGCAGGCTTGAGGCTGTTGATCTCGCGACCGAAATCGTCGAGATCCGGCCACGAAAGGAAACACATGGGTTTTTAAATTGTTGTACTTGTTTTAATGTTTTTATGCTTTTATATTTGCAAATGTTGTTAAGCCATCCAGAGTCCTTTGGGAGTTGGGCAGCATACAAATGCAATTAAATAAATAAATAAATAAATGAATGAATGAATTTTGTCCCATTTTACGGCCTTTCTTGCCAGAGTTCAGTGAATCACTGCAGCTGTTAAGCGAGTGTCACAGTTGTTAAGTGAACCTGGCTTCCCCACTGACTTTGCTTGAAAGGTTGCAAAAGAGGATCACATGACCCTGGAACACTGTGATTGTCATAAATATGAACCAGTTGCCAAGCATCTGAATTTTGATCATGGGGATGCTGCAACGGTCACGTGCAAAATGGTCATAAGTCACTTTTTTCAATGCTATTGTAACTGTGAACAGTCACTAAATGAATTGTTGTAAGTTGAGGACTACCTGTACTAACATGACATGGAATATTGAGTTATAAATGAATAATAATGCCTCTCTAAAGACAACTCATCAAATAAGATAATCAAGCCGGATGACCAAGCGTGATCTAGAAAAACAGCCTCTTCCAGGAATGTCTAGAACTGGACTGCTATCATCATCTTGAGTATTATCCCTTTTTAAAATATATTAAATAAATGTTCCATTCCATCCCAGACCACCTTGGTAAAACATTACGACATCGAACGTACTGCAAAGTTGAATGAATCTAAATATTCTGACCTTCAGGAGGTGCTGGTTTATCCATTTTGTGAATGTTTTCTTTTGTACTTTGTCCCGTTCATCTGAGAAGAAAAAAAAGGAAAGAAAAACAAAAAGTCAGTATTTCTAAAATTAGAAGCTGGAAGTAATAATAAGAACAATGGAAAATAAATTGCTCTCTTTGCTTCAAATAAACTGATTAAAGGAGAAATAACCGCATATTTCCAACTATTAGACTTAAAAGGGAGCTTCGGTCAAGTAACTGGATATATTATTCTACATGGTATGTAATTAATAACATTCTGCAATCAATTAGACACAACAATGAAATTTGGAACTAGCCACAGTTCAAACGTCAAATAAATTTAACTGGGAACACTTCTGTCCCTACCTACATCATCAAGATTTAGGGCCGTGATGGCGAACTATGGCATGCGTGCCACAGCTGGCACTGAGAGCCCTCTCTGCGGGCACGCGAGCCGTCGCCCAGCTCAGCTTCACCATGCATGCGTGCGCGCCTCCTGTTGACCAGCTGATTTTCGGGATGCGGGGTGCATGCGGGAGACGCGCGCACATGTGCGGGGGTCTCATGCGCATACGTGAGGGGGGCGGGTTGCGCACACATGCGGGGGGGAGTGCAGGGGTGTGAGGCACGCCCCCCCTATGGTCCATTTTTGGTCCCAGGAGGCTGCAGGGAGGCCTGCTAGACCCAAAAGAGGGCATGGGGGTAGTGCAGTGCCCCCCATGGCCTGTTTTTGATCCCAGGAGGCTACAGGGAGGCCTGCATGCGCGGGGGTGGGTGGGGGAGCATGGGGGGCATGTGTGCATGTGCAGGGGAGCGGGGAGGTTGTGCGTGCATGCGCAGGGGGGTGCATTGCATTACGGGTGCCGGCACACATGTGCTTTCGGCACATGACGAGAAAAAGGTTAGCCATCACTGATTTAGGGTATCAGCAAAGTATACTTTGCAGTTTTTTAAATGCACTTTTATTTGAAATACCATTATCAGGAAATGAAACTGATTCACTAACTTCTCAAGCTTTGGGACTGACTCAATGTACGTCTGTTGTCATCATTTGAAGCACCAGTTATACCCTTATCTAATACCCAAATGAAATCTCACTTTATTCAATATGTACCACTCAATGGTCTTCAAGACAACCTGCTCCTCCTTGCACTGTGTCTAAGAATGTGTACTGTGTTAAATACATATTCTTCTCTCTTGTCTTGCAGAACCTTTCCCTTCCACAATTACATACAGAGAAATGTCAATAGTATCTTTTGAAATTGTATGAAATGAGAAATACAGTTTTACTGGGAAAAAGGAATTGATCACAACTGGGATTAAAACTTAAGAAAAAATTTCATCCAATCTTTCCCTTTTTATACTTCTTGAAAAGTCTTAAGCCAAGCAAAGGATTTTTGTAGTCAAAGATTGCCGCAGGATATTTCATGCCATTAATTTCTTCAACTAAACCTGAGGTCTAACTTTGCATTCTTTCCTGTTTTCAGGAAAAGCACTTCAAAAAAAGTATTGACAGCTAAAAGACCAAAACTCATAACACAGAATATTCTTTCTTTAGAAAAATATTACAACTTGAAGGTAAGTGTGGATTACCATTTTGCAAATTTTTGCTACAATAAATTTATAAGCTGAGCAGATAAACATATAGTGCTGATATTGCCTGGCATCTGCAAAACAACAGAGTAACAGCAAATGCTATAAGGTTCAAATTGTATATTAAACATTTCTACATCCTAGCTGCATATACGGTTTGAAAATTTGATTTTAGTAGAATTTCTAATATAATTTTCATAGGTCTACAGCTGGAAAATATCCAAATATGTAGCAAAAATATAAACTGACTTTAACAAAAGAAAATATAAAGATATAGTTGAGGCAGAAATTTGAAATAAAATAAAATAAAGTAAAATACGTCATTCTAATAAAAGCTTACAATATTTCTTTGCCTAAAGAGAGTTATGTTGGAAAAATATTAAACATAGCACAGGCATTTAATAATCCATACAAAACATCAGTTGTATTCCTTTTGTCTAAGCAGCCATCACATCATTCTTGGGTGAAGAGGAAAAATTTTCAAAATTTAGAAACACAATTTGAACTCTTTAATACTGATTAAAATTATATTTGCATGCATATAAGAAAAAAAGTAATCCTTATTTTTAAACGAAGATTACAAATAACCAATTCATTGCTACAAACTAGATATTTATTTTGTGTTTCACAACAAAAATACAGATAGTCCTCTCTTAATGACCACAGTTGAGCCCAGAATTTTGGTCATAAGTCACTGCGGTCATTAAGAGCGTCATCACATGACCTGACTTGATTTTACTACTGTTTCACTATTGTAAAAATGAATAACAGTCATTAAGTGCATTGTATAATCATTAAGGGAACCATGTGATTGTTAAGTGAATCAATTTTCACGAATGGACATTTTTTGCCAGAATCAAGGAAAAAAATTCTGTAAACTGGCAAAGAAGTCACAAATCATGGTCATATGACTGTGCGACACTGCAACCTGTCATAAATGCGAGCCAGTTGCTGAGAACCCAAATACAATCATGTGACACAGGGTGGGCAGCATAACTTTGACAATGGGTTGTAACTTTTTTTTTAGTCCATCATAAATCTGACTGGTTGTTAAATAATCTGTTGTTGTTAAGCCAGGATTACCTGTAATGACAAGATTATCTTTAGCATTCACTGCAGGAGAATTCTCTAACTTCAAAATCTATTTAATTAAAAAAAGCACCACTTATATAGATTTCCCAATAGGGTTATAACATTTCCCAGTTATGATTACATTATAATTTATGATATTATAGGCTTTGATTTATAATTGAACTTACCTAGAAGCATACCATATGATTCAAGTTCTTGCATCAGCAGAATATACAAACATTAATAAATTAATAGGTGCTAGCTATGGAACAGTTCCCATTTATTTATCAAATGTATACAGATGCTAACAATCTCACTGAAAATCATTGTGGGTGATATACAACAATCAAATAAAACCACAATATAAAAACAATCTTATAAAAATATAGAGAATCATTATTTAAAAAATTTAAATCATTTAAACATTAGATGATACAAATCATAAACTCAGAGAGAAATAACAGCAACCATATGTCACCTACATTAAGGGAAGAATCTAAAAATGTTGCCAGTTTCCTGGGACCCTGAAATCTAGGGACTTAACCATGACTTGAGGAACTTCCAGAACATTAAAAATTATGGAGCTCATGTAAATTAGAGGTGCAGGGATATTCCATAAGATGAGTTCCACAGTAGAGAAGGTCAAACATGTAGGTCTCATACAGGTAAGAATCCATAACATGCTGGATCTAATAGGATGGGCTGATGTAATTGGGAAATAGCAGTCCCCCAAATAACCTGGTCTCAGGCCATGAAGGGTTTTAAAGGTTAAAAACCAGCACATGGAAACAAACTGGTAACCAATGTAGTCCGTGCAGTATACCTGTGACACGTGCTGTCTTGGGAGCACAAAGAACTGATGTCCATGCTGCAGCATTGTGCACTATATCCAGAAGATTTAGAGGATATTCACAGCACCCCTCCTTGATTGAAAGTTTTTGGACTAGGCCTTATATCAAGGTTTCTGAACTGTCACAACTTCAAGATGTGCAAACTTCAGTTCCCCAGAATTCCTCAGCCAGCATGCTAGGAGTTGAAGTCCATATGTCTTAAATTTGCCATGGATGGGAAACATTGATTTCTATGAAGCCAAGTGAAGGATCACACTACACTTTTCCATAGGAACACATATAGTAACTTAATTAGAATATAGCATCTTGTTGATTAGAATATAGTATCTTAGAAAACAATTGATAAACATTTTAGATTTCAAGATGAAACCTTGAAATTGACAATTCTTATGTTCTGATTACAGTACTTCAAGGTACACTGCAAGAATTTATGTAAAAAAAAAAAACAAGAGGTAATACGATTCAGATTTAGAAAGCTCAACTCAACCCTGACCCATCAAATGCAACCTGACCCAACAAGCCTATCCACAGTTTGGGACTTTCCCTTTATTATAAACAGTATAAGCAGGGATGTACTTTCCTTCAGCTTATATACAAACATAAGAGAATGAGATCAGAAAATGACTATCTCAATACTATATGTCATATGATTGGAATCCAGCAAACCACCTTCCTAAAAACCAGTTTTCTTCCAAGCCGGATTGTGTTTTAGAATCCTGGGTTCTATTCATATCATGGTTTGAAGAAAAATAATTTGTATTTTGGTGCAACTGTGGTTAACAAAGACGTGCAAGGTACTTAATACAGGTTTTTTTTTACAAAGCAGCTCTCTTCAAAGTGATAAAATGCCTACAGACAGAAGGCTTTGTTCTTTGAAGATTATCCCGAAATGACTTCCACAAACTGACTGTCCAACTGAATAATGTAATTTGTTTTAATGTATTTATTGATTTTATTAATTTTATGGAATTTTGTAAATCAATGTAACTCTTTAGGACAGGGGTCGGGAACCTTTTTGACTAAGAGAGCCATGAAAGCAAAAAAATTGGAAATTTATTTCAGTGAGAGCCATATACCGTATATTCCGGCGTATAACATGACTGGGCATATAAGACGACCCCCAACTTTTCCAATGAAAATATAGAGTTTGGGATATACTCTTCGTATAAGACTACCCCTCCTACCATCTTTCTTTTTCTTTCTGTCTTTCTTCCTTCCTAAAATCTTTCTTTCTTTCTTTCTTTCTTTCTTTCCCTCTCACTTTTTTCTCTTCCTCCCACCCTTCCTCTTCTTCTTCCTCTTCCTTCCTTCCTTCCTTCCATCTCTGGTCTTCCTTCCTTCCTTCCTTCCTTCCTTCCTTCCTTCCTTCCTTCCTTCCTTCCTTTCATCTCTGGTCTTCCTTCCTTCCTTCCTTCCTTCCTTTCATCTCTGGTCTTCCTTCCTTCCTTCCTTCCTTCCTTCCTTCTTTTCATCTCTGGTCTTCCTTCCTTCCTTCCTTCCTTCCTTCCTTCCTTCCTTCCTTCCTTCCTTCCTTCCTTCCTTCCTTCCTTCCATCTCTGGTCTTCCTTCCTTCCTTCCTTCCTTCCTTCCTTCCTTCCTTCCTTCCTTCCTTCCTTCCTTCCTTCCTTCCATCTCTGGTCTTCCTTCCTTCCTTCCTTCCTTCCTTCCTTCCTTCCTTCCTTCCTTCCTTCCTTTCATCTCTGGTCTTCCTTCCTTCCTTCCTTCCTTCCTTTCATCTCTGGTCTTCCTTCCTTCCTTCCTTCCTTCCTTCCTTCCTTTCATCTCTGGTCTTCCTTCCTTCCTTCCTTCCTTCCTTCCTTCCTTCCTTCCTTCCTTCCATCTCTGGTCTTCCTTCCTTCCTTCCTTCCTTCCTTCCTTTCTTTCATCTCTGGTCTTCCTTCCTTCCCTTTTCTCTTCTTCCCTCTTTCCTAGCCCTCAGCACCACAAGATCCTTTTTCCCAAATGAAGAAAAGAGTGCTGGTGGCGGCTGCGGTCGTGCCGAGGGAGCGCGCGGCTGAGAGGCATCTCGCGCGGGGAGGAAACTTTGTCTGGCTTGCCTTCGAGAGCGAGCAAGCAAGCGAGAGCAGCGCAGCCACAGCCGGAAGGGAAGCAAGCAGCCTGCTCTGCCACTCAAGCCAGCGGCTGCCGGAAGCAACAAGGGCATTAGGAAAAGAGAAGGAGGAGCGCCGCCACCGCCGCTAGCACTCTTTCCTTCAGTTCTATCTTTTCCTTCTCTTTTCCTAACGCCCTTGTTGCTTCCGGCAGCCGCTGGCTTGAGTGGCAGAGCAGGCTGCTTGCTTCCCTTCCGGCTGTGGCTGCGCTGCTCTCGCTTGCTTGCTCGCTCTCGAAGCCAAGCCAGACAAAGTTTCCTCCCCGCGCGAGATGCCTCTCAGCCGCGCGCTCCCTCGGCACTCCCTCCTTCTTTCCTTCCTTCCATCTCTGGTCTTCCTTCCTTCCCTTTTCTCTTCTTCCCTCTTTCCTAGCCCTCAGCACCACAAGATCCTTTTTCCCAAATGAAGAAAAGAGTGCTGGTGGCAGCTGCGGTCGTGCCGAGGGAGCGTGCGGCTGAGAGGCATCTCGCGCGGGGAGGAAACTTTGTCTGGCTTGGCTTCGAGAGCGAGCAAGCAAGCGAGAGCAGCGCAGCCACAGCCGGAAGGGAAGCAAGCAGCCTGCTCTGCCACTCAAGCCAGCGGCTGCCGGAAGCAACAAGGGCGTTAGGAAAAGAGAAGGAAAAGATAGAACTGAAGGAAAGAGTGCTAGCGGCGGTGGCGGCGCTCCTCCTTCTCTTTTCCTAACGCCCTTGTTGCTTCCGGCAGCCGCTGGCTTGAGTGGCAGAGCAGGCTGCTTGCTTCCCTTCCGGCTGTGGCTGCGCTGCTCTCGCTTGCTTGCTCGCTCTCAAAGCCAAGCCAGACAAAGTTTCCTCCCCGCGCGAGATGCCTCTCAGCCGCGCGCTCCCTCGACAGCCAGCTCCTGCCCGCATCTCCCGCCTGCCTCTTGCCTTATGCCGCCAGCTGATGGTGGCTGCTGCAGCCTTCCCAGCAGGCGACTAGAGCAGGGCAGCATCGGAGCTCCAAGGCTCCTTCGGCCGCTTGGCTTATTTATTCAAACTATCCCACCATTAGGCACCACAGAAAAAGGGGGAGGTTGATACGGCCTGACAATTAACAGAGCGGCGGGACGACGCGCAAAGGGAAGCAAGAAAGCCAAGTCTACACTCTCACACAAAGCCCCTCACCTGCCGCGCGTGCTCGGCCCCGGCCCCGCCCTCTCACCGCTTCACTCCCGCTAACCGTTTCCTTGGTTTCCCAACCGTCTTTCCACACAAACTTCCCTCACGTGGCCCCATCAGTGGGCTCTCTTATTGGCCCACCGCTCAAGCAGCGGTAGTTGTCAATGTCGCCCCTCTTTCCACGTTGCTAACTTCTCTCTGTCTGGGCGTTTAGTTACAGGGTTTTCGGGCAATGCGGAGTATCGAAGAACCGGGAGGATTTCACCCCTGCTGCGAGCCATATGCTATCATCAAAAGAGCCACATCTGGCTCGCGAGCCATAGGTTCCCGACCCCTGCTTTAGGAGTTGGCAACATATACTTATCACAAATAAATAAATGGAGCATGCAAAACCACTTTGCTTTACAGGCATTCTCAGAAGTGTTGCTTATACACACCCATGCATTCAGACAACTGGAAAAGCAGGGGTGGGTTCCTCCCGGTTCGGACCAGTTTGCCCAAACCAATAGCGACCCGCTGGTGATGTCACGATGACATCACCGAACCGGATCGGTCGGTGCCAGTCCGTGGGTGCCGCCATCTTTTTTTTTAATTTTTTTTAATTTTTTTTTTAAAAAATTTCCTTCTGAGCATGTGCAGAAGCAGAGTTCCAGTACTGTGCATGCGGTCGCCATTGTTTTTTCAGCTTTGGTGTGTGTTTTTTCCAGATTTTTCGTTACTGCGCATGTTTTTCGTTACTGCCCACGAGGTGCGCCCACACGGCGCGGGAGGGAGCGAACCGGCAGCGAGGTAAGTTGGAACTCATCCCTGTGGCAAAGCCTTCCTAGCAAGTGCACTGAGCCTCCTAGATGACACAGATGCTTAAGTGATGTGAAGCAGGGTATGTTGCTTGTGCGACTGTATTTAATGGAAGTTCTCTTTCTAAAAGTTTTAAGAATTGCTCACCACTAAGTAGTACAAAAATGCCTAATTATCTATTTTCTGGTACAGAGGAAGATGAGAATACAGGGGAAACACGGTACATTAGGGTGGGCCTTTATATTTATGAATAATGGTATAGCATATTTTGTCATTGTGCCTGGATGCAACCAGGATGATACATGGGTGGTGATGGATGTACTTAATTAGGTGTGCCATCATCTACAATGATGATGGCGAGTGTCATCTCTTAGCAACTCCAAATACAGATTTTCTCCAGAGTGATCTGTCCTAACCTGGACCTTCAAGACTTCCAATGGTGCACTCATCATCACTGTAATTGAGTCTATTCTGTCCCCCTTGTTATTGGTTTCTCTCTTTCTCTTTCTTTCCAATTTCCCAACATTATAAACTTCCAAAGAAAGTTAAGAATTCATATAATGTATCCAAAATATAATTCATAGTGCGGCTCGTCATTTGTCAGAATTTCAAATTGACTCAAAAAGATAAAAGAAAAACATTCTCCCACTAATTCAAGGAGGAGTAATGTAGATTATTCTAGTATGAAAACTATCTAAAACAGTGTATCACGTAACCGCACAAGAAGTGTGTGTCTGGAATGAGGGACATTTCACTATGATGAAAAGTCTAACTAAAGTAATACGACCACAAATATTTACCCTTTCCATTTAAACATGAGATCTTCTAAAATTACAGCCTAACCCCAACTCAAGCCCTGGAGTCAACTGCCACCAACACAAGCAGGACTTATTTGGCAAATGCCAGTAGGCAGCATGTGCCCTCTTAAAAAATATTTCAGGCATTTACTCTTTGCCTCAGAAGTCATTCCTTTGCAAAAAAAAAAAAAAAAACCAAACATTTATTCCAATATTTTTCTGCAATGTAATTATGAATTGCAGTTTACATGAATTTTGGGGGGGAAAGTAGCCAGATAAGGTCCTGTTCTGTACTATCCCTATGTAAAGAAATCTAATTTTAAATGTGAGATCCCTTCTATGTTCTGCCTGCCAGCAGTTGCCTGCATATAGCACAGATATCATGGCTGTCCTAAGAGTTCTAGGACAGAGGCAGCCAATACAGTTTCTACCTTATTTCTTATTCTTGCTCACAAACCTCCTCCATCTGTGTGCGAGGACCATGTTCCATTAGCTACTTACCTATGTTTAATTAAACTATCATTTACTCCATTTAATTTTCTGGGTTTCCATGTACCATATACAGTACATATGTTAACTCAGCCTATAACATGCAAGGCAGAAATGTCTTCGTTAATTTGTGATTATGAAATGAATCCAAACAGCTAGGCTAACTTGGTAAACCATGATTAAATTAACCACTGATAAGCAAGTTTTGCATACAAAGCTCACCTACTGCTTTCTACATCACATACATATACAATGACCTACCTAAAAACAAATAGTTTTCCAAAGATTCTTCTATCAGAGAAGCCAGAAGCCAAAATGCCATTTGCAATGTATGAATATTCTTTATTTGTTTAATTTTAGGTTGGTGGAGGGAAGAACCAGCCCTCCAAATCTGGTTTCTCCCATCAGAGTGTTACAATGGTAACACTGCAGTTAATGTGTAGGGCAGTGATGGCGAACCTATGGCACGCGTGCCACAGGTGGCACGCGGAGCCATATTGGCCGGCACGCGAGCTGTTGCCCTAGCTTAGCTCCAGCACGCTTGTGCGCGCCGGCCAGCTGATTTTCGGCTCACACGGAGGCTCTGGGAGGACATTTTCAGCTTCTGGAGGCCTCTGGTGGGGTGGGGGAGGGCATTTTCGCTCTCCCCAGGCTCTAGGGAAGCCTCTGGAGCCTGGGGAGGACGAAAAACAGGCCTAATGGGCCCACCGGAAGTCAGGAAATGGGCCATTTCCAACCTCCAGAGGGGGCCTCCGGGGAGCGGGGGAAGCCGTTTTCACCCTCCCAAAACATTGAATTATGGGTGTGGGCACTCGTGCATGTGCTATAGCGCGCACGCGCGCTCTTTCGGCACCTGAGAAAAAAAAGGTTCGCCATCACTGGTGTAGGGTTTCAGCTTTGTAATACAACATATTAATATGGAACAACTGGATGATTGCCAATGAACAAAGGGGAAGATATTCTGAACAATTTCCTCCTTTGAAACTGTTAACAAAGGCAATACAGCCAAAGATAAGTCACTTAACTAAGTTTTACCTCAGCAATAAAATATAGTTAACATTAATGCACAATCCATGTATTAGCTCCCTATCAAAATACAAACCTCTTGCTGGGGATATTTTATTTTAAAATAAAACGTATTTTAAAAGGCTGGATAATAGACAATTGGAAGCCTGCCCACTGGGTCTAATTTAGGAGAAGGTCTGATAGGGGGAAAGTTCCAGTTGAATCATTGTGCATTATGATTATAATCTCCGATGTGGGAGAAGGAATTCCAATGAAATGAACTGGATTGAAACAGCTGCAAAAGTGGCTAGAGGTATTAGCTCTGCATCAAATGCTTATTCTGGGTTTATTTTTGCCTCTTGCTTTATAGAGCATAACAACTGCATTCAGCAGTGCCCTGGCAAGGAAAGAATAGTCATGAAAAAACTGGCAGCTAATCTAACTTGCTTTTTTACTATTTCATTTTGAGCAAATGCCACTCTGTTAATGGCACAATTATTTCATGGACCAGTTCAACACTGAAATACAGCAACAGAAAGCATTGAATAGTTTTATACAAATCTGTGCCAACCACTCAGGCATTTTTTCAAAGTATCATGTGGTCAAACTGCAAGAGGAATGGATTTGTACTACTTGAATCCAATACTTTTTGGGCTGGACTATAAGAATAGATAAGTATAATGTAATGCTTTTGAGAGAGATAGTTCATACTTGCAAAGCACTGTTTATTTCTTCCTCTCCTTTGTGAGGAGTTTGCAAAATGCCAGCAGCTGCCTTAGCAGGGCAGTCATCCTCAGCAGTGGGAGGAAGACGACTTCAGAAGGTCAGCTCAGGGTGTAGGGGCAGTGGAGAACGCAGGGTGGGGGCAAAAAGGCAGAGACGTGAGGAAGATACGTAGGTGGGTTGGGTGAGTTGAAGCACATTGCTGAGGTCGTAAATGTGAGTGGGCTGCCAAGTACCCAAATTTTGATCACACCACTGTAGGAGCCCTCAACAGCCACGAATTTTGAGGACTGGTAATAACTACCATTCATTCACTATTGTGATTATTAATTAATTAGGGCGTCTTTCGGAAACTTCACAGTAACTTTGAACTGTTGCTGAACAAAGAGTTGTTAAGCAAGGACTTCCTGTATAAGCAGGAGGGATTCTATAAGAAATTTAAAAAATGCCGAGTTCATAATTTGAGTTGGATTTCACCATCTACATGTTGTTCAGAGATGTCATATAAATCTCCTTGAGGCCTTAACTAATTAGAGATTATTTTCTTTTTGGCAGAGAAAAAAATAACATTAGCAGAATATAAAAATGCAAGGGATTCCTCCTACAAACACAGCTTCTTTAGCTACAGATTTAACAGTTATGTTGTTATCTTCTTTAAGATAATCTCCAGCATTCACACAGACGCAAACATAACCAAGAACGTGACCAAGGAAGTATAACTCTTACTGTCCAAGTTCACAGAGACAGGAATTTTGAAAATAGGTTCAACGTATCACTTCACACAAATTAGTGGAAATATACTCTATCCTTCAGGACTCTTTATTAATACAAATGTGCCTTCCTTCAACCCACTCATGCAACTATTTGTTGTACTTTTGGACGTTATCTTAGGTTGCCTTCACTATGTGTTTAGTAAATCTTTTCTAAGTTACTTAAAATTCTAAAATTCAATGGCTATATAGTACATATCCTCGTATTGCTCACATCGTCTTCCTAATATAATCAACCTTCCCCCTTTTTCAATTATCAACGATTTGCCGCCGTTAATAACTTGAAAATTATTGTAATTATTTTATAATAATTTCCAATTTATAAAATAATAAGTATTATAAAAGTATTATAAATGTATCAATAAGAGATCACTATGGCTTTAAAATGGCAATTAGAAAAAAATATTTTCAGTTGAATATTATTTATGATTGTAACACCAGGGCTTTGTCCTGTAACAGTGAAATCAAATTATAGCAATTCTCAGATTTTAAAAACAAAATTGTTTTTAGCAATGTGTAATTTTAAATTACTAGTTTTAGCATGGTATATATATTATAGCTATAATTTTACATTACAGTATTTTCTGCTTCTAAAATGTTTCCCCCTATTAACAAGTCTTACCTCATAGCTTTTATGCAAATTACATTTCAATCTGGTTACCTGCCAAGATATATGTACTAAATCTTAAATCTGTGATATTCATTTTGATTATCATGAAAGGCACCAAATGTTGGTTTGGGCATCTTGAAATTCTAAGTGGAAAATATGATTTTAATGAAACCTTATTACTTTAAATAATATTTAAAAAGCATTTTGCTGCCCTGATCAAGCTTCATTATCTGGCAGTTGCTGACATTTCCTGTATTTTCATCTTTATAAAAGACAAGTTCAATTTGTTTTGTATGTAGTAGATAAATGTAGATAAAAAATAATAGGGGATGCAGACTGGTAGTAGATATTACCTTGCATTCCACATATCAGTATTAAGTAAACAGGTGATTTGTCGAACAATTTCTGTTTCCTTGTGTACAAAATCACTTTTCAGCATAATTCCTATAGGAATTTCTGGAAAGGGATGATGCTAATAGTATTATTAATAAATGGTAACTATTTCATTAAATAGAGTGCAAATTGTAAGTTTAAGTAGCAAAAAACAAGGAAATAACACTGCTTAAAACACCATGTTACCAAACTATATAAAAACAAATTTGTCAGGACTTTGGCTGTTTTCCATTTCCCCTAATTTTCTACCTCAGAATATAGAAAGAGACAAATTGTGGTCCTGAGGGAACCGTTAAACTATCTTCAGAGGTCTCCAACCTTGGCAACTTTACGACTTGTGGACTTCAACTCCCAGAATTCCTCAGCCAGCATGCTCTGGCTGAAGAATTCTGGGAGTTGAAGTCCACAAATCGTAAAGTTTCCAAGGTTGGAGACCCCTGATTCTAGGTTACATAAATAAGCCAAAAAACCCCAAAGCTACTGTATTTATCAGGTACATCAGCTGATGTTTACCTCAGATACACATTTTATTATTCCTACTGCACTTAGCTCTAACCAATACACTGCCATCTTTTGTTCGCGGTCTGAAGAGGAACAATCAAAAGATTCAACTCCATGACACAGAAATGGGGGAGGTGGGGGGAAGGCTTTCTGAATGCCAAAGGGAGACAAAGAGTACATATAATCTTAAATGTGATTGTCTAAAACCAGGCTAAATTAAATCCCATTTATGTTTGTTTACACCAAGAATATTTTTCTCTAAATACCCCTATGAACTGACTCTGCCTAGCAAAATATAGTTTTGACAAAAGCAGAACTTTTGATAGTTAATGCTGGCTAAACTATAAGCCAGCACAAGGACATAGTTCAGTCTTCTTTTTTTCGCCCCTTTTCTTTTCTTTTGTGCCACTGAGTCAGTTTTTCACTCCTGGCGACTGTCTGAATGAGTCCCTGCAGTTTTCTTGGCAAGAATTTTCAGAAGTGATTTCTTCTTACCTCCTTCCTAGGTCTGACAGAGAATGACTGGCCCAAGATCACCCAGCTGGCTTCATGCTACAGGCAGGACTAGAACTGCTACAGAACTATTAACAACTACACAAAATTGTTTTCTATTCCTATTTTTTTTAAAATCAGCAATTACTTTACTATTCAATTTTGGCCTACAGTTCTAATACTTTTCAGATTAATTAAAAAAAACAGAATATTACAACCAATCAGAGGTGGGTTGCTGCTGGTTCGGACTGGTTCTTTAGAACTGGTAGCGGAAATTTGGCGCCACTCGCCAAACCGGCACCGATGATCGGCGGTCCATGCTCCCGAACCGGTCCTCAAGTCGCCGCTGATTGAAAAAAAAAACCTCTGCGCATGCGCAAAGGATTCTGCGCATGCGCAGAGGGTAATTTCCTGGAATTGACACGCGTGCGAGCAAAATGTGCACTTCCGTCGCGATGCGAACCAGTGGGGAAGGTAAGTAGAATCCACCCCTGCAATCAATGTACCAAGATTCCAATCTGCTTTTCATTTTTTTCAAATAAATACTGAATAACCAATGCACTATAGCAAATGCCACATTGTTGAGCTCCACAACTTAAATGAACTGCAACTGACCAATAAACCTATATAGATAGTCCTTGACTTACCACCACAGTTGAGCCCAAAATTTCTGTTGTTAAGTGAGACATTTGTTGTGATTTTTACCCCATTTTATGACATTTCCTGTCACAGTTGAATCACTGCAGTTGTTAAGTTAGTAACCTGGTTGCTAAGTGAATCTGGCTTCCCCATTGACTTTGCTTATCAGGAGATCGCAAAAGGTGATTACATGACCCTGGGACACAGCAACTGTCATAAATATAAACCAGTTGCTAACATCTGAATTTTGATCACGTGATCACGGGGATGCTGCAAAGGTCATAACTATGAAAAATGGTCATAAGTCACATTTTTCAGTGCCGTTGTAACTTTGGTCACTAAATGAACTGTTGTAAGTCGAGTACCAAAGTCAATATTTAATGTCATCTTTATACAGTAAAAAAATGAATTACTTATCAGAAGGGAAAGACTTAGGCTAAGGCTATTATCTTTATTCCTGTATTAAGTCATCAAAGGCAATGAGAAGATGAATTTAAGAATTCATTGTAGCCATGACTATTTGGCCAGTTTGAATTTCACAAAAAATATTTTGTGATCCCCCCCCCCTATATTTAAGCATCTTAAAAAGAATCAAAACCAAACCGCCACCACATTGTGGCATCTCAATTACCCCCTCCAAACTATGTACATTCCCATTAAGTTGGTGATTAAAACTTCTATACCATTTTATTTTTACATTTGATAAAATATGAATTTTGGCTTCACCTGAGGTTGGTCTTACATTTTGATTCTTGACATGTTTATGATGATCGTTCCAGAATTATTCAAGGCAGCTCTTGTAAAAAGACTTTTTCTTCTCCCATAATATAAATATTCTGTGCATTAAGCAACATCAACTAAGAATGGTATCCATAGTTGGTGGTAGGGATGACCTAAAATCTGCTTGTTGCAGTCTTCCATCCTCACCTTCATGGAATTCTGATTCATACAAGTTCAAAGTAGCCGGGCTATTTGCAGGAATTGTTTCCTGTAATTCCTTCTTTTCCTAGGTGTCAACATTAGACTTAATAATGGCTGGGTGATTAAGTGTCTAGTATTTCTGCCATGCTCATTCCTCTTCTTCATTCTGTTCTTATCACTCAAGTCACATGGATGAACAATTATAGAATTTATTCATGTGGGCTTAAGAAAAATCTTGATGAAAATGTCTTCCCACTAAAAGTATGGCAAAATTCCCATGAGCTCCACTGGGAACGTAAGTAAAATAGACAAAAGCCACAAGGAATTTTCTTTAGCTCAGTAATCCACACCAAATGCAACACTGATCTATTTTTAAGCACATTTTAAAACTATTTCTGTGCCTGATAGAAACAAATAAATTTTTTTAACAAGCACAGTATTTATTGGCACTGATATGCCAATGTAATTTTGTACACAAGCAATCTTCAATAACATTTTTCTACTATCCTCAAGCTATTTTTCAACAGGAGTTATTATAAATCACTATAACATAATTTATTAAAATTAGAGGCTCAGTCTGATTATCAACATACAATTACAAAATAAGACCAAAAGTCACAAAAAATGGCAGAACTCTATGATGAGATTCCTTAATTAAAATGCAATTAACTTCTCTTTATGCTCTAAAGTTTGAACATGCTGTGCATCTATCAAATAATCCAGAAGCAGAGAGAAAGTTGACATTGTAATATGACACAAAGTAGGTTGCATATATTAAGCATAACATACCGGCTTGTGGCTCAGTGCATGAATATAGTCACTAAGAGCGTCAAAACTGTATTTTTTCTGAGTGGGAACGGTTTAGATGTAGCGCAGATACACCCAGCTTAATGATGAATGATGAACCAAGAATACCCAAGATGAAGTTGCGTACCTTAAAAAAGATATGCTTCCTGGAACTTTTTCAGATGTGAACTGCATGGTCATGTTTACATTTTTACTAAAACAGATATGTACAAAATCGAGAAAATCTTGCAATTAAAATGTCTGCCTAAATCAGCCCATGATGATGCAATTAATATTCTGTAAATCTGAACTGTTATAATAGCTAAAAGTTTTACATTGCAATCCCATTATTAACATAACTGGTGAACATATGGACATTTTTAGGGGAAAAGCAGGAAAGACTGCTAGAAGCAAAAAAAAAAAAAAAAAAGCATAAGGTCATCTTCCCCAGCTATTAAGAGATAAACCTAACCATCTCCCAAAAGCGTTTGAAGGAATTTATGCAACATGAGTAGATTTATGATCAACAACATATTTTTGTACTGTTTATTACAAGGCGGATATTCCTGGTTTTTCTGGGCCATGTGGTTCCTGAAGATACGATGGATATCTTCTTTAGGAATCCCACACATGACAGCTGCACTAAGTCAATTTATGTGAGCCTTAAACAGCATTCCAGGCTGCAGCTCAAATATTGACAACTAATAGTAATGCTGTAGCTATAACCAAAAAATAGTGTTAATTTTTAAAAATGCAGCAATCTTGAAAATATAATTAAAATTGTAAGTCTGTTTTTCCATTTTTAAATTATGTTAAACTAGCAAAGCAGAATGTTTGTTTATTGTAGGTGTACTAATTATCTTTAAGAAAATGCCTTAAATTATTAAGAATGTTTCCATACATATTCATTTACTGACCCTCACTTCTCTCTCTCTCTCTCTCATTTCCGAGGCCACTTACAATAAAATATTAACATAAGGCCAAACTAGTAACTATGCTTGTCTATCATGTTAATCTACTTGAATTCTTTGAATTTTCTTTAACACGATTATTTAATAAATGATTGCAAAGCTCAAGTTTGAAATCAATTTAAATGACATTTTTAGGAACTTTCATATACAGTTGTCCTTCAGTATGTTGATTAGTTAATGCACTAATCTTTCCCAATTTGGTGCCCTCCAGAATATAGAATGGATGTCAAGTAGCTGCAATAGTCCTAACACTTCTGTAATTGGTTGGAAAACACTATTCAGTGCATTTGTATCTTTTTTATGTAGATAATTTTTACTGAAGAAATTTTTAACAAAATAAAAGCATGCCAATCTTGAAAATAAACAAAAATGAAGAAAGAAAATAGAAAAAAGAAAAGATTGTAAAGAAGCCACTTCCAATCTTTTAGACAGCGATCATTAATGCATTTATATTTTATCCTCTCTCTTTAAGGTTACATTACAATTTCCTTCTACCATAAGATACTCTTCTGTGCATTTGTATCTTATCTCATTTGACATTCCTTGGAAGTTCAGGGCCATTTATACTGATTTATTTGTACTCTGCATTCTTACTCTGGCAGTCACTTAACACAGCTAAACAAAAACTGAAAAAAAGAATATAAAAATGAAAAATAGATGAAACTATTAAAATTACTAAAGTAGTCTAACAAACTTATCTAGCCCTGAAAAACAGATTAATCATTTCAGATTTCCTAAATGCTGAGAGAGTAAGAGCCAAACAATTCCCCAAGAAATGTATTCCATAGCCTGGGAACATGATTAGAGAAGGCCAGACTCCCACACACCACAAAGGCAAGCTTCTGATAGTAGAAACATATTCAAAAGAGCCTCCCCTGAAGCTCCTAACAACTGAACAAGTCGAAAGCAGGAGATGCAATCCATTGGAAAGGCCCTAAGCCACAGAGCCGTTAAAGGTCACTAAGCCACGGAGCCTTTAAAGGGCAATACCAACTGGTTAAATTCTGCCCAACAGGCAATCAATTATCAATGCCCAACTTTCAGCAGAGGCATCATATGACCCTCCTATCTTGCAAAAGTCAAAAGCTCAGCTGCCAGAATTTGCATCAACTGCATTTCCAGATACTTTTCAAGGATAGCACACTGCTTCAATACAAGAAGGAATCTTTGATTAGACCGAGCAATCAGCCTGTGTTACAAGTACTATATCTTAACAGAACCAGGGAATGCCTATATAATCTCTCTCAAAAGAAAGTGTAATTTTAGTTTCAAACATGTGATGTCTCAATAATGTTTAGTCTCAGCGATGTAGTTATCTCTTGATTAGGTCTCACTTATGTGCATTACTTAAGGCTACTATGTCAATCTGCAAAACTATACCACACCTAGTTAAATGGTGAACCTCAATCAACCTGACAGGAATTTTAAAAGTTATCATCGGTTGTCATTCCAGAGAGGAATCCCAAACAAGAAGATACCATGATGACTTTTAAAGAGTTGCAACATGCCAGGAGATACTGGATCCTGACTGATAGCTCTTGCAAAGTAACTGCTAATGTAAAGAAACCAAGAGAGTCAACAGCTGGAAGGAGGTAACAGCTGTGGATTATTATCAGCAGCACCACCACTAAGGTCACTCAGGCAATCAGCAGTTTTGCACCCATGCCGGAATACAGTTAGTCCTTGACTTAGAACAGTTCATTTAGTGACCATTTGAAGTTACAACGGCCCTGAAAAAAGTGACTTATGACCATTTCCCACACTTATAATCGTTGCAGCATTCCCCCGGTCACAGCATCAAAACTCAGATGCTTGTCAACCAGCTCATATTTTTGACAGTTGCAATGTCTCAAGGTCATGTGATCACCGTTTGTGACATTCTGACAAGCTAAGTCAATGGGGAAGCCAGATTCACTTAACAACCATGTAGTGATTCCCTTAAAAACTTTGGCAAGAAAGGTCGTAAAATGGGGCAAAATTCATTTCACAATCATCTTGCTTAGCAACAGAAATTTTGGCCTCAATTGTGGTTGTACATCAAGGACTACCTGTAGTCATTTTAAATAACCCTGCTGAAAATAAAAATGCCTAACTGATGTTCCTGAAAAAGAGTTGAGTTTTTGCAAGTCCCAACTACAGCTCCAAAATAGTTTTGTATTATTGCAAATAACATTGCTAGTAAAGCTAAGCAGCAATCCATAGGGGTTTTTTTCTCTTCAGAAGCCATTACTGATCATACTAGCTAAGAGGGTGTCGAACACAAGCAACCCAATGATTCAGCCTGACAATCATGAGCTCATAAAAGGAAATGACTTACCAGTGAGTACACTGCACAATTGGGACTATAAAGTGCACAAGATCAATACACATAGAAACCAGAGTTCAATAATGATCTTGGTACTGCATACTACTTGTTTAACAACTTTATTAAATGGAATTAGCCTTTTTTTACTTTTCAGATGATGCAGCCTATTCCAGCTTTCATGTGATTCCCAAGTGTACAGCAGTTCCTCCTCTCCTAAGCAGAGATCAAAAGAGGATGCAGCCAGCCACAGAAGATGAAACAGCCAATTCTTTCTCACGTACAACTGTTAAGTTCTATTTCTGGCGTGGAATATTATGGCCCAAATCAACTATTCCAGAAAATGGAGACGTGTAATGATAGTGTTACTTCCCAAAAGATTAATAAAAACTCAATCTGTGTAGAAAAAAGTACTAAGAAGGAATATAACATAATTTGCACTGTTGCAGCAAAATGTAATGAAAATAAAACCTTGATTTTAAAAAAAGCAATAAAAAGGCCTTGATATATTATTTTCTAGAAAACAATATTCTTCAGAGCTGAAGAAACTTCTTGGATAAGAAGTGAAATGCCCTTAAGAAAAACAAAGTCCAGTTGCCTTTTGAAAAAACACTTTTGGGATAGAAAAGAATGTGTTACAAATTTCCACGTAAGAAATATGATTCATTAACAGTAAAATAAAATCCATTGTACTACAATACAAAATACTGTGAAATATTATGCACCTGCATTTAAAAAAAATAAACTATTAAAATACAAAGGGAAGAAAACTAGGAATAATGGCCATTATGAAAGTTTCGCATTTTTAGCAAAAGGCAATGCAGTGTTTGTCATGGAAATATATTCAATACAGATTGGAATAATTTCTTTAAACTAAAATAGAACCAGATAAAATGAAAGGAAATGGGAAGGTAGGCTTCTTTATCCTTTAGCATTTACTGAAACACAGATGATCCATAAATAAGGTAATTATATTATATTCAAGGATCAATCAAACCTGGACCATTTAATACAAAAAGATAAGCCAACTTCTGGCATTTAGCAAAAACATCCATCCAACAGCAGTTTCCAGGCACCTTAAGGTAAAAAAGATCATGAATTAGTTTTTATCTAAATTCTACTATGATAAAAGAATGAATAAAAACTCAATTACTAGGTTCAGGCTGAAAGTAAAACCATATGGGCAATCTGCTAACTCACAATTCTAGTATTTGAAGAGTAACACTACAGAAAAGAAAGACACCAGATTTACGTCTATATAGCTTTGTATCAAAATAGTGGATAAAAGGACCAGCAAGGGGAATTTCAAATGCATTTTATGGAATTTCCTTGAAACTATTCTGCAGCCATTTTTAGTATCTCATTGCATTTTACTTCAATCCAAACTTGCAAGAAACCAAACAGCACTCCAAAACCATCTTTTTTAGCATACTGGCCCTTTTTCAATTCCACTTTTGCCAATTCCTACTTCAAGGGACTCATCAAATCCATTGGCACCTGTCAGCCAAACTAAAGGCTGATTCTTTGTGTGAAATTAAATTTTAATTAAGTAGCTTTATATATCTTTAACCTTAGACTGTCTACAGTCGACCTCTCCCCATTTTTAAGAGGTCTATAAGGGGCGTGCATAAGCGCACCACTGTGCCTACCGTCCCTGTCCTACTGTCCTCTTTTATCGTTACTTTTTACTTATGTTTATACAAACTACTACTATTCTATACATGTTTGACAAATAAATAAAATAAAATATCTGGACTTTTTCCCCAATTGCATCAACCAAATGTAAAATATTTTAGCATTGGTGGAAAGGAATGTACTGTATGGCATTTTATATTGAAATAATCAGGCCGCATTACATCTTGTGGTTGTTGAAAATGAAACAATTATAAAAACAGCTATTGATCAAGGGATTCTATGCAGCTTTCATTACTACACATTGGGTTGGGCATAAATCAGTCATTGGAGGCAAAATGTATCACAAAGATTTCCCAGATACCATGAAATGTTCTTTATTATATCAAGACAGACCCAGATTTCTTCCAAAAGTACTAAATGAACTCATTTCTGAATGCAAGCAGCTTTCCTGCATTCAGGATAAATATAGTAGGGACAATTTACACATTAGTTGGGTTCACATTAACATGATTGTCGCTCAGCATGTTACTTAAACTCAATAGTCATTATTTATAAAATATTGTTTACAAATAAACAGATTACCACATATGAGTCAATATTTTTATTAAACAGTCTCTGTTTAAACAAATCATAACTTAGCACTTGTGAATAACATCCCTATAATCCCAGGAATGAAACTTTGAAAACAGTCTTCAAATCTCATTAAGGATATAAAATATCACCTTTACTATATCACCTTCTGTTTGTTCTACAGGTAGACTTCTGCTCTAGGGGAAAAAAGAGTTTAATCTCACTTTATTGGAGTAATTCTATGCTGTACTTGACATCCTGATTATGAAGTTGCCTGATCATTATTAGAACTTCTTGCCATCCAGAATAAAAGCAATTTATCTTTCCTAGCCATTTCCTTGACTCTTTCCTGCTAGTTCCTGTTCAAGTTCTAAAGAAATATTTTATTGTCAAACTTGGTTGAAACTCTGACACCACAATACAAATACAGACTCTTTCAGTTCCTAATTTGAAGAAAACCATAATTTCTCATTATGGATGGTCCTCAACTTACAACCATAATTGAGGCCAGAATTACTCTTCTAAGTCATTGCAGTTGTAAATTGAGGCATAATGTGAATGGGCCTCAATTTTCAGCAATTTTTGTAATGGTTATTAAGCAAATGCCATGGTCATTAAGAAAACTCTGTATTTTTGGTAGGAAACTGGAAGTAAATGCCTGAAAACAGCAAAACACACACACACATACACACACAAGTCGTGTGACCACAGGATACTGCTAAGAGCTGTAAAGGTGAGCTGGTTGCTAAGCACCCAAAATGTGGTCACATGACGAGGGGTTATGGTCATCATAACTTCAAAATTATGTTGTAAATAGCTTTGGAAGGGGGGGGGGGTTCCTGTCATAATTTTGGTCACTAAGCGACTGGTTGTAAGTCAAGGACTAGTACATCCTAGGGGTGAAATCCAGCAGGTTCCGACAGGTTCTGGAGAACCGGTAGTGGAAATTTTGAGTAGTCCGGAGAACCGGCAAATACCACCTCTGGCTGGCCCCAGAGTGGGGTGGGAATGGAGATTTTGCAATATCCTTCCCCCAGGAGTGGGGTGGGAATGGAGATTTTGCAATATCCTTCCCCCAGGAGTGGGGTGGGAATGGAGATTTTGCAATATCCTTCCCCCAGGAGTGGGGTGGGAATGGAGATTTTGCAGTATCATTCTCCTGCCACGCCCACCAAGCCACGCCCACAGAAACGGTAATTTAAAAAATTGGATTTCACCACTTACATCCTAAGATAGCACAGCAAACATAAATCACGGTTGCTGGTTCAGGTAAAATATGATTAGTTTTGGCAAAATGTCAAGTTTCTGGACCACCATGTACCATCAATCATGAATCAAGCAAAGTTTTTATTTATTTGTTTGTTTGTTTTCCCAACTTTTATTATATTTACAAATAATTCATAGTGGCAAACATAGTTTCTTCTTCCTATTTTCCTCACAACAATCCTATGAGGTGGGTTCAGCTCAGAAAGAGAGTCACCCAGCTGGCTTTCATGGCTAAGGCAGGATAGAACTCACCATAGTCTTCTGGTTCCTAAGCCTGGTGCCTTAAGCACTAGACTAAACTCGGTCTTTTTTTTTGTCTTTGATTATCTAGCTTAGTACCATAGTTACCTATGGTATGCGTGCCAGAGATGGCACGCAGCGCCCTCTCTGATAGCACGCAAGCCGTCATCCCAGCTCAGCTCCGTCGTGTAAACGTGAGGCGCCTCATGATAGCAAGCTGATTTTTGTGTGTCTGCCAGGCATGCTCGGGGGGTTGCGTGTGCATGCGCTGGGGCAGGGAGCATGGGGAGGGTGCACGTGCGCGGGAGTCGCGCGTGCATATGCAGGGGTGGGGGAGCATGGGGGACACACGCGCATGCACAGGGGAGCGGGGCACACGGGGGGGTTGCATGCGCATTGCATTATGGGTGCGGGCAGGTGGGCGCGCTTTCAGCACACGGCGACAAAAAGGTTAGCCACCACTGATCTAGCTAAAAAAAAGTATAGTCTTTCCCCAGCAGTACATGAATTGTATGTCAGTCTAAACTGATAAAATTGAGCATCTCCTGTTCACTATCTTTGTTTACGGAGAGTTTTTCACCCCAGGTGCACCATATTGCCTTCCTAATATAGTAGCTTCCTTTACACTTAAAATAACTACAACATGGAGAGAAGTAAGTAGTGGAAGGTTCCGTCTTAGGCCCAATACTCTTCAATATATTCATAAACGACTTAGATAAGGGAATAGAAGGGGAACTTACCAAATTTGCAGATGATACTAAGCTGGCAGGAATAGCTAACACCCTAGAAGATAGGCTCAAGATCCAGATGGATCTTGACAGACTTGAACACTGGTCCCTATCTAACAAAATGAAATTCAATGTAGAGAAAAGTAAAGTCCTACACTTAGGTAAGAAAAACCAAAAGTATACATATAAACTGGGTGAAACCAGACTTAATAGCAGTGACTGTGAGAGGGATCTTGGAGTCCTAGTGGACAACCAGCTAAATATGAGCCAGCACTGTACAGCGGCAGCCAAACAAGCCAATGTAATCCTAAATTGCATTAACAGAGGGATACAATCTAGATCTAGTGAAGTACTAATACCACTCTATAAAGCCTTAGTTAGACCACACCTAGAGTACTGCATCCAGTTTTGGTCACCACACTATAAAAAAGATGTTGAGACTCTAGAAAAAGTACAGAGGAGAGCAACCAGGATGATTAGGGGACTGGAAACTAAAACACACTGTATGAAGAACGTTTACAGGAATTGGGCATGGCTAGTATAGTGAAGAGAAGGACTAGGGGAGACATGACAGCAGTCTTCCAATACTTGAGGGGCTGCCACAGAGAGGAGGGGGTCAAGCTATTTTCCAAAGCATCTGAAGGCCAGACAAGGAATAATGGATGGAAACTGATCAAGGAGCTATTCAACCTGGAAATAAGGAGGGACTTTCTGATAGTGAGAACGATCAACCAGTGGAACAACTTGCCTTTGGAAGTTGTGGGAGCTTCAACACTTGAGACTTTCAAGAAGAGATTGGACTGCCATTTCTTGGAAATGGTGTAGGGTCTCCTGCTTGAGCGGGGGGTTGAACTAGATGACCTACAACAGTGATGATGAACCTTTTTTGGTTCACATGCCAAAAGGGTGTGCTAGCGCGCACATGCCTACACCCATTCCCTCCCCCCCACACATACCCCCTGTGCTGTCCCCTGCGCATGTGCACAACCCCCCTCTACCCCACACATGCGTACAGGCCTCACTGAAGCCTGGGACGGTGAAAAAACGGCCCAACGGGCAAACCGGAAGTTCGGAAAAACGGACTTCCAGTTTGCCCGTTGTGCTGTTTTCCGCACTCCGGAGGCTTCAGGGAAGCTTCTGGAAGCCCCGGAGTGCGAAAAACAGCACACCGGGAAAACCGGAAGTCCATTTTTCTGAACTTCCGGTTTGCCCGTTGGGCCGTTTTTCGCACTCCGGGGCTTCAGGAAGCTTCCCTGAGGCCTCCGGACTGCGAAAAACAGCACAATGGGCAAACCAGAAGCCCGTTTTTCCAAACTTCCGGTTTGCCTGTTGGGCCGTTTTTTTGCACTCCAGGGCTTCAGAAAGCTTCCCTGAACCCTCCGGAGTGCGAAACGGCCTTCCCCAAGGCCGAAAATCAGTTGGCCAGTGCACACATGCGCACTGGAGCTGACCAGGGGCGGGCTCCTAATTTTTTTACTACCACTCTGTGGGCGTGGCTTATTTCGTGGGTGTGGCTTGCCAGCCATGTGACCGAGTGGGCGTGGGCCTCGGGAGCTTGGCAGCAGCCGGAGAAGTGGGGGGCATTGCCCACCCACAATGCAGCCCCCCGCAGCGGGAGCAGCAAGACCGCGGCAGTGGTTCTACTAGGAGGCTCCATCCGGCCTGAATGCTTCTCCCCATTTGATGATCCTAGGCTCCTGCCACCCGTTCACCCTCCCCTCAGCAGCTCGAGAAGCCTTGAACGTGCAAAAATGCCTAGGATCATCACCGCGCATTCGTGGCTTCTCAGACTGCTGAAGGGAGGGGAACTGAGATAGGTCCTGCCGCCCGTTCTTTCAGCATCTCACACGCTCCCTCAGCCATCCTCCCCTGCTTGGACTCACTGTGGGGTAGGAAGGCAGCGCATGTGCAGTGCCAGAAGCTCGGCTTCTGGGCATGCGCAGAAGAAAATTTTTTTAAAAAAATAATTTAAAAAAAATGGCGGTGCCCAGGCACCGGCAACCGAGCGCACCGGTACTGTGACGTCACCAGCAGGCCACTACCGGTGCTATAGAGTGGACCGCACCTGTAGGAACCCACCACTGGAGCTGACATAGGGCAACACCTCACGTGCCCTCCGATATGGCTCTGCGTTCGCCATCACTGACCTACAAGGTCCCTTCCAACGCTGTTAATCTGTTAAAATAACATTTTCAATAATTCCAGTATCTGCTCACACTGCCTGCATATATTTTTTAAGGGTTGAAAAAGCTAACCAAGTCTGACTTGGTTAATGCTGGATAGGAGATTACTAGAGAATACCGGCGCTCAATGTTAGACTGGGAAGCATCCTGGAGGAAAGCAGCAGCAATCCCCATTGCCTGGCAACAACTGCCTGGCAACCCCCATGAAATAATCAGGAGCTGAGTTCAATATCCACACTACTTTTTTCTTCCCTTTGACAGTCCTGCATTTTACAGCTCCCTACCCCACTTTCCTTGCTAGCTACCACATTTCTGCTGGCATACTGTATCTATTTCTATTCATAATAGTTATCCTTTTCAATATGATTTTTAAAAAATCAGTAAGATCAAAATGAAAATGATAGGATCGCTTTTTTGGTAACCCCCATCAAGCTGAGCAGCTACATTTCAAACTAATGGCCACAATACAAAATATTTATTACATTAATTCATTAGATTAATTATGATGAACCAATTTCAGAAATCAGTGGCATAAAAATTCAATACATTATTTATTATATTTGGCTTTTCTAGAGCAGCAGAGCACAAAGTTGATTCCATATTGCCAAAATCAGCATCAGAAGAGTCTGACACCCCACCCCCATTGCATCAATTACATTAGATAGCGGCAGATGAATACATTTCACATATGCAGACTGTACTTTTACCAATCTGCAACTGTTAAAATCCCCTTGAAAAAATCATTATCCAGATAATTCACCTGCCTAAAATCCCCTCCAGCATATTCCATCCCTTTCATCTTAAATGGAGCATGACATCAAATGCATAGGTGGCTTTCTATATATCATTATTAAAGCTGAAACAAGGCTTCTCAGTAGCATGATCTCTTTCAGCACTGTTTAATAGCTTAGGACATCTGTTGCAGGAAGGAGTTAAACAGGGCTGATTTCCCAGGAACCAATTTGCAAACCATTCTGTCCCCACTTTGGTTTTACGGCCTGCTGTACTAATTTATTTTTCAGTCATTATGAGGCAAGACTTTGGAGAACTGGGATACAGGAGATTTGGAACACCTTACTTTCTAGATCTACTCCACAAAATGACTTTTATATAATACTATCAAAATAACAACAGAAGCTGTCACTCAACAGCTCCAGTATGAGGCTTTCAAACTTCATATTACTATCCCAATGTTGATGGAAAATATAGAAGCCTTTAGCAAAATAGCAGGATACTCTAGCCAAAGAATTTGCTGCGAATAAGTTACCCATCCATTTAAGGAATATCAATTCCCCATTTGTACCGAATCTATTAAATATTTAGATGTCTATATGACAAAGGATATAGAAACATGTATTATAAATGCACTATAGAGATTTCTTCAAAAATCGATAGATGTGAGTCATTCAATTTCACCCTCTGAGGAAAAGTAAATGCTTTCAAAAATGAGTGTTATTCCCAGATTAATCTAAAAGGAATTCCAGTTCATATATCTTGAAAGTATTTTCAGAAAATGTAAACCTTTACTAAAAAAAAATTCTCTGGAGTTCAATTTTGAAAATATTTTCATAGAAGATATAATAATTGGTGTTAATTTTCCAATTTGGGCAACTTTGGAAAATACAGATATAGCTCCTCTGCCTTGGATGGACAGTGTTAGGATCTAAATATTCTAAATAAATAACTCAAGGCATATCCAACACACCTTCCTCCTATTTTCCCCACAACCTTGTGTTGAGGTGGGCTGAGACAGAATGACCAGAATGACTGGCCCAATGTCACCAGCCAGTTTTCAAGGCTAAGGCAGGACTACAACGCAAGGTGTTCAGCTTTCTAGCCTGGTGCCTTCAATGCTAGACCAAAGTGTCTCTATATTGTCTATAACAGTGGTTCCCAACCTGTGGTACGTGTACCACTAGTGGTACGCGAGGGCCTTCCAGGTGGTACGCAAACACTTTCGGGGTCATGAACGATTTTTAGTTAGTTATTTTTTACTTCACAAAAATGTTTACTGCCTAACACAAGATAATCTGGCAACGATTTGCAACTGTTGCCACACGCCACCCACCTGGTCCCAGCCGCCCGAGAATCCAGTTGCTGGATGCGCGGGGCCAAAAAAGGAACGGTGACTGTTCTGAACTCTATGGAAATAAAGTGATATCTGATCGAATTTAGTTTCTCTGGAACCAGGTGGTACGCGGCGACTGTACGGGACCTCCAAGTGGTACTCGATCACAAAAAGGTTGGGAACTACTGGTCTATAAGAATATCTTAACTTCTATATCAAGAGTGTCGATGGACCTCAAATTACAGTTTAAATAACAAAAATAATATTCAGAATTTATTGGACTCCATTATGTTTGTACAGAAAAGCAATGTTAAAATTGGCATTTTATTGGGGATATAATAAGGATAATGCTTCTTTAAAACACACGTTTTAGAATGCTCTATATTTACCAAGTTTGGAGAGAAAGTTGTGATTTATAAATACCACTGTGTGACAAAAGCTAAAATTTTAATAGGATTATCTTTTGTAACTAGTACATGAAATTTGAGAATCAGATAATGTAAATGGATGTTCTATATGCCCTTACTGTGGCTAAAAGATTGATACTGCAGCACTGAAAGATAAATTCATGGCTCCATTTATTTAATGGATTGAAGACCTGACTGCACTTGCCACTTAAGAGCGGATTGCCCATAGACATAGAAATTGTATAGACAAGTAGAATGAAATATGGGACTTTTTCATAACAATGCAGTGGGTTAAAAAAGATTGTTGTATAAATCCATATGTACATGTATTAAAATATATATGTATTTAAATAATATTTGCATTTAGACAAGTATATATAGAATTGTAACTATTATTACAATGGCACATTATATTTTCTTTTTTTAATCGTTCTTTCACTTTTTGTGAAAAAAAGTGCACTATGGGGTTTTTTTCCTCTTGGATAATGTATATATAACCGTTACTATTACTTTTGTGTTTTTTTTCTTTGTGTAATTTAAAAAGCAATAAAAACAAGCTGTATGGTGCTTTGGCTTGAAAAACACCAAGGCTTCAATCCTATACATAGCTGTCAATTAAGTATGGTGAATTCAGGTTCAGGATTTTATAGTAACGTACTCAAAAGCAATGATTCTCAATACAGATTAATAAAATTCATCATTTAAGGAATGAAATATTTCCTTTGCAATTACCAAACAGAAAATTATTCAGGACAACCCAGTCATGCTACTTGGAATTAAATGGGGTAGTTTCAGGGCTAGACCATCTCCAGAACACCTCACAGCGCCCCCAATTCCGAAGATTTACTTCTGGAACTGCCAAAAACGCCCCAAAATGGCATGGAATAGAGAAAAATGGAACATTCCTCAGAATTTTCTGTTTTCCAATCAACAAATTTGATTTTACCTCTCCCTAGATAAAAACATTGTATGCTGCAATTCATCAATTATTTTCTTAAAAACTGGCATCATTTTGGAAATAAGAACCCAGTTTTTTGTAATCCAAGAACAGTTTTACAGGCCTTCTGTTATTTATCACGTATAGCTAGCATACAGATGTAAAATTTCTGGAAATTTTGAAGCTCGGGAAAAAAATCGGTTTTAAGACTTGTAGACTTCAACTCCCAGAGTTCCTCAGCAAAGCAAAGCTGGCTGAGGAATTCTGGGAGTTGAAGTCCACAAGACTTAAAGTTGCTGAGGTTAGAGACCCCTGAGTGTCCTAGCCGGTTTCTGTGCCTATAAACTCATGGTTTTTCCTGGTTTCTAATCTAGCATTTTCATACCTACACTAAACAGACTTTCTAATATTCCTCTAAGGGCCTTTCATATTTTTAAAACGATGTTCAGGCAAGTATTTCTATCTTAAATTTTACATAAAACCCATTGAAAATGCTAGCATGACTTTATCAGTTTGGTTTTCTCCACAGTTCCCAAGCATACACATCAAACACCTGAACAATCTGAGCTGCTGGAAACTTTTAATTGAATATTTACAATTTAAAAAAAATAAAATGTATATCAGCTACTTCAAACTGAGCCAGCACGCAAGCCATGCCTCCTTATGTTTGCTGACCGAGCATCAGTTTAAATTACATAGGACAGAGTGCTAAAAGGTCTCTGTCGGTCTAGCGTTTCTGAAAACAGGAGCAAATGTCAGAGTAATGGCATTAAGCAGAATGTCACACTGTTATATTCCACGTCTATAGTAGCAACCTGTTTTCAAAACCCTACCCCTTTTTTGTGTTTTTTTAATCTGTGTAAGGCAACTTGTATTTTTATATTAATTATTTTTAAGGTTAATCTTATATATAAATGTCCCTAATGCAAGCTTGACAGGTTATTAGCTGAAAGCTACTCAGTACAGTTAGGTTGCAAACTCAGCAGTCGGTCACCTGAGGCTCTTGGCCTAATTGTCTGCAGCTCTCAACCCAATTTTAAAATCCTCTGGCAGAAGCTTTCTGTTTATGCTGTGCAGCCAGTGACCAACAGAATGGACATCTTGCACACAACTTTGAAAGGCGATTTGCTGTTTTTGGTTAAGGTACTGGACTAGAAAGGGGAGACTGTGACTTGTAGGCCTCCCTTAGACCAGTGTTTCCCAACCTTGGCAACTTGAAGATGTCTGGACTTCAACTCCCAGAATTCCCCAGCCAGCAAATGCTGGCTGGGGAATTCTGGGAGTTGAAGTCCAGACATCTTCAAGTTGCCAAGGTTGGGAAACACTGCCTTAGACATGAAAGCTGGTGATTTTGGACCTCTCACAAGGTGATGTGGAGGCAGGAGTCTTATTATGTACACCCAGTGGAGTTGTGTAAAATGAAAACACGGTTTAAATCAAATAAATATATATTTGGTTTTGACTCTCATTTCAGACCTTAGCGAATTATTCCTGTAATACAGCCCGTCACCAAAAAGAAAGTGCTACCTACCCTTCCCTTTAAATAAAATAAAATGTAGTGCTGGGTCTAAATGTTAGAAAATAAGGAGAAGCAAAGCATCAATAAGGCTTGGTTGGATTTCAAAACTGAGTTGTGTTTTATTTCATATGCCCTATTTTTACTGGTAGATAAGGAAGCCGAGTAGATAGAGCAAATGCCTGGGATTACAGGTAGTCCTTGACTTACAACCACAATTAGTTGTTAAATGACTTTTGCCCCATTTTACAAAATTTCTTGCCAGTTAAGTGAATCACTGAAATTGCTAGTAACTTGGTTAAGTGAATCTAACTTCCCCACTGGCTTGCTTGTCAAAAGTTCATAAAAGGTGATCACATGACTTTGGGACAATGCAACTGTCATAATAATAAATGCCAGTTCCAATTTTGATCCTGTGACCATGGGGTACTTCCACAGTCGTAAGTGTGGAAAAACAGTCATTAAGTCACTTTTGCCATTGTAACTTCGAACCGTCACTAAACGAATGGTTGTAAATCGAGGACTACCTGTACTTTTTGAGGCAAATGCTTCTGAGTTTAGTTTGTAGTGAGAAAAAAAACCCCATTTAAATTAAAAACTAGGGAGATAATATAGATGCAACAAAGCATCTTTTACTGGTATGCACAGACTAGAGTGAGTGTTGGGCTCCTCGCTAAAGAGCCATAGAAGAGTCCAGAACAAAGCAAGGTTACAAGATATATATGTTTGTTACACTACATAGGGAAGATAAAGAAAATATTGTAAATTATAGTGTGACCTTTACACTGGAATGTCTTTGATTAAACATTGAGGGTGACCTTGGCCGGTGCCCCTGCATTCCTCCATATACAATCGGGGTTCTATCCTGCCCAATGCTATCATTCACTTCTGTAAACAATAGCGTTCACTGTGTTCCATATGCTTCCTCCTTTCACACCATTCTGTTCATACTCTAAGGGCAGCAGTTTGGTTTCCGTTATCTGTCTACATTCCAAAGTCACAGCTCTAGCCTTTTGTTTCTGTGTGGGATTTTACTACAATCCTGCTTTCATTAATGCATAAGCCATTTCTAAATACGGTAGTGAATAAAATCCTAATTACATTAAATATACATGTAAAAGAGTGTTGGGCTTACCTGATATGCCTACAGGGTCCAGATCTGTAACAGACAAACTATCCTGAGGGGCTCATGATCAATAAGAGCCTGATGCCACTCTGTTTATTTCAGGAAGTGCAAAATGAACAGGTTCCATAACAAGAGGACACAGACGTTATACAGATACATGTCGAAAGTACAAAAATGTTAACAGTAAGTCCACGGGAAAGAAACCCTTTCATCTATTTCTTATTAGAAATATATGAACATAATTTGTATTCTAGGTCTCCTTCTATTGCTGGTGCGTTACCCATTTCTTCTGAAAGCTATGAAAACAGTTCTGAAATATTTTAATATCAGTTCTTGGAACATTTCAGACCATACTTCCAAAGTAAAACAGCTTTTCTTAAAACTTTACAGAACTGTTTGCTGGACAACACCTAAGAATCCTCAGACAACATGCTTGCAGGATACACAAAGACACTGATGATAATAGCAGTATTTGATCTTGCAAATTGCCACATGTGATACAATAAGGGAGATTTTTCATCCATTCTTTGATCCTTTTTTTGTGAGATAGCTGGCAGACATGGACTTTAAATATCCTGGAGATAATTTTTGACCACGTACATCAAATATTTTTGTTCATCTGGAATGTGGGAAGAATTTTTAAAAATCTATTAAGAGGTAGCTAGGAGCTAATTAAAGCTTGGAGTTCTCTAGATTTAAAAGAACGAAACCTAAGAAATATACCATACATTACAGTTGGTATAACTCACAGTATATTTAATGGACTGATGGTCTCACTCAATGGCTAAATCTATATATACATTATTGATTCTTAGCATGTTACGGTATATGAGCAGCCAATTGCAGTTTAATCAATAAATCACAGTTAAACAAACCAGGGGTTACCATATCTGAATGATACTATAAAGTAATTTCTGAAATACTAATGTGGCCTAAAAGCAGTGAACAAAATTCTAGGTGTTTTCTTATATGTACGAGGGTGAGTCAAAAAGTAATTCCATTTTTTTTAGGACAGGTATAATTACCAACACAGGAACATGTAGCATACATAAAATGAAGGTGGATCACATCCCTACTTCTCAACATAGTCACCGTTTCTCTCAATAGCAATGTTCCACCTTCGAATGAGAGCATGTATCCCTGCCTCGTAAAATTCTGTTGACTGTTCTTTGAGCCATTTCTTCACTGCAGTTTTCACTTCCTCGTCACTGGAATAATGTTTGCCTCTCAAACCCTCTTTCATGGGCCCAAAGAGATGATAGTCTGAAGGCGCTAAATCTGGTGAGTATGGAGGATGCGGTAAAGTTGTCCACCCGAATGAGGCGATTATCTCCCTTGTCCTGATGCTTGTGTGTGGTCGAGCATTGTCGTGCAGAAGGAGGACTTTGTCGATTGGCAAGTTGGGTCTCACTCGTCAGATTCTTGCTTTGAGCCTCCTCAGGGTCTCAATGTAGGCCTCAGAGTTTATTGTTTCTCCTCTTGGCAAGAAATCAACCAGAATGACACCTTGAGCATCCCAAAAGACGCCTTCAGACTATCATCTCTTCGGGCCCATGAAAGAGGGTTTGAGAGGCAAACATTATTTCAGTGACGAGGAAGTGAAAACTGCAGTGAAGAAGTGGCTCAAAGAACAGTCAACAAAATCTTACAAGAGAGGGATACATGCTCTCATCCGAAGGCGGAGCATTGCTATTGAGATAAACGGTGACTATGTTGAGAAGTAGGGATGTGATCCACAGAGGACCAGCTTCATTTTGATGTATGCTACATGTTCCTGTGTTGGTAATTATACCTGTCCTAAAGAAAATGGCATTACTTTTTGACTCACCCTTGCAGTTGACAATATCTATAGCTTGCCTGAGAAAGATTCTCAAAATGGATGCAAAATGACTATCCTATTTCTTGCAACACTGAGACAGGAACATCTTCACACTGTCACCTCAAGAATAATACTACTTATTGCAAAACCAAATAAGTAAATCAGGTTTCTAAAAAAACAATTTTCTTGTCATGCTCAAACCATAATTTCTGTAATCCAAAATACGTGAACCATTGTAACTCTTGACTGCCACACTCCCTCAGTTTGAGTAGGCAGAGAAAGTCAATGAATCAGCAACTGTTTTAGTTTGTGTTGTGGAGAATAACAATACAAACTGATGCTTTCAATCTTGTAAAAAGCTGAAGATGGGGCAGAGACGAAAACAGGAAAAAGAAGCACCATAATGCACTGTTTCCATGCCTGTGAACCATTAATAACAATGCTATTTGGCATTAACAATGCATATTTGGCCTGTGTGATCAGAGAAGTGATTAGACGGTAGTAACTTGAGAAAGTAACAGATCACAAATGGGTTATGTTCCAAATAGAAGAACCTGATGTAATGAGAAACATTTATACCTTTCTCCTCTCTCATTTTCCAATCGACAATCTACAAAAGAATGTATAAAAAGTAACTTTTTTACTTGTACCTTGGCTGTTGGCCGAACAATTTATAAGATCATTTTCATATTTCTCTAATTCCGAAGAGAGAGAAAACAGAAAAGCTGTTCTGCTCATTTAATATATATATATGAGAAGATGGAAACTAACTTGTTTCTTTTGGAAGAAGACTCGATGGATGTTATTCCAAGATTTTAAAAACATAAGTCAGGTGTGCTCGTGATGACCATTTGATTCTGGCTATATACACTATTTCTTTAATAAATAACTAGATACTTAATGGACATCTGCTGCCTCTCCTACTCTAAATTTATCATCCAGTCTCTAGAGTCCAACCCTTTAGATTCCTGAATCTGGTGGTGAAATGTAGAGACATCTGGTCTCTATCTTTTCTACTGTTCCTTAAACCAATTCTTAAGATCAGTGGTGCAAATAGTATATGATGGAGCATTATATACTCCATATACCTCTGTCCTTTCTTTACCTCCACTGCAAAAACTGAAAGAAATCGATGTCCAACATACAGCAACGTATACAGAACTCAGCCTGTGGAGTGCTGTTTAAAGCAAGCTCAAGTCTGTATTGCTGAGAACACTTACTGAATTCAGTAGGGTTTGCTTCTCAGTAGCTATAGATATTCTGAAAGGGAGAAGGGCTCCGGTGTCTTTGGGAAGCCTTTAACCGACTCCCTGGAGAACCCAGGGATAAATGAAAACACAACTCTTGCAATATTTATGCAGAACAAATAATTTCAATAAGTACAGCTCTGCAATCCAGAAAAGGCAAAGCTAATCCTTGCTAATCCTCTTTGCATGCAGCAAGAATTCCCAGAATTCTCAAACTGAGTTTTCAAGAGACTCTGGGCTCCGGGTGACTATTTGACCTAAGAGTCTGACTGGGTTGTCCTCCTCACACTAACAGACTAGTGTGGTTGATATGCCTAATGTGATATATCATGGTTAAGCCTAATGTGACATATCTGACTTTTGAGCAGTATGGTTTAATAACCAAGTTACTGAAATTATAAAAATTCTGTAGAGTTATATAAATATGGTTTTGTGTAAATTTATCGAATTCTACTTCATTCAACAAAGTAAAGAAAAAATACCAAGGTTTAATGTAACCAGATATTCCATTCATTATTAAATCCAGCAGTTATTTCTCCCCCCAGGAATTTATCCTCTCTCTTTTCTAAAAAGAATTCTGCCACACTAAAAAAAATCCTCAGCATACTATTTCATAACCTTTACTAATCCTTAGAAAAGTACTAGCTTAATATGGACCTTTGGTATTTTTTTTATCTTCAGTATCTTTACCTCTTATTTTTATATTAATTATATTTTTTCAAAACTAGAATTGTTTTTTACCATTTGTCTGGAAAATCCATTAAGCTGAAAAACGGACTCTCTGCCAGCCTCCCAGATATTTTCCTAGCATTGCCCAGAAACTCGAGGTTTTCCAAAAATTATAAAATAGAAAAACTGCAATGTGTTTTTTCAGTGAGAAAGATTCTTTCTTAGTACAGGTTGTCTTCAACTTACGACCACAATTGAGCCCAAAATTTCTGTTGTTAAGTGAGACATTTGTTAAATGAGTTTTGCCCCATTTTACGATTGTTCTTGCCACAGTTGTTAAGTGAATCACTGCAGTTGATAAGTTAGTAACCTGGTTTGTTAAGTGAATCTGGCTTCCCCATTGATTTTGCTTGTCAGAAGGGTGCAAAAGGTGATGACATGACCTTGACACACAGCTACAGTCATAAGTAGGAACCAGTCACCAAGCATCTGAATTTTGATCACATGATCATGGGGATGCTACAAAGGTTGTGGGGAAAATGGTCATATGTCACTTTTTTCAGTGCCGTTGTAACTTTCAATGGTCACTAAATGAAGTGTTGTAAGTCGAGGATTACCTGCACTTACTCATACTTTTCTCATATTTTTTCCTGACAAAGACTATATGGTTGGAAACCTAAATGAAGCCAAGGTGGGGAAATACAAAAATTATGGGATTTATTTATCAATTGATTACCGTATTTTTCAGAGTATAAGATGCACCTTTCCCCCCCAAAAAGAGGGTGGAAATGTTGGTGCGTCTTATACACCAAATACAGCCATTTTTGGCCTCCCGAAGCCCCGCCCCCACGTCCCATTTTTGAGAAAAATGGGCCCATTTTTGGCAAAAATGGGGTACGCAGAGGGTTTGGGAGGCCTGCAGAGTGCTCCTGGGGGCTGGGGGAAGGCAAAAACGCCCCCATTTTTGCAAAAAATGGCCCATTTTTCACAAAAACGGAGGCGTTTTTGCTTTCCCCCAGCCCTCAGAAGCACTCTGCAGACCTCCCAAACCTTCTATGTGCCCCGTTTTTTCAAAAAACGGGTGAAAAACAGGCCCATTTTTGCAAAAAACTGCACGCACAGAGGGTTTGGGAGGCCTTCAGAGTGTTCCTGGGGGCCGGGGAGGACAAAAACTTTTTTTTCTTAATTACCTCTTCGAAATCTTGGTGCGTCTTATACACTGGTGCATCTTATAGTCCGAAAAATACAGTAATCAATCATATCGATATACCGTAACTGTCCATCTCACAAAATGTACAATAACAAATCATATTAAACAATATTAAAAATATTCTACAATTTAAAAACAGCTATCGCTTCCCATTAAAACAGATTTTAAACTGCTCCTATACTCAATTCAGCTTTGCTTAGTCTAGCCTCCTTTCTTCTATTGTTCAAAAGGCCTTTTCTATTATAGGTAGTTCTCGACTTATGACCATTAGTTCAACAACTGTTCAAAATTGTGACAATGATATGTGAGGGGGATTTGGGAGTGGTCCGTGAAGTTGTGGCTGCTGCAGGCCTCTACAAACAAAACAAAACCTCCTTAAAAAAAAACAGAGCTCCCTGCAGTCTGGCAAAGAGTACATTCCTAAGAAAATAGCACAAATTTGCCATGAGGCCAGCAGTCTCTGTAAGAAAGCTGAGCCACACATCACATCAGTCAGGCTCCTCTGCAAAAACAAAAAGTATGTTTGGTGTTGCTGAGCCCTAGAAATGGCTGAGAATCAGGCCGAGCCCTGCAAGTCCCTCAGGTGGCTGGATGGGAAGTAGGCCTCAGCCTATAGGGTGTAAATATCCTCCGTGTGCCAGTTGCTTCTGCTAACCAGCTTTAGGCTCCCTTGCCTGGCTGAATAGCTGGCTTGGGAGCAGGCCAAGGGGACCCCAAAGGATAGGGAGCAGAGCACTAAGGGCCTCAGGGGTGGTGAGGCCTTGGGAGGCCCAGGACAGCCAAGCCTGGACCTGTGCTAGGCCTTCAATGATACTCTGTATTCCATTACATGACCCCCATGTTAATTTAAGAATTGCATTAGGGACAGCAGGGATGGGGGTGGGGGATTGTCATTAAATGAGATGCTTCGTTTAATGGCTCTCGCAACATACAACCATAATGGGCAGGCTCCATTACGATTATAAGTCAAAGACTACCAGTGTTCAATTGATCTAGACAACCATCTACTCCCAGCTGTGATTCTGGGTGATGAAAATAAGATTAAAAGGCAACAAAAGCAATAAATAGTAATAATAAGCAATAGGGGCACAAGGATACCATAATTGCGCCTGAAGACAATCTAGCTCAATCCATGCAGGCATGGTCATTTCAAGAAAAAACACAACAAAAGACACACTCAAACTCCAGGCTTCTGCAGAAGGGAAAATTCAGATCTTCAAGGACTTATTAAATGCCAGCAGGATCAAAGCCAAATGAATCTCAGGGGAGTATATTCTTGCAAACTACTTTGGTTAGATGAACTTTTCCAGCTAGTGTGCTCACTTAGATTTCTTAGTTAATCCAGTCCTTTCACAATTAAAGAATGATTTTGTAATTAATATAGAATACAGCTAAGAAATTATTTTAAATTCTAACAGAAACTAGAAATAATCTTAAATACTTGGCAAGCATGAAGCTATACTGTATATTGTACAATGAATGTGGAATTATGAAATATGCAAGAATAAGAATAAACATTTGCTCGTCTTCTGGATACAGAATTATTGTTGAAAATTGTAAAATTATCACTATATTGCAGTAATTTATAGAAATCATTTGTACATTTTAATTTCATAATAACCAAACTTTGAATAACAAAACATTTTGATATCCTTCCCAGATTTTCTATTATGTAGGAAATTACCCTAGCAGGACTACTTTCTTTGTGAGGAAAGAAATAGTGAAAGTACCGAATAATAACTTTTTATTAAAATATATAAAATGAACCCTGAGAGGCAGATAAGACAAAATTTTAATCTTCAGCAGCATCAATTTCTTTAGAATCGTTGCCATCTTGTCATCACCACAGCTCTTACTTTCCAGGCAGCTGAAGAATTCATACTTCTCATTGGCTGGCCACTGTGAAACTGCTTTTTATTTAAAAATATTTAAATACTGTACTGTAAACTTTAAGGGTAGTTTCTAAATATAAAATAAAATATATCAAGCACATTTTAAAAAGCACAAAATCTTACAGTGCATTTTAAAATTCTTTTCAATGGCCATGTACAGTATTCATTTCTTGTTCACATAACTCTCTATGAAAGATCCGTTGTTCCCACATTCTCTCTATGGGCATCTCAAACTAAAGCTGTTGCAAGCGCCACATGAGAATGAATTGATTAGCCTAAGGGCTGCACAGCTGAAGCCTTTTCACACATTGATATAAAAGTCAAAAACCAAGAAAATGATATGCATCACAGTATGTCATTAAACATAACCGATGAAAATTAAAAACCTTACTATATCCTAAGTCAACTGTACTTCCTGTCTATGAAATCCAGATCTGAACTAGATTAGTTTCCTCCCATCCATTTAATTTTCATCTCTTGACCAATAAACGTATCCCAAAATTCAGAAATGCTACATTTAAATATTCTAAATAATACATTACTTCTTGAGTAGATATATAAACTACATTGAGTAGAGAAATTAAGATCTAACCTAAGCAAGAATAAATGTTGCCATGCCTTTCCATATTTAAAGTGTGATTTTTATCATCCCATCTATGCTATACTTGGTCAAGTATGGGGGGGGGAAGGAGAAGGAAGGAATATTATATATGTCTATTATATTCAGTTATTTATAAAAAATAAAGGCAGGATTTTTTAAAAATCTAATAGTAAATAAGCAAATTAAAAATGATAGAAACAGGAAAACAAGAACTTTTACTTCATATAAAATTGGTTTCTTATGGCTGGTTTTGAGAGCAAAGAGCAAATACTGTGGTATAGGATAGAGAGGGAGGGAGGGAGGGAGGGAGGGAGGGAGAGGGAGAGAGAGAGAGAGAGAGAGAGAGAGAGAGAGAGAGAGAGAGAGAGAGAGAGAGAGAGAGAGAGAGAGAGAGAGAAACCATCACCACCCCAACACATACCTCATTTCTGTTTAAAATGCATTCCTTACATGCTCTTGGGCATTACATAGTTACCAACAATTTAAAATGTTCATGTTTCAGATTCATAATGTCAAAACATAAAATATTTCTTGTTCACAACATGCCGCTGCAATTTCTAAGAATGCATAAAGAAATCCTTGATGCATGAAGTAACAATTATCCATTCAACATATGGCTGCAAACCCACAATTCTTATGATTCAGAAGGCACACAGGGCGTCCATTAAGAACCAGCAAAAAAGAAACATTTCTCCCAAGTATGAGGCTTAGCTAGCCTATTAGAACATTGCTAGTGGCTGCTATCCTGTCCTTATGCACTTAAACCGTAATAAAATCAATTGCTAGCACTTAAACATCTCTGACTCACTGCAAAAATAAAACCACCGAATCTTGGCCAAGTCAGACTAATGTAACTAGGCTGCTCTAGGATAAGAGAGATTATGATCCAATCAGAGAGTGCAATTACTGAAATGGTAACTTCCTAAAAGTAACCATTTCTAAAAATCTAGTGATATTAAACATGCCTTGTCCTAGGAGCATATTTCAGAACTGCAATGCTGTTAATGGTTAAGATTCAATTCAACAGTTTGGTAATGTGGAGGCAAGCCCCCAAAAAATTTGCTGGCAAATAAAACAAAGGTCAATATTTAAGTATTCTATGTGAACCCAGAGCTAATAGAAATATAAATTAAGCGCAGGACAGATCAACGCGATGTGCAACATGGTAACTTGGAGGGTAACCATGGGCCAAAGAATTGGAAGACCTCTGTATTCTTCTTATTACTGCCATACCAGAGTTGTGATATGACAGTACTGTATCTGTCAATCACATAAGGAATGGCTCTATATACTAAATATCTTATTATGCTAGTTCAACAGTGAGTTTTAGATGTTTCTTTTAATCAATGCAACAGTAAGTCCTGTAAATGAACAGCATCAAAATGGTAGGTGTGACCAGGCAAGTGAAACTCTCTGCATGTTGCCATGCAAATTGCATGCATGTAAAAAGGGGCAGAACTTTGCCACCCGTTACATCTGGCACTGATACTCTTGAGCCCCCTCACCGCACTGCAGACACCCTTGGCATTATGATTTCATTTTAAGATCTGTGGTATGTAAATGTTAAATGCCTTGTTTAAACAACATATTCAAACAATAATTACAGATTTACCAGCAGTTATAGATTAAGATGGTTATCAAAGTGATTTGGAATTGCAACACCTCAGTGCTATTCATTAAAGTGATCTGTCTTATTTCAAATGTCTTTCAGATGTCTTTATTTTGCAACTGCTTTAAATGTTGATTGTAACGCTTGATGAATATATTTTACTGGTTAGCAAGTAGGGACAGGATGAGGAAGAAAAGATTACAACGGAAATTATGGTATCCATGTGTGGTAACAGAAAATAAGCTATAATGTAAAATACAGACTATACAGCTGTCCTATTGAAATGGAAAAAAGTATAGGCAAAACTTCAGAATTTCTGTAATATGATCGACCTAATGTAGTTCTAAAGCAAGAAATATTTCATACTAAAATGGCTCTTTTCCAATATTCTTCCATATTTTGATTCTCTATATCAGGAGTGTCAAACTCGATTTCATTGAGGGCCGCATTAGGGTTGTGTTTGACCTCAGGGGGGCAGGGTGGGTGTGGCCAGAGTGGGAGTGGCCGGCTCAATGTCACTCATGTCGAGGGTGCCGTTGTTGGCCCGAGCACTCTGCTAGCGAAAATGGAGCTCGGGAGGGCTGCTGCAGCCGTCCCAAGCTCCTTTTTCACTGGCAGAGGCACCACGGGCTGGTCCTTCACTGTTCCCAGGGCAGCCCCGTGGGCCAGATCTAAGCATCTCGTGGGATGCATTCGGCCAGTCTGACACCCCTGCTCTATATCAAGCTACAGGATAAATAGGGGAAAATGCTTTCTTTTCTCAGCCAACAACGTTTTTAGATATTCTCATAGTTAATCTTACCAGGCTATTCCCAGATAGACACCATTTTATATTCTCTTAATCTTAGTATAAAATAAGCCACTTATCTCCCATATGGAGTGGTTTAAGTGGTTAATCTTGTGGTTGTTACCATGAAAATCAATGGAAGCTCTGCCTAAAATAGGCACATCTAGCATTTGTTTTGCTATAATCGTCATGAATGATCTTTGCAGCTAGATTATTTTTGGAGTTATACTTTCTTGAATTAGTCATAATTAAGCTATTTTTGCTCTGCTAAGGTGCTATAGTCACAAACATGGTTACCTGGAGGGTAACCATGGCAAAAGAATTGTTAGACCATCTGTATTTTCATTACTGCCATACCAGAATTGTGATATGACAGTACTGTATCTGTCAATCACATAAGGAATGGTTCTATATACTAAATCTCTTATTATGCTAATTCAATAGTGAGCTTTATTTAGTCAAAACTAAGTTGCACATGTGTGTGCTCTATAAACCATCATCCAAATTGCATGTATGGAGAGCCCTATGTACAGATTCCCAGTTTGTATGACCAAGAAAGGGCCATAGGTCTGGGTAAGGCTATCCTAATTCAGCCATGCCTGCTCCTCGCAGATGAAAAACAGAGCTAATTTTAGCTCCAACTGGTATAAAATGTCACAACCAGCGTAACTGGGTACTGTAAGTTCATCTTAGAGTAACGAGGTTTCAGCCCCATCACAGTAATCTTTTAAAGAAATCAACAGGCAGATCATATATTTTTGCTATTGTTTTTTAAGCACCTGTATTTATTTAACAAAAGCAAAATTACCAGGTATTAAATGTAATAAAAAGCTTGCTTACTCTAATCTTTGATTAACTGAATCAGCACATTTCTACAGATCATATTCTGCAGTTTCATTCCTAATCAAGGTGATTTAAATACCGCTTTCACATTCTGTGCTATGGGATTTCATATTGCCAAGACTATCAAGATATTTTTTTTAAAAAAAAGATTGCAGGCAAAGAATACCAGTCCAATGTAAAATATCTATTATAAATCAATGGCTGGAATCTTTAATTGTAAATTCATTTTCCAGACGATACCTGAACCTATTGTTTCAGGTTGTTCCAGTTATCTATGAAAATAATCAATGCCAATGGATAGCTTTGCATATGCATAGCTGTAGAATTATTTCTCAACACTAAGATAAGACTTCTGTACAAAAGCAAGAGAGCTCTGCATTCACCTTTGACTTTCAAAGTATTAAGCCACCAATATAAATTACAGAAAAAAGGGGTCTCATTTGTATTTTAGAAACATATTTTTAAACCTTCAAGAAATACAGCAATAATTCTTCTGTGGAAGAATTCTGTCCAGTGAACTTTGATTCTCAAGCTTATTTGTTGTGCATCAACACACTGATTCAAGTCTGAACTTTTTTTTTTCTAAAGAGATCCTCAGGTTTTGTCATAACACACCCTATTTTCTAATGTTTCTTTAGGCAAGATATATGCAAAGTAACTGAAAACCAAAACTTAAGAAATCAAGTGTATCACATTGAACAATATTAATCCTGCAAGTCAAAATATTTTAATATTACATTTTACAGTTTATGATTTAAATAGTACTCTCTTTTGCTTTTCAAAATTGAACATAAAATCTATTGCATGAAATATTTTCTCCCAAAGGGAAAAAAACCAAGGCGTTGTCTTTTAAAAAAATATTCCAGGCATGCAATGATATGAATTCATAGATGTTACTCTTTTAACCAAGAGTTCATATAAATGCACTTAACTTAAAACATATTACAGGTATACATTATAAGAAAATATACTTTTAAGTTACTAACTCTGTAGGTAAAAGTATTTTTGATTTTGTTGCTTCAGACAATGAGTGGGGGAGAAAGTTCAGCACTCTTGACTTGTATCAGTTGGGCTTCACCACTTAAATTAAGGGCCTAGTTCTCTGACTGAATGTATCATACTAAGCTATACTTTAATCATGTTGTATTGCAGGGGTGTCAAACTGGCGGCCCACCGGCCAGATGCATCATGCGCAGGCCACGCCCACCCCAGCTCTTTGAAGGGAAAAAAATGTCACGATACGTCATGTGACAGCAACGTGACGCCAGGAGTTTGACACTTGTGCTGTACTGCATAAATTACAACTGAATTTATGTTAAAATATTATCATAAATCGTAATACATGAACCACAGTGGCTGGAACCAATATGTCAACATTGATTCACAAAGCACAGGTGTATCATATAACTTGTTTTGGTATTGGATGAAATTTTGTGTTTTCCTAATCATGCATATTAGGCAAACTCAGACATTATGGCGTAGCATTCTCTATGACCCCAGTTGGCCTTATTCACCTAACATTCTAGATTAGTTTTTTGGGGGAAATCTAGCTTGAAATGTTAGATGAGTAAGGTCAACTGAGTTCAAGGTTGACTCAGCCTTCCATTCTTCTGAGGTCGGTAAAATGAGGACCCAGATTGTTGGGGGCAATATGCTGACTGTGTAAACCGCTTAAGATAGGGCTGTAAAGCACTATGAAGCAGTATAAAGTCTAAGTGCTATTGCTATTCATAGAGAGAGCTAAGTCATAATGTCTGAGTTTGCCTAATAATTGTCCAAACTCAACTCTTCCTATGTTTCCAAACTTCAGTTGCAGCTCTCTATATGATCTGAATCAAAACAGAGAATTAATGTCTTATGAGTCCTGCTGGTGCGGTGGTAAATGTGCAGTATTGCAGGCAAACTCTGCCCACATCGTAGAGTTTGATCCCAACGGAACTCAAGGTTAATTCAGCTTTCCATCCTTCCAAAGTCATTAAAATGAGGACCCAGATTGTTGGGGGCAATATATAAATAATGCTTACATTGTAAACCACTAAAGGAGGGTTATAAAGCACTATGGGGCAGTATATAAGTTTAAATGGTATTGCTATTGGAAATAAAAAATAGGTGATCTATAGGAGAATTTTCAGAAAACACAGTAAACTGACAAAGTATGTAAATAATGTATTCTGTTTAAATTAATGTTTATAGATGATTAAATATTCTGCAAAAGTAGACAATGATAGGAAATGAAGAACATGACAGAATTATATAATTTATTCCATTCATATTCATATTCAAGTATACAAAGATAGAAGAGATTCTGCCCCATATGAAGCAAATGGATTTTGCCATATTCATCAGGGGTGTCAAACTCAAGGCCCACGGGCCAGATCCAGCCCGCAGGGTGCTTAAATCTGGCCCACGGGACCGGCCTGGAAATATCAAAGGATTGGCCCGCGGTGCCTCTGCCAGCCAAAAATGGGCTGTGCGGAGGCCCCGCATGACCTCCATGTGCCCTGTTTTTGGCCAGGAGAGTGCTGCTGGAGGCCAGGGGGCAAAAATGAGGCACAGGGGGAACATGTGGCCCCCCCGCACCCGTTTTGGCTGGCAGGGTGCTACAGGAGGCGTCCGTCCCGTGTTCCCCCGCTCCCGGCCCGGCCCACAGAGAACTACAATGCTGATCCGGCCCTCAAAGAAACCTAGTTTGACACCCCTGCTTTAGATACAATTACTGCCTGTCCCAAGCGAAGTGCAGATTACACACCAGGCTTTATTTTGCTATTTTAATTTTGTTTATATCCCATTTGGATTCTTAAGTCATGGCTTATTTTGATTCCAATTTAAATAAAAAGCCATTAAAAAGTATATTTTGCACATAACTTAGTTGTTGTTGCTGTTGTTATGGGTTTTTTTGCAAGAGCCAAAGAATATTAAATGAAGTTTCCAACTAATGATAAGTATCTGTTTATCCATACAGTTAATTTTAACAGACATTTATGAGAAAATGTAATGAGAATATACTGTGGAACCAGCTTATCAAAAGTTATTTTAAATATCTATTATGCCTCCAAGTAATAACAGGAACAACAAAAATATATCCCATCCTATGTCAATTTTATATCAAGCAAGTAAAGGTATATTTCAGCTAAATATTAATGATGCCTTATATAAACAATTTTTAATTAAATACAATCAGGAGGATCAATAGATTGAAAATAGTAATTACCAGGTAATCCTTGGCTTACAACCCATTCATTAGTGACTGTTCAAAATCACAAAGGCACTGAAAAAAAGTGACTTATGTTTTTAACACTTCTTTGCACCATCCTCATGGTCACATGATCAAAATTTGGCCCTTGGCAAAATTGCACGTACTATATTTATGATGGTTACAGTGTCCCAGAGTCATGTGATCATCTTTTTCAACCTTCTGACAAATAAGGTCAATAGGGAATCCAGATTCATTTAACAACCATGTTACTAACTAAACAACTGCAGTGATTCACTTAACAATTGTGGCAAGAGGAGTCATAAAATGGAGCAAAACTCAAGTTAGCAATGGAAATTTTGAACTCAATTGTGGTCATAAGTCAATGACTACCTGTATTATTTATACGATGATTTTGCTAAATGTTCAAGGCAGATAATAAACATTATCTAATTCAAACCTTGAAAAAAAAAATCCAAATTCAATCCAATCCAAACCTTAAAAGGATCTCTGAGATTCTAAAAGAAACAGAAAGTGAACATGAACCCATAGTAATTCAGTTTCATGTTAGGTATCCCTCACCAGAACCTCCTGATAGTCATCCTAACCCTGTCCCTATAGTTATCCCCAATTTATTCCTTTGCACCATACTATTCAAAATAAAGGCTGCAAAGATTTGGAGGAAATATCAGCATCAATGTATGAACAGCTAGCTGTCAGAAGGTCCTATCATCAAATAAGGGCATAAACCTTCATTTGAACCTTTGATGGATTAGTAGCTAATTCCATGTTTTCTGGTTTCTTGCTTTGGATCCTTATCTCACTAATTCTTTAAAATGACTTTATCAACTCATTATACTATGCTCATATTACAGATTTAATGGTGGGGAATGAGGCTGAGAGATCACGGATTGCCAAGACCATCAGTCCCAATTAAACTGAGGCTTGATTAAATGTTTTATTCCAAAGACACTGATTTATAAAAGAAGACATTTTTCTAAATGTGAGCTCATTTGAAGGATAAACTCTTTTTAATTGGTGCATATCTTCAACAAAATTGGATTGGTTCTCATCACCAACTATGAATGGGGAGAGCAAATTTAATTAATAAGCTTTTGTCATTTCAGTATAACTGGTCCAGGTCTCATGATAAAAACCGTTATTTCAGCTCAAGGGCATGTATGACTAATATACATTGTAAATTAATGAAAAGTACATGCAAATATGTTGCAAACAAAAAATCTATGCCCACATATTTCCACATGACTCTACTTCCCTACTGAAACTGTCAAGAATACACTCTTGAGATTATTGGGATTTTTAAGCTAAATGTATCATTCAAGACATGGTTTTGTTACATCATAATTTAAATATAGTATCTTGTTCTGTCACTTTGATTTTGACCACTGAGAAAATTAATACCGTCTTTTAAAGAAGAAAGTAGGCTGTAGCATTGAAAAAGCAAAGGCATCACTTTGGACCATTTTCAGAAACAGCAAAGCAGCTAATCTCTGTTCATGAATAAGTGGTTGCATTTGTACTTAATTCTAAGATGGTCAATTTTTCTTCATCAGAAGCTCTAAAGCAGAGGTCTCCAACCTTGGCAACTTTATGAGGTGTGGACTTCAAATCCCAGAATTCCTCAGCCAGCCATGCTGGCTGAGGAATTCTGGAAATTGAAGTCCACACCTCATAAAGTTGCCAAGGTTGGAGACCTCTGCTCTAAAGCACGGGTGTCAAACTCGCGCCATCATGTTGCCGTCATGTGATGTTTCGTGACTTTTTTCACTTCGGGGAGGTGGGGTGGGTGTGGCCTGTGTGTGATGCATCCGGCCCGTGGGCCACCAGTTTGACATCCCTGCTCTAGAGATTCTATGTATAAAATAGCAAAAATGTTAATGTATCGGATGCAACCAATTGGTGACTTCATTATGAATCCCAATACATCTTTCATAGTTCTTTAATATCACATGATGGTGGAATAATTGCCAGGTATAGATTACCACAATTAAATCTTACTTAGCAATGTTTGAAGACAGACATTAAGTTTTATGTTTAAGGCAATTGTAGAAATGTACATATGTGGCATCCATCTTAAATATCAGTAAGCTATCAAACCTCATTGAATATGATTTTGATATCATACAGTAGTCATTTGCTAATCATACTCAGTGGCATGTGATTCCCACCCACAAGATCAGCAGTCAGGTTTCTACAGCTGACACTGCTAGTTATAGTATTTAACAGCTGGGCTGCACAAAACTTACTACTCTGATAATGTGCAAGAGTACTTTAAGGAGATTTTTAAAAATCAAGCATGATTGTATCTTAGAATGCATAAGCAGAAGCTGAACCTCATATCTTTTTGATGAAAGATAGCACAATACTGTACAAGGTATAGTATATTCAACATTATATGAAATGCCATTCCCTATTGATAGTATGCATTATAGCCATTCTTTGTAGATTGGGTCAGTAACCATTCCAAATCAGGGTAAAGGTTATTTATTCCAGTGAAGTCATCAATGATATACTGATGGATTGAAACTACATTATTTTGTAATGACTTTTCCATTTCTTTCCATTTTTGTGAGTCCAAAAGCTTATGGGTGTTTTCCAAGTGACTTTTACAGTATTTCCCAAACTTTCAAATAAAGTCATCCATGACCACACTGATCAATCATTTAAAAAGAAGTAGAAAGAGAACAGGATTTGCTGAGGTTTAGGCTAGATAATCCTTGTTCTTTTTATATCATTGTAAAGCTTCTTCTATCTTTCAAATGTCAAGACATAATGTGCCTACCTCATGCGGTTCTTGGGAGAACAGTGCATATCCTATCTAGGAAAAAGTAACAGATCATCTCACAATTTCTAGAAACAACTTCATGCTATAATTTGGGTACACAATAGATTTCACATCCCTTAATTCAGCAAGAGATCTCCCAAGTTCTTTGGTGTTCTGCCAATGTAGATATGTTTTCTGTTTACTTTAACTCCAGCCACACCACAGTGCTATTCCGAGTCTACTGAACTGGCATGGCTACAACTTTTAATATTAATAGAAAGTGAATTTGGATTTACAACTTTCTTTTTGACCTATCACTGTGTTAGAAGCAAAAAATATTCCATCAATATTTAGACACATATAATAGGAAAGTACAATCCTAGACAGTGAATGTGTATCCAGTTCTAAGGCCCACTGCAATGCCTTCATAATTGTGTGCAAGTGATTCACAACTGTAGGACTGTCTGTAATTCCTGAGGTTTCAACATAAATGGAGAAAAATAACTGATCAATGGGAATATATGTGCAACATGCATAAAAATCAGGGTGGTACAAAGGCTTCAGAATCTTTGACTAGGAATGCAGAAAATTCTTACATAGCAATAAAGAAATAAATTAAATTAGACAATTAATACAAATAAGTGAACAGGGGTTTAATTTCAAGTAACCATACAAAGGATTGCAGTTTTTTATTGCCATACCATTTACAATTAATTTATAAAGTTTAAATATTTTCATTATACATTGAATTATACTATCATAATTTGGTAACTCAGAAATTGGAAAGAAAATTTAAATTTTAAAAAAGGTGTTATACGGGTTTAGAACTATTACACTGAATAGCTCAATGTTTATCACTAAAGCAGAGAACCACAGTAACAATATTCTTCCTTTATAACCAGTCCAGCAAAAACTTGGCTAATTGAAGCCTAATACTATTTAATTGTTAGATGTAGCACATGGTCCATCATTGCACAGACACAATTGATTATAGACACAAAGAAATCATAAAATACCTTTTAATGCTCCATATATTCTAAGTGACTCACTATAGATTACTATAACTAGTAGAGTCGATTGAATATGAGGATGGTTTTTTTCTCTTTCAATAATGAATACTAAAAAGGGTAACTGTCATCTCATTAAAAGCTATTGACAAACATCACTTAAAAGCCTGCTTAATGTGAATACAATCTTCCATACTTTCTCTTACTACTTGCTGGCACAAAGAGCTGTTAAGTGTTACAGATACAATTTATAAAAGAGCAGGGGCCCACAAAATGTTTGAGTTTTGCAATAAATGTTGGTTATAGCTATTGCATTATCTCAATCTCATTGCTTTAAATATTACTACGAAAAAATCTACTGACTTCAAGTGAATATCTAGCATAATCTACAGTTTTATTCATATCTCATAAGATAACAATAAAGCCAGCTTTTTTAATAAATAGAAGAAAATGAATTTCACTATGCAGATTACAAATTCCAGGGAATTTTTCCTACAAGGCCTTCTGCTGTTGCCCTTGCCCAATGCAAGATGCTAAGTCATCCTCCTAACATTAGTTGTCCACGAGCTTCAACAGGATGGAGTTTTAAGCACAGATATGCATGGCAATGGAAAGGGTTAACATGCATTTTTATTTTTAAATTGGCTTTATCAGTCCCACAATAAAGGATTGCCTGTTTGTGTGACAGAGAGAAGACCTACTTTGCCAGAATTTGTTAAGTTATTCAGACAGCAACTCGTTGATGCAAAAATGGAAACTGGTAGACAAATATAATGCAGGACAGAATCATCTCAGTGACTTATCAGTAATGTTTTCTTTTTCATCCCAGAAAGGGATGAAAAACATAGGAACTTCTAAACGCTTTACAAAAGAAGAGGAGCCATCTTCTACCACCTAACTAGCCCTCCACTTCTGTAAGACAAAAGATCTCAGCACTCTTCTATCTACCTTTTTTCTGTTTACTTTCTATTAGCAGCCCTGTAGAGCAGGCTGCAAGTCCCAGAGACCGGATTCCGCCACCTGTTCCTCTGGAACCCCCCCCCCCCCCAGCAGTTACCGCTACAGCTCATCAGCACTGCAGGCTGCAGCCCCATGAACCCTACTCCTTGCTTAGCTTGGACACAACACTTTACTCTACCTTTGTATTTCTCCAGCACATCTTCGTAAGCCTGCAAGTACTCCTGCTCCTCGGTGTAGGCGCGACCACCAGGAGAAACAGAACCAGCCATGCTTGAAGTTTTGACCCTGTCTCGATCAGGTCGCGCCGAGGCTCCCAGCCGCCTGGAAGCCTTGGACAGAGAGGGAGAGCGGCGCAAAGAGGCTGGAGGGAAGGAGGGGTCTACCGCGGAGCAAGCGGACCGAGGAAACGCCCAGGCCCCCTCCCCCGGCGGCGTGGGAGCACGTGTGTGCCGCCAATCGGGAACAGGCTTCCCTCCCTGTCTCGGATTTCACGAGCTTTCGGCTCTGGGGTTTTAGGAACGCACGCGCGCCGGTCGAGGGGAAGCGTTCACGGATGCCACCGGCCGGCTTTGGAGGGGACTCTCCGGCTCAGGCTTTGCTCCCACGTCTCCCGCAATCGGTACGGCTCTGCCGCATTCGCATTGAAGCAAAGCGGCGCGGGCGGCATCACAGCGCGCTTGATGCCCAGGTTCAACCCGCTTTAAGCATCTGCTCGAAGGGATCATACGAGGCAAAAGGCAGGGTTTTATTTATCGTTTTAGCGGAACGCGGAGGCTGCCGGCCCGATAGGAAAGGGACCCGGCGGGGCTGTCGTGTTAAGGAGCGTCCTCGCCTCCTCTTAACCGATTGCCGGAATCGGGGCTTGAATGTGGTTAACTGCGGGGGGTGCGAGAGAGACGTGCTCGTGAAACTCTGGGGATGCATTAAGATTTATCCTCGTTGCTGCACAATATATAGAAAGCTGTTATCTGTAGCCAGCGTACGTACTCAGCGGCTGCAACCTAGGAATACACTAATGATGAGTGGAGTGCACTGCCAAACCTGAGTTAGGCTACATTGGCCCTGCTTTCTCTCCTGTTTTGCTCAGAGCACCATCAGATCCAGATTTTTTTTTCCTGTCCGCCTTTTGGAACAGCTGTCACTCACATACCAGACCCACCGCCAAGGCTTCCTTCTTTCCAAATATCTCTTTCTCTCTCTCTCTCCTTTCCAAAAGCTACCGTTCTCCGAAGAGGGGGAGAAACCTGCCTCCCCATGGATGGTCGAACGGGACTTCTGTACTTTTAAGTGCACTTAAAACGCACTTCCACCGACCCTTTTCTCTGCTTTGTGGGAGGAGATCTCTCCTGCGGAGTTGGCGTTATTTCCCAGCCCTCCCTGCCTCTTTCTCTCGGTCATTTGCGAGCGGTTGTTTCCGTTTTCCCGGGCACAGCGCCTCTGCTGAACGGCGGCCGGCCGTCTCCTCCTCCCCTGCCCTCCACCCGGCCCCTTCTCGGATGCTCCGGACACGTCGACGCAATGCCAGGAATAACTCGGCGCGTCCCCCTTCCCTTCCCCCGCCTCTGACCCGTCTGGAGAGTAGGAGAATCGGTTCTGCCGACCCCCCCGCTTCGGCTGGCCATAACAACAACAACCGCGCTAGAGCCGGGAGTGGCGGAAGGCCAAAAGGCGGAGCCAAAGTCCTGCAGGTGTCACCGCCGGTCACTGTTTCAAAGCAACGTGCATTGCTCAGCAAGAACCACGCATGCGCTTACTTGCTGAGCAACCCCCTCCTAATCTCGTACGCTCCCAGACTGAGCGCCTCCCCCCCGCCCTTCCCTGCCCCGCTGCGTTTGATAATCTCGAGTCCGCCTTCGCCTCGGCCACACTTGACCCTATTCCCAGTTGCACCACGCCTACAAAAGAAATCTTCTCCAGCGCACAACAATTTCAGAGAGCAATCCTCGTTATTATTCCACCAGGTCCGCCTTCCTGATTTATTAGCCCCTGATTCTCAAGAACCTAACAAGGTGACTTTGCAGCGCCCCACGCTTTCCCCGAAACACCATCTACAACAGAGGACGCCTCGGGCTTTTTCCTGCGCCGCTGTGGCCACCGCAAGCCAGCTCTGGCGGTCACGGGAACAGCAGGCTGGGAGTTTGTTCTCTCCTCCTCCTCCTCGGTTTCATCTCCGCCAGAGCAAGTTCCGGAAGTGATTTGCAAACCGCAGTCCCGGAGCCGATGGAAGGATCAGCGGGGCTAGGGACCGCGAGCAAAATCTCTTTTCTCACGCCTTTCATTTTCCCAAGTCTTCCAGGAGGGCTGGAAACCCGCCGCTTCGGCGTCCGTAATTTGCAAGCAAAGAAAGGCGGGTGGAAAGACTCCACGCTTTCTCCGCTATGTTTTATAAACGGTGCAAAAGCAGGTTCGCCTTTCAGGAAGATAAGGCGAGAAGACTACTGCGGGCTCTTGTTTCTAAGATCTCTCTTGGAATAACGTTGTTGACCATCGCAGGCTCTGTATTTTCTCAACGCTTCATTTGCTCCGCTTTGTGGAGTTCCAGTCTTGCTGCTCTAGCAAGCTTCTGGACTTTAGGACCAATAAAGCTAACTCAAGTCTCTTGGATATTGGGCGCCCATGCCAGATCCTCTTCCTTTTATTATTGGTGGGGGCGATCCATGGCGGTCGGAACCCATGTAAAGTCCCTTCAAGCACAAGGCCAGTTGGACGAAGGAGGAGCTCCATTCAAACGCACCCACACCATCTTAACAACTGAAAGCAATTCCCACAGCCCAATAGCACGAGCGTTTTCGGGAGGGGGGGTGCGCAACTAAGTTTTCTGTATATACACACACACACACACACACACACATCCAAAATGTTAGCCATCTGTGTTCGTTACATCGGTCGATTTTCGCGATCTTCACTTCTAATGCACTGCGCGAAATTTCAAGGCTTGCGTTTGCAGACGCTGTCGCCGTTCCGCGTCTACCCCAAACACATCCGCCCAGACAGAAGAGCAGGCTAAAATAGCTTAGTCACCGATCCCCAAAAGCCGAGCCCGCTGGACAGCGATCTTACAATGCTAAATCCCTTGGAACTCAATGAAACTTAATTCCGAGTCGGCATAGAATACATATAAGTACACTATAAGCAAGAAATAATCACTTTACGTCCCTACCCCTCCTGTGTACAATACACTAATCCACCATGCAATTTAAGTTTCTTCTTCTCGGAGTACCTTACTCTCCCATTTGTGTCTTACCGGCTATCCTGAGCACAGCTCTCTCAGCTGGGTCCAGCACAGATCCTCCTTGAATCTTCCTCTTGGATCGCTCATGTTTAGGTAGATTCCACGGTAGGGTGTCGCCCGGAGCCGGAGAGAGGGAGCCAGATTTTTGGCTGAAATCATCATCGTCGGAAAAATCCGCAGAGGAGGAAATGGAGCATCTGTAAGAAGCGTTTCCCGAGCTCTAAAGAATACAGGAGGGAAGAAGAAAACCGTAAGCTCAGTAGCGACAGCAACAACAGAGGTAGACATTTTCCCCTTTCAGAACCAAGCGATTTTCGCTGTTTAGATCGCCCTCTAGGAAAATCAACCTGAAGCGGACACTACCCACCCACCGCTACTGACTGGTAGGCTACCCGTGTTTGGAAGGATCTGTGGACAAATAGCTCACCATTGTTGCTTACACGCTGCCGGCGTGTGCTAAATCCCACAGCCTGCAACGGCGCGGCGAAACTGGCTCAGTGGGAATGCATCTGTGGGAGGCTTTCAGGAAGACGGGTGGCCCCGGCGCTCTGACAACCGGCACACAAAGATCCACCCGAGTTGCCCAAGAATCAAAGCCAGAGGGAAAAGGGGCCGGGAAGAGAGAAAATTTTAAAAGCAACAGCAGCAGCAGCAGCAGCTCCGGGTCACAAAGCGACCTTTGGCTCCCCCACCAGGCGGCAGGAAAAAATGAGCCGTTCGCTCTTGGATGAGTAGCGGGGGAGGGAAGGATGCCAGCCCCCCCATATGCAGGATGCGGGCCTCTGCGATGGCAGGGCAATCGCCGAAACCACGCCCTGGTAAGTCCCTTTCCTTCCTTCCTTCCTTTCTGGAAGGGGTTTCACTTCTTCCCCAAATGCTCTCCACCCCCAGGTCACCGGGCCGGCAGGAAATGCGGAGCGTCGGGCAGCCGGGACGAGCACAAAAGGCAGGTGGCTGGAGGGGGTAAACACCGCGCCGCCCGCTCGATTTATGACCGCGTCTTTTACGGCCGGAGGACTGGAGAGATTTTCCAATCGCCACCGGGTAGCAAAAGCCGCACCGCCCGAAATGTAAACAAGAAAAGATGCAGCGCAGGCAGGGAGGAAGGCGCTCCTGGCTTGGAAAGCCTTCAGCTCTGCATTTCCTGGGACAGTTTTCAACAAATGATGATGAATGGGAGGAGGGGGGGCAGAAGGGAGATAGGGGGGGTCTTTGATTTTACCTCCCACTGGAGGGGAAAACATTGTTTACATTTATGGATCAAAGTCTGAGATTAGCCCAGGCCTTTGCTGTGTCATCTGGGCTGTGCCCTAGGAGAAGCAGCCGGCCTTTTGATCTCCTTTATTGACTTTCGATCCTGTCTTCTTCACCATCCCTTCTTCCCACCATGGTTACCCCCTACAGCATTCCTTAGATGGGCCTACAGTGAGTTTGCAGGATTAGGGGCCACCCTCTTTGCCTGCTTTCCTGTCTGCCTTCATTATTATGCACTCTTGCCAACTTCTTGGGATCACCTTTGTGGAGAAATCCCCATTAGCTGCCTTTTGGAGTAGGGTCAACTGGTGAGAAAACTCATACTGAGCGGAACACCATCTCTGGCATATTAAGGCAGTTTTCTCAGCAGGATTGTATAGCGTCATCCAACCAGAACTATTGTTGTCCCGATGAAACAGCAATGAAAACAGGCGTTTTGTCACAACATCAGGAGTCAAGTGACACCATAAAGCGTCATCAATTACTAATAAGGAAAAGGAGTCACCATATGTAGATCATTTCAAAAACCCCTACAGTTCCTCACTTCCTTTATATTTGTGCTTTTTTTCCTTTCCTCTTTTGTCAACTTAGTGCTCATAATCATGACTGATACCTATATTTTTAATACAACCTTGTATGTTTGGAAATGAATTTGCAATCCATACTCTAAAACAGTGGTTCCCAACCTTTCTAATGCCGCGACCCCTTAATATAGTTCCTCATGTTGTGGTGACCCCCAACCATAAAATTATTTTGGAGACCCAGCGAACAAAGAGGCAAACAGGGAGCGAGGGAAGAGAGAAACGGAGAGATATTAGCACAGGGCTAGCCTGATCATATGGAGCAGGGCGGCGGCGATGGACCATGCTCCGGCACCACCTCCTTCTCCAGTTCCCTCCGGCTTAGCTCCTCCTGCCCCCAGCGGTGGCGCCCTCAGCACCAAGACTGTATGATCAGCCTAGCCCTGCACTAATATCTCTCAGTCTCTCTCTTCCCTCCCTCCGTTTGCCTCTTTGTTCGCTGGGTCTCCGTGCCAGCCAAGGGCGAGAGGGCAGACAGACGATTCCGACCCAGCTGTCCTCCTTCCCACTGTCATGCTCTGTGAAACTTAAGTGGTCGTTGGCTGGCCGTTCCCTCCCGTGACTCCCTTTCCCTTCGACACCAGCGGGAAGAAATTGCCGCTGCGAGCAGGAGACAGGGGCGGCCACAGATGTCTTAAGCACCGCCTTGTACTCTCCAGCGCGCAATCTTGCGATGCCCCCCGCCCCTTAGCTGATGCTGTCAAAGCTCAGCCGCCAGGCGTCACAAACGCCTCTCACCGAATGGCACCTCTCCCGACCAATCGGAGGACTCGGGCGAGTTGAGCCGATATGGCCAGGCTTGTGGCAGTGGGGGGGGGGAGCTGAGGATGCCGGGGCGACCCCTGGGAAATGGTCATTCGACCCCCAAAGGGGTCCCGACCCCCAGGTTGGGAACCACTGCTCTAAAAGTTTTTAACATATTACAATAGTTGCATGGTACATTACTTTCTACGATCCAATATTCCAGTAATGGAAAAAAATAGAGATCCAATCTGATTTTATATTCCTTATTTAGCAATCACACCTAAGCCTTATTAGCAATAGCAATAGCACTTAGACTTATATACCGCTTATTAGATTATGAGATGGTGAATAGCCTTTCCCTTGTTGCCACACACTGCTGTCCCACTGAGATTATCTGCTAGTTTGGTAATTATTTAAAGATGAAACAAGTCATGTTTGCTTCCTAAGAAAAGAATGAAAGTTATAAGGCTTAACCCCATCCATGACCTTAGATCTCAGAAGCATAATTCAACTGGGTGTTTTTTTTCTTCTGCATATGTTCAAGAGACACATGATTTCCTGACATTCAAAATAAATGTTGGGTTTAAGCCTTAGTAATTGTTGACTAAAATTAATTCCCAAAACAGCGTTACAGAGGAGCTCCTTTTAAATTGGGATTATCAGTCCTTTGTGCTGAATCATGAGGAAAAGTTTACCAATCAAAAGATAAGGCTTAAAATAGGCAGAAAAAAAACCTAATGACCATTTCTTATCAAATCATATTATATCAAGAGTTTATGGACAGGGGATCCAGATGTTTTTAGAAGCATTCAGAAATTTTAATGTAATAATTGTTTCTCTGAATTAGTATAAAATGTGCCAATATTTTTGCACAATGCAAAAACCATGGGTTTTGTATCATCTTGAGTAAATCGGTGGCAATGCTAGGTTTGTAAATTATATTATGCCTTCCATAAACAAACCATCAAATTCTGAATAATCCTCCACCATAAATCACAATGAGTTCAATAATCACACTAAGGAGAACAAACCATATTCTGTCTTAGTAGGATATGAAGATCCAGTCAATATCAATTTATTATTTATCCTTGAAAGATATGTTTTAGTCTAATCCCAAAACCTTTTGACAACATAACGTATTTTTCAGAGTATAAGACGCACCTTTTTACGCTCAAAAAGAGGGTGAAAACCTGGGTGCGTCTTATACACCGAATGCAGCCCCACCCAGCCACCCCCACCCTTTGGCCTCTGCCTGCCAGCAATTTACCTCTTTGCAGCAAACAGGGCAAAGCACAAGAAGAGCACAAGAAGAGATAAACTGCCTCCCGATCTACAGCTGACAGGCTTGCAAGCCACGTGGTAAAATGAAACTAACTACGGTGGCTGTAATGTGACAAATTGCTGGGAGATAAACTGCTGGCAATATTAGACTGCTGAAATTGAAAAGAGGCAAGCTATAGCTGCTATGGCTCAGAGCTAGAGCTCTTGCCTCACAATCAGGAGGTTGTGAGTTCTATCCTAGGTAGAGGCAGATTCTGTTAATATGTTATTTTGTTAAATGTTTGTAGAGTGTTCAAATTATTAGACATTTTTTAAAGACTGCTTTATTATTGTTCTAGACAACTTAACAAAATGAAGAAGCTTTTTAAAATAAATGCTTGCTCTGAAGAGGCCCAGTGCTATTGTATCTTCTTTTAAATAGAGAATACTTCCAGAAAGCCACATCAATTTTAAAGATCTGTAAAAGTATAATCTGAAATGTCCTGTTTTAGTATTAAGTATTAGTATTAAGTATTAGTATTAAAAGAAGGCAGCTGAGAAACCCTGACTTAGTCATGTTTGGAGTAGATCTATTTAAATAATTGGGACGAGTTAGTGTGATTACATTTAAGAAAACTTTCTGGGATTAATATACTGCCATAAATGTACATTTCTCCAATTCTTTGCCATTTCTATGGGTCAGGCACACATGCACAGAAATACACAGCAAACAGTGTATATCATCTGTACTGTTTGCTATTTGGCAAATTGCTGAGAGGCAGAGGCCTTTTTTCCTTGTTTTCCTCCCCCAAAACTAAGGTGCGTCTTATACTCCGGTGCGTCTTATACTCCGAAAAATACAGTACTTTGTATTGCAAATTTTAATCTTATGTACTGAAGGAAATCCTGCTATGTTTAGTTCCTAGCTTACTTCTGGGTAAGTGTGAGTCATACAAAAACCACTGATGGTTGATAGTCTTTTTAGTTTTATTGTAGTTCATTTCAAATTAAACAATTTGGGATATTCCTGGATCCAAAAAGATTCTGGGAACCATTGATTCAACAAAGGATGAAAATGCATGAACTCAACTTCTTAGTTTTTAAAACATCAATACTAAATATTATCCATTTGCTGTAAAGAAGGGTACTTTTATCCATATGATTACCTGAGAGACCCAATTATTAAAATCCCTACAGTAATTTGAATGGCAGGGTGTACAATTACAAGGAACCAACTAATGGCACCTTAATTTTGGTCCCCAAAAATATTTATTAAACAAGCTTCCTTTTGGCCTTTGAATGGCAATTCAATATAATTTGGCCAGACTTTTGATTAATTATATTATTTTATTAATTCACTTAGCTGCCTTTGTAGAGTATAAGGGGAAAACACTTTTAAAAATAAAAATTGCAATAGCAATAGTTTTATAAGCACTACGGAATAAAACAAAAGGAATTGCATTTGTCTGCTGTCTATCATGGACTTTATTCAAGGTATACCTTTAGATTGCTTAATAATTTCCTGCTGTAGTGTTTTGTAATGAAGTGAGAAATACCTGTATATGAATACACTATTTTTAGACAGTTAATGTTGAGAGACAGTAACATTTTTATTTTTAAGAATTCTTTATTCCTGCACATTCATTATTGCCGTTAATAAATGTGTGAAGCATTTCATTTAAAGATTATTTTTAATTTACAAATGTGTTTTCTTATATTTTTCTTTAGGTCTTTAAAAATCTGATTGTATTTCTGATTCTCATATGAATTTTTCATTTCCTGTCCCTAATCATAATACCGGTACTGTTATCTGTGCTTTGAGCGGAGTGATAAAAAAATATCACAGCTTTGATGATCGCACGACAGGATTTATTTTTAGTCTTTCAGACAAACCAAATATATTAAAATAACATCCTGAAGAAAAGCAGCTGAATCCTACTAATATCCTGTTCAATAGTTGTGCACCACTTCCCTCTACTGGATGCATCTGACCTAGTTATTTTTCCATTAATATGAACATATTTGTTGGCTGGAAAAAAAATTTAATTGGAATTATTACCAAACATGAAAGCCAACACTTTAAACGCATTTAAAAACAAACAAAGGGATGAATTAATGGCTATTTAATCTGGTTTACCCATCACACTAAACCAATCAATTTGGGTTGGGGGATTTGGTGCTTAGCAAAAATATTGTGTAAATTAAGTCACCTTGATTGTGTGAAAACAAGCATGCTTTTAGACCACTGGTGTCAAACTCGATCACGTCATGTGACATCATGTGACGTATCGTGACTTTTTTTTTGCCTTTGCAGAGCTGGGGTTGGGCGTGGCCTGTGCATGATGCATCTGGTCCGCAGGCTGCCAGTTTGACACCACTGCTTTAGACTATAGTTGGGGTGCTGCCACTGAGAAGCTCCTGTTCCTGATTACCACATGAGCCAAACCAACTAGTGGGACCCTGAGAAGGACACCAATTGGATGGCATTAAAAGAAGCAATTACACTTGAGTCCTAAGTCAAAGTCTAATAGCTAAAAGCAGCAAATGTAGCACCTTCAGCTCCTGTGTGGTGAATTTCAATCAGCTGTTGTATTTAACAATTCAGCAGGTGCTGTTTGCATCAGCTCCAACATTTAGACTACCCTGAAAGGCAGCTCATGGTAGATTGTGTTGCAGTCACCCAATGATGAGGTTACTACACTTAAGATCAGTGAGGCTAGGCTAGCTTCCACAAGTAAATATGTACTCTATTATGTACATTGTAAGTAACCGTAGCACTTAAGTATGCCTATCAAATAGCACACAACAGAACAATGAGTCATTACTTTACAACATCTTATTCTGAATATATAAGCAGTACAAGGACCCAAAACAAAAAGAGATTTCAAAGCCAACTTTTAAGATCAAAGAAATAATTCTTAGTTTTAATTTCACTTGGACTAACAAAGAGATGGTCTATGAATTGGACCTAAAGTTCAGAGTACTGTTGACTTAGCAGAAGTCAGTGATTGTCCTGGCCTTCTGCAATATTTTTTTTTCTAACTTTCAACCTAGCATACACACCATTTGATTATCTGGTGATCTCCCATGGAAATCTACCAGGTCCATTCCTGTTTAGTTTTGAAGATTATGACTAAGGGAAAAAACATTCAGCGAAGAGGACCTATATATGGTAGCTTTCACATCAGTTCTATCATTTATACGCATAATTGCTAATGTTTGTGACAAAGATAAAATGTTTCTTTTCCTCATTTTGAACAAGAGTGCACATGTGCAAAAGGATAATGTGCTATCCACCAATTCCTTCAAATAGAAATGCAGGAAGAGGAAACATATGTGGCTGAGCTTCATATACTTTTTCCATTTACAAAACAATGGTTTCTATGGAGGATGTTATGAAGAACAGCAGCCACTTAGATTATCATGAGTTTATATTATTCTGTTGCTTTTACAACCAAGAAGGATTTGCTAGTCAGACAGGACTGTATCTTAAAATCAACCAGTTCATTGCTCTATCTAACTCAGTATTATCTTTGTCAGCCTTCCCAAAGCTGATATGTTCAAGAGGTGCTTGACCTAAAATTCTCACACTACCTTGGGAATTATGGATGCTATAGTCCAGTGATGGCGAACCTTTTTTTGCTCGGGTGCCAAAAGGGTGCGTGTGCGCGTGCCCACACCCTTAATGCAATACCCTCCCCCCTCACATGAGCGCACAACCTCCCCACGCATGCGCACAGGCCTCACTGAAGCCTCCGGACTTCTGGTAGGCCCGTTGGGCCATTTTTCGCCATCCACAGGCTCTGGAGGCTTTCCTGAAGCCTGGGGAGGGCAAAAATGACCTCATCCCCACCCTCCGGAAGGCCGAAAATCAGCTGGCCAGCGCGCATGTGCGTGCTGGAGCTGACATAGGATGCCCTCAGATATGACTCCGCGTGCCATAGGTTCACCATCACGGCTATAGTCCATCATATCTAGAAAACATCTAATTTGGGAAAACTCTTTACCTAGTTTCAGATAACAGTTTTTTTCAGATCTACTAAGCGTTATTAGAGATTGGATCTCAGATCTTTTCTATTCAATCTGCTTTACCACAGACCTAAAAATCTATCCTTTTGACCGTGAGAAAACATATACAGTTTATTTTTTTAAATCACTTTTTTTTTTCCTGATCAAGAGAAGATTCATACTGTTCACAAACCTTTTTCAACAAACTATGATACAGGTAGCCTTTGACCTATGATGACTTAATGATCTTGTTCAAAGTTACAATGGTGCTTTAAAAAGTGACTTACAATTGGTTCTTGCACTGATGGCTGTTGCAGTGTCCCTATGGTCATGTAATTAAAATCTGGTTGTTGGGCAATCTATTTACAGCACCTGCAGCATCCCAGGATCACATAATTGCCATTTGGCATCTTCCAGGGGGCTTCCAACAAGCAAAGTCGATTGGGGAAGCCTGATTTGCTTAATGACTGCATGATTCACTTAACAGCCACAGGAAAATACTTGTAAAATTGGGCGTGACTTTGCTTATCAACGGATATTCCAGTCCTGATTGTTATCATAACTCAAGGACTACCAGTAGAGTCTTTCTCCAAGTATAACTTGAATTGAAATATGGCCTTTTGATGTAGGGAAGGATACTTGCCAACCCCTTTGTTCCTTGAAAAATAGGAATGGGCACACCTAAAGTCTCTTTTCATTCACTTAATCTAGATTTGATTTACCATACTATATTCTAGTAATTCACTTTTTTCTTTCAGAGGCTTTTGATATGATGCAAGGTAATTTTATTGTGTTCAGAAATTACTACTACACATGTCATTTGTTACTGAACTCTGTTCCTATATATCTAAATCGAAACATTACTGCAATGTAATAAACAAAGCACAATGCACAACAAAACATCCCAGAATTTTCATATGTAAACAAGGCTATCTCTGCAGTCTGTCACTTTCATTCATGACGGTGATTTTCTCACGGCATCTAAACCGCCAAATTTTGTCACCGCACAGATGGCTATGATTTCTGGCGGCTATAAAGTAGCTGAGATAAAATTCTTCAGTATAACAAGGAAGATTTCTTTTTAATGGCTGGAGCAGTATTATATTAAATCAGAATAAAGGTACAACTTAGAAAAAGCATACTCCATGCATTCAGTCACACTTGATCTACGTGTGCATTGCCTCTGCAATACTGGAATTTTTGGGGATTCTGTTTTCCAAATGGCTGAAGGGAAAGCATTAAAATAAGATCTCGAGAAGGCCTTATTTCTGTATTTTCAGATATTTTGTTCTGTCAAGGTCTTGGCAATCCAAAACCAGATTTCTCCCAGAGGCTTTTTAAACAAGATTTATTGAAAGGGAAAAGTGGATAAGACACAGAAATCTCAGCAATTGGATTATTTTCAGCTCTTGGTACCCATTTTATTTCCCAACCTGATAGCAATAGCAATAGCAATAGCACTTAGACTTATATACCGCTTCATAGTGCTTTACAGCCCTCTCTAAGCGGTTTACAGAGTTCAGCCTATTGCCCCCAACAATCTGGGTCCTCATTTTACCGACCTCGGAAGTATGGAAGGCTGAGTCAACCTTGAGCTGGTGAGATTTGAACAGCTGAACTGCTGAACTAGCAGTCAGCTGAAGTAGCTTGCAGTGCTGCACTCTAACCACTGCGCCACCTCGGCTCTATATCTTATCTCTATAAGATAAGGCGAAAGATTCTCAGCCTGTTAACAAGTGGCCCCTGTGCGAACTGATGAAGAGACTGTTCCTTTGATTGACAGGAGAAGAATATAAGGATGTCCAGAATGTGAATCTCTGTCTCTCTAGCAATTAACATACTATTGCAAATTGTACTTTTTCTCCAAACATTCAAAGGCAGGAGTAATGATATTCATAATGTCTTCAGTCTTCTGAATGATTTTCAGTGAAGATGCTACAGACATACTCTGGGTATGTACTCAGTGAAGAACATCACACATACTTCGGTATGATGCTACATTCTCTTGTGCAGCAACCTAGTTTTGCACATGAAGTATATTCTGAAATCTGAAACTTTGCTGCTACTCATTATCTTTGGCTTAGTCTTTTCTTGCTTGGCATCATCATATATTTTATGTCCAGTAATACAAATGGAAGGCTGGCAAAATGTGATAGAATGGGCTGAAGTAGCACTACCTGTAAGCCACTGCATATATATTGAAGCGAGATGATGCAGAGGGTGGCAATGATGGAAGAAATCAGGTCCATGTGGATGAAGCCTTCCTGCATCTTAAAATTCCTAAGCAGGAGTCTGGAATGTTTCCTAGGTGTAAAGGCCTAATAGCTCACTCTGCTGTTTGCTAATGAGCATATAAATGCCAAGGTTCTTGACTTGGCACTTGTAGGGGTGATCTTATTTTAATTTTTCAGATTTTTTTTGTTTTGTTAATTAAATGGGACAAAACAAACTGACGAATGTCATAAACTTTATTCCCTGGAAAGCTCCTTGCTCTCTGCAATTTTATTTTAAAAAGAAAAATAATATGAAACTCTAGCCCAATGATGGTTAACCTTATTGGCACCGAGTGCCAAAACTGGAGCACATGTGTGTGTGCATGCGCCAGAGCACTGGAACCCAGAAGAGAGTAGCTGGCCAGTGCGCATGCGCGCAACAGAACCCGGAAGAGCAGCTGGCAATGGCATGCGTGCCCATAGTGAAGGCTCTGCGTGCCACCTCTGGCACACGTGCCATAGGTTCATCATCATGGCTCTAGCCAATACTCTGTTCTTACAGGAAAAAGAGAGCAGAGGATCATGAGGACAGGAAGTCCTTGACTTACAACCATTCATTTAGTGACCGTTCGAAGTTAAAATGACACTGAAAAAAGTGAGTGACCATTTTTCACACTTAGGACCTTTGCAACATCCCCACAGTCACATGATCAAAAATCAGATCTTTGGTAACAGGAATGTATTTGTGAAGGTTGCAGTGTCCTGGAGTGATCATCTTTTGCAACCTTCAAACAAGCAAAGTCAATAGGTAAACCAGATTCACTTAACAACTCTGTTACCAACTTAACTGCAGTGATTCACTTAACAACTGTGGCAAGAAAGGTCATATCATCAATGGGGCAAAACCCACGTAACAACGGTCTTGCTTAGCAATGATTTGGGCTCAATTGTGATTGTAAGTCAAGGACTATCTTATCTGTGTTTCAGGACTTCTCCAGAGGGGCATTGGAGAAGCACCCCGCCAGTTTGCCTTCTAGTAAACTAATATTTTGTGACTGGCCACACTCATGGTGGCTTCAACATTAAAAGGTTCCTCTTAGTAGGAAACCCAGGGACAGGGGTGAGTTCTGGATCCTTTTGCTGCCAGTTCGCTCAGGGTTGCGCCGTGTGTGCGCCCCCGCTGCAATCAAAAAATGGCTTCTGGAGGGAGGCGTGGCCAACATCCCAGCGCTACGGGTGTCTCCCCATTTCCGCGGGAAACCCCAAATCCCAGCTGTTTGGAGACCTGGAACCGGATTGGAACCAGGTCAGATACGCCCTGGAGGGGCGTTGAAGAAGAGAAGCACCAGTCGGTGGTCTGGGGGGGCTTGCAAACCCCCCAGGGAGCCAGCACCAGCCTCTCGGCCAGCAGCTGTGGAAGATGGCTCTGTCGACATTAGCTGGGGCGGTCACGATTGGAATGATTGAAATGGAGAGATCGTGGATTGCCTGGGTGACAAAATCTAAGTGTTTGTGCTGGAGAGAGGTGAAAAACTGCTGAAGCTGGGTGAGTGTCTGGCCGATTTAATGACAAAAGAAGAAATTTAAAATTCAAAAGGAGACAAAAGAGACTTTAAAATGGAGTGAGTGGCTATCTAGCAATTGGAAATACCATAGAGAGAATTAAAGGAACAAGTTTAAAAGCCCAAATTTGAGAATGTCTTTATGATTGGACTTGGTGGAAGTTAAAGAGACTGAAAAAGAATAAAGAATTTGAAGAAAAGATCTTATAAGTGCTAAGTGGATTTAAAATACTTTGGAAACTTTTGTAAAAGAGTTGTTTTTGGTATATTGGGAAACCGGCAACACCATCTGCTGGTTAAAAGAAAATATTGCAACAGATTGTGGAAAGCTGGAATTTGCTGACAGCTGGAGACTGACCTTGCTTATAAGAAGATAACAGGAGATTGAAAGGACTTGAAAGCAGTGTGTATTGTGCTATTGTGTTTGATGGTGTACTGTTTTGGTGATAGAAGACAAGAGGATTTTGAATTGGATTGGATTGAAATATAAAGAGATTATATGGACTTAATCTGCAAGTTAAAAAAAAATATCCGTGAACTTTATAAATTGTGAACTTAACAAGATGGAGGCGTGTATCTATGAAGAATTGATGGTGATGTTAAAATATATCCATGAAGACATAAAAACTTACCTTTTGGAAATCAGAGGTGAAAAGAAAATAGAAATGAAGCTGGATCATAAAGAACACTTAGAATTTACAATGGTGGAAAAGTAGAATGAAGAAAATGAAGAACAAGGAGATTACACAGATGAAAAAGGGACTGAGAATAAAAAACAGATTAATGATTACACTGGGATTTACAGTGATAAGAAAATAGTAAGGGGAGCCTTGGTATCAGAAGAAACAATTAAAAAATAAGGGGGGTAATAGGGAGAAGAGGTTAGGAGGAATTGAGAGCAGACTTACACAAATAATAGACTTAAAAGAAAGGAAAGGAATTCAGAAAAAAAGAAGTTATTGGCATAAAAATAAAAGAAAGAAAAAGAAAAAGTTAAGAGAAGAGGTTGGAAGGGAAAAAACTACAAGAAGTGGAATTTTCGAGAGACCAAAAGAGAATGGATGAAAAGGGAAAGGTTAATAGAAAAGAAAAAAAAATAGAATTATTATTTTACATTTAATTGTGTCAACATTATTAGTTATGTATAAAGGTGTATAATTAATCAGCATAATTATCTTGTTAAAAGGGTTTTTATATGTTAATTTTATATTAGATTGGTACATGATGGTTTGAATTAAATTTTGATGATGAAAGGGAAAAAAGAATAAAGAAAAGAAGGAAAATAAATTTAATTATAGTAGATCAATTGTTGGAAGGTTATAAAATTTGAATAATTACTACTTTTCTCTATAAGATTTATTTTTATAAAAGATTTGTATAATGTATAAAATTGATTTAATGTTGAAAAGGATTTAGATAATTACTGAAACTGTTGGAATATTATAAGAGCTGTATAATTATTATTTTTAAAGGTCATTATACAAGATCATATACTTTAAAAATTGGGTTTTTTGTTGTAGAGACTTTTGATAAGGTTTTTTTTTCTTTATTATTATATATTGGGAAGTTAGTAATGTTATTAACCAACAGATGGAAATGAGATTAGAATTTGTTTAAATATGGAAAATGAGTTAAAATAAAAAATTGAATAATAAAGTCGTAAGGGAGATATGACATGGGAAAAAAGATCAGAAATTTAGGGCATTTAGAAATGAGAAAAAAAGAAAAAATGATGAGTAAAGATATAAATTGAAGTAAGGGAGGAGCATGGTCTAAAATTAAGAAGTACAAGAGTTAATGAGAATGTCTGGAAGATAAGCTATAGCGACTAATTAGGAAGAAAATTGAAAATTAAAGGTGGTAGACTCAGGTGACAAAAATAATATATATATATTATATATATATAATTATATATATGGATAAGGGATATATTATATATATATATGGATAAGGGATATGTATGTTCTGATATTATGGTACTGTATATGTTCAGATGTTTATGTAAAGATGGTTAAAAAATAAAAAATTCTTTAAAAAATAGCTTCTGCGTAGGCGCAGAAGCAAAATCCAAGATGGCGGTGCCCTCGGAGACACCGACAGAACGGCTCCGTGACATCGCTGAATTACTAACGGTTCTAAAGAACCTGTTAGAACCAGTAGGAACCCACCTCTGCCCTGGGACTGTGTTCTTGGAGCAGTACAGCCTTTTATAGGAAGCCTGGTTGCTAAAATGCTAGTTCTGTTTCACAATCTTTCCGTAGTTGTTTTGATATCTGCAAAATTTCTTAACAGTGATCAACTCTCACGGCTTGCTGCTGAGGAAACAGACTATAAACAGGCAGTGGGTTTGAGGCAGAGGCATTGATAAACAAGGAGGACAGTACTATGGCAAGGAGGAGGATCCAGGGTTGGCATATGAAAGTCGATGCAGTGTGCATTTCAAAGTAATGATGTAGAGAGTTTGTTGGTTCCATTTAAAAGTTACAAAGCAAACTATTGACTCTTAACTGATCTTGTATTGCTTGAACTTATCATCAAATTCAGCGCAAATGTCCTCTATAATATGTTTGATTTTATAAATCAGTGTTTTCCAATCTGGTGTACAACAATTGGGATTGCATCTACCAAAGCCCACGGTGGCTGGGAATCAATACATCAGGAAAAACACATTTGGGAGATGGCTGCCAGAATTCATTGAACTGAGAGGTTGGAAAAAATTACTTACTGGCTTTCGAGTAGGTGTGACTTGAACGGAGTGGTAGAATTCCGGCTGGATCCTGCTACTTTTCTTGATTTTTCTTTTCTTAACTGATGTTTCTTGTTCTCTCACTTGACGTTCTTCTACCAGGGGCTGTATTTCTTCAAAGCGAGGGACTACACGCCTTCTAACATGGCGTGGACTTGCTCTAAAACCCTGTTAAAAGATTACAGTTAAATCATTTTAGGTCTACTGGTTTTTGTATTCTGTGCAACATGCATATTATATCAAATACATCTAGTGGTTCTATCTGCAGAATTCAATCTACTTTGAAATATTAACAAAATTATTATTAAATGTTCCTGTTAAGTCTAAATTTTTTCTCCTATACCAGTGGTGGCGAACCTTTTTAGGTTCGCGTGCCAAAAAGGGAGGGTGCGCGCGCTAGTGTGCGCTCGCGTACCCACAACCTTTCCCTCCCCCCCTGCACATGCGCACACACCCCCACCCCCGCGCAAAGGCCTTACCGGAGCCTGGGACGACGAAACGGGCAAACCGGAAGTGCGGAAAAACGCACTTCCGGTTTGCCGGTGAGCTGTTTTTTGCACTCCGGAGGGTTCAGGGAAGCTCCCTGAAGCCCCGGAATGCAAAAAACTACAAAACGGACGAACCGGAATTGCGGAAAAATGCACTTCCGGTTTGTCCGTTTTGTAGTTTTTTGCATTCCAGAGCTTCAGGGAGCTTCCCTGAACCCTCCGGAGTGCAAAAAACAGCTCACCGGCAAACCGGAAGTGCGTTTTTCCGCACTTCCGGTTTGCCGGTGGGCAACGCTCGCGTGCCGTCTGCTATGGCTCCGTGTGCCACCTGTGGCACGTGTGCCATAGGTTCGCCACCACGGTCCTATACCGTATTTTTCGGAGTATAAGACGCACCTTTTTGCCCCCAAAAAGAGAGCGGAAATGTTGGTGCATCTTATACACCGAATACAGCAATTTTTAGCCTCCCGAAGCCCCGCCCCTGCATCCAATTTTTGCAAAAAACGGGCCATTTTTTGCAAAAATCGGGGGGGGGTTGCCTCCCCCCACCCCCTAGGAGTGCTCTGCAGGCTTCCCAGATCCTCTGCATGCCCTGTTTTTGCAAAAAATGAGCAAAAAACGGACCGGTTTTTGCAAAAAATTGGGGCGTTCTTGCCTTCCCCCACCTCCTAGGAGTCCACTGCAGGCTTTTCAGATCCTCTGCATGCCCTGTTTTTGCAAAAAAAATGAGCGAAAAAGGGCCATTTTTGGCAAAAATTGGGGCGTTTTTGCCTTCTAATTACCCCATCTAGCATGACTGGAGGAGGAATTCTGGGAGTTGAAGTCCACTAGTCTTAAAGCTGTCAAGTTTGAAGACCCCTGTGTTAGGGGTTAGGGGTGCAAGGGTCTTCAAACTTGGCAAGTTTAAGACTTGTGGACTTCAACTCCCATTGCTGAGCTAGCATGACTGGAGGAGGAATTCTGGGAGTTGAAGTCCACTAGTCTTAAAGCTGTCAAGTTTGAAGACCCCTGTGTTAGGGGTGCAAGGGTCTTCAAACTTGGCAAGTTTCAACTCCCATTCCTGAGCTAGCATGACTGGAGGAGGAATTCTGGGAGTTGAAGTCCACAAGTCTTAAAGCTGTCAAGTTTGAAGTTTGTAAAAAGTGTACATGGTTGTAAAAAGTATACATGATTGTAAAAAGTATTCTGCTACACTGGTATTTTATTAAATAATATATTACTGCACCATTTGGTTCAGAATACTTTTTTCCTTGTTTTCCTCCTCTAAAATCTAGGTGCGTTTTATACTCCGGTGCGTCTTATAATCCAAAAAATACGGTAAATAAAATAAGAACAGACTGAGATAATTCATTCAAAACCCAAGAATTCAACCAAAATCACTGCAGAATCTTGGTCCCAACGCCCAAACCTCCCAAACAATACAGAAGATTCATCATGGTCCTCCATACTGAAAAATGCTAAAAGGGAAATCAGAAAACTATATGCCTTCATCTAATTGGCACTGTAAATAATTCACCGTGATGACCAAAGGATAAGAGCTGCAGAAGAGGCCTTTTTGAAGAAGCCTATCCTGTCAGAGATTCATTTAAATGGCAACCAGCAGAGGGATTTCAATTTATTACTTCCAAGCTGTGGAATATAATCTCTCATGAACTGAATTTAAACCCCATTCACTCTGCCCTTAGAGAAGATCTAGGCTACATCTATTACATCAAGTATTCAGTGATTAATTTAAAATACTTGGTGCAACTCTACAACTTGGTGTTAATTTTATATTTTAAGTTGCATTTTCTATCCTGCATTTTAATTATGTTTATGGCTTCAGCACAAAGATGAAATATACTGTGAATCCAATAAATGAACATATTAAAAAGAGTAGACATAATTCAGCCAAAATTAAAGTCCTTTGAAACTGTTTCAGTATCCCTGATGGAGTTATCAGAGCCGAGGTGGCGCAGCGGTTAGAGAGCAGTACTGCAGGCTACTTTAGTTGACTGTGATCATTTGAGTTCAGCTGTTCAAATCTGACTGGCTCAGGGTTGACTCAGCCTTCCATCCTTCCGAGGTAGGTAAAATGAGGACCCAGATTGTTGGGGGCAATGTAAATATATACATTGCTTAATGGTGTAAACCGCTTAGAGCAGTATTTCCCAACCTTGGCAACTTGAAGATATCTGGACTTCAACTTCCAGAATTCCCCAGCCAGCAAATACTGGCTGGGGAATTCTGGGAGTTGAAGTCCAGATATCTTCAAGTTGCCAAGGTTGGGAAACACTGGCTTAGAGAGTGCTTGTACTGTGAGGCGGTATATAAATCTCAAATAAATAAATAAATAAATAAATAAATAAATAAATAAATAAATAAATAAATAAATAAATAAATAAATAAATATCCTTTGCATTTTTTTTCTGAAGTCACTTTGTTCAAAAATGGTTCACTTGGAAAGACTGTACTTGCATCCATAACTTTTGCGCGCGCGCGCACACACACACACACACACCTCCCATCATATCAACTGGGGCCATCTCATTCCATATAAATATTTCTATATAGCAGAGATTTGAGTTGCTCCAAATGAGACGTGGAATGGGGAGTATTGCCAAGTGGAATTCAAGCTGCTTCAAACTTCTTCTAAGCCAGCGGTTCCCAACCTGGGGGTCGGGACCCCTTTGGGGGTCGAATGACCATTTTCCAGGGGTCGCCCCGGCATCCTCACTCCCCCTCACTCCCACAAGCCTGGCCATATTGATATCGCACTCCACAATCCGGGTGAGGTCTTCGCGTGTTGCCTCTGGGAGCTTTTTGAGCCATCCCCTTCGCAGAGTCTCTCCCGTCTATCTGTAGCATTCGGGGTAAAGCCGCGAAGGGGGTGGCTCTCTCCGGGCAACCGCCTGTCCCGGCCCCGCCGAAGTCACGCATGCCTTTCGCGATGGGGCTCGAAAAGCTCCCAGAGACAACATGCGAAGCGAGTGGAGAACTCGCCCGGATCTGGAGACTTCGCCCGGATGCCGCCATTTGGGTTCTTTTACCCTCTGCGCATGCAGCAGAATGCTTTGCGCATGCGCAGAGGGTAAAAGAACCCAAATGGCGGTGGCAGGGTGGGTTGCGGTGGGGTCGCGGAGGCGGGGCGGGGGTCGCGGCATTAGGAAGGTTGGGAACCACTGTTCTAAGCCTTCCCCATTTAAAAGCATGCAAAGTCACTACTCAAAATAGGAACATATCAAACTAGACTGTTCTTCAAAAACATGAAGCTGAATATGCAGCCTGACCATTCTAAGCTGAATAAAATAGTTTGAGCCTTCTTATTTATGTAACAAAAACAAAAACTCTCCATGTACCTGTTCTTAAAGAAGCACGCCATACAGGAATTTGACTGGGATATAGCAGATAAATTATGTGAAGTAAACAAACGAACAAGTATATAGATAAATTCTAAGCAAGTGATTTAACCTTCACATTTATAGATTAATAATTATCTGCTTTCTTTTAAAAAATAAATTGATGGGTTAAAAAAATGGCAAAGCATTATGCTTAATACATAATACGGGGGAAAAATTAGGCGTAACCTATATTGCTATGGTCCATCAAATCACCTCTGATTCCTAGTAATTATAGGCCTAAATCCCTCCAGTTTCTTGGGAACATCTTTAACAGTAGCTAGCCAGTACCTTTTTCCTAGGCCTGGGAGAGACTGGCCCCAAGGCACCCAGCTGGCTCCTATGCCCAAAGCAAAAATAATCTCCTGATTTCTAATCCAATATCCTAAAACTACTAGACTGAACTGGTTCCTACCAGTTTGTATATTCTCACTTGCCCAGCCCATCATCCAAATGATAAAGATTAAGACCACTATAACTTAATCTGATCCTAAAGCAAGCTGTTACTTCTTACTCATAATCGTCAATGTTATCATTTTACAACTAGGAAGGATTATCATGTGCCGTAAGGAAAATAATCAGACTGTAGGAAAAAAGCTATGTTTGAGTTGCTAAAGATGCAATCTTGCACAATCCAAAATACAAATATTTCTGAATAAACAGATAAAAGATTGTACCTTAAACTATCATACCCTGCTGCCTTTAGTTCTTAAGTGATAGAACAATTAGACTGAAAAAAAGTGTCCTTATAAACAGTATCCTTAAAATTATTCCTACTGTCACTGTAAAAAACCCCACCTCTTTTATTACAGAACTAGCCTCTATAATCCCGCTTTATTGTGTTTCCTATTTTCATGCTGGCCACATGATGACAGACGCAACTCTCAGACAACACAGGCTTCCTGGACTGAGATTCAGAGATCAGCACCTCCCCCTTGCGTCAATCACTAGTCAAGACTGGAGAAGGGAAGCCTTTAAATCTTTTTAGAACTAGCCTCTAACAGCAATGAGAAATTGGTGCCAGCAAATGACCCTGAGATAGCTAGTAGCAGCAGCTATTAAGAACTGCTGTGATAAACCGTCTCACAAATTCTGGAACACTTGTAAGATGTTTTGAGGATACAGCATGTGATGAATATACATGAAAAGATTGGAAGCATCTCTACCATCTCCAGGGTGGAATTCTGGAGGGGTCATTTGCATCTAAAACTATTACATTTGATAAAAATAAAAATGATTAAGGGCTTTGAAAAGCAAGCAGAGTACTATTTACCTTAGCAAAGGATGCTCCAAACACCACTGAATCCAAAATGGTACCACAACATTGCAGCTTTAAGATACATAGAATCAGTGATGATCTTTGAACACACTTGAAGAAGCTCTTTGTGGCTTAGTTCTGAATAAATCTGCTCAAGGTTATTAAAAATAATTCTTAATTTGCATGGAGGCTTGGTTCATATACAATGTTTTTACGACTGTATAAAACGATTTAGCTGTATGGAAGTCCTAGAACAGAGGTCTTCAAACTTGGCAACTTTAAGACTTGTGGACTTCAACTCCCAGAATTCTCCAGCCAGCATAGCTGGCTGGAGAATTCGGGGGGGGGGGGGTTGAAATCCACAAGTCTTAAAAGTTGCCAAGTTTGGGGACCCCTGTTCTAGAATAACTATCCAATGTCACCTCCACAAAAACAGCAACAAAGCCAGAAGCAAAACAGGGATACTGTAGAAATTATATAGATTTACAGAAATATTTCCCAGACTGGTCTTTTTTAGATGCTATCTCCAGCTTGCACTACCATGTTATCTGCGGATTATGAGAGTTTTAAACAAAAAAAAATAGCTATAAGAATGTAAAGTTAAAACAAATTGTTTTGCATAATGGGTGCTGTCCCTGCTGTAAGTGCTGATCTAGCCCTATATTTTGACTAACAGTAATCCTCATAGAATTGTCACGCTGATATTCTGGTTTATCCGTATGCAGAATAACTGCATGTCAACAGGCCAGTCACCCATAAAATCATTACTTGTAACTTGGAAAGGTTGATGGGTTGAAACTCAGCTATGTGTATACAGGAAAATTACCTATATAGAGTTCGCTTATTCTTTTCTAAACAGCACTTCAACTACAGTATCAGGCTGCTTTTTACATTCAAAACCAATTAAGTGATAGACGTAATTCAAAAAAGAAAAGAAAAATCAGAAGAATGACATCATTTCTTGCAGGGGATTTTCTCTTGCACAATATAAACTGTATTAGACCATAGCCTTTAATTAGTTAAGACGTAAGCATTTCAAGTGAAGAAATGTAACAATTGTACAACCACTCATTACTGAGGAATTTTCCTACAGGGAAATTTTGCATCTGAATAAGTTGCCTTTGTATTTGGATGCAAGTCATTTGCTTCTAATGCATATCCTTTTTCTGTCAAAGGAAAGACTTAAAATTATATTAAGGTATGACACGACTAAACGAACCATTACATTTGTTTTCTAAGTGCCTCCTCCTCTCTATCTTCCCTCTTAGGTTAATGGAAAATGATTTTAAATGTGAGAGGAGTTTTCCTCAGTAAGTATTTTGCACTATGATATGGGAGTTATCTGTTCAAAGCTAAAGGGGAACCCAGTGGGATAGTAAATGCCCGTAATTGAGCCTGATGTTGTAGTCCTCAACTTGTGACCACAATTGAGCCCAAAATTTCCATTGCTAAGCAAGGCGATCTTTCTTTCCAGTGTTGTTAAGTGAATCACTGCAGTGGTTAACTTAGTAACATGGCTGTTAAGTGAATCTGGCTTCCCCATTGACTTTGCTTCTTAGAAGTCCACAAAAGCTGATCATATGCAACCATCATAATTACATGCCAGGTGCCAAGTGTCCGAATTTTGATCATGTGACCATTGGGGGATGTTGTACGTATGAAAAATGGTCATGACTTCCTTTTTTCAATGCTGCTGCCGAAACTTTCAATGGTCATTAAACAAAAAGTTGTAAGTCAAGGACTACCTGTATTGCCTTATTGCCAGGTGCCAGTATGTTTGCTTTTTAATTATAAAGATAGATATTTTCCACCAGAACTTATTTTAAGGATACATCATCAAGGCTGCACAAAATAAAATTCAATACTTTACTGACATGTAGCCAGACTGGAAATAATAACTCACTACCAAACTGAGACATAGCTGCCTGTCAAAGCAGAAATCCCATCTATGTTACTTCAGATTTTATAAACAAGGGAATGATTCAGCAACCTGCAACAATCTGCAGCTCTTGAAATCAAATGAATATATTAAAAACACATACAGTTTTAAATGTGATAATCGCATATTGATCTTAGCAAGCGTTCACAATTATTAAAGGAGAACCTCTGCGGAGAACTTGCTGAAATAGTATACAGTACCTGTCCATATATTTTATGTATTTTAAATTGTATTTTAAAAAATCAAGAATTGCCTCTAAATGCCCTTGTGACAATCATCATGCATTGTCTACCGAAGAGCTCTAGGTTATACAAGGGAGTGTCTTATATTAAATCAACCAATTGATCTGTTCCAGCCCCAAGCTGAATACTGTGTCAGAAATGTACTGATTTTCCAGGCAAATGCCTTTCCTCTTATCTGAAATCCTGCCTAAGGCAGAAATTCAGAAATATAACAAGCTGTGCTCTAAACCAGGGGTTTCCAACCTTGGCAACTTTAAGACTTGTGGACTTCAACTCCCAGAATTATTAAACCATATTCCAAGTCTTAAAGTTGCCAAGGTTGGAGACCCCTGCTCTAAACTATTCCCTTTGTGACAATGTCTTTATTAAGTATTCACGTAGAAAAAAGATGAATTAAAAGGCAGTCAAATCCGATTACGTCTGATGCTCCTGTTGTTCATTTCCGTGTCTATATAAATATAAATGAAAGACCTGCTAGCCTAAGAGTCTTATCCCATCTGCTGTGTTTTCCATCCGCCATGTACACTTCTTAAGGAAGAATACTGCATCCTCTCCTTGAACTCTACTTGCTGTCATTTGATTTCTTGATCTCTTCACCACGTCCCAAAAAGGAGTATTTATCTCCTCTAGGATGCGGATAATCATTCTGTGATTCGCTGTAGCCTAAGATGAAAGCCTAGTTTTGTTACCAGATACATCATCAATGACAGGCATAATGTTATTTTAGTACAGATATTCAAAAGCTCATTTATGGGTGCGGAGATCGTTTCAGCGTTTTTCGTTTCAACACCAAAGTATCCATGCATACACAGAGAGGAAGACAGTCTGCTTGACGACATTATTTAAACCTTCATGAAAGTGAAGGCTGCACGCATGGAGATGTCTGATGGGCTTTTTCCATGCATTAAACAGATACTGTACATGCTTGCTTTTGCCCATAATTGTATTTTCAAGATAACATTTACTTTTATGGTAGACTATGCCTATTTCGTGTCACTGCTGCCCAAATAAATGAGCATCCCCAATTAGTGCTGCTTTATTGATAATGCCAAAGAAACGTCTGCAAAATTTGAGCTGTAAATCAAGATTATCTTCTCAGTTTAAAATTACACTACAATTCAGGAAGTCACTCTGTGCAGATTTGTTAGCAATATTCCAGAGCCAACCCTACCTGCAAATCCCAAAGGCACATGCAGAGCAAGATATAGATGTAATCACAGTGGAAGAACTATTCTAACATGGGTGTGGGGTTTTTTTTGGAAATACGTACCAGAATCACCCCAAAGGTTCAACCCAAAGTCTAGTAAGGCTCACTTCAGATTAATAATTATTACATTTACCTTTGTAGAAATTGTACACTTGAAAACCTGGATTTCGCTTACAAACACTAAGGAGTGCTGTGAACACGAAGAGTTAAGGCTTGCCCTCCTGCCTTTTTGCAATTATGATGAAGGTGGGAAGATGCTTCTTTGTGTATTTCTTTTCTTTTACTACATTCTTACTTTTCTGTTTTTTTCCTTTTCTGCATCTTGTTTCTTTTTATCTTCTTTTTTTTTTTTAATTGTAGTAGTTTTTACTGTTGAAACACACACACACAAACCTCAATCAAGGCTTTGCTTGACTAAGATTTGCATATTTAAGACCCCCAAATTACAACCCTCTTTAAATCTTCTCATGACCATCAATTTGGGACCCCCTTCTAGAGGCAAAAGCAACTATCCTCTGACTACTGCATTAATCACCCTTCTCTGCCATTTGACATATTATTATATATGCAACTGCTTCTGCCAATCCAGTAATAGATTACACTAACCAAGACATTTCAAAACAGTTTCAGGAATGAATAAATTTGACCCTCAAAAACACTTAAACAGTGTCTAAAGTGGTGGTACCATGAACTAGTCTAAGTAGGACCCAAGCAAATATTGAAAATGTCCTGGCCTTGTAATTCCATTATGCGTGTGATAAAGCAGGGCCAGCCACATGCAATCTTTCCATGGATAATCACCTGTTCAAGATGGCTTTCTTAGTACTGTACTTTGAACATACAATACTGAGGTTATTTTTATGTTTTTGAATCATTTTATCTATTTTTATTGGTTTCTTAACTTTTATGCTAAAACCATATTCCATGTATCTGAGCTTGCTATATAATGTGTCGCATGTAAGGGACTCATTTCTGCCTGGTTTAATTAAGCTTCTATTATGAATATATACTGTCAATTTTGCAATTCTTCAGTTTTGGTCTCCCAATCTTATATCATCAATAAAGTTTCACTTTTCCACAAACGTTGTGCCAAAGTTGTTCTTGCAGCTACCAGAATGTATCATAGTAAATTGTGATACTTTTCATTGATGTTTTCTGGAATTATTTCTAATAAAAATATTTTGGTCTCCGTTCTAATTTTATTTTTAACTTTTTTCTTAATTTTTCATTCAGCACTTTTGAGAGGGTTTTTACATGACCACCTGTGTGGTAAAATGTTTCTTCTTCTTTGTAGCATTTCCAACATATGATTTATCTATCTTGATAATCATTTGATGGAGTTATATACAGGTATATTCTGCAATACATCTTACATCAATTTTCTCTCAAATTCTAACCTGGGGTAAATATAATTTATTTTTTTCTGTAGTTCTTTCCATTGTTCAACTATCATTATTAATTTATGATTATACCTATTATTTTCCTGAAGTTTTGCATCCACTTTAGCATGCAATTTTTTCATTTGTTCTGTTTCTATGACACATTTGAATAACAATTTCAATGTACATCCTAGAACAGTGGTTCTCAACCTTCCTAATGCCGCGACCCTTTAATATAGTTCCTCATGTTGTGGTGACCCCCAACCATAAAATAATAAAATTATTAGGAAACTCAGGGGTGGGTTCTAACTTACCTCACTGCCGGTTCGCTTCTTCCTGTGCTGCGTGGGCGCACCTCGTGGGCGCGCGTGCGCTTTGTGCATGCAGTGCTGATTTTTTAAAAAAAATGCAAAAGAAAAGCCGAAAACAAGATGATGACGCATGCGCAGTGCCGGAAATTTGGCTTCTGCGCATGCTCAGAAGTTCCCATGGTACAGATTTTTTTTTTGCAGTAGTCTATTTGCATGTGGGTAGACCCGCCTGGAGATGGATAGAGGAGCGGTGTCTTGGTTCCTAAGACCATCGGAAATATGTGTTTTCCGATGGTCTTAGGCGACCCCTGTGAAAGGGTCGTTCAACCCCCAAAGGGGTCGCGACCCACAGGTTGAGAACCGCTGTCCTAGAAGATTATCTTAGTTCTGTATAAGTGTTTCAAATTATGTCATTTTTCTCAAGGTCCTTTCTTCTTTCTTGACATTACTTTTTAATTCTTTCAGCAATTTTGTTGCTTTTAAACGTCTCCTCCAAATCTGAGTTCTGCAATTTAGCCTTTCTTACTGCGGAAGAAAAAAATTTTGCAGAAAAATTTGGGAAATATGGTATCCCTACTTTCAGCTGGAAGTCTGCACTTGATTCTTGTCCCCTGCACAAATGGACAAATGCCTTTTATTTAAATCCATATCCAATGTTATGTAGCTAGATCAATCTAAAAAATATAAATCTAGTATTTTAAAAATGCCTGTTTAAAAGTTGTCAAAACGGGAACAAAGCAATCCACTGTTAAGAAATCCTCAAACATGTATGTATCTTATTCTTCAATAATAATAAATGTAAGAAGCCTTCCATGATCAATTCAAAGTGTATGTGTTTATGCGCCTGCACAGAAACACATTTATTGTTATTTGACATTTATCCAGCAAAGCTAATACAATTTACAAAGAACGAATGACTCATGCTAAATTTTGCATACAGAATGGCTTAGGTATTAGGTCACCTTTCTTGGAACTGAACAAAAACAGCTTTTTCAATACGATATCCTACTCTATGTGTCTGAGATAAAAGCACAATGGAAAATGGAAATGTTTTGAATCATCAGTCTAGCCGTAACAGCACTATTAAATCAGATTGTTTTATCAGATCCCTATAACTCTTTCTTGGCTCTTTAGAAAAACAGTCACAAGCAGCAGTTTCCCCACTGGGGAGGTTGGGGGTACTAAAATAAGCCAGACGCTGAACGTGGAATTACAATATAAGCCTTCCCTTTCTGTTCATGCATTGAAGTTACATGTACATTCAAAAAAAAGAATGGTTTGCATTGTAATAGCCATCCACCATATTGCCAATTTGGACCACATCTCCGGGCATGACTGTTTGCAAACTAACCTTTTGGGTTTTTTTTCTTTCCTTTTTTTAAACTATACAAAAGACAACTAAGTAAAACACCTAATTATGTTGGCATTACCTTCTACATGTTATGGAGACAACTTTTGTTACAATAAAATTTTAAATTGCATCGATTATATCAGGCTCTGTTGAAGCAGAGGAAAAAAAGTACCCCCCCGCCAGTAACAGTGTTTGCAATAGATCAGCGGTTCTCAACCTGGGGCTCGCGACCCCTTTGGGGGTCGAACGACCCTTTCACAGGGGTCGGAAGACTTCGCCCAGACGCTGCCATTTGGGTTATTTTACCCTCTGTGCATGCGCAGAACGCTTTGCGCATGCGCAGAGGGTAAAAGAACCCAAATGGCGGCGGTGGGGCGGGGGTCACGGCAACAGGGGCGGGGTGGGGTGGGTTGTGGTGGGGGCGGGTCGCAGGTTGCAGCATTAGGAAGGTTAAGAACCACTGCAATAGATAAACAGTGAAGTCTCAGAATCTTCAGAAATTCCATTCAAGAACAATAGGAAAGCAGTCTTGCTTTGATGGTATTTAAAATCTTTTTATAAAATAGGCACATTAGATAAATGACAGGCAGATTACATTGGGTTAATAAATATTGAGTATTTCTAAAACCAAAAGAATAATTAAGAGTAGGTTTAGTTTACAGAAAATCAACAATCAAGCTATAAAATAATACCCCAATCAAGGTATGCCCAACTCAAAGAAACAAACTATAAACAATAGCCTCATCAAGGAACCATCAAGAACATTCCCACCAACACAGACAGGGCAAGCTGCTAGTATAAAACCAGAGAACAAATCCCACCCCCTTCCAGCACTGATGATGTTACCTGTGGTGCAAAATGCGGCTGCGCGTGCTGTGGTGGGTGTGCCGAGGTACACCCACGTGACACCGATTCTCCGCCAGCTGCATTGGTTGCCCATCGGTCTCCGGGTCCAATTCAAGGTGTTGATCACCATCTTTAAAGCCCTTCATGGCTTAGGACCAGGATATCTCCGGGACCGCATTCTGCCGCATACTTCCCTCCGACCGGTTAGGGCCCACAGAGTTGGCCTCCTCCGGGTCCCGTCGGCCAAGCAATGCCGCCTGGCGGGCCCTAGGGGGAGAGCCTTCTCTGTGGCTGGCCCCGTGCTCTGGAACCAACTCCCCCCGGAGACCCGAACCATCCCTACTCTGCTGGCCTTCCGAAAGGCGGTTAAGACATGGCTCTTCCTGCAGGTGGGGGGGACAGCCTAACCCATTTGAGCTTACCCCCCAAGTATGTATGTGGCTGAATGGATGGATGTTGTTGTTGCTTTTATATTGTTCTTTTAACTTTTGTACTGTTTTTAAATTTTTTGGAATTTTGTTTATTCTTGTATCTCTTATGTTGTACGCCGCCCTGAGTCCTTCGGGAGTTGGGCGGCATATAAGAATAACAAAATAAATAAATAAATAAATAAATAAATAAATACCTACTTTGGTAATGAAATGTCTGCAAAAAAAATACCAAGCTCAGAGAGTAGCAAGGATCCCATAGAACTGTGATGGCGAACCTATGGCACGCATGCCAGAGGCAGCACACAGAGCCCTGTCGGCACGCGCGCTATCACCAGCTGTTCTTCTGTGTTCCGGAGCGCACATGTGCGCTGGACAGCTGGTCTTTGCGCAAACCCAGAAGAGAGCAGTTGTCTGGCGCACATGCGTGCAACAGAACCCATAAGAGCAACATAAGAGCCGCCGCACGAATATACACTGGCCAGCTGCTCTCTTCTGGGTTCCGGCGCTCCGGCGCACTCGCGCTCCGCTCCAGTTTCCTCACTCGGTGCCGAAAAGGTTAAGCATCACTGCCATAGAAAATCAATAGCAATTTTGTTTTATGACATTTTCTCACGTTAATTGTTTTATGCTTATATATGCCCATTAAGGAGTTTATTTATTAACAGAATTCTAATACAGGTAGTCCTCAACTTACGACCATATTTGAGCTCAAAATTTCTGTTGCTAAGCAAAGCAGCTATCTTGTGAGTCTTGCCCCATTTTTTTTGCCAAAGTTATTAAGCAAATCACTGCAGTTCTTAAGTGAATCATGTGGTCATTAAGCAAATCTGGCTTTCCCCATTAACTTTGCTTGTCGGAAGCCAGCTGGGAAGGTTACAGATGGTGATCACATGACCCCAGGACAGGGCATCTGTCATAAATACGTCCCAGTTGCCAAGTGCCTGAGTTTTGATCACATGACCATGGGGATGCTGCAACAATCTTAAGTGTGAAAAACGGCCCTAAGTCACTAAATAAATGGTTCTAAGTCGAGGACTACTACGGGGACCATACATGTGGGATAGGCTGTTTTTAAAAGTGCTCCCTAGTGAGATCAAGATCAAATTATTGTTTATGCGTTGTAGATCAAGCGTGTTCCAAGATCCACAAAGCTAAAGCTGTACAGTGGTTCTCAACCTTCCTAATGCCGCCCCCCGCGCCCCCACCCTGACCCACCCTGCCTCTGCGCCCGCCGCTGCGCCCCTTGCCCCGCCGCCGCCATTTGGGTTCTTTTACCCTCTGCGCATGCGCAAAGCGTTCTACGCATGCACAAAGGGTAGAAGAACCCAAATGGCGGTGTCCGGGCGAAGTCTCCCGACCCCTGTGAAAGGGTCGTTCGACCCCCAAAGGGGTCGCGACCCCCAGGTTGAGAACCGCTGCTGTATAGGAAGACAGTATTTTTTTTTTCATGGTCTCCTAGTTTTACACTCCGATCTAGTCGGTAATGGAACATCTGCAAGAAAACAACCAACTTCAGAGAGCACCAATAGTTCTGTAGTTATAACTGTGGTTTTCCAGAGTGCCTTTGGGAAGGAGAACCCCAGTTAAATGTTAGTATTATAAGCAGCTTTATCTGGTTTTATCGATTTTTGAGTTTGACTGTAAGTCATCCAGAATTGAAAAATAGGCAGAGTACAATACTTATAATAACTGTATATTTATAATTAAATTTTAATTAAAGTTAATTAAAAATAAGTGAGTACAGTATATTGTTCTCCATGCAATTAATAACTCCTTCTGTCTAGCATATTAAAAATTACAATGCAGAGCAAAGCCTGAGTGAACCCTAGGGCTTACCCTGAGAGAGGTGATATGCTTTTAGTGTGCAAATATTCTAAGCAATTAAAGTGAAACCATGGTAAGAGCAATTTCAATGTCCTATGTGGCAGCAGGTAACAGTATCTTGCTGACTCTTGTCTGATCTTGAGAAAACCTATCACGGTCAGACTGGATGAGAGGTCACAAAGAAATCCCAGGACTGCAGGCAATAATCCACTTCAGTAGTATTGTCAAGAAAACTATATGAATATGTCCACGTAGTCAAGTAGGAATAGGAAGTGTTTATTTTTACCTGTGGTCTGCAGAAAGATTTATGAACCAAGTGGAAAACAAGGGTATGAATCACTTAAATGCAATACATTTCAGTACAGCTTCAAATGGAATTCAGTCTTATGTTTTTATAGCAAATAACTGAAGTTAATGGAGTACAGCTTTCAAATGGTCTTTTGCATCATCAAAAATTAATTGTATTGCAGATACAATATATATCCAATATATGCATATGATCCTAGTTTGAGACTGAGATGACGGGCCAAAATGAAATTCTCTATTCTTAACTTATATTACATTTATAACATTTATTAATTTAAACACCCCTCCTGCGCGAGCTGCACTGGCTTCCGGTAGTCTACCGGGTGCGCTTCAAGGTGCTAGTTACTACCTTTAAAGCGCTCCATGGCATTGGACCTAGGTATCTCCGAGACCGCCTGCTGCCACAAACTGCCTCCCATCAACCAGTGCGCTCCCACAGAGAGGGCCTCCTCGGGGTGCCATCAGTCAAGCAGTGTAGGCTGGTGACACCCAGGGGGAGGGCCTTCTCTGTGGGAGCACCCACCCTCTGGAACCAGCTCCCTCTACATTTAAGAATTATTCATGACCTGGCCACCTTCCGCCGTGCCCTCAAAACGTACTATTTTTATCAAGCCGGGCTGGTGTGAAAAAGTTTTTGGGGTTTTTAAGATTTTGCCAAATTTTAATTGTATTGTCTTAAATCAGGGCCACATCTAATATTTTCTTTTAAATGTATATATATTTTAATGTTTATATTGTGTTTTTACTTGTCTGTTCACCGCCCTGAGTCCCCTGGAGAAGGGCGGTATATAAAATTAATTATAAATATAAATAAATAAATAAATAAACATGTCAGTATTCTACTGGTTACCATGAGCACTTCATTTTATACCATTTCATAAAAAGTATTGATATAATCTTTTCCTACATAGAGATAGTCCTTGACTTACAACCGATCACTTAGTGACCATTTGAAGTTATAAAGGGCCTCTCGAGGGATGCTTATGACCCAATTTTGAAGTTCCAATGGCCGGGTCCCCCCCCTCCCCAGTCATCTTACTGCATTTCACACGCTCGTCTTCTGATATTTTTCAAATGATATTGTTGCAGAAAACCAGCATTTATTTCCAGTTTTCCACAAAACTGGTCCATGTGCAAGTGTGTTTAGCACTTTAATAAATCTGTTGAGAGTGCATTGCACACTCCTCGATGTCATTCAACAACTTTGATATTTTTAATTCTTCTTGAATAAGCCAAATTTGTAACAGATTAAGGCATGGGGCTTGTCAAATTATGAACTGGTGAAATAAAATAAAATAAGGAGCAGAATACTGAAAGTATTTCACTATGCACTTCCGTAACAAGCATTCCCTGCCAACCTTCAGCAATTATTTTATTAGGCAATTCAAAGCAAAATTGTCAGTAGTTGCTACAATTAAAAGAATCCTTCAGGGAAAATATTACTGCATGTTCTTGTAGCTCCCATTAGCCAACCAAGGCCAAAGTACCACAATGCATGGCCTAGAACTATGCTTCAGCGTTATTTTCCCATTCATAATGCTTTGCTTTTTATCAATAGGGTAGAATCAGGAACATAATGCGCAATCACGAAAGCACTTGGAAACAGTCATATGTATAAGAACCTTCTTTATTAAGGGAGCACATGTTAATTGAATGAATAAGCAAACAGCTTACCATACAACTTGGGGGGGAAATAAGCTCCCTCAAACATGTATTTCTTAACAATTTAACATCGTCTAAAAAAAGAAGGAGCCAGCTCTGTTTCCTGATTGCTAACCTTGTCCAGACGTTCACAAAAGGAAAGACTGCAGTGAAGAGAAAACACAGAGCCCCAATTGGTGAGGAATCTGTGAATTGTGTCAGAGTTGACAGCTGCTGCAGTGGGATAACTTAGCTTGTTCTCCAGTCATATTGTGTCTTATTCCTATCAACCAATCTGTACAATCTTTTGTTTTCTACATGACCTTTAAGATATACACAATTCCTGGGGACATCAAAATTGACCATTATAACACACTGACATCAGAAACATCAAACGGTGCTCAGGTTCAGCCTCATGATTTAGAAAATCTCTCTCAGACTTGCTGAACATGCATATGTGTGTCTTATTATCAAAACAGTTGCTATTGTAGATCTTGCTATTTATTTAATACTCAATATATTCTCTGCTTTGTTTATTCCAATAAATGCGCAAAGCAACATTCAACAGTCGAAAATACAAAATATAAAACAAAATTAATACAATCCAAACCAGAATCTAGTTTTTTTCCTTAGCACCTTTGCCTTATCTGGGGTTATTTTGCTATTTCTATCTCAACTGTCCCATTATCAAGATTTGACCACATTCTAACTTGCAGTTAGAAGGTAGTAAGCAGTGTGGATTTGCTTCATTAGCATATTGATGGTATTTCATTTCAAATATCTGAATTATCTCCTCCATTGGTTTCCGGTGGCTATTAAACAGCACAGGAGACACGACAGACACTTGAGGGATCATCTCTTCCCAGTTTCATCCCTTCAGGTTGGCTGGAGAGGCATGTTACAGGTCCCATCTTTTAAGGAATATTACCTGACAGGGCCCAGGGAGGCAGCCTTTTTTGCAGTAGTACAGGCCCTTTGGAACATAATTTCCCTGAAACTTAAGATTGACATCTACCCTATTAACATTTAGGAAAGTCCCGAAGACTTGACTTTGCCCTCTTACTTGTAATGGATCCATTAATGGTGGAGTGAAGCCTGCAAAATAGCTGTATTGTTAACTGCACTCTTGCAGATTGTGTGTTTAGGGCTTTAATAGTTTTTATTATTTTTCATGTGTTTTAGTAGGGTTTTTTTGTTGAGTGGTTGTGTTTATGTCTTGTATTTTTGTAATTTTGGGGGTATTTTCTTATCTTCATGAACAGCTCAAGAGTCACATATGTGAGATGAACAATTGTATAAACTTTATGTATAAATAAATACAGAACGCTGCAGAACCTGATTGGTCAACAACTTAAGTGTCAAGCAGTAACCCTGTACCAGTTTCTGATCAAGTCTCAACAGCAATAATCAGAACTACTGCAGAACAATCATATTTTCCAGGGGTACGAACAGGCCAGCATTCCATAACACTGAAAGCCACTGAGGAGGCTATCAGGATCGTGCTCTTCCTACACACTTTCTGCTGTAGAATGTTTATAAGGCAAACAAAGCTGTTTCAAATACCATATCCTGGACAAAGCTCCCTGCTAAAATAGGTCCCAACCTCCCACTTTCACTTTCACACAGCTGCCTGCAAAGCCACCAGACCACAATTCTGTCAACCGCCTTTCTCAAATATTTGACAGTGACCTATAATTAGATTTTCTTTCCAGGGTAGAAAAGTTTTTTTTTCCAACAAAGGTTTTAGAACTTCCTCCTTTAAGCATACAAAGACACATCCATATTCAGAAAGTCTTTGATCCCCCAGCTGGCTAACTGAATCATCCAGGAAGGTCATGGATTGAGCAATCATATGTGGTGGGTCTCCATACATCCTGTTTACCTCCTAGAGCAGGGGTCTCCACTCTCCAACCTTGGCAACTTTAAGCCTGGGGGACTTCAACTGCCAGAATTCCCCAGCAGGCTTTGCTTATTCTCTCCCTATTCTTGCCTTCCTAAGGAATCCAAATTAAGGCAAATCCAATTAACTTTCTCTGCAAAGAATAATGAAGATTGTTTATTTATTAAACCAATTTATATAGCTGCCCGTGTCACAGGCAAGTGACTGTGGGCAGTTTACAACAGAAATAAAAAGTTAATACATATATTAAAAAGTATAAAAGGCAAAACTATAGTGAACTCTTGGTGTCCTCTTCATTTAATATTTTATTAGACAAGATGCCCAAGATGCCATATTGTTAAGCCATATCAGTATCCCAAAACTCAGTAGAGGTTTAACAGTATCATTGACAAATGGGGTGAGAAATTCATTGAACATAATCAGAACAGCATATACCGTATTTTTCGGAGTATAAGACGCACCGAAGTATAAGACGCACCTTAGTTTTGGGGGAGGAAAACAAGGAAAAAAGGCCTCTGCCTCCAAGCAATTTGCCAAACAGCAAACAGCACAGATGATATACACTGTTTGCTGTGTATTTCTGTGCATGTGTGCTTGACTCATAGAAATAGCAAAGAATTGAAGAAATGTACATTATGCCAGAAAGTTTTCTTAAATGTAGTCACACTAACTCTTCCCAATTATTTAAATAGATCTATTCCAAAGTAACTAAATTCTAATACTAAACAGGATACTGTTACATTTCATACTATACTTGTACAGAGCTGTTAAAATTAATTAAAATTTCTGGAAGTATACATTATTCTCTAATATTTAAAAGACGATACAATAGCACTGGGCCTCTTCAGAGCAAGCATTTATTTTAAAAAGCTTCTTTATTTTGTTAAGTTGTCTAGATTTACAGGGATCTCCAACCTTGGCAACTTTAAGACTTGTGGACTTCAACTCCCAGAATTCCACAGCCAGCAAAGCTAACAAAGCTGGCTGTTGAATTCTGGGAGTTGAAGTCCACAAGTCTTAAAGTTGCCAAAGTTGGAGATCCCTGGCTCTAGAACAATAAAGCAGTCTTTAAAAAGTAAGTCTAATAATTTGAACATTCTACAGACATTTATAGTTATTCACTTACCCCCTTTCATCCAGTTCAGCAAAAAATAAAAATCTGCCTGTCTCTGCCAGCTATTTGCCTTTGTAGTTAGTTTCACTTTCATTTTTTCCATGTGGCTAATCAGCTGTAGATCGGGGAAACTGCTACTGACTTGCTTGGTTTTGCAGGCTCTTCCCTGTTTGCTGCAAGCAGGTAAATTGCTGGAAGACAGAGGCCAAAGGGTGGGGGTGGGTGGGGCTGCATTCGGTGTATAAGACGCACCCAAGTTTTCACCCTCTTTTGGGGGGTAAAAAGGTGCGTCTTATACTCCAAAAAATACGGTAGATCCACCAGACACATGGGTTGGACTATTTCAACTGGTCTCCACCCAAGCTCAGGTTTATAGCAGCTGCCTGTCTAAAACTGACCAGAGAGTGATCTGTCCATTACAAAGAATTACATAAAGTCCTTCCACTTTCAGGTCATTTTATTTTATCAACAACTGACATTAAAAAAAATAGGAACTTTGTTGGTGGCTCCATGGTCAACATCATCTAGATTTTGTGGAAAGGAGGTAACAATAATTTCTTATTTAAGACATAAAAGAATTCCTAACTTTAATTGCTTTAGTATATATTAGTGAAGAAAAAGAATTTTAAGTCTGAATGAGTTGTTCAAGAACTGGAAGATGGTTCTTTGAATAGCAGAAGCTTGTTCTCTTTGCTGCCTTTTCCTCCCACACATCAAATATTGAACTACATAATTCAAAGTAGAATTTTGCGGTGTCCACTAAAGCAGAAAGTAGGTTAACTATAATAATGGGTCACATACTGAAGATGACTTTTATTATTCTTTTATATGCGCTGGAGAATTACTACCTGTGAAGTGAAGAGCGTGGGATATACTGAGATAATACTGTTGACCATTTCAGATTTTAGTTACCAAATCACCGATTAGGATTTTTTTGGTATTAGTTTCTCTGAGTGATCTATTTTTAGTGCCACTCGTGTATAAGTATCTTATCTACAAGATAAACCTAAATACGTAGGTCAGCTCCAGCACTAAGTATTCAGCAGCTGCTGATGCAAAGGCCATGACACACTTTTTAAGGTTCTTTTCTTCAGCCTAGCATTAATAGCTGCTGTCATCTCATTCAACTATAGTCACACCATGATTCTTTTAGATGAGAGCACAAACGTGTCACTAACAAACAAGCTAAATCAGAAACTGATAAAAGTTGGAGCCAAAGAAAACATGAACCAGATGAACCTTCAATAAAAACATGTGAAAGGTTAGTAGTGAGTTCATGATTTAATGAAATGCATTACGCTGGTATATTGTAAGGAGACCATTGAAGAGGTAAGAAAGGAATAATGGTAATTTTCTCAAAATGTTCTTAGTTCCTAGACATTAGCTTTTGCTGGCATTCCCTAAATGCCCCATCCTCGGTGGGAATTCACATTCAACATCAGTTTATCTCCCCCTTTATAGGAAAATGGTAGGAGGGACATGATCTTGCATTTCTCCTCAGCAAGTGATAGGCAGGTCCTATTCTAATAAAAATAAATACAAACAGCTCAATTTAATCTTGATTAATTCATGATATAATGCACACTGATGTTTACTCCAAGGTAAAATGTCTGAAAGATCATGGCTCTCCCCCACCTCCCCAAATCAGCATTATTGAGAACTGCATTCTAGCATGTTATTCTCCAGGAATATTTTCTAAAACTGACTGAGAAACTGCAGAATGAGAAGCTGTCGTTATGTCAGACCAAAATTTAAAAATGACAATTCTTCCAAGCTCAGTTCTTCACTGTTTCACATCTATAGACAAAACCTTCCCAGGCTGAAAACTCTTACTATCTGCATCTACAATATATTCTGTGAGCTATTAGGGAGAGACTGTCTTCATCCTCTTTCTTTCACACATAATCTCTGGATTAAGTTGCCTCTTACTCGTCTAGAATGTGCCCTCTCCCTTCCTGGGACCCACCTCCTCACCAAATTCCTTCTCACCTCATCTGGATTTCTTTCCTTTGATAATTCAACTCTTTGTGGCAATTAGATAATGCAGAATTATTAAGGTTTGATTGCTCACAATTCAATGGAATTTGTTTGCTGCCTTATGGTCTCAGGGCTCAATCATCCGTTTCTTTTTATAAGAGTCATACTAGCACAGCAAGTTTGAAGAACCACTTGCAGGTTTCAGGAAGAAACCTTCCTAGACATCGAGATAACTCAATAATTTGCAGTTTCAGTTGTCATTCCTAGATCTTGAATTGAATAAATCCATCCCTATTTGAGAACCACAAACTAGATTGGAAATCCCAGTCAGTTCTACTTGGAAGTAGCTTCCCTTCTGAGTGAGTAACATTACCAACTGCCACTCTGTCAATTTTTTTTAGCTATATCACAAACCTGAAATCTATTCAGTTGCATATTTTTCCTGACGAGCAAAGAAAAGCAAGACCGGGTAGATAGAGCTAATACCACAAGCTCCATCACCTAAAAACAGCTTTGTTATCATGTTCAGTTGCCAGTACAAATGTCACTTTTTCGATATTTAATTTTCCTTTAGGCTGGCAACCGAAGGGAAATTTGACATCTCTTAGGCACGGCTCCAATTACTTCTCTCCAAAGGGGCTTGCTTACTTTCAGTAACCTCTTTTTTGTAACCAGGGAAAGAGGCGGAACACATATACTGCATTTTAAACAACATTTTCAATGGCTAAGGACTGCAGTGAACAGGGCATGGGAAACTGCACTGCTGGTACTTAGCAGTTCGCCACCAAACTTTAGCACCATTTTGTTGGGCAGCAGTATGCCACAAAACAGGGTTGCTCATCTTTTAAATAGTTTATTACAAACATGAAAGGAATTTGTACTCCATGCATTAATTGGGGGATTCTTGACCCAAGGGATTCTGTCACTCCATAAGGAAACAATCATGTGGATTTGCCACATGATTCATCACACACCCTTCCAGTTTTGTGAATCCTAGTAAATCCCATAGAAATGGGAAGATCTCACTTTTGAGTAAATCTAATCAAGACTATACCACAAAGGGGATTTATTTATATAGGAGCAAACTTTTACCCATGCATAAGGCTAGGCTTCATAAAGGCATGGTAATAGCAATATTTTCTAACATTCCCAATTCATATTGATATATGAATATAAAATATAAAATTGGAGCTTGGGAGTCCTTTTATTAATATTCCCAATTCATATTGATATATGAATTGGGAATGTTAATAAAAGGACTCCCAGGCTCCAATTTTATGTTTGAAACGTAGGTTTATAGATGTAGATCAATCACTTAATAATGAAAAAAAAACCTTGATTAGAGTTTTGATTTTCCAGTGGGATTTTACTACTACTTTAATAGAGAAGCAATTGTCTTTGAAAGCTAACCTGAAAGAAAGGCCAAGTTCTATTAAAAAAATCTCCCTCTAGGATAGAATTCCCAACAAACTGCTTTGAAAGGATTTGTTAACGTGTAAAAGCAAGATTTAAAAAAAATGTTCCCTGGAAAAAAGTATTAAATGTCAGAAGCACCAAGTAACCTTGAATGGGTGTGAAGATTAGATGGGCTCTGTTTCCTCAATCTATTGCAGAAAGCCAGAAATGTCTGGCTGGTTGAAATTCATACTCGTTTAAGTTGAAATGCCTTATAATGCCTGAACAGTAAAGTCAATTTGTGGAATATATTGTATTTCCCCCTCCTCCTATAGAGAAAGCAATCAACTTTCTGAGATTTGAACTTTAACTGAAAGCTCAGAAGTACTTCTTTTATAATAGTAGGGGAAAAAAGTGAAAATTGAAGGTCCCTATTCCTGCAGAGTTCTTAATTTTAGAAAGATGCTGATTTTCTTGATGAAAATTGCAAATTACAGTACAAACTGTGGTCATTGGTTGAAGACAAAACAATCAGAGGCTGAACTATGGTAATATCGAACCACCCCTTTCTGTCTCAGATGAACTGTTGTATCTATTTAATATCCCTGTAAATTAAAACAGTTTACAGGAATATAAAGGTAAGATTTAACACTTTAATTAACAGGATTATATACAAATATTAGATATATAATGTTAAGTGAAAACAGCTTATTAAAACATTCAATCATGATTTTCCATGCAAGTTTTTTTTAATGGTGGCAAGTATTTTTAAAACATACATTTTTAATAAGAGAAGTATTTCAAGAAGAAAACTTTTTTCTAACCTTGAGATTGCGTGCTAAATAAATTACCTCGGAACGAAAGTGATGAGTTCTCATTACAGCATCTAGAAAGAAAAGAGAGGGGATGGGGAAGACAGGACTGTATCTGTCTCCATTTCAGCAGCAGCATCCACATTCTACAGAATTAGTCGGATTTTTAAAAAAAATTATTTCCAATCACCCTTTTGCCATCTCCCACGGCTACCATGGAAGTGTGCGCTCTTCTCCACGCAGAGCTGACCCCCAAAGCTAACGAGTGTGTATATATCTATTTCCTTTCCTCGAAGTTGACAGGAAAGTTACAGTCTACTTGAGCAACAAGGAGAAGGGGTGGGGGGGTGTTTCCCAACCATCAGCCTGACATTTAAAAATTGAGGCTGGGGTGGAGATTAGGCTGCCGCAATCTCTGCTCCTCTCCACAGCCCCTTTCCCCAAATTTTTGAAGGGACCCCTGCTATTGGGATCGCCGTCCTCCGCAACGGCGAAACCCATCCTTACCCTGGACAGATGCCAGGGGGGGATTCCCTTTGACATTTCCCCCACCCACCCACCCCTCCCTTCCCTCTCGGCCAAGGTGAGCAAGCCAACACTGCGTCTCTTACCTCGGCTCCTTGAGCGCCCTGCAAAGACCGATTTGATCGGATGCCTCCCTTTCTGGACCTTACGGTGCCAGGAGCAGAGGAATAAAATTGTGGCGACGGTCCCCACCAGCAGAAGCAGCAAGAAGAGGGCACACTGGATGCTGTAAGGTCTCAGCAAGACCAAAAAGGCAGCCGCGATCATGGTTCAAACGGGTCTGAGTGAGCGCGTGTGTCTGTTCGTGTGGAAGAAATCCGGGGAGGATCTTTTTTTAAATAAATAAATAAATAAATAATTGCTGGCCCGGTGGGTGCGGGGGTGGGGGAGAAAGCAGGCAGCTCCGAAGGAATGCTGAGGAATCAGCCCCGAAGGACAGCCGGGAAGGGTTGAAAAAAACGCAGTGAAGGGCAAGCTCGCCTCTTCAGACGGCCGGGAAGGAGGAGCATGAGCGTGCGGCCCGGGAATGAGGGCTCCGAATGGCTGCAGCAGCACCGCTTTAAGACGTGCTAGTGATTTCCTCCGGAGAGAGAGAGCGGGAGCAAGAGCGAGGGAGCGAGCGAGAGACCCTCAGTCCATGACTCAGCAGAGAAGCAGGCGGCTGGAGGGGGATCTGGCCCCCTTTTTTTCTTTTTGCGCGCGTAAAAGGGGAAGAGGAGAGATCCAGACGAAGCAAAGGTAGAAGGATCAGCAGCAGCAGCAGCCGGCAAGCTGCAATCCCGCCTGGAGACAGGGAGAGGGCACCCCACCAAAGTCGCTGCTGCTGCTGCTGGTGGTGCTGCAGCAGCAGCCTGGCGCTTCTGCCGCGCGCCTTGAGCTCTTGCATCCCCGCAAAACCTCCGGAGCGATGATGTTGCTGAGACGGAGGAAACGATCGCGGCGCCCGCTGACGCCGTCGCCCCTCAGGAAAGCGCTTTGCAGGGGGCGGGGGGGCGGGGGGGGACCGAGGGAAGGGACGGGGGGGGGGGGTCGATTCCAAAGTTTGCTGCCTCTGCCGATGACTGTGCTTGGGTGAGGGGGGGGCTGCTCGGGTGGTGGGATTGGCTGCTGGATGGTGGATGACATCACGGGCGGCTGCTACTGCAGAATGAAAAATGGCTGCTTTAAGGTATACAGTTAAGTGAGGGTTTGGTGTTTTTTGTTTTTCAGCTGGTGGCAGCCTGGGAGAAAACGAAGGAAGATCGTTGCTCGATCCTGAAGGAAAGACACCACCATTTCTCCGCGACCAGCAGACTGGGGACCGAGAGAAAAGCGAGGATTGCAGCTTTGGAAGGCGGGGGGGGAGGAGTTTTCCCAGTGCAGATCTTGGCGCTACTGAAAGGGAGACCCCGGGAAAGGACGAGAGGAAGAGGAGAAACCCGCGGACTTTAGCTCCGCGCCCCGTTTCGGCCCCTTCAGTCAGTCCCGAAATCGCGTGTTTCGCGCGTTTCCTTTCCCTTACAGACGCGCTCGCTCACCGGAGTGAAAACCGGTTGCTGAGACAGTCGTCGAACAAATGCAGCAGCTGGGATGCAAGTCCTTTTAACTGCGCGCCTCCTCAACGGGAGTCCCCTGAACTCGACGGCTTCTAAACGCAAACGCTGAGGCGTTGTGCTGTTACAGAATCTCTAGCTTTCATCCAATTTCTAGGTTAAAACTGTTCGAACCAGGGCGTCTTTATTCAGCAGGCACTGTAGGGAGAAACCCGTATGAGATCATGGTGGCAAGAAAATAAAAGAAGAAATCTGCTAGTAGTTTTTCCAACTCATGACTTTTAATCAGGTGTTAGTCAGAAAAGATGCTACCTGTATAATTCTGATTTATTTCAGCAGCAAATCCTGACGAAATCTGGGACCCATGACCCTAAGTGTGCAACACTACACTTTTGAGTTTGATTCCTGAGGTCAGTTATTCATCAGAGTTATTCATCTCTGATAGGATTGCCACATCATTTGAAATCCAAATATGTCATTACAGAGACCTGGTTATCAGTGGTACTTCATGTTACAGCACAAGGATAAAATGTTCAGTAAAAGAAATCTATGTGGTTGTTTTTTTTTCCTTCAATTTTGCAATTATTAAATCATTGCAAAATTTATTTATTTATAAAATGAGTTTAGTTAAAAAAGAAACTCTTTTGAGATACCCAAAAGGACACGTAGAGAATATTGCAGAATTGATCTTCTGGATATTTATTCAGATACATGCTCTCAATAGTGAAAAAACCTAATTTCCTGTCTGTTAACATGTAATACTAAACTTTTCAGATTTCCTAATATTTTATCACAGTTTGTTGCAAAAAAATCAATTTCCAGAAGCACACAGATGATTGATTCAGCTGGATTCATAAACTTCTTTATAAACATAGCAATATATACAATACCACAAGTAGATTATTTCTTCAAGTAAACATAAGCAGGAGAGTTATTTTAATTTCAGCAGAGCAGACAAGCACAGAGTGGGCTAGAGTACAGAGTGGGCTGAGCCACGCCCAGCCTTAAGCTTAAGTTTCAATTTCGATGCTCTGCACAGACTCAGAAGTGTTTAACTCTCATTGGCTGACTTAGTTGCTATGCCTATTCATTGGCTGACCTTGTTAACATGGCTCTCCCAGTTCATGAATATCATAACATATTTTTCCAAAAAAACTTGCTCCATTTTTTCAGTGATAGTCACAACAGATGTATGGAAATTGAATAGTTCACTTGTAATAAAATATGTAAGATTTTACTGTAGTTTACAGATAATGAGCCGAGGTGGCGCAGCGGTTAGAGTGCAGTACTGCAGGCCACTTTAGCTGACTGTGATCCGCAGGTCAGCGGTTCAAATCTCACTGGCTCAAGGTTGACTCAGCCTTCCATCCTTCCGAGGTAGGTAAAATGAGGACCCAGATTGTTGGGGGCAATGTAAATATACATTGCTTACTGGTGTAAACTGCTTAGAGAGTGCTTGCACTGTGAGGCGGTATATAAATCTCACAAATAAATAAATAAATAAATAATTCACACAACTCAATAAGCCTTGTTTGCTTAGCACTATTCTATTGAGTAAACCACAGCTTCATTTATAGTAAATCATGAACAAGCAAATTATGGTTTACCATATTCTATGAATCCAAGTACATACTTTTTAAAAATTGCACATTTTCCCTTTTTTGCCAAGAAAACAATACTGAAATAGTTTTTGCCGACCAGAGAAATGTATAAAGAAGAGAATATTTTATAAATCTATTGTGTGAACCCAAACTATAATCCTAAATTTATTTATTTTTATCAGATCGGGCCAAAGCAAATGTGCCAATAGGATTATTAGTTAATAAGGAAACATAATCACTAAATACGTGTGGATTGAAATGCTAGATCATTTTTTAATACTCAGCTGTCATGATAAAATAGTATTTTGTGGTCTAATGCTATATTGCAGCCTGATGTTAAATTAGGCATTAGTTGCATATTGCATGGTGGAACTACTTCTTTGATTTATAATTGTACCATGAAGTTCTGCATGTACTGTATATATCTAAAAAATGTTTAATGGGGCTCACTTCCTTGCAAGTGTATTTAAAATTGAACTTTAAGACTTTTTCTTCTTCTCATAACATAAGCCTTATGGTCAGTATGACATACAGTATGCATCTCAATTACCCATGTTTTATCCAGTATTTTTATTTTGGACAATACTGTATGATAAGCTATAAACTAGGTTGCATTTCCACAATGTGTTACATTAAAACCTGATTGCCTAGTTTTGATTCAGTATGTTGTGCAACTCCAATCAAAAAGTACATATTGAATCTGCAGGAAAGATATGAATAGAACTGCTTGGCTAATTAGCAAGGGTTTTTCCCCCCCTACAGTTCATCTTTTTTATCTAATCTTACATGGATAATTTATATTAGGATTCATAGCTTAGTTTTGTATACATGCATTGAAAGTGTATTGCATGATGTCACAAATGCAGTCTTTTTAAACACTGCAGTATATTGCAGACACTAAAAATATACAGGTTATGGTAAGATTGTTCTTAAGATTCCCATAGCTTCAAGGTGAAGCTGTACTCTTCATTCAGTACTTTGTCACAATGCAATGCAGTGTCATTTCTGTCACATATTGTATGTGCACATAGAACTGACATAACAGGAAATTTTTTTACAATGCAGTAATATTCGTGAAAAAATCTTTGGATAACGAGTGGCAAAAAAAAACAGTTCAGGACCACGGAAGTATGGTATGAGTACATTTGAGTACACTTGTTAACAGTGGTTTATATAGAGAATATTGGTTACTTAGCTCAACTGCCCCAGATTTTTCTGGGGCAGTTAATTTAATTTTTTTAAGTTGCATGTATTTTAACAATTCATAGATAAATACATTATAACTCACTAATAATCCCCATATTTTGAGATCCAAACCAACAAGTACATTTGACAAATGTAAACACTTAAAATGTCTAGCAATTAGCAACATAAACCCATCATATAACCATAACAAGCAGAAACTGTAACATCTGAACATCTATCTAGAATTCTTTCAGAAAGACCAAAATAACTGACTTTTGTCTCTTCTCCACTTGGGACTCCCAGGCCAATTTTAAAAAAGCATTTTGCACTAAAATATTGTACTTAACTGTTCATCACACCTCTTCTATCATGTTCTATTGGACGGAACTAGCTAGATCAATTAATAAACAGAATAAGTGGGTGGCATTACAGTAGAAAGAAATCAATATACACAGGAATATGCTTTGCAAATTTTTTTGCAAGACCCTCCAACAGCAAAAAGATTGTGACTCACTGAAAGCTCAGAGGATACTTAGCATTTTAGCAATAAAGTATTTTTAATTAAGGTATACACCTTGGGGGTTTTTTTAGACAAAATATTATTGCATGCATGATAGACCACCATATAGGTAATCACAGTTCAAAGTTACAAATGACCCAAAAAAAGAGTTACAACCTGGATCTGAAGTTCTAATTGTTCCCCCCTTCCCCTGTGGTCAGACAACCACATTTGGGTGCTCAGCTGCTGGACTACATTTATGGGTGATTGCAGCATCCTGTGGTCATGTGGCCGTATTTTACAATGGTTTTACTGAAAACTGGCAGTTCAGATTTTGGCAAAAATGTGCCATAGCAAATAATGGATTTGCTTAACAACCACAGCATTCACTTAAAAACTACTGTTTCTTTAACTGCCACAAAAAGCCATAAAATTGGGTTGGTGATGTGATCATTTTACGACCATTATGACCAGGGATCGGTTCTAACTTACCTCGCTGCCGGTTTCCTTCCTCCCGTGCCTCGTGGGCGTGCCTCATGGGCGCACGCGCATGCACAGTACCAGAAAAATTAAAATCCAAAAACCCAGCCAAAAACAAGATGGCGACACATGTACAGTGCCGGAAACTCGGCTTTTGCGCATGCGCAGAAGAAAAAATCCCCCCAAATTTTTTACAAAAACATTTTTTTTCCAAAAAAAATTAAATAAAAGATGGCGCCCACGGACTGGCACAGACAAAACTGGTTCCATGACATCATCGTGATGTCACCAGCGGGTTGCTACCGGTTCGGGTGAACCAGGAGGAACCCACCTCTGATTATGACTTGCAACTATAACAGGCAATGTCCATTATGGTCGACTATAGTATAAATATGTCTTTTATATGCACTGGAAATCCAAAAAAATTACTTGACTCACTTTATTGCATTATTTGCTTTATTACAATGGTCTGGAACCAAATCCTCAACATCTCCACGGTGTGCCTAGTATGCATTTTTACTGCAAATCAATTTAAATCTCCTTGAAAGTGGAAGGTAACTGGAAATTGAAACCATGCTTATTCAAATGACATGTTTCACTTTAAGCAAACCATGGCCTACAGTTAAAGAAACCTCAAGCAATTAGAATGACTCCAAACATTTTATAACTAGAGATCCACTTACTGTGTTAAGCCAAAATTGGTTGAGTGAATGCTTGTAGTTTAAATGCTTGGACACATCTGTTTGCCTTTGTAAACTAATTCAGAATATTGTGTGAATCAGTCAATTGTGTGTTATATCCTTTAAACCATAGCTTAATGCAGTGTGAACAACCAATGAAGTATGATGAAGAGGAGCTAGAAATCACCCACTTTTAGATAACAAAAGAATCGTTAACATGTTAGTGTTACAATGCTTGTTTCCACAACACACTCTCAATCACTCAATTGCTTCTGGAATTTTGTTTCAATTATTTTGTTTGTTTGTTTTTAATTATTGTTGATCAGCTTTATAGTTTATGGTAGTAGATGGATGTCTGTATTAGTTTGTTGGAATGAATGAATGAATGAATGAATGAATGAATGAATGAATAAATAATCAATCAATCAATCAATCAATCAATCAATCAATCAATCAATCTTGCCAGCAATTCTGGTAGAACACTAATGAAACAAAAAATATAATATCCAAATCTAATTTCTCCATGAAGTATCTCTGTCTCATCAGCCACTGTGACTGGGAGAGTTCAGCCACTCGGACCCAAGCAGAGCATGCTTTAAGATACAACAGCAAAGGACTGAGCTCTGCAAGTCAGACAACTTAGCCGAAAAGTAGGCCAGCAGAAGAGGAAATTCTGACTAAATGCTTCAGCTCTGCATTTGCGTGGAAGGTTGGCTCGCCTTATTTGTTGGCCTCCCTCCCTGACAGAAAATGCTGACTTTTTTTCCAAGCCTTGGCTCTTGTTATATGTACCTTGCGTGTGTAGAGAGTTAGGAAGATGACTTTGGCAGGATTGTTTGCCTAGGCAAAAATGATGAAGCATTTTTTAAAAATTTCAGAATCAGACAACATTCAGAAGCAAATCAGGCAGACACTCCCAGAACTTCACTAGACTATCAGATGAAGGAGAAGGTACAGGACATTCAGACTTGCACGATTGTTATTAAAACAACTCTTCATAAAAAATAGTTTTAGCTTTCTTATAGAGTTGATTTCCTGGTCTGGTCTATTTAATGAAGCTGATAGAGCTCTGAATTCACATCACTGTGTCTCTCATCTGTTTCCTTGGATTTGTCACTTGTTTATTGGATTTCTGGTCTCGACCTGTGCCAAGCCTGTGATTACATTTACAGTTGCCATCTTAAGATATTGGTAAAAAGGTTTTCCCAGTTGCAATGTATGGCTGTGAAAGTTGGACCATAAGAAAGGTTGAGCGCCAAGGAATTGAGGCCTTTGAACTATAGTGCTGGAGAAGACTCCTGTGAGTCCCTTGGACTGCAAGACAATCAAACCGGTCAGTCCTAGAGGAGATAAACCCTGACTGCTCTTTAAAAGACCAGATCCTGAAGATGAAACTCAAATATTTTGGCCACTTAATGAGAAGGAAGGACTCACTGGAGAAGAGCCTAATGCTGGGAAAGATTGAGGGCAAAAGAAGAATGGGACGACAGAGAATGAGGTGGCTGGATGGAGTCACTGAAGCAGTAGGTGTGAGCTTAAATGGACTTCAGAGGATGGTAGAGGACAGGAAGGCCTGGAGGAACGTTGTCCATGGGGTCACGATGCGTTGGACACGACTTCGCAACTAACAACAACAACAAAAAGGACTCTTCCAAAAGTTCTCCCTAAGCTTGCATGTCATTGGTCTGTGGCAAACATCCAGCTTGCTATCTGGTTGGCTAGCAGCTATCAGTACCAGTACAAAAACTATGGGACGTAAATCTAATAACTGAATAGCAGTCTCAAACAAGCTACTCCTGATTGAGCAGTAATAACCTCTCCCGTAGAAAAATTAGTTGCTTGCAAATTTGGCATATTGAGCAGCTGCTATGGTTAATAGCAGACTATTAACCTTGTTCAGACTAAGAATGAGAGGGGTATATACCTGGTTTGTCTCCATGCAGCTATGGAATCTAGGACCCCAATAATTTCCACCTTTCTACTCTAAAGGTGAGAAGGAACAGGAACACAATTCCACCCCACATTGTCTGCTTCAGGATTGTTGAGGAACCAAGAGTTTTAAATTAATGAGATAGCTTGACACACTTCTGGTCAGTATAACTAGTAAATATGTGAGACCTATGTTTAACACTTTTTCCACAGACCACAGCATTTTCACTTTAAGCTTCTTTACTCTCCATCATAAAAATCCATTGCAAGCCCATTTGAAAATTAGGTTCTAAAAAAAAGTTTTCTCTCCTGCCAACTTGCACCAATTCTCACCATCAAAGTCACAGCAGCATATCTGCATTTCTGTTAGACTAAATAAAATGCAATTGTCATAAGGAGAATGCCAAGACATTAAACTAAGGTGACCAGACGTCCCGATTTTGGCGGGACAGACCCGCTTTTTAAGGGTTTGTCCCGCGTCCCGCCCGCCCTCTTAAAAAGTCCCGATTTTTTGAAAGGGGCGAGGGAGGGCTGGGGGGCGGGCTCTCCCCTGCAGGGACGGCCGGCCGCGGCTCATGGGGGGGCGAAAGACAAATACAATTTTCGGCGGGCACGGCTTTGCAAGGGCTCTTCACAAGTTTGGCAAGTTTCACAAAAGCCGTTCGCGTGCAGGGCAGTTTATAAATAGCGGCCGCCAGGTAGGGAGCCGGCCGGGGTTGCACAGGGCTGGGGGAGGCTCGCTAGCCCGGCAGCTCCGGCCGCAGGAAAGAGCGGGGGGGGGGGGTGCCGTACTGGGAAGGGCCAGCAGTCGCCGCTGCCTGAGGGGGCCACCCCCCCCACCCGCCCGCCCGCTTCGCTGCAGGGGACGCTGCACCGGATCCCGAGTCGCGCCGGCTCTCCCGCGGCCACGATGCCCGCCGACCTGATGGAGAAGAGCTCCTCCTCGCCCGCGGTGGCCATCCCGGCCAGCGCCGGAGGAGTCAACGCAGGACGCACGCACGCCGCCAGCCCGAGCTGAGAGGCCTGCTGTTGCTGCTGCTGCGGCTGGGCCCCCAGTCCCGGCGGCGGGAAGGCTGCGGCGGCGACCCCAGCCTGCTGAGCCAGCGCCGGCCCGAGCCGAGGGCCATGGATGCGACTCCTTCGCTCGGGCCGCCCCGCCCACCACGACGCCGGCCTTTTCGAGAGGGCGGGGCTGCATCAGGCGCCTCTCCACCGTGTCCTTCACCGCCCTCTAGTGCATGCCCGGCGCCTGATGCAGCCCCGCCCTCTCGAAAAGGCCGGCGTCGCGGTGGGCGGGGCGGCCCGAGCGAAGGAGTCGCATCCATGGCCCTCGGCTCGGGCTGGCGCTGGCTCAGCAGGCTGGGGTCGCTGCCGCAGCCTTCCCGCCGCCGGGACTGGGGGCCCAGCCGCAGCAGCAGCATCAGCAGGCCTCTCAGCTCGGGCCGGCGGCGGGCGGGCGTCCTGCGTTGACTCCTCCGGCGCTGGCCGGGATGGCCGCCGCTGGCGAGGAGGAGCTCTTCTCCATCAGGTCGGCGGGCATCGTGGCCGCGGGAGAGCCGGCACGACTCGGGATCCGGTGCAGCGTCCCCTGCAGCGAAGCGGGCGGGCGGGGGGGGGGGTGGCCCCCTCAGGCGGCGGCGACTGCTGGCCCTTCCCAGTACGGCACCCCCCCCCGCTCTTTCCTGCGGCCGGAGCTGCCGGGCTAGCGAGCCTCCCCCAGCCCTGTGCAACCCCGGCCGGCTCCCTACCTGGCGGCCGCTATTTATAAACTGCCCTGCACGCGAACGGCTCTTGTGAAACGACATTAGCGGTCTTTTGCCCTCTGCGCATGCGCAGCATTCTGCGCATGCGCAGAGGGCAAAACCCGGCGTCCAGGCGGCCCCGCCCCCCGTCGGTGTCCCGCTTAAAAAAAAAAAATCTGGTCACTTTACATTAAACCAAATCAAATTTTGCATAAAATTGTGGACAAACATTTCGGTTCTTCAGATTTTTCAATTAGTTAAATGCCTTCAAGAGGATTCAAGTGTTAATGGGTGCATGGACAAATGCTCACTATCTTAGCCTGTCTTTAGTAATAAATCATAGCTTGCTCTTTCTTTCTTTTTTCTTTGTCCATTCCGGTCAGTGTTGACTCCTAGAACTTTCTCACAACTCTACAGCTTTCTTGGCATGATTTCAGAAGTGGTTTGACCCTGTCTTCTTCCTAGGGCTAAGAGAGAGTGATTGGCCCAAGGTCATCCAACTAGCTTCATGTCGAACATGAGACTAGAACTCTCAATCTCCCAGTTTCTAGCTTCATGTCCTAACCACTACACAAACTGTCTCTTTATAGCTGTTCCTGGAGATCCATAATCTTTTCAGTCCTACCACATCCACTTTATTGTTGTCTTTCTCTAATTTTCTTCCAATATTGCCAAGGATTGTGATATTTTCTAGTCCATTGGCTGTATCACACAGCAAAAGTATGTGTAAGTTTTGTGTGTTGATTCTTGGCTCAAGGAGAATAGTCAATCTTTATTTGGTTTTTAGGTAAACTGGTATTGAAAAAAATATCATTATCTAAGGAAAGGGGCCAATAGAAAAAAAGAACTGGACTTTATTTGGTCAGAATCATTAATACACTGATAAAAGAAATGCTGTCTTGAATATTAGACTAGATGTCAAAAATGGTAATCTACTGCTTTCCAATAAAACATTCTCCAGTGCCATCACACAAAAGTTAATTATGTAATTAATCAGTCTTTCATTATGGAATTTTATTTGGAAAGAAAAAGACAAGGGGACTTTCAATGGAGGAAATTATCATCTGAATTCTTTTTAATATTTTATTAATTACTGCAGTGAAAACTTCATTTATAAACAGTTATTGTGTGCACATTACCATATTCCTAGCTATAATCTGACATTGGTCTAGCTCTAGCTAATGTGTAATACAAATAATTACGCATCTCCTCTATTTCATCTTAAGTCTTCAATACAAGTCATGTTTTTCTTTTTATCTTCTTCCCACATAACTCCTTTCTCTTTTTAACATACTTAAGTTATTTGTTGATCATGAAACTTTCAGAATTTTATATGTGTGTGTGTGTGTGTGTGTGTATCTGCATGCACACATATACATACATGGAAATGATTTGCAAGCTGTAGTGGAGAAAGTCAAGGTGCATAGTGAACAATGGGACTAAAATGATAAAGAAGAGCATGCTAATGACAACACATAAAGTGAACCGCCTTTGACATGACCATGAAGACTGAGACAAGGGATAGCTTTCGCCTTTTATTACCTAGCAACAGTAAAGGTATCAGCAAACCGAAATATGGCACAGACTAGTCCTTAGGTTTTAGATGTTTAGATGCTGTGACATATCTAGATAAGGCCGGAATCATACAGGCAATGCCTTTCCCGTGAACTCTGTGAAAATTAACTTTGAGGAAGCAGTACAGGAAAAGCATTGATGGTTATGAACACTGATAATGGAGAGCAGCAGATACACAAGGCAAATAAATGGGTCATAAGACATATAATCTAGAATTCTCACTCTAGGTGCAAATGGGAAGGCTCAATTATGTATTCTATATATATTATGCAAAGCCCTAAATCTCTAGAGAAGTCTATCATCCTGGGAAGTGTAGAAGGAAAGAAAGTAAAGGACAACCAACCACAAGGTGCATGGACTTAGTTATAGTAGTGACGAGTGCATGACAGTGGTGGGTTCCTACCGGTGCAGTCCACTCTGCCGTTCCGGTAGAGGCCACCAGATGGCGCTATTTGCGCACGACCGCTCCGGTGCCGTCTTTGGCGGTCCATCGTGCGCGTCGCCATCTTTTTTAAAGAGTTTTTGGGCTTTTTTGCTTCTGCGCATGCGCGGAAGCAAAATCTCGCCGAAATCTCATAAGGGGACTCACGCGCGCATGAGATTTCGGCGAGATTTTGCTTCTGCACATGTGCAGAAGCAAAATCTCACTGAAATCGCGCTTGCACGCGCGTCCCCTCACAAAATTTTGGTGACATTTTGCTTCTGCACATGGGCAGAAGCAAAACTGCACGAGGGGGCGCGCGCGCGCATGAAACATGGAGATGCGCGCACAGCGCACCAGTATCGGTAAGTGAGCAACCCGCCCCTGGTGCATGATGTCGGAAGACTTAAAGGGACAGGTTGGGGGCAGATCCTGCTGAAGAATTGTTCTTTTTGCAAAAGTATTTCAGTATTTTTGTTTTTATTTTACTTCTGCAAGTGAGTTACGTTCTACAAAATGAATTTATTTCAGTAAGTTCCCTTTAAAGATAAATTGGCAGAACTCTGTAAAATATAGTAACTGTGATACTGATGTTTATATGATGGAGAAAATCTATTTATGTGGTCATTAAGAGTTGTCACCAACTTGATGGCACATAATCAATGATACGGATAATTGTTGAATATTTTTCAATCTTCTATGAGAAAAATTTCTAATATTGTAGAAAAAAAACAATGTTGTTAAAAATCTTTTTAAAATTCTTAATTTGAGCATTTCCTCATATATGTGGGAGGGATGAGAAACACATTTGTGGAAATGTAATTCGACATTTTGTACTATTTTTTCATCTCTTTACATTATTCATTGAAGAAAATAGCAAAAGACAGCTAGACATTACCCTAAGGGTGCATGTTGTCATAGTACATCATAGGAAATAATGTATTAGAAATGAGGGTAAAGCTGAACTCAGAGATTCATAATAGGAAATGCATAAAGCACAAGGGTAATAAAAATGTATGCATGCATCTCTCTTATTCTAGGACCTTGACTTGGCAATAACAAAGCTACCCAAAACATTTAGAAATGTTGACACAAAGCCAGCATTGTGCAGTTCCTGCAAAAAAGCAGGCAGTGTAGAGATACCCGTATATTCCAGAGAAAGATGGTGCAAATTTCTAGTATTTCATCTTTCCCCTTGCCTACCCCATCCCATAATTGTAACTAATTTTAGCATGAGATTCTAAAGACAGTAGAGAAACCAAATCAGTAAGAGCAGAAAGGAAATTAATTTGAAAAAGACAAGTAGGTTATAAGAAAAGGGAAAGGAAACACGATCTTACTAATTTTAGAGCCATGTCTTTCCAAGGTTAAGCAGTGTGACCCCTTTTCTGATGAAGGTTTTTTAAAGTAAGCTCTTTTGTAGCCAGTAAAATAAGTACAGTACTATATTCCGCACACCAGACAATCCTTTTTTGAACTTTTGCCCTGCACATGTAAATTAAAGCAAAATCCTCTCAAATCATCTGTACTGATCAGTACAATTGAGTTGAGTTGTGCTTGTTGTAAATTAACACAATTCTCTCCAGAAACCAAAAATAAATTCACATTTCTTTCTTACAACTCATGTATTTTTTAAATCTCAGTTTACCTGTTGGTTCTAAAAAAGAGACTGTTCTATTATAAGTTGGAGGTGAAGGAGAAATAAACGCTTTTGTAAAAGCCCTTCTGTCAGGCTCAAATAACCAGAAGTACTTGTTGAGTTCAAAGCACAGAAGAGTTTATTATTGCTAGCTCTAATACAAGAATGTAATCAACTAATGGTAAAAGCTAAATTAACAATAGATAAGGGTCAATGGAATTCATGGAGAGCTGGACTTAGGTCTCTTGTGGCAATGTAATGACTCCAACCTGATGACATATTTAATCTCTCCTTCCAGCTCAGCCTGTTCTTCTCCTACACCTTCTTGGTGACTGAAAGTTTGCGAAGTCATGATCAAAATCTGCATTGCTGAAGTCCTTTTAGGTATGCAAAGAAAATGAAAGAAAATCAACTGGCAACAATGCATAAGACTAAAAACATTGGGCGGAAAATACCTATTGGTGGTGGCAATAACACTGTTTTCAGATGGAAAAAAACACTGACCCTATGCACAGATGGGGAGAAGTCATGGGGCAGCATTGCTGCCCTCTTGTTCATTGTGCTCATCATCATGTTCCTACTACTCCTATTTTGCAGGCTCTGCACTGGTCGTTGATTTTTCTGGATATGCTGCAAAGGACTAGTTCTGACTTTAAATATATGTATGTAGTACTTGATACTGAAGTCCCATAGGACTTTTTATAGCAACCTGTGCCATCCCTTCCAAGGAGACCTTCCTAGGAGACATTGCTGATGGAGTCTATTTTCATGAAGTGAAGAGGGTTAAGCCAGTCAATGTTTTTCTGTTATGACTCCAATACTGTAGTCTAGAACTGTGTTTATATTGATCCTCTTTGGGAGAACCATCTGGAAGCAATAAAAACTGAACACTTCTGAATGTCTTTTGCATATTGATGTTTCACTATCTGCAATTTTGTCATCATATTGCTTATTACAAATGTATTTATTATTAATAATCTGTATTAATTGTGCCAGGGTTAAAGGAGGGTTTGATTTATTATTGGGAATATTTTATTTATATGTTTTAACTGTTGCAAGCTACCTGGAATGTGGAAGAAATATAGGTTTGATCGGCTAGATGGATGGATGATAGAGAAATAGATACTGTGGGAAACCTTTTGCATGAAAAATGGGATTGTTCTCATGTGCTGCAAAAGCAAGCAGTTGAAAAAATGAGAAGAAATATTCTTGTTTTTAGATATTGGAGGCTTTATGTTCACCCTTAACAATGGGTGAAGCAGGGCCAGTGTCACTTCCTGAAGAGGAATAACGTGTTGTATAATTGCAATCATTAATATACCTTTCTAAAACAGATGACGCATGAGCAATTCAATCTTCAAGCAGCAAACACTCCTGTACTGAGAAATTACTTACGGTATAAATAAATAAAGGTCCTACTTAACCGCATGTTGTCATTTCTAACAAGCAAAATATTTATGTAGCAGAAAATAGGTTTATATTCAACATAGATAACATATTATGCAAATTTTATAGACTAGTCTTATTTCCCAGAACAATGATGGCTAAGCTTTTGGGTTTGGCATTGAAGGAAGTTAGCACCTACCCGTCTCCTAGAAAAATGAAATATCCTAGGAAATATTAAAAAGGCAGAATATTATATAGAATATCCCTAGAGAAATGGAGAAAAGTGTTTTTAGGAAGGAAACACTCACTCTTAGTAGCCCCCACCTTTGTCAATGTGCCATCAAGGAATGGCCCAGATCACTCATCCCCCCCCCCTTTGTTAATAGCCTGGACCAATCTATTCTACATAACAAAGATCTATCTCCTTCAGACAGAGCCATATTAGGAATTGCCCAAAGCCCTTTCATTACACCACATGGGACCTGGGAAGATTGCATCAGCCAGCGGGGCTCAAGCAAGGTTGGACTCAAGACAGCCTACAGAGTTGCCCCTGCATGGCCCCATGGGAGTCTGACAGCCAATCGGAGTGCATTACATACACAGGAACAGGGAACTAAGAGGTGGGGCCCAACAGAGATCATAAAACCAAGGGACTCAGCATCTTTTCGCCCCTTTTCTCTTCACCCAACATCTGGAAGCATGTGATCCACCTTTTCTGTTCAGGAGCTCATGCCATGTGCTCCTGTCCTCCATTAAACCTTCTTTCCAAGAAACTTCCATGAATCCAGTGTCTTTTTCCCCACTTGGAACTGAACCCAGAAGGATATTCCTTACAACAGCATGTCAGAAATTCTAAAAATGCCTAATTTGACTCTGCTACCTCCTTCACCCCCCAACAAAAGAGATAACATATTATTCTTTACATATTAATTTTGGTTTAAAAAAAATACAGTCCAATTGTGTATGATCTCCAGAATCTGCTGCATACTGCTTACCTTCAGGCGGTGTTCTCTCTCAGCTGGCAAGCCCCTGTGGCCTACCCAAGGCAGCTGTGGGTCACACAAGGCCTTGTTTCTTGAAGTGTCTTCATAGAATGCTCTTCCATAGCCACTGCAGCCTCAGAAAACTGCACAGAAAACAAATTTACAAGTAAATATTTCATATCTGCTTCTGTGATCACATTCTATATGGGTGTAATTGTGGAGAGGTGAAAAATAGAGGATTTGCTTTTTCTGCCTACCACCTACAGCACTGCATGTGCCAAGTAAGAGCAAGGCCCATGCAGTAATTTGGAATGGATGTAGCAACCGAGATTAAGTATTATGTTGGACTGTGACTAAAATTTTTATCTGAAAACAGAGTTGCCACTCATTTTTGGATCAGGGCTGCTATTTAGTCTCTAAAGACTAAATAGCAGCCCTGATCCAAATGTGAGTGGCAACTCTCTGTTTTCATATTATATTATACAGTATTGTAAGTACAACAGAGTGGAAGGACACTGAAATATGGTAACTATCTTTATATTCTGCAAGAAGAGTGGGTTTTGGAGAGCTGTTTGTTCTTTTCTATTCTTGGGGTAAATACTTTAGCTTTTCAGCATATCAGAGGTATTCAAATGGCAAATCTTTAAAATGCTGTAACTGCACCTTTGTTAAGAAATATTGAACAAAACCTTAGACTGCTATAATTTTGTATCACATTGTTTTAATTACTTTGGCTGAATTTATCCTTCTTTTATCATGTTATTTTCATGAATGCTTTATTGCACTGAATATTTAACAATGTATTGTTATAAGGAAATATCCTTTTAGGTTCAGTTCCAAGTGGGGAAAAAAGACACTGGATTCATGAAGGTTGCTTGGAAGGAAGGTTTAATGGTGGACAGGAGCACATGGCAGGAGCCCCTGTACAGAAAAGGTAACTTACATGGTTCCAGGTGTGGTGAAGAGAAAAAAGAGAGAGAGGAATGCTGAGTTCCTGGTTTTTATAGTCTAAGTTGGGTCCCACCTCTTAGATTTCCTTTTCCTGTATAGAAATGTATCCCATTGGCTCTCAGACCCCCCAGGGGCATGCTGGGGTGGCTCTTGGCTTTTGTCTAATCCAGCTTTGGCTGAATGAAAGGGCCTTGGGCAAATCCTATTGTGGTTTTATCATGCAAAAGACTTCCAGTCCAGGTGAGAGGAATATGTGAGCTTAGCAGGGGTGGGGGTTTCCAAGAGGAGTCTTTTGTTTGTTTAAAAGCATGTTTCCAGATGTGTTCCACAGAATTTTTCCTACATTTTAATATCTCCTAGGATATCTCATTTCCTAGGAGAGGGGTGGGTGCTAACTTCCTACAATCCCTCATTTTTTTTTCAAAACATGTGAGTGCAACACATGTTTTGACACAAGCTTCAAATTGATCAGGTCAGGGAGATTTTATGGGTGCTTTCAATTTTCTCTGATGCAGAGGGAAAGACGTTGAAAGAGGCAGTTGAAAGAGGCAGCAGAAGGATTCCTTCAGTGGCTCCCAAAAGGAGAGCTTTCAACCATGATGGTCAATGGCCAGGGCAAAAGTTTACAGTATCCAATTTTCCATGCCAATTATGTTCAGATGTTTGATAACACTTTCGATGAGCTCCCAGACAGGTTTCAAGCAAGCACAGGCCCCACAATATTCCCACAGCCATGGTTTACCTTGAAATCACAGGCTGCCCATTTCCAAGGGATGGTTCTTGAATCTGCCCTAGCTCTTACTTTAGTGCATCTAGGATTTGTGAGTCCAAATTGAAGTTAGCCAGTGTGCAATCTAGGCTTTTCCTTTTTTTTTTTTTTTTTTTTTTAGAATGAGCCCTGGGACTCTTACTCCTGAGACCACCAGTGCAAAATACCCTGCTTTACTGGGCAGCAGTCAGGCCTTGGGTTTTCGAAGATCCTTTTTGCTAGCTCTTCAAGTGGGGAAATTGCCTGAGGGGATCTGCCCCTTCCCCCATGGAATTAGCAGGGAGATATGACTGCCTGGGCTTTAATGCCACCAAGCAGGAATCAAAACAACAACAACAAAAAAAACCAGCAAGCTAAAAGCAGCTTTGGGTGGAGGTAGGTGAAAAAAGGGATAACCTCAGTCTAATTCTGAATGGCGTGTCTCTGTGTGTTTGTGTATGCAGCTACAAATTTACCTCCCACTAGACAGAAATCTAAAGTGTACAGAACTCACTGTGGCAACCACTCCCAATACAATTCTTACATGAGTACATTAAACTGATTACAATATAGATGAGACAAGAAAGAGAAACGTTACAATGAATTTCAGTGAATGAAGCAAGGAAAGAAAGAAAACAAAGGAAAAACTTTACAATGAATTTCTGTGACTGAAGCAAAGAAAGAAAGAAAAACTTTACAATGAATTTCTGTGACTGAAGCAAAGAAAGAAAGAAAAACTTTACAATGAATTTCTGTGACTGAAGCAAAGAAAGAAAGAAAAACTTTACAATGAATTTCTGTGACTGAAGCAAAGAAAGAAAACTTTACAATGAAGTCCCCCCTCCCCCCTAGTCTTTTCAGCTGTCTTCTGGGGATTGAAAATAGATGTTTGGTCTTTATTTGTCCATCTCAGGGTCCTTTCATTCATGTCTGCTGGGTGGCCTTAGGTGTTGGTGGTAAGGCTGGTCAGCCAGGCTTGGAAAGATCTGCTCCACTCTGGTTGCTGTGATGACTAGAGGACTAGATTCAAACCCAATTCTGGCTCAAATGGATGGAATGTCTTTACTGGAGGCAGTTTCTGAGCCCATTTGGTCTGCTTCCATAGGCTTCAGGATCATGTGTGCAGGGCTGAAAGACATAAGAACAGGGTCCCTTCCCCCTTTTGCTGGTAATTCTACCACGAGAGGCATTGTAAAAGGATTAGAGATTTGGGGGGGGTAGATAGCTTGTAGGCAGGGTTTGAGGAAAACAAACAACACATCAGTATCACAGTTAAATCAATTATAACAAAATGGAGACATCACCGGGGGAAAAAATGAACAGACATTTCCATCTTAGCAGAGAATTGGCATCCATTAAACATCACAGAAGAGCAATATTAAAACTGTTTGCATGTACATACAGTAAATGTGAGAATGGAATTTTCCTGTAAATTAACTTAAAACATTGTCCCTTAAATTTTGGCGTTTCTTAAAAACACAGAGAGGAATAGGAAAATTGAACTCTGTTCCTTGTCCCAGACCAGGTTGGCCAGTCCTAACTGGGCAAAGACATTTTCCTTTCTTTTCAGTGCTTTTAATTTTCTAACAATTTGAAATTCATATCTCTAGGAAACAGAGATATTTTACAGTTGCAATTACCTCAAGTGCGCACAAGACAAGACAAAGACGTACACATACACAAAAACATGGACAAAGAGGATGACAGGACACACACACAAGTCCTTCCTGCCATAAATTTCAGTTAAATTAGGGAAGGCACAAATCTTAACAAACAAACCACGTGGTTACATATAAGAGAGAGAAAAGAAGAGAGAGAGAGAGAGACAAACAAACACCTCAACATTTTTCCTTTTCTGTTTTCTTAAGTACCTTTATTTAGCCAAATTGGCTGTTTTGTTGTGTTTTGTTTTTTCTGTGACATCCCTCAGCAAAGTCCATTTCCTACTTTTGCACATTCCTGTATTCCTGGCGTCCCAGGTTCCAAGCCCTCACAAGGGTACCCGCCACCCTCGAACTAGAGCTTCCCATGATCCTTTAAATGTAAGGTTCACTTTGGCTTAGCTAGTGACACGCTCACTGTTTTCAGAGGCTAAAAAACTCTGGGAAGGACTTCCGATTCCCTCATGGAAGTAAGGGCCCCTTCCTTGGGGAGTCGTCCGCAGTTTTCAGAGGCTAAAAAACTCTGGGAAGGACTTCCGCTACCCCACAGAAGTATGGGCCCCTTCCTTGGGGAGTCGTCCGCAGTTTTCAGAGGCTAAAAAACTCTGGGAAGGACTTCCGCTACCCCACAGAAGTATGGGCCCCTTCCTTGGGGAATCTCCTTTAGGTTTATCAGATCCAAAAAGGGGATCTGCGAGGACGTAGTCGCCCCTGTACGACTAGTACTAAGACCTCCACTTTCTATTCACGAGCTTCACATTTTAGAACCAAAAAAATTATGGGGTTTGCTTTTGGGATGTGCACATAAAAACAACAACAACAACAACAAAATTTGCTTTCCCACCCTTCAATCACACACACACACACACACACACACACACACTCTCTTCCTCCTTCCCTAACAGAAGCTCCTGTGCTCTGTAAACGCTAAACAGAACTTACACAAATCAAAACAGAAAGAGAAGACATTGACACATAGGCTGGTAGATGAGAAAGAAACTCTATACTACCAAATGAGGATAAACAAAAATAATTCAATATTATGAAAAGCTGTATGAGCAAGAAGTTTCAGAAAATAAAATTAAAGAATATTTGAAAAAAAAATGGAATTGCCTAAAGTACCAGAAAAGGACAAAAACTATTAAATGAATGAATATCAATGATGGAATTATCAGAAGCAGATCAAGAGACAAAAGAACAACCAAACACCAGGACCAGGTGGGCCAGTGGCAGAATTTTACAAAGATTTTACATACTGAGGTATTGATTGATGTAAAGGTACCACATTCCTGAATGGGAGCAAATATTACTTTGATTCCAAAATAAGATTCAGATTTAATGCAGATAAAACTATAGGCCCATCTCTTCACTGAATGCTGACTATAAAATATATACTTCAATAATGGCAGCAAACTAAAAGGTTCCTAAATGAATTTATACATTCAGCTCTCTTAAGCTTTTTCTAAGAGACAGATTAAAAACAAAATGAGAATGATTTTAAATACATTAAAAAAAGGCACAAGAAAAGGATGCTATTCATTTTGATACTGGGAGTGCTAAATATAAATATTATGGCAGACACAGAAATTAAAGGCATGGAAACTTTGAAAACTAATTTTGCACCAAGAGAGAAATAAAATATGTTAACCAACCAAGATGAAGTTGTAGAAGGATTTGAAACTGCATCATTAACATAATACCAATCAGAAAAAAAAAACAGAAATCCAAGAAACCAGCATGGCTGCACAAAGACCACACTGACAAATTGAATGAATGAAGGACAGATACAAAAAAATAGAAAGAGGGACACATAACTAATGCAGAATATCAGCAGATAGCAAGAATCTGTAAAGAAAAATCAGGAAACAAAAGCCTTGAATGAACAAAAACTTGCAACAAAAGTGAAAGATAATATAAAAGATTCTTCCAATACATAAAAAAAACAAGAAGAAAAATCAAGGAAACAGTTGGACCACTAAGGAGAGAAGGCAACACAGAGAAAGCCATGAGTTGCTTAACTCATTCTTTGCATGTCTTCTTGCAAAAAGAAATGCAACCCAACTAACCAGAAATATAACTGGAAAGGAAAAAATAAAACAGACTGTAAACTAAAGTTAAAATAAGCAAAAACAGTAAGAGAACACCAGGTCCCAGAGTCCTAAAGGAGCTGGTAAATGAAATCTCAGAACCACTGCACATCTTAAAAAAAAAATCTTGGGACACGGGGACCACCTGAGAAACTGGGAAAAAGCTAATGTGGTTCCCATCTTCAAAAAGAAAGAAAAAAAATTTCCTGAGCCCTATCTAATGCAAAGAAAAGTAAAATCCTACACCTAGGTAAGGGAAACCAAAAATATAGATAACTATTATAAATTGGTGCAACAAATTAAAACAGATTTGGAGAAGTGGAAAAGAACCACCATAAAATGAGTATCCTGCAATGGCTAGCAGACAAAACAGGGCTGGGGGGGAAGAAGGGGGGGGAAGGAAATATCAAAGGATTTAGGAAGATACATTAACTTGGTTAAACAAAAAGCATGATTATTTTTTCCCTAAAATGATTTGTACCCAGACAACACACTATTCAATTGAAATTGGAATTTACATATGCCATAAAGTAAAATTAAAAGCAAAAATTACCCACACACACACATACACACATGCAAACACACATTTCCCAGTTTTCTATGGTTTAAAGTAAAATTTAGAGGTAGGTACTCACCTTCTTTCCAAGCAGTCCTTGAATTTTGAACTCAAAACCCCTTTAAAACCTACTTCCCAATGGCCAAGGCCTAATAAATTTATTTAGGCCAGGATCATTGAAGAGGCTAGCTTGGAAATCCAGCTGGCTCGCCAATTGTTATAAGGAAATATCCTTTTAGGTTCAGTTCCAAGTGGGGAAAAAAGACACTGGATTCATGAAGGTTGCTTGGAAGGAAGGTTTAATGGTGGACAGGAGCACATGGCAGGAGCCCCTGTACAGAAAAGGTAACTTACATGGTTCCAGGTGTGGTGAAGAGAAAAAAGAGAGAGAGGAATGCTGAGTTCCTGGTTTTTATAGTCTAAGTTGGGTCCCACCTCTTAGATTTCCTTTTCCTGTATAGAAATGTATCCCATTGGCTCTCAGACCCCCCAGGGGCATGCTGGGGTGGCTCTTGGCTTTTGTCTAATCCAGCTTTGGCTGAATGAAAGGGCCTTGGGCAAATCCTATTGTGGTTTTATCATGCAAAAGACTTCCAGTCCAGGTGAGAGGAATATGTGAGCTTAGCAGGGGTGGGGGTTTCCAAGAGGAGTCTTTTGTTTGTTTAAAAGCATGTTTCCAGATGTGTTCCACAGAATTTTTCCTACATTTTAATATCTCCTAGGATATCTCATTTCCTAGGAGAGGGGTGGGTGCTAACTTCCTACAGTACCTTTATGTTGATCAGCGAATTCCAATTATTAGAGATATTTAAAAATACAATAAATGTTCTCATTGGTTGAAAGTATTTATTAAATTCTTATTTCTTATACTAAGATTAATGATACTTCTGATTACTATCATTCTCCCTCAGCCCTAGGCCTAGGAAGGAAGGCAAGACATTTCTGAAAAACTTTGCCAAGAAAACTTCAGGGACTAGTCCAGCCTATTGCCAGGAGTGAACACAGACTGCAAGGACTCATCATTAAACAAAACAACAACAACACACTTCTCATCACTATGATGTCTCTTCCTCGCATCATTTATCTAGGCCCTCTGGTCCTTTATCAGATGCCTGGGAGTTAGAGGATTCTGCACAGTATCTTAGCTTATGGTGTGTGTCTGAAACCCAGATGATTGTGGCTTATTCCTAAATATGGATGAACTACCATCATTTGGCCTGTGTGACTTATATTCATAGCTTTGTCCAGCTCCATCCTAAAATACTGCTTGTAAGAGTCTCCCAGCCGCTTCTAGAGCTTCCATTCTCTCAAGGCCCCCCCCCATGCATTAGTTCAACTCCTATTTGTATTGTATTTGTATTTGTTTATTTGTCAAGCATATATGATTATAAGCAAAGTATAAACAGTAAAACATGATTGAATATATATGTAATAGTACAAGCATGAATAAGAGTAAAAGAGGTATGAATATATGGGTACATTTTTAATGTACCCATATTTAGGTTTTTATAATTCATAAAAACCTAAGGGACAAAATCGCTGAGCATCCTGTAGATCCGTTGAACAACAGTTCTCAGTACACCAGCGAAGCGATGTGAAAAACGCAATCCACTGTCAGTCTGCCTTCCACTTTTAGGCGCTTGAGCACACTGGAGGGGGCGGGGGGAAGCCACTACAGTATAATCTTGCATTACAGTAATTCCTTGTGGTCGACAGGGAGCGCTCTCGGGAGGCCAAGGAGACTACATTTCCCAGCAGGCCGAGGCGCCGAAAAGCGTCACCCTTGAAGTTTGAAGCGGAAGAAACTGAAAGCCGCCGCGCGCGCGCGAGTGGAGAGCGGTGACGTGCCGCTTGCGTCGCCAATGGATGTTTGCGAAGGGTGAGAAGAACGCTGGCGGGATTAACGACCGTTCGTCGGGCTGACGGTTGATTTTCCTTTTCCTCTGCCGCCCAGTTGCAAAAGGGTTTGTGCCAGCGATACGAGGCGGGCGGGATTCTTGCCTGTAGGCGATACGAGGTATCTTCAGCATCACACCGTCTGCCTCACGTGGGTTGATTGTGAGCGTTGTGGGCGCTGCCGCCGTTTCTTAATCGTCGTCGGCCCCCTGGTTTGGAGTCCGCGTCGTTATCTAGACCCATTTTTCCATCACGCTTTCTCTTCTTTGTATTGCTCTATTTTTTTAAAATTATTATTATTACTGACAAGTGCTTTCGGTGAAACGAATGGAGGCCTTGCATAACCATTCGGAATTTTACTTTTTTCATCAACCTTAGTGCATCCTTATAGGTAAGGAAATGGTGTAGTAACCGCTTCCCTTGCACGCTTCTTGGAACTTTTCTTTTCTTTAGCACACTTTTTCCTGACTCACTGGCTTGGCTTGGCTCTTCTGCATCTGTATGGTTATTTTGATGTCGTCCTGTACTTAAAAGAACATTTATACTTTTATCACTTATAGATCAGGTCAGCTAGTGGAAGCATGCCAATTTTAGGTTTATAGAACTTTTCCAACAAATCCCTTGATCTGGTAAAAGGATGAATTCTGAAATGATACAAACCCGTTATGCTATTATTATCAGTAAGTAAAGCAAAAAGGGTCTTTGGTATCTTCCCTTTAAGGTTGGCATTTAGCATGTTCTCCCATTTCGGTGCTGGTTGTCTGTAGATACTCCAGGTCTTGAACAATGTATTCATGCTAATTGATTTAAAAAGTTAAATATTTGCCAGGAAATACAATATTAATTGCAGTAAGAAAAAAAACACCATGGATTTATTTGTGCATTATTACCTTAAGTGATTTGTTTGTTTGTTTGTTTGTTTCAGATACAGTAATGGCGTATCTTATGTCTTCTAAGAAGACTGACAATTCCTCTGAACAGGAAGAAAGTGAAGATGATATTGAATTTGTTAGTGTACGTAGACAATTTGCATGTAAACATAAAAGTGCTGGAGGATCAACTAGACATCAACATGATGCAGCATTTTGTATTGCATAGTGTCAATCCAGATCTATCCTAGAGTTCAAGCAGTCTTCTACTATCAGTGCCCTTTAATAGTTGCAAACTAAGACGTACTGTCTTTGTTTCTGGATTTTATATGTAGCCATCAAAGTCAGCTGCCATGAATAGCCATTCCACTTGTGGATTTCTCTTGTCCTCTTCAACCACCTATCTTGATAGCCATCACTACTACATATGGTAGCAAATTCTTAATATAAAAGAGTGTTTTATTGAATCTAGATCTCCTTAAATTTAGTTTTTAGTCAAGGATCCTGAATACCGTATAAATATTGTGAAAGGAAGAGAGGAATTACCTGCCTCTATATTTTTAATGGCATACATGATTTTAGTACACTTTTGTTGTACCCTGTCTTTCAAAGCTAAAAAGTTTCAGTTTTGAATAAGCCAATTTTACTCTCCTAATTCTTTATCTTTCCCCTTTTCCGCTTCTGTTCCAGCTCTTATCAGTATCAGCTTGTAATGGAGTGATAAGAACTGCACACAATATTCCCAATGTGGTTTACTATATAAATACAAAAAGGCATTTTATTGAGAGAGGTTTTTTTTCCTAGTATGGAATTCACTTTGCATACTGGATAGGCATTTTAATTAACTATCCACAGATACTCTCCTTCCTTTCTTCGAAAGTGTTTGGCAGTTCAGATGTGAACCTTGGGTTTTTTTTCTCCCTTTTTGGTATTGGTTCAAATTCCTTTGCTTAAATTGAACAGCCTTTGTAATTTTATATCCTACCCATCCCCTTTCAAGAAATCTTATTTTAGTCGTGCTATTCAGTTTAATTGGTATCATTAACTTTGGTATCATCATTAAAATGAATGAGCACTTTTCAGTGCTCATTCATATTTCTAGGAGGCATTTGTAGCAAAATCATGGCAACCCTGCTATTTAGGAAGAATATTTATAAATTCATTGCATTTAGCATAATGCTGCTTGGGTTTTTCAGGGGACAGGTAAGTCTAAAGTTTGTCTGAAGATTTTATTGCGATGTAGAAGCCATTCTTAAATTATTGGGAGCTGGTGCTGTTCAAATATGTTGGAACATAATTAGAATTCCCTACTAGCCGAACTGAAGGGGACTCTAGGTTGGGAAAGTCTTCCAAGGAGATAAAAGAGCGGGGAGCATTGTGCTCAAGAAAGAAAGCATAGCATCTAGGTATATACTGGTCTTTGACTGTAATAAGTATTTTATTTGATACCTTCTTAGTATGATTAATGTCAAAAGAGTCTTTATGACCATGATTGGGTCTGAATGACTGCAGTTAAAAGAAGAGCTTTCTTGGGTTATGAAATCTCTGATCATTTGGTTAGGAGGCATTTGACAAAGGCCATTCCACAGTTCTTTATACTGAGTGATACAAAATTGATGCAAATAAAAATTATTCTAATGAACCTGAATAACTAATTTGTTGTACTTTTGCCTCTCACATGTGTAGAGTATTCATAAGTGAAAAAAGCACTGTTAAAAATGTTTATCTTCCTAGGAAAATGTATTGAGACCTGTCCTGGAATGCATTGATCTTTGTAATGAAGAGGAATTTGATATATCTTCTGAAGTGAGTGTTTCCTCATTGTAATTTTCAGTTTTGCTATCATTTTTAGTTTTCTCTGGAAATATTTTGCAGTATTTTTCTGCAACCTAACAATATGAGCGACTATGTCTGATGCATATGCATAGTAATTTGTGTTTAAATGTGTTTTGAAGGAGGAACTTTTAGAGGTACCAGCAGTGTCATATTTTAAAAGCAAATTGCATGTTGTTTCTATTTAGCATGGGATCTTTGAATATTGCTTAAATTGCAGTTATAGATTTTGGCAAACTAAAAAGTAAACCCACATAAGCAGCCATGGGTTATTTTTGTGGTAGTGTTCCATACGGATCTATGTTCTTTCAAGTTATTTTTCTTCTTTGTTAAGTATAAATTGCTCTTTTCTGTTTCCCCCCCTTGATGTCACTTTTTTAATGTTAATAATTGCATTTCTTTTTCCAGCATTACTACAATACCCTGCCTGACCTGATTATAGATAATAATGGAAAGGACAACCATTTTGGAAGCTAAATTGTCCAAATACTTGTTATTACCTGCTGGTGTGCACTACTCAGTGGAAATAATGAACAACAAATTATTACTGAATCTGTGGATAGAAAGGAGGCATTGTAATGCTCTTGTTGCCAAACGAACATTTTCAAAACTGTAACCTTGAGTCGTCTTGTGGGGGACACAGGCAGCATAAAAATTAATTAAATAAATAAATCCTATTGTTAACCACTCTAAATCCTAAGATCCATGGCCCTTCAAAGAATGTTGTGCTGTGTCCAGAGCCATTTCTACTTTTTCATTTGCAGCTTGCTTTGCTATTAAATTTTGGCAGTACTACTACAACTCCTGCCTGGTTTGGTATTAAATGCCCCTAAATCAAAAGGGAAAAGTCTGCATTAAAACATCCCAGTTTTACCATTCAGATCTACACTTAATAGACTTCACAAGGATTTCAAGGTTTTGTTTCTTAGTACTGGAGCATCTAGTAAGAGAATCACTGATTCGGCCTTGTACTGCTCAGTCTTTTTATCAATGACTTGGTGAGGGAGTTGAGGTAACATTTATAAAAGTTGCAAATGACAAAACTGGGAGAGGTGGGTAATGATTGGTTAATAATTATAGTTTTTATTTTACTTCTGGGACATATAAATAATCCCTTCTAGGTTAAAGTTCTCAACAGAAATTTATTTATTTATTTATTTGTTACATTTATTTGCCACCTATCTTGCCACGGGGCTAAGCTAGGTGGCTTACAGTAATAAGGAAGAAAATGAAAGGAGTGTAAACAGAACAGAAGTAAAATAATGGAACCATATCATAAACATTGAAATGGGAACACAACAAGAATACATCAATATAATACGATAACAAAAAAGTTGAATGGGTAGAGAGCAAGGGCAGGAGGAGAAGGAGTCTGCCGCCATTCCAGCAGCCACCACCATTATTTATAAATTAGTATTTATACATTTAAATCCAATATTTATAAATGCAGCATTTATTAAAAAAAAGTATTTATCTAGTATATTCTAGTTTATTATACAGGTAATTCTCGACTTACAACTACAATTGACTCCCAAATTTCTGTTACTAAGTTAAGTGAGGTTTGTCTCATTTTACAACCTTTGTTGCCACAGTTGTTAAGTGAATCACTAGTTGTTAAATTAGTAATACAGTTATGAAGTGAATCTGGCTTTCCGTTGACTTTGCTTTTCTGAAGGTTGCAACATCAGAACACTGCAACTGTCATAAATATGAGTCAGTAGCCAAGGATCTGGTCACGTGACCATGGTGCTGCTGCAACAGTGAAAAATGGTCATAAATAACTTTTTTCGGTGCTTTTATAACTTCAAACGGTCATTAAACAAATGTAAGCTGTAAGTCTAGGACTACCGGTACAGATTTTGTTAAATCAAGCTTAGTTTGGCTTTCCACAACCAGCAAACCACTGGAGATGTTAGGACTACAGCTTTCTCTGGGTTTTCTTTCGTCCTCCATCTTGTCATCTCCTTTCCCTCATCTAATTTGGAGAAAAATGTAGGAAGGAGATAGAATCATTGGTATCCAGAAGAGTTATGCTTTGCATGCTAGGTCTGCCCAAATGATCCTGCAAGCCATTTGTTTCCCCTTGAACTTAAAAGTGTTGTCAGATAAGATATATATTTCCTCTGTTCAGTCGTGTCCAATTCTTGAAGACTGCCTGGACAATTCCGTGTATTTTCTTGGCATGGTTTTTCAGAAGTGGTTTGCCATTGCTTTCTTCTTAGGGCTGAGAGAAAGTGATTGGCACAAGGACACTAACTGGCTTCATGCCTGAGGCAGAACTAGAACTCATGACCCCGTTTCTAGCCTGATGCCTTAACTGCTACACCAAACTCGCTCTCATTATTTATATACACTTTCCCAAGTCTTCTCTGGATTCAATGGACTCCCCTCCCTGCAATTTAGAGGGCAGTATATAGGAAGAAGTTCCATTGCACAACCAGAAATCGGTTTAGAAGCTTTTTCACATGAGTGTCAGCTGTGTCTTTAAATGTAAAACAGTTAAACATCTTGCATTGTAATTGTAGAAAGATTCTAGAATAGAAGCTAATAGGGGTTCTTTGGTTGGAGACAAGGCAAGATTATTATTTCCCTTCATAGCAAAATACAATTGATCAGATTTCATCACCATCATCACCATTTTTTATGGAAAAAAATGCTGCTATGGTTTACTGGCTGAAACTATTTCCTTAGGGCTGTTTGACGACAAGTATTTTTTTCTTTTTACTCATAGCAGTAGAGTCAGGGATGTGCTGCCAGTTTTTTTGATCATAGGGTGGGAAGAAGAAAAGTATTTATTTGGTATTCTGAGGAAAAAAGTACCGTGTTAATCCTCCTTCAATCAAGTTGGTTGAGAGATTGATTGATCTTTCCAGGTAACAGAGTATGAGCCCACTTGGCCTCAGGTCTTCCTTGTGCTTAGTTTCAAGTATCTGTTTCAGGTCTGCCTGGGGTCATTCACTGCTATGGATGTGACCTGTGAGTCCCACTAGCTAAACTAGATCACGAAATCAATTTCACACAAAGGCTTAAACTACTTGTATTGAAATTGGTATAATAATGGTCTTAGAAATCTGATCGTGCTATATCTCCTCCTCTTCCTCCTCCTCATAATTTAGAGAAATAGAAAACATGGATAAACATTTATCCATAAATGTTTTCTGATTTTTTATGCTTAATCCTTGACTTAAACTTCAACTACTTATGTATGTCAGATTTCAAATGGATTCATTGAATGAAAAACTCGGGCTTCTCTTCTGTGTTGTGCTTTTATTTTCCTGGAATGTCGAGACAGCAGTGGTTAAATTTTCTGGCAGTTTGTACTAGCTATTTCAAAGAGGTTTCTTCTTCTGTAGAAAAACGTACAACACAAAGACCATGTTGATTATCAGAAAGCAAAAGTTGCTTCGACCCTAGATCGCTTGGCACGCCATGTAGAAGTAGAGAAACAGCTGAAGGAAGAGAAAAACAAATCTTTCAAGGTATGGTTCTTCGCCAGGATTAGTTACAGCACAAGTATTTGAAGGTGATTTTTGTGTAAGGGAGCACAATTTAATTTAAACATTCCTTTACCTTGTTCATTCTTGAATCTGAGCAGCACGGTGGCCTAGAGGTGGAGCTCTTGCCTCACAATCAGGAGGCTGGGAGTTTGATCCTAGGTAGTGGCAGATATTTCTCTCTGGGTGCAATGAATAATTGTCTGCTACGAGCTCCACGTAGGCTTCAGGAAGGGCATGTGTCCAGTAAACACTCGAGCTCTATTCACTCCACACTGATGCAAGGGATTACAGGGTCGTTAAAAGAAAAAAAATCATTCTTGAACCCAATTTCATGTGCTGTAAGTATCCAGTCAAAATCTCCCTGATCAGCAGGCGTTATTTATGTTTCTGTACTGTCCACTAATTTTAATCTACCAGTTGCCACCCTCTAACTTCTTTATGGCCATTCTAGAAAAGACTTGTGGGATATGGTAGTCCTATACCTACCACTAATGAAAATAATGTGATGTACTACTTCTCCGTGTTTCTGCTTTTAATTCATTTACACAATAGTATTCCATATTAATATCTCCTTCCCTTTTGAGTACAGAGAACATAGCAAAATTAAAATGACTGTGAAATATAGTACATTTGAAATGATCTTAACTACCAGTAGAAACTTGAAGCTAAGCTGAACAGTTGCTGGTGGCACTACCCTTCACTAGCAGCAATTTGAGTATTTTCCTGAGGAATATTGTTTATTTTTCTGACAGATTTATAATTGTTTTGTATTTATTTAATTGCTTTTCATTTAACCTGCCCAGTTTTCATATTTATTTTTCCAACCACCGGGAATTTTAGGAAAAACTGGATTCACAACATGCTCATGGACTGCAAGAACTGGAATTTATCCAGGGACATAGTGATACAGAAGCAGCAAGGTTGTGTGTGAATCAGTGGCTAAAAATGCCAGGTAATTGGCTACTTTGTCATTTGGAGAAAGGCAGAATCCCTCTTCTTCCAAAGAAATAGTTCTCCTTAACTATAGATTCTTTCAGGAGTGTGGAGTGGAGGAAGCAGAACAACAACAAAAAAGCTTTTATTAGAAAACACAAACGTTCCAACCTTCCAATTTGCTTCAAGAAAATGCCACAGTTAAATGGTGTGAATTATTTGCATGTATAGTATTTTGGTGGCATATGGTAAGTGCTAAAATATTTCATGTGAAAAGCTGTACTCAAAATCTATTACAGACCATCACAGCTAGCAAATATTATAACAAACCATTTAGCAATATAAAAAACGCCTTTTACTTTTTTAATGAAGTCACGTTACCCTTTTTAGCTTTTAATACAGGTTCAGTAAGGCTAGACTAGTGTGTATGAAATAACTGGAATCTTTTCTGACATTAAATATAGGATAGGTTTATTGAAGTAAAGTAAAAACTTTTGTTTTTACAAGGTTCAGGGACCTGTTGATAATAAAATATAGAGACCAGTTGTCCTCTCTTTCTCCCACATTGCCTTTAGCTGAGTCAATCAATGTTAACATACAGATTAGGTAGAATCTAACACATATTGGATTCTAACATCATAGCTGCAGTATTGACAGATTAACCAGCCTAGTTGAGAAACATTTACAAAATGAGCATATAATAATAAAAAAAGTATGTTGAAAAGAAATAGTCTTAAACTTCAGTTTTAACCATTTGCAACAGCTGTAACATATAGGCATGAGATAAATTATAATGTAATCAAAGTTTCTCCCATTGTTGTCTTCTTATAATCTACTGTGCTAGTTTAAAGTATAATTGTGTAACATCTGCATATTTCTGTTTTGTGCCTTAGGTCTCAAGCCAGGCACTGTAAACTCAGGAAGGAGAACATTATCTCAAAAATATCAGATCCCATCTAACAGCAAATCCATTTTATGTCCCATAATGCACTGCAATAGAAAGTTTGACAATGGGCATTTACTGCTAGGTCATCTTAAAAGGTAGTATTTTTTATCATACAAATAATCCTATAACTAGCAGGGATTAAATATCAAGTTTAGCTTTGCTCAGATTTTTTTTAATTTTTCCCACTTTTAAGTTTTATATATTCTATAGTAGCTTTCTATAGTAGCTTGCAATGAAAGAAAAGTTGTATGAAATTTTTTATTCTTTCTTGTATATTTCTTCTGGTATTACATTTTGTTCTGGTGAATATTTTTGCCAGCAATTTCCCCTAATAAAATACATTTTAATATTGTCCAAATGCATCTTTTTGTATCCTTTACACTGGTATTTGTATTTCCATACATTTTGGAGGGAGGAACTGTAATAAATTGTCTAACCATCTTCACATATTTCATATATTGATGAAAAACTTTGAATTAGATACATGTACTTTAAAAGAAAACAATTCTCTTGCATATTTTAATATTTAGGTTGCCTCAACAAACCATTAGACATAATTTTACAATATTTTTTTCTAGGTGCAATTGACCAGCATTAAGCTTCATATAGGTTGATGCCAGGATTTTTTTTTACTATTACAAGTATAGTCTAAAATTAATGTGTGTACCTTATTTAACTGGCTAATGTTAAATTAAATTGTAATGATTACTTTTTGTAAAAGAAAAAAAAGAAAACATCTCTGACTAATGCATTGTATCTAATTGTGTCTCTTTTTTTTTAGGTTTGATCATTCTCCATGTGATCCCACAATTACTCTACATGGACCTTCAGCTAATATGTTTGCCTGCGTAGTCTGTGGCAAGAGATTTGCAAGTAATCAGGAATATAGTGCACACCTTTTGTCTAAGGCAAGAACTTAAGGATATATTGATAAAAGTAGCAAGTTCTTTTTTCCTTAGATCAGGGGTGTCAAACTCAAGGCCCATGGGCCAGATCCGGCCTGCGGGGTGCTTGGATCTGGGCTGCAGCGTTGCCCTGGAAACAGCAAAGGATTGGCCTGCAATGCCTCTGCCAGCAAAAACAGCTTAGGGGGGGCCGCACGTGGGTCCTCCCAAGCTCAGTTTTCACTGGCAGAGGGTTGCAGAAAGCCATCGCAGCCGAAAGTGGAGCTCAGGAGCCCATTTTCTCTGGCAGAGTGCTCGGGCCACTACAGGCTCCCCTGACACGAGTGACGTTGAGCTGGTTATGCTCACCCTGGCCACGCCCACTCCGGCCCCCTGAGGTCAAACACAACCCTAATGCGGCCCTCAATGAAATCGAGTTTGACACTCCTGACTTAGATGACTCAGTTACATAAAGCTATATGGAGTTTCCCTGACCAAAATTTATTTTTATGAAGGGAAATCACGATGGAAATAATCTATGAAACTGCAAATTCCATTCCTTTGCTAATTGAACTCCTCTGTAGCTGGGAGTTAATTTTCTGTCTTCATCCAGAAAGCAGGTTTCTCCTATGTTTTAAAGAAGTGCAAGTTTTCTGGAAAAAAATGGCATCTAGATTTAGGTAGGAAATAAACTTTTCTTGGCTTTTATTCATCATTCTTAACTATTCTTTCAATGAGACTTTATTCTGAATATTATAAATGAAGGGTTTCACTAACTTGGGAGTTTCACTGTTAATTCCCCCTGCCTGTTAGCTTTCAGCGAAAAAAAAAGGTAAAGAAAGATTTTCTTCTGCAGAGAGAGAGGGACTGGGGGCACTTGGTTTCCACCGATTGGCTTTGCTCTCCTAAAAAGAAGAAAGATGAAAGAGCAAAAGATGGAGATGGAGAATACTGTAGTTGAAGTCTTAAATTGATGGGGCCTATCCTAAACACTCTTCCCAGTGTTCTTTAGATTCTTCATAGTAGAACTGAATGAAACATGACATTTTTATGTGTCCCTTAAGGTTGGCAACGCTTAAAGGAGAACTTTTGATAAAAATAAATATTTTTTTATTTGTAAGGCTCAGTTTCAGACTTATCACAACAGACTTTTAAATTTTGATGCGTTAAGTGGAAACAACACAAATATCAAATTAAACTATGGTGATCTTTTTAATATAAATTTTGGGCTAGTCATTTTTTCTCAGCCCAACTCATCTCACAAGGAGGTTGTGTGGAAAATATGTACAGGAAGGTGTGTTGGGTATGTTTGCTGCCTTGAGTTATTTGTAAAAATAATAAAGGTGGCATACAAATAAATGTACTGAAAACGTTCTTTCTCTGAAATCTATTTCTTTTTCAAAACTTTGTCTTGCTTGTGTTGTTCTTCCCTCTATTCAGGTTGGTGAAAATGATGGCCACAAGAGAAATTACTCTCCTCAGCTTATTCAGTGCTTTGCGTGTCCTTGCTGTTTCCTCCTCTTTAGCATAAGAGATGAATGTCTGCAGCATATGTCTGAAAAAAAACATTTTTCTCAGGCTTTTAAATTGAGTGGTATGTTTAATACACACATATTTTTCTCTCTGATGTAAGTGGGTAATGCATAGATTGTTGGCTTATATTTTAATCTATGGTTACGAAGCTGCAGTATGTTCAAAAATTATTTTCCATGTGTCTTAAGGAAATGTTCCAATCTGGAAATGTAAATGAAATGAGCTCTTTTGTCTGTAATGTTCCTTTTTTTGTTGTTCAAAATGGGCTGAAATTACTAATTAAAATGCTCCCTTAAAAGAAGGGATTAAATGTTTTAGATAAAGGTGCAAAATAAGATAGAGACAGTCCAGTCAGAATAAGTTTTTCTTGAAGCAGAGAGATATTTGAGACTTAACTATAGCTTTTTTCAAGAAAAAAGACTTTGATTGTCATAGAATTGCAGAGCCTCGCAACTAAGGATGTTTGCATTCTGTAGATACCTTCCAGCAGTGAACAGCACCTGGTAGTTGGTAGAGATTTTTTTTAATGTGCATTGTGCATATGGTACAATATTAAGTAGATATTATTTGGTTATAAAATCTTGTCTACATGTTGTGCATCAGATTGCTGATGATTTAGTGGGTTTCATAGGAAGACAGTGGTAAGGAAAGGTGGATATATTCTGTTTTGGGGTAGGAGTGATTGGATTCCTCCTAAGTAACCTTGCCTTCTTGTTGACTCATTGCAGATAAATCAGGGAGCCCACTTCCATTGCCTTTGCCAGCCTACGCAAAGAATCTCCTAATCTCCTTATGCAAAGAAGTTCCCTTCCAAGTGCAATGCACAAGCTGTCATCAGGTTTTGCAGTCCCACATAGAGCTCACAGCACACTTCAGGTTTGTGAAAAACTTCCCATTTATAAAATGCAATCACATGGCAGTTTTTCTCCCTTCAAATACCTGTTGGATGTCAGACCCAATAATGTTCTGCCATTTGTGTAATTGGCTTACTCCTTGTATTTTAAAAGTGGTGATGGTGTTTCTTAAACGATGAAAAGTAGAAAATTCCATGCATGTAATAAAAGTTCTGCATTCTGTCTTCACTGCCTTTCCCAGATGTTCTTCCCATCAGTGAAGACAGAATGCAGTACTGTTTATTTCATGCATGGATTTCCAACATAGGTCTTTTATGTATTCATGGATTCCTACATTTAAAAGGTTAAAAAAATACAAAGGGCAATGTTTATTAGTGCGTGCGACAACCACTTCTAATGATTTATTTGCTAAGCTGGCCTTTGCTCAACAAATGGCATGTATTTGAATATTTTGAAATGTTGAGAATATGGGATTTTTTTATATGATCTTGAACAAGTTTACATAGATGGCTGCAAATATGTTTCTGTACCTTTCCGTTTTAGAACCCATTGTCGTAATGCTGGTCCCGTGGCTGTATCGAAGAAGTGCATCTCTGAAATTGCAGAAATACTGAAAGCCAAAGGTTTCTGTCACGGTTGTGACACGTTGTTTATCAGTGATGACCAAATTACTCACCATAGTTGCAGAAATGTTGCCACGATTAAACGTATCACCAAAATGGAAGAATCCATATTATTATTTTGTCACATCAATGAACGGAATAAAAGTGCCCCTCACCTGCAAAATAACTCAAGCCTTTTGAAATCTTCCCTGAAGAGACATTTGGAATTGAATGGCAATAAGAATGAAACTGTTTCAAAATGGAAAAAGGATTTGCGAGACAACAGCGAAGCCATTCACGGAGCTCCTACTGTCAAAAGCTGGGTATGCCAGTGTGATCTGGCATTTCTTTCTGAAGAGTTGGCAGAAAAACACATTTTTTCTGAAAACAGAATCTGCTACAAGTGTGGCGTATGTGGGAAACTTGCAGAAAATTCGAGCATTATCCGCTTGCACATGAGCCGTTTCCACGGAGGAGCACATTTGACTAACTTCATCTTCTCATGCCAAATTTGCAAAGTAACCCTTCAGAAAGAAGAAGATGTCCTTATCCATGTAACAGGACTTCATGATGGACATAACTTCTATTTTGAGAAGGACACTGCTGAAGATGAGCTAACAATACCTTCTGATTCACAGTATGACACTTGGATTAAAGAAGAAGGCCAAACTTCAAGCCTTATCGAACTTTCTCCGGACCAGACTCAGATGGAGGTTGATGAGAGTCCTTCCCAATGGCAATGTAAGATATGTGAGGAAATATTTAACTCCGAGGACAGTGTGAAACAACATTGCAAATCACTAGAGAGTCATCATTATCACAGGTACAGCTGTGGCTTGTGCAAAATGACTTTTCGGAAAATGGAAACACTGCAGCGACACTGCCAGGGAAAACATAACAATGTTGTACAGATTAAATACTTCTGTGGATTTTGTGGTGACCTCCTCTTTGATGTTGAGGAGGAATTTTTACTTCACTTCAAGTGCGTACATAGCATGGATTACGTGTGTGTGTCTGAGACAGCAGAAACTTCAATCAAAAACGATGAAATCTTAGAAGAAGGTAGCCTTCTAAACTGTGGTTGTCGTGAGAAATATGTTTGCAAACAAAACAGGAAGATCGACTACAAGAAATGTCAAGAAGCCATGTTGGAAAAAGGAAAAATATGGTTTCGTTGCACTTCATGCTCTTCTACAGCACAAACCTATTCTGAAATGATGGCTCATATCACGAGCCACCCAAGCAAACAAACTGCTCAAGATTTCTATGTAGTCAGGTGTGGTTCATGTAACAGACATTTTAATAGTATTGCTACTGCTCATCAGCACTTCCATGATAAACACTGCTTTTTACAAAAGCCTCAAGTATCTTTTGGGCCACAAGCAGAAAATAATGTCTTCCATTTCTCTGCTGTGAGGTCCTGTTCAGAGGAGGATGTAACTTCAACTCGTTCTTCAGATGTAAAAAGGTTGAAGCTGGAAGATGCAAAGAAAGAACAAGCTAGGAAGCTTTCTGAAATGATTGAACAGGGTAGGTGGAATTCAAATTATGCACCGCTAATGAGACTGATGAAGGGCCGGTGCAAAGCATTTGATAAAATTGATGAGCCAAATTATTAAATAATGCAAACTTTGTTTATGTAGTAATCAATGGACAGAAACTTTATTTTGGTTATTGACTCACTAATAGAAATGTAATCTTCCAGTAATAATATATTTAAATCTTTTGCCTTTACTAGAAAATAGAAAGTAAGAGATGCTAGGGCTTGGCACTGGAAGTGTGGATTATTTTGAGGAAGGAAATAAACAGCAATAAGACAGCAGACTCTGTGTCTGAGAATTGACAGTCACACCAGCTGTAGAATCTCCTTTGGTATAGTGATCTCTTGTAAACATAAGCATTTTCACCTTGCTTCAGAATATTGTGGAGCCTCATGGTGAGGATATTTTTGTCCTTAGCTAATGCCTGTTACAGAGCTTAGCTAATATTTATGAGGAGTATAGGAGAAAACTTCTGTTGTTTTTCCTTATGCCCATCTTGTCTACTCATAAGATAGGCAACCTTATCTTCTTAGCAGACAATGGCTAACATAATTAAATTAACCTTTTAAATTCTGAGAAGTGTCCTTGCAAATCCTTCTGGTACTATTCCCAATTAGGCATGATTGTGTAAATCAGAACCAATTCAATACCTTACAAAGATTTGGCTTGTCTATGTTTTCTGATTTTGAAAGCAATCATCTAAAATCAGAAGGGCGTCATTTGATAATGTGGAGTGTATTGTGTATTAAAGGAGTAATTTTCCTACAAAAATATACTGTGTTTTTATGGCTTAAATTTATATTGAGTTCTTGAGAACAATTACATTTTAAAAGCTGTGTGAAACATATATATCTACAATTGAAGAAATGCATAAACATTTTGGATATTCTTTTCTCTCTCTTTCTTACATGTAGATGAAGGCAATCTTCCTGACCTTGATTATTTATGCACCATGACTCACATTGTAATGATGGATTTAGATAACTGGGGAAGCTTTTTTGATCAACTGCCTGCAACCCTCAATCAAGGAACTTTTGTTTGGGGCTTTCAGGGTAAGGAAAGGGGTTAATAGTTCAGCCACAACAGTAGAAGTCTCACAATATAAACAGGCAGCTTGGTAAGAATCACCAACCAAGTGGGCAGTTGGCAAGTCATTGTTGACTCCCAGCACCTGGACAAGTCCCTGCAGTTTTCTTGGCAAGATTTTGAAAGTGTTTTTCATTGGCCTCCTTCACAGGGCTGAGAGAGTGACTGGCCCAAGGGCACTCAAAGACAAAGACAGAACTAGAACTCTCTGTCATCCAATTTCTAGTCTCAATAAAGGAGAATATTTGTAGCTCAGGGTTGAAATGAGTGGTCCTTGGTGCTCTCTGAGCTTGGTTGTTTTCTTGCAGATGTTTCGTTACGCAGACTAGGTATCATCAGTCGTAGTCTAGCTCTGATGAAGTTACTTAGTTTGGGCAATGAAACATCTGCAAGAAAACAACCAAGCTAAGAGAGCACCAAGGACCATTAATTTCTAGTTTGGATCCTTAACCACTAGGCCAAACTGTCTCTATATCAGTCTGGTTTCATTACAAAATTTGTGCCTCCATTAACTAACTGGCCACTAGCTGATTGTGGTCAAGAATGATACAATCTGTATATAATCCTCCAGTAAGATTTAGCATTGGGAATATATAATCCAGTGCATACCAAATGTATGCAGCATAGATTAACAATTAGAAAAATATCGGTTACAGTTTTTTAGTGATGTCACCTCTGAATTTTTTTTTAATTTCTTTTAACTGGCAGTCTAGTTTCTAATGATTACTCCATTCCTCTTTCATTGCTTAGGTGGACGTAACCATTGGAAACCCCCTGTGAACTGCAAGGTCTTTAATTATCTTAACAAGATTGGGTGTTTCTTTCTTCATCCACGCTGTGGTAGAAGGAAAGAGGCTGCTGATTTTGCAATCTGTGTACATGTAAGTTTTCAGGTTTTGTAACTAGCTCTGTAATGAGGCTGTAGAACTACAAATGACCATAAGGAGGAGAGTTAGAATTTTCTGTGTCTCTTATTTTTCCCCATCTATCCATGTAGTTACTAAGAGTTGAAAGCAACTTGATGGCACATAATGTATCAAAAATATTTTTCCCTCTAGTGGTCATTGATATTCTTGCAAGGTAGTTAAGGAAATCCTAATTTAGGGCTAGTTAATTTAATTTTAACATATTGTTATGGTGAAAAACTTCATTTTTTTCTTACCTGGTATATTTCGCGTCAGTCAGTGATTGGAGTACTGTATAATTTAAGCCAATCATGGTTTAATTTCTGATAATTTCTCTTCAGAGTTATTTTAAATTATTATACCCAAATAAGATAAATAAAAGTTAAAGATTTTGTGGATGCTGAACTGTTGCATTCCTAATTTTGGGTATTTAATGAAAAACAGAAAAAGAAATTAAACTTCTAAAATAGTATATGATAAGTGTTTCAGACCACTATATGTATAATTAGTATAATCATTCCATCCTTTCAGTTCCTTTTTTGCAATTATGAAAGTGCTTATTATTTTTACTATCCTTTAGTATTAAATCATTAATATTAGTATTAATTAATTCAAATTACTTTCTAACTTTCTTTTTATAACATAAAAGTACCATATTTTTGGACTATAAGACGCACCGGACTATAAGACACACCTAAATTTACAGGAGGAAAACAAGAAAAAAATAGTTTTTGGCCTCTGCGCGTCGCGTTTTTGGCCTCCCCGGCCCCCAGAAGTGAAAACGGGCTGTGCGGAACACTGCAGAGTGCTTCTGGGGGCATGGGAGGGCGAAACAGTGACGCGTGGAGGGCTTGGGAGCCCAAAAACAAGCCCGTTTTTTGGCAAAAATGGGCCATGCGGAGCACTACAGAGCACTTCTGGGGGCTGGGGACACGCGGAGGGTTCGGGAGGCCAAAAATGCCTGTATTTGGTCTATAAGATGCACCTAAATTTTCACCCACTTTTAGGGGGGGGAAAGGTGCGTCTTATACTCCGAAAAATACGGTGATTGCTTTTACTTTACATGTGGATGCTTACACAAAGATTACTTTAAAATTATATTGATATATAAGTGTCACTTTAATATTGGCTGACATCAAATAAACAAATACCTTAAAAAAACCTTAAAATTCAGGAATTCATCATACTAGTAATTAAATTTCAGAGCATGAATATGTATTTCAAGCTAGTCGATTAACTATTCTTTTTTGTAATATGTAATGATCCATAACATTATGCATCAGTTTTTGCTTACCCATTATTATTTTTTCACAAAGAACATGTGGGAAATTTAGGAAATATTGGTGTGTATTTCCCGAGGCCATAAGATATTCAGTTTAAGGTTTTGGTTTTCATTTTAAGCAGAATTGATTTCTTTCTCTCATGAACTGGCTAATACTGTGTGGAGAACCATAATTTAAGGCAAGAGAGAAATTGCAAGGAAAGAATTATGGATGCAACAATTCTTGGGGGAAGCTGGGACATGGCTTAGTCTATTCCTCTCTGTAAATCCATAGAGTTGTCATCTGTCAGTAATTAAAGACAGAGAATCATTTTGTTATGCTTGGAAGTCACTTCCTAATTACAGTGTACAATATATCTTGCTAAGAGGTCTCAAGCTGTGTATGCTTCTAGTTTCACATAATAACATTTTTTCACAGGTGGGGCGCCTAGATGAATATCTGCCAAAACATATTCCTTTCACCATTCTTTCTGGAGACAAAAGCTTTCTAGAATTGGAAGATCAACTAAAGATGACTCAGCGGGTAACCCGCATTCTAGATCCTCATAAGATTGATGCTGACATGATGTGTACTATATTAAACAGCATTTCGGATACAGTCAAAGGTTTGTTTTCATTCAGTGCATTGTCTATTAATAGAAACAAATGCAACAAAATAATACTGACTGAGCCATTTTACAGTCATCCTATTGAAGAGTAGCATGGTCATTCCTGATAAGAGTTTCATTAACTTACTGTGCTTCCTTTACTGTGGGGAAAGATTAAAGCATCATTCACCAAGACAGGAGGAAAGAGGGATTCCTTGAGGCCAGAATGAAATTATTTGCTATCAGTTGTCACTCGGCTAGGCTGATTATTCCTTACTAGTATTTTTTTTCTTGGGCCTTGATCTGATTTCTGCTTCCCAGTCCCCAGGCAGTTTGCTTGCTTGCTTGTTTGTTTGTTAGATTTTTATCCCTCCTTTATTATTTTAACAAATAACTGCAGGCGGTGACTATAGCTAATACTCCTTCCTCCTCCTTTCCCCCTCCCATAGTAACCCTGTTATTTTTCCATTTTTGCTTTTTCCATCTTTGCTTTTTTCTTTGAAAATGTTTCACTTCTCATCCAAGAAGTTTCTTCGGTTCTTGGATGAGAAGTGAAACTTCCCTTCCCCCCACAAAAAAACCCCAAGAAAGTCTGGTTGCCTTTTGGAAAAAAGCAGCTTTGGGACAACCATGACCTGGATGATTGAGAATCTCCATAAACAAAAACCCTATGAAGTGGGTTGGGATTAGAAAGAGTGACTGTTGTCAGGAGTTCTGCAAGAGAAGGGCAGATAACTCCCTGTAGCTAGTCCTTTTCTGACATTCTCCCTATGCTGTGTCTTGATGGTGGAAAGCAAGGAGTGGGGTCTGGGAGAGGCCCTTGAACTCTACATCATTTCATCATTAATAACAACACAACAAATGCCTGCTATTAAATTTATCTCACACTTTTCACTAGAGAAAATTCTGCTCAGAACAAAATAACTAGAAATGAATAAACGATTGTAAAATTGAAACAACAATATAAAATCTATTATTGTTTTGAATTATCGGGAAAGGGCTTAACAAATGAGGCTGTGCACAAGGGGGTGGGGCTTCTGTGCGTGGCTCATCAGTATTGAAAGTAACGTGTACAGGAGGGCCTGTCTGCGGTGCAGCAGGTAAAGGGGACTCCAACACATAGCCACACAGTCCCGCAGAAGACATGTACAATATACCCGAGGGTCCAGCACCAATATGGCACATAGGATGTATATCCGATTGTGTCCTAAAAATACTATGTGCAGCAGTGTTTCCCAACCATGGTGCCTCCAGCTGTTGTAAAACAGCCTCTGGCTGTCTGGGCATGCTGGGAGTTGTAGTTTCCCCTTCCCCTTCATCATCCCCTTGATGCCATGTTTAAATACAATTAAATTAAAATTGTTTATATTTGAGATTGTTTTGATTTAATAATCAACGCGACGCCGCAAACCCCCCACCCCAGTGGGCCGCGGAAAAATTATCAAACGTTGACCGGTCCACGGCAATAAAAAGGTTGGGGACCACTGATTTAGGGCACTAAAAGACAAATCAGAATTGCTCAGCTTCTATCTTGAAGGTCTCATCATGGAACTTCAAGGGCCCAGTAGATGTAATGGGAATTTCAGGAGTTTTAGGGAGTGAAATTGGTGCCTTACGCTTTTTACATTGGATGACTGCAAAGACAACAAAAGGGGTATCAGTGGGCTGTAAGGCTCCTTTGCCAGGTCATCTATGCCTTGCATGCTTAGAATAGAGAAGAGTTTTAAATTAGACTCAGAAAACAATGATTGACAAGTGCAGTTTACAGTATTAGAAAAGTAAGACTACAAGACAAATGATACAATGAAAGATGATTACAAATATGAAAAGATACACAGGTAGAGTAAAAGGTGTTGATGTACACTAAATATAGTTCTAGTTCCTTCTCTTTTTTCTTGCATTGTGTTTTTAATTTTGTTTACTTTACTTTTTTCTGTCCTTTGTATACTTATCATGTATATCATGCTATATAAATTGCTTTTAGAACACATTGTGTGTAGTGTTCCAAATGCAATATAATCAAAAGATGGTTTATTGTTGTCATGCTGGAGAGTCTTAAGAAGCACAGATGTTACACTGAATGTATTAGATAAAATTGCTCCTTTCGCTGCCATGCCATCACAGGGAAGTTCTAGAATTTAATAATTGCAAACTTGCTCTTTCAGAAAGACCACACAGCCTGTCTGCAAAGACATTGAATTAGTTTCCATGTCTGTTTTCCTATGGCAAAAAATAAAGCCAGGCAATTCTTTCCAATCAACAGAAATTTATTTATTTATTTGCTCATTCTTATAAGCCACCCAACTCCCGCGGGACTCTGGGCGGCGTACAACATGCAAGAACAACAATTTATTAAAAAGAAACCCAATAATAATAATTTAAAAACAGTTATAAAAATTAAAAAACATTATCATCATTCATACATGGGAAGACCACAGATGTTCTCATTGGTCTTATTTTAGCCCGCCTGCTTGAAAAGCCATGTTTTCACAGTTTTACGGAAGGCCAGTAGGGTGGGGATAGTCCGGATCTCTGGTGGGAGTTGGTTCCAAAGAGGGAGCTCCCACAGAGAAAGCTCTCCCCCATGGTCCCGCCAACCGGCATTGCTTGGTTGATGGGACCCGGAGGAGACCAACTCTGTGGGACCTAACCGGTCGTAGGGAGGTATGTGGCAGGATGCGGTCCCGAAGGTAGTCTGGTCCTGAGCCATGTAGGGCTTTAAAGGTCATAACACCTTAAATTGCGACCGGAGACTAATGGGCAACCAATGCAGCAGGCAAAGAACAGGTGTTACGTGGGTGTATCTTGGTACACCCACCACGGCTTGCGCAGCTGCATTTTGCACCAATTGCAGTCTCCGGACACTCTTTAAGGGTAGCCCCAAGTAGAGCGTGTTACAGTAGTCCAGCCGGGAGGTGATGAGGGCATGAGTGACCATGAGCAAAGCTTCCCTCTCCAAGTAGGGTCGCAATTGGTGCACCAGGCGAACCTGTGCAAAGGTCCCCCTAGCCACAGCTGTCAGATGTTGATCCAATTTGAGCTGTGGATCTAGGAGGACACCCAAATTGCGAACCCATTCCGAGGGAGTTAATTTCGCTCCCCTGAGAACCAAGGAGGGACGATTGACATAGTCCTTGGGGGGCAATATCCACAGCCACTCGGTCTTGTCAGGGTTGAGCTTCAGCTTGTTCTTACCCATCCAGACCCTAACATCGTCCAGGCACCTGCACATCACATCCACTGCTTCCCTGAACTGAGACAGGGTGGAGATGTAGAACTGGGTATCATCAGCATACTGCTGGAACCTCACCCCATGTCGACGGATGATCTCACCCAGCGGTTTCATGTAGATGTTAAACGAGAGGCGAGAGGACCGAGCCCTGCGGCATCCCACAAACCAGAGGCCTAGGGGTCGACCTCTGTCTTCCTGCCAACACCGACTGCATCCTATCGGAGAGGTAGGAGGAGAACCACCGTAATACGGTGCTGCTCACTCCCACCTCGCCGAGACGACGCAGAAGGATACTATGGTCAATGGTATCGAAAGCCGCTGAGAGGTCAAGTAGCACCAAGATGGAGGAATGACCTCCATCCCGGGCTCGCCAGAGGTCATCCCTCAGGGTGACCAAAGCAGTAGCCGGGCCTGAAACCCGATTTAAAGGGATCTAGATAATCAGTGTCATCCAATAACCGTAGGAGCTGGAGCGCCACCACTGTTTCCACAACCTTACCCACAAAGGGTAGGTTGGAGACTGGACGAAAGTTCTTTAAATCCGCTGGGTCCAGGGAAGGCTTCTTGAGGAGGGGCCTCACACCACAACTTTTAAGGGCTGCGGGACGGATCCCTCTCAAAGAAGCATTGACCAACGCCTGGAGCCAGCCGCGTGAGACCTTCCTGCTGGCCAAAACCAGCCAGGAGGGGCACGGGTCCAACAAACAAGTGGAGGAGTTTATCGCTCCTATGGCCTTGTCTACATCATCAGGAGTAACCGGCTCAAATTTGTCCCATATAACAGGACTAGGACCTGTCCCTGTCATCTCGGCCTGCACTGTCCAACCGGAGTCCAGGTCTGTCCGAATCTGAGTGACTTTATCCGCCAGAAACTGAGCAAATTCCTCAGCTCTGCCCTGTAAGGGTTCCTCGACTCCCCCCTTAGCCAGGAGGGAGCGAGTCACCCTAAGCAGGGCGGCTGGGCGTGAATCTGCAGATGCAATGAGAGCGGAAAAATGCGATAGATAAGTCCTAATGAAGGTTCTTAGTAGTGTTCGATCAGATTCAGCATTACTGACCCTCCAGCGTCGCTCTAGACGTCTAGAAATCTGACAAAGAAAGCCAGTTGTTAGAATTGAAATGTTGCAGGATTAAAATATTTGTGTCTGATTACAGAAAATGAAGAGATTGATATTCAAATGACAACGGAACAGATTTTGCAAGAAATGAATGGCCAAAATGGTATGTTTTAATCAGATGTTATTAAGGACAAAAATCTCATTGGTGAGACAAACAACTTATATACTTAATTAACAAATAAATAAATAGTATGTTGGAATATAGGAGTATAGGAATATAGGGAAATAGTATGTTGGAATGTATAGTAGTAGATTGCTTTTTTAATTAAAAGTGCATTCTGGCAAAAAGGAGCATTATTTGTCGTCTTCTATTTTTGAGACTGGAGGACTAATTAATAATGCTGGAGATATTTACATATCAATATGAACTCTTCTGATGGTAGAATCATAATCAATTGCATGCCAATAATGATAGTTACATCTGGTTGTGTGACCTCAGTTTGCTTTGTTGTAGCAGTTTTTTAAAGCTGCAGGTATCCTTAATTGGATATGTACATTCTACAAGGAGGGTTTATATTTGATATATTATTTAGAAGTTTCAGTAACTATTATATAGAAATTATACAGGTAGTCCTTGACTTCCAACAATGCATTTAGTGACCAAAGTCACAACGTCACTGAAAAAAGTGACTTATGACCACTTTTCACACGTATGTCCATTGCGGCATCTTCATGGTCACATGGCCAAAATTTGGATGCTTGGCAATTGGTTCATATTTATGATGGTTGCAGTTCCCCAGATCATGTGAACACTTTTGCGACCTTCCGACAAGCAAAGTCAATGGAGAAGCCAGTTTCACTTAACAACTGGGTTATTAACTTAAGAATGATTCACTTAAAAACTGGCAAGGAAAGTCAGAAATTAAGGCAAAACTCACTTAACAAACACTTAGCAACATAAATTTTGGGCTCAATTATGGTCGTAGGTCGAGGACTATCTGTATATGTGAACCAGCATAAATATAGCTTAGTTCACAGCATGAACCAAAATATGGCCCGTCCTAAGTTTAGTTTGTTCCTGAGAAGCTGAGGATATTTTGAGCATCGCAAGACAAAATGCAGGGGGACTTTTGAAGCAAGCAGAGTGCCTTGCCCTTATCTCCAGCTTTTTCTGCTAGATGTTCCCTAACCCAAGAATTTCAGTGGCTTCCTTTCCCAATCTGTTCTTATGCTGCACTAGACATCAAGGACATTGATGGGTAAAAGCAAAAATAGAAGTCCCTCTGAAGATTGGGCTCATGAGTGGTGGTATGGGATGTCCGGTCCTGGAAGCAAGAACACTAGTGGCAGTAGCAATGGTTATCCAATTAGACTGCTTCTCCTGTTCTTCTGCTATGTATTTTCCCTTCGATTCACTACCTACTGCTGCTATCCTTGGCCTTTTCCTACTCCCACTGTGTGTCTGTCCAGATGCTGTTTGTTCCAGACTCACGTGAATGTGTGTCTATCTAGACATGGACCACAGAAATTACCTGTTTTGTGCACAGAAAATCTTGCACATATTTTTGTTTTAATGCGGGAAAGGAATACGAAGCCTCCAAAAGGCAAATTGCTTCTTTCTTTATCCTCAGAAAGCTCCAACTCTCCCCTCCTGCCATGAATAGCTGTTTTGGGGACAGATTTTAAGCTGGTTTTTTTTGGGGGGGGGGGGTTATAACATAAATTTGCCTTTTCAGAAATTCCCACTTCCTTTTCCCCTTGAAATCCAGGGTGGGAGGGAAGCCAACTAGCAGAATAAGCAGGAGTTTGGGATTGTTTGGTGGGGAGCTTGAAGGTGGAATGAGCAGCTTATCTTTCTACCACATGCAGCTTTGAGCATTTAGGTATGTAGGAAGTAGCCAGTTTAAAGTCTCTAGAAAGAGTGAGGTCCCTATGAGATGAGAGGTGCCCTTTCCCTTGACACATCCTCTGGTCTGGGAGGATCCATCCTTTTGCTGGATTCTGTGATGTTATATAAAATCAGGGATGCTGAGTTGGGAGATCATTCTTAATTTAGATAAGAAGTTGATGGCTTGATTAACTCTGCAGGCATATATCCTCAAGATCTCTTCCTATTATGGATAGCAGGAGTAATGTTCACCTGGAAATGTATGGTTTTTCAGTTGTGTGGAATAGAGCGCTAATTAGGTACATTTTATTGATTCTTCTAAATTACCATCCAAATTGTGCTATTGTTACGTAGGGACAGTTTCACATTCTGATATTTTTATGCAGATACATATGATGATGAAGAATTTCAAGAGGCAATTAGGCGAAGTCTTGAGGAAAAGTGAAGATGTCCAAAGATGGGTGTACCAAAACATCTACCCGACCTCAAAGAAATTGAAATTTGTTCACCATTTTATAAAAACATTAAAAATGTACTGGTTATTATTTCAGTGTTTCAGTGGCACTATAAAAAACTCAGCTCTATCAAGCACTAGCAGAGTTGAGAACCTGTTGTGAAATGTAACTAATGGGATTTCTGTCATCTCTTCTCATGGCTTAAGCAGTAAACAGTTTTAAAATGTGATATGGCCAAGCTTACTTTAAAAATACAAGAACATGGCAATTCTGCTGAGTCACAAGATCCATTAACTATTTTTTCTACTGTCTGACCCGAAAACTCAATGTTATGATTTATGTTGCTTGTTTTTTTTAAACTGTTCTTTTCTGGACTTTAATGTTTTACTTCTACTGTTCTGTTGACTTTATTTTGTAGTGTAAGAATTGCAGTAGATTCAGGTATTAATCCAGAATGTCTAGAGTGCCTTTTCTTCATCAGTTTCTGAGGTGAAGTTTACACACTATCCTGAAGATTACAGTCCATAAGCAAACTTGCAAGGGATCTGTTGAAATTCACTTTAATTTGAGGTCCAATAACTAGTTAGTTAGCTGTCTCTTCATTCTTATGTATATGTTTAATGTGAATGAATACAATGCCAAATAGACTTTGAGTGTTTGTATATTTTGTTTCCTGTTATTAATACTGCATCAAAGTATTTTCCTGTTTGTTTTTGACATTTAAATGTAACGTCAGGAAGCTGAAGCCTTTCTTTGATTTTATGTTTTTAACTTATTTGCATTTCTCAGAGCATATATACTTGAGCATAATTAAAATATCAGCTATTGTTCTGTTGCTTCTCGTATCAGTCAAGCTTTCATTTTCATTTTTTATAGGTTCATAAATTCCATTTGGTTTCGTTTGTCTAAATAAAAGCAGTGTTTACAGAGAAGTAGAATGCAGAAAGATTGTGCTAATTTACTGAAAAATTGTTTTGGAATGAAACAATTGGACTTACTTTGTGTGACAGCAAAATAACCTTTCTATAGTGGGCATAACACTGCAAGTATATTAACTAGATTAATATATTAAGATTTGATGGCTTGGAGGACAGATTGTAATGGTTTTCTCTAATAAGAATATTATGTACATGCTGTTCTCCTAACCCTTCTTTGTTAAAACCCTGGGCCTACTAAGATTCTAGTCGGAAATCATTTAATATTTTAGCAGGAGCCTAAGAACTTCTCACGGTAATTACTTGCCTTGCTCCATTCTCCTAATATTGAGAGGAAAGGGGAAGCCTTTGCTGCAGACATCTGGCCACTGGCATGAACTCAATAATAGTAATGCATGGTTACCATACAATGGTTACTTGAGGAAATAATGCAAGAGAGTTAATACTATCTCTTATAAAAACCTCATCTATGCTTAAAATGTTTGTCATTTAGAAATGGTCTCAAACACTCAAATGAACCTTTTCTAGACTACAGCATTTCATTGGAGTTAAGTATTTCAGCTGCAGAATTGCTGCCTTCTTGTATATGAAGTTTTCTGACTCAGTGTTATAAGAAACACTGTGTGTTTTCTTTCTCATATGCAAATATATAGGCAGTTTTCTGGACAAAGCCAGAAGATTCCAAACTCGTGTTTGCTATACTCATGTATTGTAGCACTTTCTGTAAATAGTGTATATCCTTTTTTCCTTCGTATTTTTCAAGAAATTCTTTCAAGTCATTCTTTCCAAATTCTTTCTTCAGCTTCCTATGTTTGTGTCAGCAACTGTACACATTACATACTCTTTATCTATTACATCTTTTTGCTGTAACAATATCCAGATGGTTTTGTTTTTAGCCACAGGAATATCATTGCAAAGAATATCTTAGAAATCTTGTTAAAACTGTCCCAGGAATAAATCCTGTTAAGATGACTTTGTCCCAAGTATATACCGTACTATTAACCTCTGAAAATAAAACCACATTTACAACAGCTCAGGCATTTGCTGATGTGATTAATACAAATGCTACATTTAAAAAATGTATCCCAATATGCTAATTTTCTCTCTCTGAAACACTTGATTCTTGGGAGGAACTAAAGATGCAAATTATTTCATGAAATCCTAAAGTACTATCTCTCAGGAAAACCTCTGTATTTTTATATTATTTTAAGCAAACATTGCTTCGGTATCTGGCCTCATGCTAGGATGAAGTGAATATTACAGAGGAACTATAAATGGGTGGATTTCAATCAGAAAGGGATATTGCTACTGTCCAACAAAGATGGTCCAGAAAAAGGAGGACCTTTTAAGTCCCCAAAAATGCAGGAACTGCTCTCTTTCCATGGGTGTCGTGGATTATTATCTCAAGATGTTATAAATGCTGTAAAATAAAAAATGGAATAAAAAAGTAGGTCTGACACTGCATTGATATTCTGAAGGTTGTTACTACTATCGAACTGGGCTCAAAGGTTTTCTTCATCTCAAATATTTCTGGGCTAGGATTTGATAAGTAGAACTTGCAGCTCTCCAGCTGTTGGATACTAGGTCCATTATCTCCAGCCAGGAATTCTGGAATTTGTAAGTACCATCATTTTGAACTCCAGTGTCTTCATTCCTGATGTGTTACGTATGACCTTTGGGTACCTTTTGAAACTCATATATATCTCCTATAAGTGTTTAATCAGAAATAAGTCACTGAGTGAAAAGGATTATACCCTTGGGTAATGCAAATTTTAGAGAAATGTAAGAGTTTAAAAAAAACCCATTCCTTTTAATAAGAAAAAAGAAAACAAAAATATTGATAGTGACATGTAAAAAAGAAATAAAACCAGAGTAATTTAATAAAAAAGTGAAAAATATGTGACAAAAACCCAGCATGTTATAACAAAATAATTACAATTCTTTTTATTGCTTTTAAAATAAAAAAGTACAAAACACAAAAAATACATAAAACTTTAAAAATAGGTTTAAAAGTATTTCATTACAGTAAAGAGTTACCATTCTATATATAGTCACAAATTACAATTCTATAGGTCTACAAATTATAATTCTATATATAGCTTTATAGTTATAATTTTATATAAATATTGTAGGTATAAAAAGTTAATTTTATTTATACACAGCTTGCAAGGTATGATAGGTGGCAAGTGCAATTAGGTCTTCAATCCATTGAGTGAAAGAGCCATTGTTTCCAGTGCTGCTGGATCAGTCTTTTGGCATGGTGGATCCATATACATGAAGTTTTAAAGAAGAGATTGGACAACCATTTGTCTAAAATGGTATAGAGTCTCCTGCTTGAGCAGGGGATTGGATTAGAAGACTTCCAAGGTCCCTTCCAACTCCATTATTCTGTTAAATTCTTAATTCCATTCATTTTTAACATCTGCATATCAAATTGATTTATGATAATCAGTATATAAAAACTAATAAGATGTTTTTAGTTTTAAAGGATTTAGCAAGCAGTTCTAGTATCAAAGCCTCTCAAGCTGAAAATGTTAGTCTAAGAAAAAGATAAGATTTGAATACATTTGAAGGGTTCATAATAGTTAATGGCACACATGAATAGCATTAATAATTGGAAGGAAAAGGACGGATGAATAAGAATCAGTCTTTGAGAGATTATAATATGTCCTGACATGCACATACCGGTAGTTCTGCTTTCTCCAGTTAAGGTTACATTTTTAAAACCATGAGCTTTTTCTTTAAAATTAAGGCATCCAGCAGCTACTATAAAACTCTCAGAAGAGTTTTCTATATATAATTTTTCATTCCTCAAAGCCTGAAAAATATGCAATTAGCTATGCTGTTCTGTAATTCTGGTACTAAATTGTATACATTCTCACAAGTTTGTTTGTAGAAATAAATAAACTGGGGAATTACTGATTAAAAATTAGTGTTAACTACATGTGTGAACTCAGCACATGTTTGTATCAACACTCATATTTATGCTTTTATATACAACATTTTCAAGCCAAGAACATGGCATTTCAGTGTGATAGGCTTTCCTCCAAAAGGAAGTGGAATTAAGAAAATTCAGTTTAATTACATTGTGTATAATTAGTATGATTAATAATCACATTTAAACATTTTCACCTGTTACAGTAAAAATTGCAATTCAAATTATATACTCCTAGATTAAAAGATAAACATTTTTTTAAATAAAAGAGCCAGTTTATTCTAGTGGTTAAGGCACCAGGTTAAAAAGTGAGAGACTGAGTTCTAATCCTACTTTGGGCATAAAATCAGCTGGGTGACCTTGGGCCAATCATTCTCCGCCCAACTCCCCTCACAGGGCTGTTGTGTGGAAAATAGGAGGAGGGAGATGTATTGGATGTGTTCACCAGCTTGAGCTTTTGTAAAAATAATTATAAAAGGGATACAATTAACTAAATAAAAGGCCAATTCCAGCCATAGTTCTAGAAATGCAGATCATTTCAATCCATAACACAAAACCGGAATCTAATCAGCTAAAGACCAATTTGAAAATCTCGGAAATCTCTTGATATTCCATGCTTTCTTCTACATGAATAAAAACAGCTGTTGGGGGGGGGGAAGGTCACATAATTGCTCCCTTCCTTTGCTGCTAACCTAGAATTTTTTTTTCTGTGCAAGATGATACAGAGCAAAGAGCTGAACTAATGGTGGAGTTGAGGTAGTGATTTCCATGCATTGTATGGACCAGATGCCCCCTTAAACAGGTTTCCCACTTATGCCGTAACAGAATCCTAACTTGTAGCATCGAAACTTGGGAACCCCAGGTTTGGTGTGGAGCTAATAAGAACTTGATCCCTGAATTTGAGACATTTTTACTTTTCCAAAGGATTTTTTTGCCTACCGAAATGCAAATTCCCAATTCAATCAGCCCAAAGGAAGGGCTAGAACTCAGTCTGTCCATTTCTAATTCAGCTCCTTAAACCATTATCCTGACAAGCCCAATATTTCCCTTGGTCATACCGGTACAACACTACTATCTTTTCCCATAATCAAAACTGCCTAAAATAATCATCAACTGTAATCATCAACATTTCCCAGAAATGCTTCAGGTTATTCATTATCCTGAAGATAAGGTCCTGTTCTTCATGTAATTAGAGATTCCAAATTGTTGGGAGGTGGGATAATGTCGCTTCCCTTCTGGTCAATTGCCAAGCTTTAGTTCAGACAATTCTCTCAATTATTGTACCCACCACCTCCCTTTGTACTACAACCACAACAGGGATGGTGGTTGCTCAGCAAGGCATCCCTGTGGGTGGCTCGCTTAACAACCACAACAATGTATGACCAGAATTCCAGGCTCAGTTGTGGTCCTAAGTCAAAAATTAGTTGTACTCCTTTGTCTTTTTTTGTTTTTTAACTTTCTATTTTCTTTTAGTTTGTATTAGATTTTACTATTACAAAATTTTAATAAAATTACACATTTTAAAACTTCAATTTCTGCAAATCTCTTTTGTCTTACAGCATCTGCAGTGATGTGAATTTAGGAGTTCTGTAGACTTTTTTTAAATGCAGTTATGACAAGTCTAGTGGAGTGTCTTGAGTTCCTACCAATGTTAACTCACAAAGGCTTTCTTCTGTTACTTATCTGCACTGCAGTAATTTCTCAGCTTTTTCCTGTCAGCATGCCAGTATTACCTGGGGACAGAGGAAGGACAATAACTTTAAATAGTTTTATTGGAAAAGACCTCACATATTACACCGAGAATGCATGTAAAATGATTTTACTCAGAAAGAGCAAACATATTACATCAAGAACAAATAAAACAGTATGTATGCCATAAGAGCAAAGAAAAGCACAAGAAAAAGTGAACCTATTTTGAAGCTACAACGGATATTTTATCTTGATAAGAGACCAAGCTATGAGTGAACTGAATTTAAACTCTGCAGCAAACTCCCCAAAAGTATCTTTAATTCAACCAGGAGTTAATCCCATTTTCTGTTTATACGACTCATTAAACCACATATTAGCCACATATGAAGTTACAAAACGGTGTTTGGAGGGTTTACATTAAGTTTGAATCTATTATGTGCTAGTGTATTGTTGCGGTTGAAGCTGAAGTAATCATTGACAGGAAGGACTTTTTGATATATGATTTTATGAACTACATTTAGATCGGATCCGAGGCGGTGTAGTTGTAAATTGTCTAATCCCAATATTTCAAGTCTGGTGGAATAAGGAATTTGAGGAAGATTATTAATTTTAGTTGATTAACTTAGTTTCAGCTTGACTGTCAATTATCTAGTGGAGACACCGATTCTCAGAACATTGTGGATTCTATTAATATTTTAAGGAAAGATGGAAATAGTATAAACAACAAAATATACACTATTTGGATATAACATTTCTCACAATGCCTGCGTGGGGGGCGGGAAATGCCCCTTCCCTGCTTGTTCTTTCGGCTTAACTCTCCCAAGCCCAAATCTTTTTTTCCTGGGAGGAAAAATGGTGGGCGGTGGGAACAAGCGCGCCCGCAAGAATCCCATGCGGCGCCTGCTTCGAGTTAGCTGGAAATAACCCAACGGCAACGCGATAAAAACCTCGGGGAACCCAACACCCCCACCCCCGTTTAAGCCCTCAGCTCCAGGCCAGCCGGGGTCGTGTTAAATAGACCGGGGCGCTCGTGCTTTGGCGGGAACGATGCGCTCAGGGACAAGAGCCCGGGAACAAGCAAGCCGCGCGGGAAGAGCCCTGGCCGTTTCACATAAGCCGGAGGACGAGGCGGACGCTTAGCCATTTGTGCTCCGGGCCCTCTTTGACCGTCACCTGCTCTTGCAAGTGCGCGAGGGGAGGGGCGACTCCGGCTCGGGAGCAGCTCTTCGGCGTCCAGCTTGGGGCGCCCGCTCTCGTCACTGCAGCTGCTGACCGGGCAAGCGCTGTGCGGCGGCCAGACGCGCCAGGCGACGACGGCTGCAAAGCTTGTCATGGCCCAGGCCAAGGTCGGCAACGCCAAAAACAGCGGAGGAGGAGGCGGCGAAGCAACCCAGCAAGCGGGCGCGGGCCAGCAGCCCCGAGGTCGCTTCTTCCGCTCCACCTCCATGGCGGACCGCTCCTGCCGCTTGCTTGAGTGTCTGGACCAGCTGGAGCGGAGGTAAGGCTGGACGGGCCGGCCGGCCGAGGGGCAGCGCCCTCGGCTCATCGGAGGAGCGTCTGTGTGAGAAAAGCGCACCTCCCCTTCCTCGCCTCCCTCCATCGGGGCGATTTGCTGTGGCGATTTTGCAAACTGCCTCCTCGCGACCAACCCCCCCCCCCTTTAAAAAGCCCTTAAAAATGCGCCTCTATTAATTGGATTGCTTCGATGCTCCGCATCTCCGTCTGGGCTCTGGACCATTTTGGAGAATATTTTCCCCGTTTGGTAAATGGAAGAGGAGAAGCAGAAGCCCCGACGTGCCTTCTCTTGGTTTTAGTTGTACTTGTCAGGCCTGGGTTCAGGGTGGTTTTTTGGGCTCTGGGAAAATGTTAATGGTCCTAAGTAGTATTAATCTTCCTGGTGCTTTTGAAATGGGACGGGTGGTGGTAGTTTCTCAGCCTCTTTGGACGTTAGCCATGTAGAAATTCTTCCTTCTTTGGAAGGCTGTAGCCTTTCCAAGTAGGGAGGTGGGATGAATTGCCTCACGATAATTGCTTTTCTATCATTTATATACATTATTCTGAATGGATGAGGAGAGTTTTGGATCTGCTCAGTTGAAAGGGGAAAATAAGCAAAGGTCTCCTGCTTAAGAGCTGGTAGAATATATGGAAATAGAGATTAGACATGGCAGGTTTAATCCTACATCCTCCCTCCTGCAGACTGAGTTAACATTAGATAAGAATTTCTATTACTACTTCCAAATGTTTCTGTGTGTTCTTATGATTTTGTGCATGTTCGTGTCTCTGAATTAGAACAGAACATAAACATTTCATACACTGGCTTCCCAGTGTAGCTTCAGGGATCTGTAGTCACTGATGCTCATTCTGGTGCATTCCACTCTAGGTAGATGGATTAGCAAACCAGCATGCCAGTTTCCTATAATGTTGGGAGACAAGGTTGGAGCACAGTACTTTCTACTGTAAACTAGTCTCAGGTAGGGGAGATCCAGATTTCATCAAAAATAAAGCCAATCTGGGCTGAACACCAACAGTGATTGGCTGAGTTTGCATATTTATAACATTGGGCTATAAACCATGGTTCACTAATCAATAAGGCTAGTTGTATACAACATCTAAAACCAAACCACATTACATAATTACAATGATATTGCTCCACATTTTTAACTTCAGGCTCTTTTTCATAATTTCAACAGATTCATTACTTAAATGACTACATTCCCATTGTTTAGCATTTAATTACTTCTTTACACTTGCCATGGATATTTTGCTTAGTGTTAAAACAGAATAGATATTCTGAAAAATTCACTCTTTGCCAAAAGACATATGTGAAGGAATCAAATAACTATAATTTGGAGCACTACCTTTCCTGAATATGATAGTTGAGGCACAGATAAGAAGATTATTAAGTTAGACATACCGTATTTCTTAATCTAACAAAAGCATTTCAGATTTTTTAATGAGCACCACAAAGATGTTTTGGTGTACTTGTGACGGTATGAATTAATTTTCACAGGAAAATTAATTTATTACTGCAATTCAGGCACTTTTCATGTGGGGGGGGAAGTGAATAAAAATTGCTTAAATAATTTCATCAAAAGCTTCTTACAAATTTTTAACAACTGAAATTTGAATATAAGGTGCTCATTTAGTGTTGAATGTTCTGTATTTTACATTTTTTTCTATTTTTCTGCATTAATTTTGTACCGGTAGTAAATCATGTACTTTGTGGTTTTAATTAAATTACATTTAAAGACGTTATTGATCCATTTTTTATTTTAGTTGAATAGTACATGACTACTCAGAAGTGAGATCCACTGACTACATAGCTGGAGTCACAATTATGGACTGATTTATACTTTATATCATGTTACGCCCTCACACCTCAAAATATGCACACCAGAACTATGGGGTTTACTTTTAGGCTATAATGCTATACATAGCTAAGATTATCCAGAAGGCTATTATTTGCAGAATTAAATAATACATTTTCTAAATGAATTCATCAGATTTTTTATGGTTAGGTTCTTAAATTGTAAAAAAAATATTTTTCTCCTATTGTTTTATTTATTTATTTATATATATATATAAATAAATAAGTAAGTAAGGGTATGGCTAGCTGATGAGAGCTAAATAGCTTGAAATAGATCTATACTAGTCTCCCTTCATTTTCATTATCAGTAAAAATGTGTTACATATATATATACACACACACACACACACACACACACACACACACACACACATCACTCTATAATTTCTGCCTTTCTCATAAAACATATTTTAAACAATGTCAAATGAATTGAAAATCTTCTGTCATGTTTATTTTGGAATGGCAATCTCACATAAGTAAATTATTTACTATTGAACGAGTGTTTAATGTGCCCTACCATAGCTACAATGATAATACATCACCTTAATTTTTCTGCATGTGTTCAAGAATGAAGAAGAAATTTTGTTCAGGAAAGTGGTCCAGCTTTGTGAGTGAAGTATAACAGGTGCTATGATAGAAGAGACCTATATATAGTTACAAACGAGAAAGGACTCAGAAGGCTCAGCTGTCATTCCAGAAAGCATATGAGATTTGGCCACCTTTTTTGTTGGCAAGATTGTATTTACTTTTTAGGTTTAGTGAGATTTAATTTTACTGAGATTTACTCTTTGCTAGATCTGTGAAGAACTTCAGCTCAGTGGACGAGAAAGTGGAGTTTAGGAATTCATATGGTGCTATTCCATTCTTGCTTGATTATACCAATTCAGATATCGGTTCTTCCCCATCCTAGGGCTTGAATCACACAAACCATATGTCTTTTAGCATTCAAATTGAGGTTTGCATTTTGTATGATTAGGATAATCTGGCTATAACAATTCTGCAAATTGACAGAAATAATTATTCAGCTGAGATAATAAATTGATGGCAAGGCTATAGGATTCTGATTGCAGATATATTCCAGAATGTCAAAGAAAACTAATTTTATTTCTGATTTGGCAATTTTCTGCATACAGACTCTTCTGTATGAAAGATCATCCAACATTGTGAGTTTGCCTGCTATCTAGTGTTGTACATTCTGTACACACAGCTGGGTATTAAAGAAAGTCAGAATCTTTTTCATACACACAGTTATTTGAACATGTAACTGCTATTCCTAGAATATCTAATTTTAGCATGCCTGGTGGACACAAAGTTGGAAAAAGCTGCTTTCTTTAAAAAAACAAAAATTATTTATAGGTTGTTTCAGATATAAAACTCCAATAATGTAAAGTGAGGCTCTTCCTTCACTGTAATAGGAGCAGAATCTGTTATTTACTTGAGTTTATATGCCACTCAAATCAACTAAGCTCAATGATGTTTATCAAAGGAAATCCATCCATCCATCTATATATCCATCTATTCATCCACCTACCCATCCACTCACTTATCTAAACAATTACAAGCTGAACAATAGCAAAGCAGCAGAACTTTAAGGAATAGTTACAAATCCCAAATCTGTAAATGGAAGGTCAAGCTTATCACCAAATTCAAGACAATAAGACAGCCTAATTTCAAGAGGAATGCTAAAGGGGGGGAGGGGAGAGACAGCAACCAAGAAGGTTCATTCCCAAAATTGTGGATGGCCTTCCATAAGAGAAGGGACTCAGATGTAGCCCAGCCTTCCTATTCTTATGCGGGGGGGGGGAGGTGGTTTAGTATATTCATGATATATGATCCTTTAAAAGTGAAATCCAGCACTTTGAATTGCACTGAAAGGTAACCAGTGCAACTTTTGGAAAACTTAAAAGTTCCTAACATTATCTAAATGTCTGCATTCTGGGTCAGCTAATTCTTCTGGGTAACAGTCATCCAATATTGCTGAGCCAGGTAAAAATTCTTGAGATACACCACTATTTCAAGGGATATGGATTATGGAACAGGTTTAGACTGCTGCCTATTGATGCTCCTTAGTTTACTGTTTTCCTTTTCCTTGTTAAATCGAGGGGGGCTGATTGCAGAAGGGCATATATGAAAACTGGGCTTTTTAGATTTATCTGAAATGATATGTGAAAAATAGACTTTTCTTGATACTTGTTTTTTTCCCTTTAATAATGCTGGAATTCCTTCTCCTTTCCTGCTGTTGTGTAAATACATTTGGGGCAGGGGATAAGAAAAAAGATATTTTGCAGTTCTTGCACATATGACCAAGCCATGTTTATAATATCCGCCTTCTCATTTTGGCAAATAGGAAATATTGACTTGCTATAGAAACTCTTTGTTGTAAAAAAAACTCAAAGGACAATGCAACTCAGAATACTACAAAACATAGACTAGATGGTACAACTGGACTAAAAAAAGAGAAAAGACTGTGTGACAATGTGAGAAGAAAACAAAGACAGAAGAGACTGTAAATTTATGATTTAATGTGCATAATTGAGATATAACAATGTTGTAAAAACGGGTGTAGATCTGTATCAAAATATTCAGATGTTTAATGAAGAAAAATAATAAAAAAAATTAAAAAAAACTCTTTGTTGTAGCAAGAATATAGTATGTTAATTTAATTTTATAAATAAGTAATAGATGAAGGCGGATTGGAAAACATGACATAAGTATAAGGATATTTGTAAACTCTCTTTTAAATTGGTAATATTTTTCTCTTCCCAGAGTTGAAGCTTTGCGTGATGCAGCAGCTTCAATGGAACAAGAAAAAGAAACTCTTCTGGAAATGATCCATAATATACAAAACAGCCAGGATATGAGGAATATTAGTGAAGGTAATACCCCAAACTTCTTTGTGAATATGTACAGATAATATACGCGTATTTGGAATGTCTGATGAATACACATAAGGGGATTTTTTTGGGTGTCTTCATAGTAGATAGATTTATACGGGTAGTCCTTGACTTATGACGATAATGGAGCCCAACATTTCCATTGCTAAGCAAGACAGTTAAGTGAATTGTGCCCCATTTTATAACCTTTTTGCCTCAGCTGTTAAGTGAATAAGTGCAGATGTTAAGTGAATATGGCTTCCCCCGTTGACTTTGCTTGTCGGAAGCCAACTGGGAAGGTTACAAATGGTGATCACATGATCCCAGGACAGGGCAATTGTCATAAATACATGCCAGTTGCCAAGTGCCCAAATTTTGATCACATGGCCATGTAGATGCTGTAACAGTTGTAAGTGTGCAAACTGGTTATAAGTCACTTTTTCAGTGCCATTGTAACTTCGAACAGTCACTGAATAGTTGTAAGTCGAGGGCTACCTGTACTAAGTGATTATTTCCTAATACATTACAACTGACTGGATTCAATGACAACAATAAGCTGAAACAAATCAAACCATGCTATTTTAGTGTGCTCTGTTAATCTAGCCAGTGTTTCTTCTGTGGTAAACTGCTAATACTGATCAAGTCAAACTCTCTGTTAAGTATTATCAAGCCCATTACAATCATTGTTGTATTCCATTCTCCCATGGATTGTAGCAAAAATATGATGCAGTAATTCTTAATTTACCTTGACTCTTCTGACTTTGCTGGTTAATTGGTATTATGTAAAACTTTAAAACCAGCATTTTCAATTTCAAAATATAGGTGAAAGAGAAGAACTTAATCTGACTGCCAAGCGACTTATGGGCCGAACTATCACAGTGGAGGTTTCGGTAGAAACCATACGAAATCCTCAGCAGCAGGAATCCCTGTTGCGGGCTACCCAGATGATTGATGAAATAGTCAATAAACTCTTGGATGATTTGGAAGACTCAAAGAGTCGGTTAATATCACTTTACGGAGCTTGTACATCTGAGACACCATCGGGAGCTGTTGATCAAAAATTTCAGTCTGTTGTAATTGGATGCGCCATAGAAGATCAGAAGAAAATTAAGAGACGGCTAGAGACTTTGATTAGAAATATAGACAACTCCGAAAAGTCCATCATGCTTCTAGAAAACCAAAGAACAACTTCAAGGCAACTCTGCAACAATGGAAAAGATTAAAAGCTTTTGATTCCCATTATGAAAAAGTAAATGTTTTCTTAAAATATACAAAAGCAAAGAAATGCTGCCATTTTAAAATATATAATGCATGGTCTTGTTAATACAGGTCACATGCCCCAAAACTGAAGGGAGTTTATATATGTCAGAGTTTAGGCAGCGTGATTAGTATTATGAGATAAACCCAGGAGCAAAAACACAGCACACAGCACACAGAGCCTTTAGATAATAGTGGTTTATATACAGCTAAATATATACAAACTTATACAAGGTTAAATACCTTATCATACAGCTACTGATACACGGAGAAGAGCAAAGAGATACACGAGAGAGAACATGAGGAGAAGGGAAACACTCTCTAATGGCTTCCCTTATATAGGCAGCTTTTTACCCAGCTTCTTAAAGTGGCAGTAACCCTGCTGCCACATTCCCATTGCATCAGCTTCCGGTTGCCTTCGCTTACAACCTCTCATCAGCTTACAGCTATTAAATCTACATACCCTGACAATATACCTCTTGTACAAATCCTGAGACATTCAGAAACAAAGATGGAAGAAGATAGTTCTGGAAAAAAAAACTTACATTCCTCTGAGGGGAAAATATGTCTGCTACTCTACTTCCATTAAAAAAAACCCCACAAACCAACGAACTCTAGGCAACTACAAATGTTAGGAACCGTAGAAGCACCTAAACACATGAATGTTATGTACTTTTTATCCTATGGTTTTGTTCCTATCAACAGGCTGGCTAGAATGTTCTGCCTTCCATGCCTTGTTCAAAGAATACCTCTTTAAAGGGCTTGGTACAGTGAAATAAGTAACTAATGCCTTATTTGAGAGAATGTAGGCATTTCATATCCAAAGGATAAATCTTTTCATAAATGGTATCCCATTTATTCCTTTTAGTACTGTATTGATTTTAGGCAATAGTATCCAGTTAATCCCTAGAGATACTTTACCAATATCTGTTTTGTTCTTGAACGATTAATCTATCATAGACAATTCAATTAGATTGTATTCCGCTTTAGTGAATAAATCTGTTTAAGAGAGATGGTAAGGTGGAAAAAGTGCTATAGTAAATGCAAACAAAATTTATATGTACTTCCTTGTTGCTGAATATTCATAAATAAAGTAAATCATGCTCCATGCATTAAATTTTAGTATATTTTGAGTATGCAACTTACATACTGTATAAATCGATCTCTAAATGCTGTTCAATATGAGAATGCCTTAGCTATGTTTAAAGTGCGCTCCTATTGTTCAAAAACATAGTGTATTTAACATTTCATACAAATGTCTATACCTATTACATTTCTTCTTTCATCTTCTCATAGTATCTCAATCTCCTTGAAAAAGCTGCACAGGAGCAATAAGTGAAATTGCTCAGATTTTACATCTGTGAAAGATGTTACTTAATAGTTAAAGCTTGGAATATATAATTTCATTCCACATGTGTCATAATGTATATGCAGAAGAAGAGCAGTACAGTATTGCCAGAAAAGCATGGTATAGGAAAATGTTCAATCACTCAGCAGAATTGTCCAATCAAATCTTAGATATTGTGCATGTTGAACTATTAGCTAGGACTCTGCATTGCTTTGGATTTTAAACAGTTTACAGAATTGTGCTGTTGCATAATAAATGTAATAATACCTCAACTTACGACCACAATTGAGCCCAAAATTTATGTTGCAAAGTGACAAATTTGTTGAGTTTTGCATATTTTACACTTTTCTTGCCACATTTGTTAAGTGAATTACTGCAGTTGTTAAATTAGTAACACAGTTATTAAGTGAATCTGGTTTCTCCATTGACTTTGCTTGTCAGAAGGTTGCCAAAGTTGATCACATGACCCCTGGACACTGCAACCATCATAAATGTGAGTCAGTTGTCAAGCATCCGAATGTAAATCACATGACATGACCATGGGGATGCTGCAACGGTTGTGTGAAAAATGGTCATAACTTTTTTGAGTGCCATTGTAACTTCGAACAGTCACTAAGCAAGCTGTTGTAAGTGGAGGACTACCTGTATTTCCAAAGATTTCAAATACAAATTGAAAGCTTTCAAAATATAGTTGGAGATTTTGTAAAATAATGTATTGGGATATGTTGGTTATGTTGGTTTGTAATTTTGCATTATTTAGTAATACACACTCCAAGAGATAAGTTGGTAATTTTGTTATAGGTTTCTAATTAGAGGACTGGAAACCGAGTGGTGTGAGGGCATGTGAAACAAACAAAATGTTCCCCCCTCCCCTTCCCAGGGATTTAAAAATCACTTTAGAAGGCCAAGGAATATTGATAAAGCTGAGAAGTGAGCATAGGCTCTGGGTACCAAGCCAGGATGAGATAACCCTCATAAATGTAACTTTCAAAGACAGCTATGTTTGAAAATTAGTGTATTTTTGCCTTTTTAATGAAAAGTTAAAGAATCCACTCCACCACTAATCTCACTAAACATGGTAGACTGTTAAATCCAATCATGTTCTGTCAATTATCTTGCAGTAGTGAGCTATGTATCCTAATTTCCAGTGAGCTATGTATCCTGATTTACATAGAGGTAGTCCTCATTTAGACTGGTACAACTGATGAAATTTTATCACTAATCCTTTCATTTACGACCTCTGCAGGTCTGTAAAGCAAAAGAAAGCTGAAGATAAGCAGTCTCATTTAATAGACCATTTTGTTTAACAATCAAATTCCTGGTATCAACTGTTGTAAATAAGGATTACCTGTAACTCTGTAGAGAAGGGTTGTGTGCCAGCGGTGGGATTTAAATGTTTTTTTACTACCGGTTCTGTGGGCGTGGCATGGCTTGGTGACTGAGTGGGCATTGCCAACGACATTCAGCGAGGTTGAGTGGGTATGACCAACATCATCCCCACCAAGCCACACCCATAGAACCGGCAGAAAAGGCAGCTCCTGTGGCCTGTCCCTTTATGGTCCCCCCTCCCCCCCCATGTCAAAATACCTTAAAGGGACACCGCAGTCCAGCTGCCTTCCGAGCAGCTCCGCTGCGATGCCGTCCCTCCGGCGCAGCAGGCCGTTTTCCTGGCTGGGTCTGGCAATGGGGTGCGGCCACGCACCGGCAGGCAATGGGATGTGCGGCTGGCACAAAGAACAGGGTGGTGATGGCAGCAATGGGACTTCAGGCCTCTTTTTCAGCCTGTAGTTTTTGTCGCAAGAAGCCTGCAGCCGCCGCCTCTTTGCCAGCCGGAACCGAGCCGGCGGCTGGAGGCTTCTCGTACTGAAAAAGAGGCGGCTGCGGCTGCAAGCTTCTTGCGAAAACTACAGGCCGAAAAAGAGGCCTGAATAAGTTCCGCCACTGCCACCCTGTTCTTCGCGCCGGCCGTGCACCCCATTGCCTGCCGGTGCCACTCATGGCCAGACCTGGCCAGGAGAACGGCCTGCTGCACAGGAGGGACGGAGCTGCTTGGAAGGCAGCCGAAAACTACTGGCGGCTGCAGGCTGAGCCTCACCGGGGACCCCCACCAAGGCCGGAGCCGGGGAATGGCGCATTCCCTGACCCGGCCAAAGCGAATGGCAAGCGGGCGGCATGCTTACCTTTGGTGAGCAGAGCAGGCGAGGCGCGGAGGTGAGGCGATTAGCTGGGCCACGTGGCAAAGGCAAAATATATACTGTGAGTGGGGCGAGTGGCAGGCGGGGTGAGCGGCGGGTGAGCAGGGCAAGCGGTGAGCTGGGAGAGCAGTGTGCCAGGGAGAGCGGTGACCAGGCTGGCGGGGCCAGCCAGAGGTGGTATTTGCTGGTTCGGCAAACCAGTTAAAATTTCGACTACCGGTTCGCCCGAACTGGTCCAAACCGGCTGAATACCACCTCTGGTTGTATCCTTACCTACTTTTAGATTTGCTTCTGCTGCCTCAGGTATTATAACAAACAGTTGTGCTGCAAGTGAATTGTGTGATTATCTCTACTTTAAATTAACTTTTAAGGAAATTTGAAGCAAGCATACATAAAAAGCACCCTACGAAGAGAGAATGAGGAAATTGGAAATAACCGAGGAAAAATTAATATGGGGTAACATTTTTAAAGTCCCTTAAAAGGCTGTCTGACAATACAAGGTTTAGAGTAATGCTTTAAACTTTAAAGGAAAAAGCAAAACCTTATTAACATTAGGGACAACTTGTGATCAATGATAAGACCTTAACTCTGCTTTACCAGTAGAGTTCAATAATGGAGCCAATAACAGTTATTTCATTTGGGTTCTGCATTGACCAAGATACAGGATTTGAAAGCTTTAATGGCTCTTTAAAGGAACAAGGCAAAACACACTGAGCATTTTTTAAAATCAATTTATCAAATTTCTGAATAAATTCAACTGGAGTTTGTTCATTTGCTATAATGCATTTATTTTAAAGTATCTGGCTAATTTGTGAAATATTTGGAGCAACTGGTCATAAGGTTTAACTATTAATAAAAAGGATATTTTTCCTAAATTAATTTTTCAAAAACGATCTATCACAGTTAAGCAATATTTGGATATCTAAAACATTTATGTGGCTATTAATTGGGATTCAAGATGGTTAAATGAGTCTGGATTTTCAGTATCATACTTATAAGAAGTAACAATTGGAACAGTTTATTCGCTCCTTTGATAATAGGGTCCCTAGCGAATTAAGTCTTGCCTCAGAGATTTTGTTTGATAAAGGTCTTCATTTTTCTTCTTCTGTTCAATAGCGTCCAGTTCTCTCTGACTGCTTGTATAAATTCCTGCAGTTTTCTTGTCAAGGTTCTTCAGATGTGGTTTGCCATTGTCCCCTTCTAGGGCTGAGAAAAAAATGGTTGGCCCAAAACTAACCTTGCTGGCTTTGTATTCAAGGTAGGATTAGAATTCATGGTCTCCCAGTTTCTAGCTTGACACTTTCAGCGCTACACAAAACCGGCTCTCAATGTTTTAATTATACATCTTCAAATTAAAAGGTACTAAAACATGGATGATGTCTGTTTGGTACCAGATCAAGTTCTAAAGATTGAATAGTTTTAACGACTTTTCTGCATCACTTCCATTTTTTAGAATCATGTTTTTGGCACTCACATAATATTTAATACATTGTGATCTGATAAATGCAGAATGTCTTGATACCTGTATGGATCTATACAACTCCCTTAACTATAAAAGCATTTTAATGTCTAAATGGGTGCTAATGAGCATCAGGTAATACCACAGATTGACATTAGCAAGTATTACTGTATTTTTCGGAGTATAAGATGCACCTTTTTCCTCCCTAAAAATGGCTGAAAATTTGGGTGCGTCTTATACTTCGAATGTAGCTTTTTTTTCCAGCCCTAACTAGGTGCTAACAGATCTTCCCAGCTCTTACCTTGCAGGCTTTTTCATTGTTACTCTCTCCAAAGAATGTTTTTCCAGCCCTAAGTCTTTGCAGCATTTTTTTTCATTGCTCTACTTGCTCCGAATAAGTTTTTTTCTAGCCATAACCAGGTGCTAACGATCTTCCCAGCTCTTACTGGTTTGCAGGTTCTTTCATTGTTATTCTCTCAGAAGAAGGTTTTTTTAAGTCCTAACCAGGGGATAAAATAATGTGCTGAAGCTGCTCTGAATAAGTTTTTTTCTAGCCCTAACCAGGTGCTAACTATCTTCCCAGCTCTTACTGGCTTGCAGGCTCTTTCATTGTTACTCTCTCAGAAGAAGGTTTTTTTAAGTCCTAACCAGGGGATAAAATAATGTGCTGAAGCTGACCAGACTAAGGATGCTAGCCAGATGAATACCTGGTAGGCAGATTGTTTTCCCCTGTTTTCCTCCCCAAAAACTAAGGTGCGTTTTATACTCCGGTGCGTCTTATACTCCGAAAAATATGGTGCTTTAACAAGATATATGGTAATTTACTCGTGTTTCTGTCAGTATGTAATGGAGAGCCTCCCATTCCATAAGCCAAAAGTAGTTGCCCAATGTATCCCAACCATTCAATGAGGCCCATCCCAACCTCTACAGGTAGTCCTCGATTTACAGCCATTCGTTTAGTGACATTCAAAGTTACAACGGCACTGAAAAAAAGTGATGACCTTTGCAGCATCCCCATGGTCACATGATCAAAATTCAGATGCCTGGCAACTAGTTTATATTTATTATGGTTGCAGTGTCCTGGGGTCATGTGATTACCTTCTGCAACCTTCTGACAAGCAAAATCATTGGGGAAGCCAGATTCACTTAACCATAACTTAACCCAGTGATTCGGTTAACAACTGTGGCAAGAAAAGTCGTAAAATGGAGCAAAATTCACTTAACTGTCTTGTTTAGCAACATTTCGGGCTCAATTGTGGTCATAAGTTGAAGACTACCTGTATCGTCCCATCCCACCCCTTAATGACAAACTATATTCTGAAGGAGAAAAAAACATTTAGGATCAGCTTTGCTGAGAGCGGAATGGGACAACTTGCCGCAGTCAACTCGCTGCGGGACAAGTTGCCATGGCCACTTTATGCGAGACAATTTAACAATTCAATTTAATTATTTGAAATAAATATTTTTTAAAATTTTTGTCATTTGCATTTCATTGTATCCCTCCTTTTGCATCCTTTCTTTAATGATTCTATTCCACCATGTCTTTGATATTAGTGCAACTCTTGTCCCGCAGCAAGTTATCCTGCAGCAAGTTGGCCATGGCGAGTTGTCCTTTGGACAAGGTGAGTTGGCCGCGGCGAATTGTCAGGGGAAAGGCAAAGTCTATTTAAGTTGGATCACTGGAACATGAATGGATAAGGTCTACATTCCATCTTTACCCATGGTTTGAAGCTGCGTATATACAGTACTTGCACATAGTCAAGATGGCAATCATCAGTGGTGGGTTCCTACCGGTGCGGTCGACTGCCACACCGGTAGCGGCCGGCAGATTACGCAATTTGTGTGCGACGGCTCCGGTGCCGTCTTCACCGGTCTATCGCACGTCGCCATCTTTTTTTCAGAATTTTTGGGCTTTTTTTGCTTCCTGCGCATGCGCGGAAGCAAAATCTTGCGAGGGGACATGCGCGCGCGAGAGATTTCGGTGATTTTTGCTTCCTGCACATGCGTGGAAGCAAAATCACACAAGGGGGCGCACGCACGTAGCGAGCATGCGCGCGCACGAAATGTGGCGATGCACGAGGAGCGCACAAGTAGCAAGGTAAGAGAGCAACCCACCCCTGGCAATCATATATTACAAACCTTAATTTTGCTATTATTAACAACCCCAAAAAGTAAAATCAGAGTCTTATTCACAAATATAAACGTGTAAGGCTATCATTTAATGTAAAAATTTCCATATAAAAATAGCATGCATGCAGAACCTAGTTATTTAACCAATATGTTTTTTTTAATCAATGAACAACTTTGAATATGTCTGTGTTCTTGTCCCATAATGCAACACAATATAATCTGGACCCGTATATATAGAGTCACCTAGTGACTAGCTAGACTTGTTTAAAGGAAGAAACTTGGTCCGATTTTTCAAAATGAAAGGGTTATTGTTCATATCCCACCTCATTGCCAACAATGAGAATGGTTACTTAAGAATGAGGAATGGTACATTGTTCAGTACGAAACAGAGGCCAAGTAATCATTGGAAAAAATGTAATTATTTTTAGATTATAATTAAATTAACAGGATGTAAGAACCCTGTTCCAAAATACAAGATACAAACTTTTGGACAAGAAAAATCTCTTAAGTATAATGTTTTAGTGTTTACAGACATAAAATGTAAAATAATATTCATATAGAAAAAGAATGTTGTAATCAGGCTGGCAGAGTTCCAGCTCTGGTCTTGAATATAATTATGTTCCTGAACTATTGATATTTCAACATTTCTTAGAAAGAGTAATTGGCTGCTGGCAGAAGTTTTGTTACAGAAATACTGCAGGAATAGTTTGTAAACAGAAAACAATATTGTAGAGGCATACTTCATGAGGGAAAATAAGATTAAAGGTTTCTGAATAATATTGTAACGTAAGATTTCATTTTTTTAACACCCTGAACCTCAATATATTACATGGAGGTATGTTAGCATCAGTGGAACAGCAGCGAGATCTGTGCATATGTACTCGGAGCAAGTCCCATTCATCTGGTGGAATTCAGTATTAGGTAAACAGAGATTAAGACAAGAACTTTACATTCACACAATGTCATCAAAACAGGCACATCATTTAATACTAGAAAAAGAAAAAGGGCCTTAAATAGGAATGCACATTAGATATAAGATGCACTTTAATCTTTTGATAACAAACCCCTTCGTATTTTTCATTAAGAATGTACGAAGGATGTAAATGAATAGAGGAATCTTTTAAAAAAGGAACTTGCTATATTCTGTTCGGTTGTACCATTTCTCATTTACTTGTCCTGTTATAATTTAGAACATACTGTGTGTCTGATAATAATTGACAAAAATAAAGACATATAGCAGCATAAACATTACTTTTTGGCATAACACAATAAAAAAAGTTAAGGCCCACAGTGTACAGAAAATTGAAATGTGCCAGTACCATTAGAAAAAAAAAAGTTTGAAGTTGTCAAACAACTTGTTTTGTTGCCAGAACCTTCGACTTAGATCTAATTTGTGTTTAGCTACCTGAATCTTTGAAGATGTTTCTGCAGATACACACTGCAGTTAAGTTTCATAAGTCATACAAATATTGCACCACCAACGTTGCCAAAATATATACTGGACTATTTAAAAAACTGTTAATTTTTGCTTCATTATTAAGGCTCTGCCTCTGAGCCACAGGATCTAACAAGTAGAAAAACTATTTTATGGACGAGATATTTAAGCATTTCAGCTCAAATTTTGTTTAAAATGAAACCTACTGTATATATTAATTCATCATTCCTTTCAACTAGAAAGTTGTCTTACTGAATGTCAAATGAATGCATGGTCAATGGTATTATTTCTGACCCTCTTGGGATGTCACTATTTGCCATTACGAGTTATTCATTTAAACAGCAGTATTATCTATCGGTGTAGGTCCATTGTGTGCAACTCTGCTAAAGCACTGATAAAAACACCTCTACAGCCAGTTGTGTTCCTTAAGGACTTCAGTTAAACAACTCGGTCAGACCATGATTTGCAGTTCTAGGGTATGCTGCAGCTGCTGAAAGGGCTTCGGCTTTTCTTGGTCCTTTGTTTGTTTGGCCTAAGGTTGATGACGTCACCTCCGTTAAGCAAGTTGGAATTCTGGCCAGAATGACTTCCACCTGCCGTATTGAAAACACCTATATAAAATTAAAACACAAAAGAGAGTTGTACGTATGGCGACTGGCAATCTTTTTACTGTATCAGATCTGTAACTGAACAATTAAAGCAGAGCTGGAAGCCTCAATAAGCCTCAGTTTTATGTTTTGAAAATCAAAGTAAGAAATGCTTTATGGCGAGACTACATACCCAAGTTTAATATATCTGTAGAAGACAGAGTTCATAACACTATTTTTTATCAGGTGCCTTTCAAAGAAATAGCAAGCTGCTTTTATTTATTTATTTATTTATTTTGTTATTCTTATATGCCGCCCAACTCCCGAAGGACTCAGGGCGGCGTACAACGTAAGAGATACAAGAATAAACAAAATTTCAACAATTTAAAAACGGTACAAAATTTAAAAAGGCAGTATAAAAGCAACAACGACATCCATCCATTCAACCACATACATACTTGGGGGGTAAGCTCAAATGGTTAAGCTGTCCCCCCCACCTGCAGGAAGAGCCATGTCTTAACGGCCTTTCGGAAGGCCAGCAGAGTGGGGATGGTTTGGGTCTCTGGGGGGAGTTGGTTCCAGAGCACGGGGCCAGCCACAGAGAAGGCCCTCCCCCTGGGGCCCGCCAGCCGGCATTGCTTGGCCGACGGGACCCGGAGGAGGCCAACTCTGTGGGCCCTAACCGGTCGGAGGGAAGTATGCGGCAGAATGCGGTCCCGGAGATATCCTGGTCCTAAGCCATGAAGGGCTTTAAAGATGGTGATCAACACCTTGAATTGGACCCGGAGACCGATGGGCAACCAATGCAGCTGGCGGAAAATCGGTGTCACGTGGGTGTACCTCGGCACACCCACCACAGCACGCGCAGCCGCATTTTGCACCAACTGAAGTCTCCGGATACTCTTCAAGGGTAGCCCCATGTAGAGCGCATTGCAGTAGTCCAAACGCGAGGTGACAAGGGCATGAGTGACCGTGAGTAAAGCCTCCTTCTCCAGATATGGCCGCAGCTGGTGCACCAGGCGAACCTGTGCAAAGGCCCCCCTAGCCACAGCAGAAAGGTGATGATCTAATTTTAGCTGTGGATCTAGGAGGACCCCCAAGTTGCGCACCCTCGAAGACCAAGGAGGGACAGTTATCATGGTCCTTAGGAGGCATTATCCACAGCCACTCGGTCTTGTCGGGATTAAGTCTGAGTCTGTTCCTCCCCATCCAGATCTTAACGTCGTCCAGGCATCGGCACATTACATCAACTGCCTCCCTGAAGTCAGACGGGGTGGTAATGTACAGCTGGGTGTCATCAGCGTACTGATGGAAACACACCCCATGCCTGCGGATGATCTCACCCAACGGTTTCATGTAGATGTTAAACAGGATGGGCGAGAGAACCGACCCCTGGGGCACCCCACATAGTAGGGGCCTGGGGGACGATCTCTGCCCTCCTGCCAACACCGACTGCATCCGATCGGCGAGATAAGAGGAGAACCACCGCAAAACGGTGCCTCCCACTCCCAACTCGCCGAGCCGATGCAGAAGGATACCATGGTCGATGGTATCGAAAGCCGCTGAGAGGTCAAGTAGCACCAGGATGGAGGAGTTCCCCCCATCCCGGGCCCGCCAGAGATCATCCATCAGAGCGACCAAGGCAGTTTCTGTACTGTAGCCGCGCCTGAAACCCGACTGATAAGGATCTAGATGATCTGTTTCATCCAGGAGCTGCAGAAGCTGGGTCACCACCACCTTCTCTACAACTTTACCTAAAAAAGGTAAGTTGGAGACTGGACGGTAGTTTTTCAAATCGGCTGGATCCAGGGAAGGCTTCTTCAGGAGGGGTCGCACCACCGCAGCTTTTAATGACTGCGGTACGGATCCCTCTCGCAAAGAAGCGATGATCACCGCCTGGATCCAGCCACGTGCCACCTCCCTGCTGGCCGAAACCAGCCAGGAGGGGCACGGGTCCAATAAACAGGTGGAGGTACCCATCGCTCCCATAGCCCTGTCCACATCCTCGGGAGAAACAGGCCCAAACTCTTCCCATAATGGTGGACTAAGACTCGCCCCCGTCAACTCTATGGACTCTGCCATGCCGGAGTCCAAATTTGACCGAATCTGAGCGACTTTATCCGACAGAAACTCAGCGAATTCCTCAGCTCTGCCTTGTAAGTGTTCCTCGCTCCCCCCTTTTGCAAGGAGGGAGCGAGTCACCCTAAACAAGGCGGCTGGACGAGAATCTGCGGACGCAATAAGAGCGGAAAGATAAGATCGTCTTGCCGCCCTTATCGCCACTAAATAAGATCTGATGTAAATTCTTAATAGTGTTCGGTCAGACTAGGTCTTCTTTTTCCTCCAGCGGCGCTCCAGACGTCTCTTCTGGCGTTTCATCTCCCGGAGCTCCTCGGTAAACCAGGGAGCTTTCCGGGATCCACTGCCACGGAGAGGTCGCTTAGGCGCAATTCGGTCTAACGCCCCTGATGCTGCGGTGTTCCAAGCATCCACCAGGGAGTCAGCCGAGTTGTGTACCAGGGTTTCAGGTATTTCCCCAAGCTCCCTCTGGAATCCTTCCGGCTCCATTAGGCGCCTGGGGCGGAACCACCTAGTCGGTCCCGCCTCCCTGCGGGGGAGGAGTGGGGTTGTGAAATCCAGCCTCAGAAGGAAATGATCTGACCATGACAGTGGGGTGGTGACTATATCCCTTATCTTCAGATCATCTCTCCACTGCCCCGAGAGAAACACTAGGTCAAGTGTGTGACCACCCTCATGGGTCGGACCTTGAATTACTTGGGTTAGGTCCATGGTTGTCATGGAATCCATGAACTCCTGAGCTGCCCCAGAGGTTTCGCCAGCAGATGGCAGGTTAAAGTCCCCCAGCACCATAAGCCTGGGGAACTCAACCGCCAAGCCGGCTACTGCCTCAAGCAGCTCAGGCAGGGCCTTACTTACGCAGCTGGGAGGCAGGTACGTTAAGAGAAGGCCCACCTGAACCCCTAAGTCCAACTTCAGAAGGAGCGTCTCACACCCAACAATCTCCGGGGCAGGGATCCTACGAGGATGCAGATTTCCACGCGTTATAATTGCCACTCCTCCCCCCCTTCCCTGGGGTCGGGAATGATGCTGCACCGAGAAACCAGCTGGGCATATCTCAGAGAGGGCTACTCCCCCCTCCTGCCCTAGCCAGGTCTCAGTAACACACACCAGGTCTGCCCCCTCCTCTGTGATTAGATCACGTATCAGGGGGGCTTTGTTGATAATTGACCTGGCGTTGAGCAGCAGCATCCTGAGCCCAGGGCCCTGAAAACCCTGGTTGCCAGGTGTCCGGGTTGAGCACGATGGAACCGGATCAGAGGGGCCGGAACAAGGGATCGCTTGTATACAGCGAGGTCTTATTCCCCGAGAGCGGCCCTCCCCTCTGCTCCCGCAATATCTGCCTCTTCCCATTATGACCGAGATGTTTTAACCTCTTCATCAGTATTTTTGCCATTAGTTAGTAGAAATTACATCATTCTAAAATTCTGATAATATCAATGGAAAGTGAACTGAACTGAACTGAAAATGGTTAGCTTTAATTTATAAATTATTAGGTGGCTTTGATACTGTGGCCAAAGACTAGTTTTATAAAAGTAAAATAGCACAATAACTGTCTGCTTGCAGCATGCAACTGTATACATACCAATTCTATTACTGCTTGTGTGTACAACTTCTGGATCTTCCATTATTCGTTGCTTAAGTTTTTGAAGGTACTTCTCAGCCAAATATCTAAAAACTGTAGCATACAAAATATCAAGGCTTTTAGAAAATATGTATTTTTTATTAGTAAAGCCTACAGTTTCCTTATAAACTGAAAGTTATTTAACATGTTAAAAGTGGCAACAACAGTCTTTCTTATATAGGCTAGTAATGAATAAACAAATACACACACATACACAGGTTGTTAAACACACACAAGCTGTTAAATTCAAAATCTATGTGATGAATAGTGTTAGTAATTATATTGTTCATAGAATATTAATTATTCAGTGGCAAAACCTGCATTTTGAATAGAACATTGTTTCATTCATTATAATAATCTTATTTCCAGGTTGCAAGCTTCAGTTCTCCAAATATTTTGTAACAATCACTCTCAGCCCCTGCCAGTCTTACCCAGTCGAGAAAAACTGAATATAGCTCCCCAGGAATTAAGCTTTTTCTAGTCTTTTCTTAAACTTTGGAGTTTAAGTTCAGCTTGTCAAAAACAAATTGTTCATCTGCAATTCAATCTCAAAAATTTTATGTACAGAAGTACAAAATTGGTGACTCCAGGACATTTTGTTTCCTCTCTGGAACATACAGTACCATTCCGGGAGCAACTGGGTAGTTTCTCGAAGCAAATTACATGATTTGGAGGTGGTTTGAGACAGCATTTCCAGATCAAGAATTTGGAACTGCCAACCCACCCCGAGAAGGACATTCTTTAATGGAAAGTAGAATATTTTCCATTTTCCAATAACAGAATTTTTCATTTTGTTTTGTGGCTAAGAACAAGTTTGGTGTAATAGTTAAAGCACCAAGCTAGAAACCAGAGACTGTGAGTTCTAGTCCCACCTTAGGCACAAAGCCAGCTGCTGACTGTGGGCCAGTCATTTTCGCTCAGCCCTATGAAGAAGGTAATGGCAAATCACTTCCAAAAATGCTGCCAAGAAAACTGCAGGGACTCGTCCAGGCACTTGCCAGAAGTCAAGACTGACTTAAAGGCACACAAACACACAAAACTTTTGTACCTGCACAAAGTATATAGTGAAGGAACATAGAAAACTGGAATTGGATTATAACACAAATCCTACCCTCCATATGCAGTTGCACAGAGAATATAAAGAGTACCAGACAAAATCTAGTTGTGATAGAACTACTGATTTTTATTTTTTTAACTAAATTTTGAGCCAATCATTCTCTTAGCCCAACCTACCTCACAGGGTTGTTGTGGGGAAAAATAGAAGATAGGAGTATTAGGTACGTTCACAGCTTTGAGCTGATTGACATACATAAATAAGTGGGATAAAATAAATTATTATTGTTATTGCTATTATTATTTATTTATTATTTTATTATTATCAATGATGATGCATATTCCAAGTCTTTGAGAAGTTGTTGTTGTGGATAAAAACAGGTGGATAAAAAAAATCATATACAATCTAAACATCTGGTTGATCAGCAATTAACAAATATTAATAATGTATCTCAAGATTGCAGCACTTCAGACTATCAACAAAGACTAAATTGTCTCAAAGTTCGTCCATTTAAAAGAGGTTCTCTGAACTTAGAAAATTGGATGCTAGAGGCAAGTACTGAAAGAGGCTTGTTGCTTCAATGAGAACCTGGAATTATGCTAGTGCTTGGGGAAAAAAAGAAAACTAACCTAACCAAAACATTAAAAAGTCTATCTTACCTTCTGTTACATTTAAGTCTTCCTTTACAGATGCCCGATAAAATCTTAATTTTAGCTTTTTTGCAAGCGCCTCTGCTTCTTCACTGTTTATTGGAAAGGAAAGCCTTGTTTTAGACACCAATTATTTTTCAGTAAAATAGAATGCATTAATGCAAACTGAACTGAGTTGATAATCTTCATTGAAGTAGATTTAAAAGGGCAGTTAAAAGAAAAGATTCTCTTAGTAAAAAGATGAGAGAAAATATTAACATTGATTTAAAATGTTGCCTGCTGAAAATTATAAAGAAAAAGAATGACAGTAAATTACAGTATTTGGTGTAAATATTAGTTTTTCATAATTTTAAATTGATGAACCTATCAAGACCTGCTCAAAAACCTGCTCATTGGGCAGTGAAAGTATGTGGTAAATAAATAAATATGAACTACATAAAAATTAAGCTTCCATTGATATTCAAATATATATCAATTCCTGGCTGCACCAATGAATGAGTGTTGATAAAAAAGTGGAATCTGCATTTGTGAGAAAGCACAAAGGCTTAAGAAAAAAATGAGACTTATAATAAAGTCATATATTTTGCATTTGCAAAAAGCAAACCATATAACATCCTCCTATTGCACTGCTCTTAAAATACTGCATTTGAAACTAAATTCTCTGATTTTTGTAACATTCTAGCCAAACTATTTCCTGAGAGCGCCACACCCACACTCAAGAAATGCCAATCAGTTTTGTTCATATCGTGAAAAACCGATTCAGAAAAGCGCAAGGAGGACTTTTGTGTTCATACGATTTGATGCAAGATGTCTTTTCTTTGTATTATTTCATTAAGACCTCCCATAGTGTTTACTTTTGGTTCTTGCAGTCTTTCTTGGCAAGAATTATATTTACAAGTAGATCACCTGTTTTGTTTGGCTGTTAACTTACGGTAACTTGACTTTTTAAATGACTTGGAAAGGGTGGGGAGGGTTGCTATTGAATAGCATACAGACGAAGAATTATCTACCTGCATATATAGGTATTCTGTAATAATGGCTTAACGTGTACGTACATGTCTCTAACTCTAAGGATTCTAATTACCTCCATTTAGAGTTGACAACAGGGTCTAAGAAAAGGGTAAAAAATATGGCTGGCCTTCTTGCCCTCAGGTTGGCTGCTCTATGTTTTGTCTGGTAGAATGGGGTTTTCTTCTGTTTCTCTTTGGCCTCTGCAGTGGGTAGTTTTGTTTCACAGTGGTCCTCAGACCCTGTGTTGGGCCCTTGATGGGTCCTCAGACCCTCTCACTCACAAATCTTACCTAGGCAGGCCCTTCTTGAATCAGCAACTCTTCCACAGTGCATTTTCCCCCAGTCCATCTGAGGTACATCAGCCAACACTACTCTTTAGAAGAACAATCTTTCTTCAATAATTCAAACCTTGTCTACATCATAGCCCACCAGCCTGCATACCTCCTCCAGTTTTCTTCCACCCAAAAATGATTCCCTTCCCAGAAGCTCGTTTTTTTTTTAAGTCTTTACTTTCTTTGCCTATCCGCTGCCCCTCTTTTGATCCTATGGAAAAATCTTCCTATGGGAAACTGAGTTATCTCTTACTCTCAGGTTGCACTGTACATACTAATTAAAATAAAGCAAAGTGTTCATTAAAATGCTTGTGGAGATAGATCAGACTCACAGGAAGCATGGGCTTCACACTGTCCCTTTCTACAAGGCACTAACACTATATATCTCTTCTGAATATGAACTTTTATCTTTACCCAGATTTATCTTAAAACATTATTTGCAGCATAGCAATACAGCACGCCTGTTATCTAGTATGTAGTTTGTTCATACAAGTATCAAGCTGAATGTCTTTTTAAATTTACCAAATACGCTTAAAAGATTTGTTTATTAGAATTTAATGAAAGCACCTACTTTTTTATACAAGAATAATCCAGGAGGTCAATCTTATTCTGAACAAGAACTGTGGGAATGTCTCCGACTTCGGATACAACTTTCTCTCTCCAGGTAGGAATTGCTTCAAAAGATTCCCTATCAACGGTTGAAAACACAAGCACACAAGCCTGGGCTCCTAAAACAATAATAAGAGAAAGAAATTTAATGCTCAGTGAAAGTTTCCCAAAAAAATGGATAAATAATAAATACCCAGATAAATATGTTGGATAAATGTATTGATTTATGGAACCAATAAGGCAGTATGACTTTAAAAAGTCTCTAGTGATCAGTATACAACAGAAAAATAACCAAACGTACAACATAACCTTAAAACTTAACATATACTGGTAAATTTGAAATACAAAATATCAACACAATAACAACATTAACCAAGAGGGGGCTGAGTGCCTGGGGCAGAGGTCTCCAACCTTGGCAACTTTATGAGGTGTGGACTTCAACTCCCAGAATTCCTCAGCCAGCCATGCTGGCTGAGGAATTCTGGGAGTTGAAGTCCACACCTCATAAAGTTGCCAAGGTTGGAGACCTCTGGGGGATGCCTTTGGGAAAAAGCCAGGTCTTTCTAAAGCCCAGCAGAGTTGGGGCCTGTCATATCTTGTGGAGTGGAGGGAAATCTTTCAAGAGCACAAGGGCAGCCTCTGAAAAGGCATACTTCCTAAGTCCCTTGAGATGGCAAAGTTTAAAGAGAGAACCTGGAGCATGCCCATCCTATGGGAGTGTTTGGGGCAGGCAGATTATTATACAATTTAAGACACATTTATATAAGGTTGACTGCTCCCCCTTCTTTTGCAATTTTTCTGTGGCTACAGCTGCAGTATAGTTCCTGACTATCTTGAGACAGTAAATTCACAAATGTAAAATACCCATAACGAAACAACTCATAGTTAAGTAAAAAAGAAAGAAATGTAATAGGAAAACTGGTGTCCCCCCAAAATGGAGGGAGGTATGGAAAACATTGGGACACATGTCCCAATTTTGTTTCTATTACTATCCCAATCATTGTGGCCAATAAATTCAATTGGGGACCTCCAGCCACTAAAAGTTTACTCTTACCTGGCCTAAGCAATAAAAAGAGCATTTTAAAAATTAGTTTTACAGATAGATGAATTAATAGAGATAGGCCACTCGCCTTATAAAACTCCCTGTGCTGAGGGAGATGAGTCTACAAACATGAAATATCAATCAATCAATCAATCAATCAATCAATCAATCAATCAATCCTGGTTCTTAGGATCAATCCTTAATTTGTTTATACTACCACTTCCATATAAGGAACCCCTTCTAGGAGACAGATACTTTAAGATGAACAATAAAACCTTAGTGCTTAGTATTATATGAGTTGGCCATCCATTACATTTGATCCAGCTGCCCAACAGAATGAAAGATAACCTGATACTCTGAAGCATTCTAATTGTATTCTGAGCAGCTTCTCTTATTTATTTATTTATTTATTTATTTATTTATTTATTTATTTATTTATTTATTTATTTATTTATTTATTTATTTATTTATTTATTTATTTATTTAGTGAGATTTATATACCGCCTCACAGTGCAAGCACTCTCTAAGCGGTTTACACCAGTAAGCAATGTATATTTATATTGCCCCCAACAATCTGGGTCCTCATTTTACCTACCTCGGAAGGATGGAAGGCTGAGTCAACCTTGAGCCGGTGAGATTTGAACCGCTGACCTGCGGATCAGTGTCAGCTAAAGTGGCCTGCAGTACCTGCCTCTAACAGCTGCGCCACCTCGGCTCTTGTATTGTGATCAGTAAGAAACCTGTGTACTTAATGTGGCCCAATTTCCTACACTGTAATTCAGATTCTTTGCAGAGTTATAATCCCTTCTGCAAAATCACACTTGAAGGGTATGCTAATATATTCCTGATCTCTAATTTAGTTGGAAGGGCAATTATTAAAATAGCACTGAGTTGACTTTGTAAAATAAAGCTTAATTTAATTAAGGAATTCTATTTTAAAAGCATAAGAATTGATTTAAATCTGAGAAGAAAGACATAACAGTAATGGAAACGTTTAATGTCTATAAAAAGGTAGCTAGGTTATGTATTAAACAAGGATAGGCCATGTGTGGCATTCCACACATTGCTGATTCCCAGTAACCCAGTAATACATGGCCAGTGGTAAGAAATACTCCTCTACATGTAAAGAGTATCAGGTTACATTTCTGAGTCTTCAGATTAATTAGCAATTCATAATCATCCTACATTTCAGAGGGAAAAGTTCAAACTGCTTTTAATCAAAATAATGGTTTTGAAAAATTGAGATTAATCTATATTAGCTAATAAATATTAGATAATAATTTACCAGTGCAATCCTACATATAACCACTCAGAAATAAGTTCCGTTATATCTCTGATAAGTAGATGTAAGATTGTATCCTAAATCTATTTTCAAGAGGTAACAAAAAAACCTAAATTTCAATATCCCTAAAATGGAATCACTACTGTTTATGAATCACCACTCAGAGTCCCTATGCGAGGGAGATGGGCCGTTTTTAAATTTGATAAATGAATAAATGAAGTTATATTTGTGTTTTGGCAAGATTCAGAACCAAAATCAAACATGATTTGGGTAGCCATCACATGTGGGACTGATACTAGATATTGAAGCAAAGTGAAAGATTTCCATGTGTGACTCAAGGAGGGTTGCAGTGAAGGTGGTAAATAAGTTAAAGCTACTGGAATCTGGTACAAGCTTGCTGTGGGAAATACAGAAATAACTTGAGGACTAGGAATATAGGTGCCAGGAGTTGAAATTAGCCAGGGGCAGAACAGAAGAAAGAGGATGAAGGGATGAGATGGGATGGGATGGAATGGGATGAAGAGGTTTTTATCAGACGGCAGAGAACCTATGAGGAAATCTCAATAGAGCTGTGGAAAAAAATGAATCTTGGTTTAGAAAAGTACGTAAGGAGTTGTGAGTGCAAGCACAGACATGCGGGCTTAGCTTGATGTAAACAAGGTCTAACCGATAGAGAGGAAACATGGAAAAAATGTTTAGGACAAAGAAAAGAATGTGGGAAGCAACCTGAAGAAATAAAAAAGAGGCAGAGATTTAAAAGGAGACAAAAAGGCTAGAAAAGTTCATAATCACCCTACATTTCAGAGGAAAAAGTTCAAACTGCTTCAAAAACATCTCAAAATGTTACCTGTGAATCAGGCATGTTACTTGAGACATAAAGAAGCTGAGCGATCTCATTCCCAGTGAATTCAATAGTTACTGTCATGTAAAGTTATGCTTGACTGTGTGTAGATATATAAGGTTACTCTTTCATGCAAATGGCAAAACACAATTTTGGCCAGTCTTTGGCTCTGAACTCAGGAAAGGAAAGGTGTTTTTTTTGTCTATTTATTACTAGAAGAGACTTGGGACTTGTTGGATTTAGTGGGTGGAATAAATGTTCCTTAGAGCACCCTGCTGGTGGAAGAGTCATCCAGGAAGAACTGGAAATGAAATTGCTGGGGCTTGTTATGATTACTATTATTTAAAAATCATGTTACTAGAATTGAAATTTATCACAAGCCAGGGTCTTTACATTAACAGGGTTTTATTCTTACCTCTATAATAAGCTTTAGTAATTGCATCAAATTCTTCTTGACCTGCTGTATCCCATAGCATTAACCGGACATCTTCATCATTGACTCTAAAAATATAATATATTCTTATCAATAAGCATATTAAAAAGAACAAGGAACTTGTAAAAAAAGTACATAGTAAAACGGCTTTCAGTAATCCCATTGTTTTTCAAGCAGACTTAAATTTTCACTGATATGGACTCATGCATACCAGAGTATCTCATTTTTCCAATTCTTTTAGCTAGACATACTGTTTCTGAAGGGTATGGCACAAAAGACCACATTAATTGAGAAACAACTGGCAAAGAATTAGGAGGACTAAATATACTACGATAGTAGGAGTGGCTTTGGAGGCAAATTACTTGGAGCCTAATTCCAAAATTGTTTAACCGTATCTAACTAGACCATGTCCTTTTCTTTCCCTCTGCTTTGAGAGAAAATAAAACTACTCTGTGGACTGAAATAAATTAGACAATTTTTTTGAAATTCCATGTATTTATATTGGACTCTTCATGTTCTATATAAATCACTGTCATTCAGTGTTATAAATGTTTATAACTCTTTGCCACATTTACAATATTGCAACTCCATCTTGCCACCACTGGTAAAATAGCTTTTTCCTTCTAACAGACTATAGCAATGTTGCATTTATTATTCAGATTAGTAATTCTGGAACTTCTGCAGACAGACTGCAGAATAGAGTTAATATAGATGCCTCATGTTCTCATTTATGCAAAAAGCTTTTTCCGAAAGGCACTTATAAATATATTGAATTCAGTTCTAAAGATGAGTAAATAATAATGCTCCCATATGTTAGATACGTACTGCATTTCTCTTTCCAAGAAATCAACTCCAATTGTTTTTTTATAGTCTTTTGTAAAAATTCCTTTGCAATATCTCTGGATCATACTAGATTTCCCAACAGCTCCATTTCCAACTACAACCACCTTGATGGCCACCTCCAAATCTTCTTCCAGCATTTTGCCCAGTCAGAAAGTTGTAATTTGTTTCTCAATTTAGTATAGATCTCTGAATTCTCTACCTGGAAAAACAAAGGGAAGAGGGTAATAATAGTTTCTTTCATTACAAAAATAAAAATACACATTTTGACTTCTAATTCTCTCATGGGTTTACAATAAGTCTGTGGAGCTTCAATATTAAACTGAAACATCTAAACCAATTAAATTATCTCTGTGGTGGATGGGGAGTAAGTCATGGGGATATCTCACATAAAAACAGTTACCAGATCACGTTCATGCCACGGTTAGGAGAATGAAAGGAACAACCCAAAGAAACAGTTGTGTATACATATTTATAATAAGCTCAGTTGAAGCCAATGGGTGTTGCTATTGAATAAACATGGATTATATTGCATGCTAATGCTTCACTGTCTTCTCTTGTCTGTTCTATTAATCTTATGCCCAATATAACTATTACCAATTTTGTCCATGTTAACTGCTATATCTGTAATAATTATGTATAATTTTGCCATGTGTCTAAATTAAGAAAAGCCAAAGAATTTACTAGCAACGTTCACATATACATACCACACCTTTGCAAACTACACTTTCTATCACATTACAACACATTCCTATGTGCATGGATCCACACTTTAACTTTAGTGGGACTTTCCCCCCAAGGATCTTCATATATAGAATGTATTGTACAACAGTGTTAATGTAGTATGTACATTTGTCTCAGTTCTTTGCTACTAGCATACACTATGCAATAACTTAGACAAAATTAGATAGATTAGAAAAAGAAAAATAATATTAATTTAATATTATTAGATGATGCTCACAAATACATGCCACCATCTTACTAGAAATTAATTTATTTTTATATTACTAAGACGTTTACAGCAAGTATTTCGTAAACCAGCCTAGCTTTAAAGTGTTCTTTTAAAATATAAGCTGCAGGATTAGTTCTGGTAAAATAGACAGAATGCCTTATTAAATAAATGTGTGTGTGTATGTATGTATGTGTGTAAGTACACATACACACACACTCGTATATATTTTAGGGGTGAGATTTACGGTTTCTAAGTATGGACTGGGGATACAATGGTGGAATATAAAGCAGGCATATGCAGATATGTTACAGATATGAAAAGAGTCAAAGAGCACTGATGTTGTTCCCTAATTTGGTAACGAAATGTCTGCAAAAAAACAACCAAGCTCAGAGAGCACCAAGGATGCCAGAGTCAAAACTGTCTATATTTTCCTGAATTAGGGAAAGAGAGATATATCAACAGTCTATACCAGTGATGGCGAGCCTTTTAGACACAGAGTGCCCAAACTGTGCGCACAGACTGCATACCCAAACTGAAAGGTTATGTGCATGCGCATGCGCGGACATGCACATGTACGGACATGCATGCATGCGCAGCAGACACCCGAAGACCAGCTGGCTGGCAGGAGGCGGGGCATCCCAACACTGGCAGCGCGGAAAGAGATAAGATCTTTTTCTTTCGTGAGTTTCTGTTTCGTCGTTTGCAGGGAAACAGACGCTCACAAAAGAAACGCCATGGAGATCTGACCTGGGGCGACGGCACGCGTGCCAGCAGAGAGGGCTCTGCGTGCCACCTCTGGCATGCATGCCATAGGTTCACCATCATGGGTCTATACTGAGTATCCGAAATTGACTATTGCCAATGAGGAGGAGCATATACTGGATATGTTGTACTGATATGCTGAAGTAACCAGGACCAATTTTAACAGGCATAAGGGCATGATAACTCACTACTGTCAGCATCAAAATGACCTTCCCACCATTACAATTCCAATATAAATGATAACAACAAGAAATTAATTTGCAAGATAAGAAGCCTGCTAGAAACTTTGTTTTGGACAGTCTTACAACAAGCATTATTACATAAACGTTGTGTTCTCCACCTTATGGATAGGTAGATCTATCAATCTATGTATGTGTTTTCTTCTATACTGTGTAACAGTACTGTAGAAAAAAATGAGTTAAAGAACTGAAGCAAAATAAAACTTTAATGGACTCAGCAAGACACCACAATTTAAAGCGAGGGTTACATTTATAGGTAGTCCTGGACTTAACAACCACAACTGAGTCCAAAATTTCTGTTGCTAAGGCAGTTAGGTGAGTTGCATCTCATTTTATGACCTTTTTGCCACAGTTACTAAGTGAATCATGCAATTATTAAGTGGATCTGGCTCCCCCATTGCCTTTGTTCGTCAGAAGCCAGCTAGGAGTTTGCAAATGGTGATCACATGAGCCCAGGGCACTCCAACTGTCATAAATACATGCCAGTTGCCAAGTGCTCTAATTCTGATCATGTGACCATGGGAAAACTGCAAGGGTCATAAGTGTAAGAACCGGTCATGAGTCACTTTTTTCACTGTCCAAATTATAATTTCGGACAATTGCTAAACAAATGGCTGTAAGTCAAGGACTACCCGTATCATTTTGATAATCTTTTGCATTTCATGCTTACATTTTACAAATGAGCACAGCGCCTGCCAAAGTTTAAACATTTTCCAGACACTCCCAAGTTCTATAATAGTGGGGGGTTTTTCCCCTTAAAATACATGTAGGATTACTTCAGATGTCTGTCCACACTAGCCTTCTTTTCTCTACGGATTTATCCTCATTCCATTCACTATGATTTGTAGTCTTTTTTCTTCCCCTGCCCTTTGCAACATTCTTCACCTTTAATCCCATGAATCAAGTGTGCGCTTCTGTATCATTGCAGCAACTGGAAAATAGCTCCTTCTCATATGACCCATTTTTTTCTGTTCTGGAAAAGATTCTTTTATGCTACAGTATGTCTCCTTCCTACGCATTAACAAAGCCGTATCAAGGGTTTGCCTTGGTAAATCTTGCTATTAAATCTTCAACAGCATTTCCCCTTTATATTTACTGAGGTGAATCCAACCAAAATGTTATTAACCCCTTCCATATAGAAAATTTCCATTATACCAAAAATGTGAAAGATTGGTGTATGGATGGTCCTTGCTTATTGACCATTCATTCAGATACAGCACTTGAACTATTTATTTATTTATTTATTTTATTTATTTGTCAAACATGTATAGTAGTAATTTGTATAAACATAAGTAAAAAGTAACGATAAAAGGGGACAATTGGACAGTAGGACAGGGACGGTAGGCACACTGGTGCGCTTATGCACGCCCCTTACAGACCTCTTAGAAACAAGGAGAGGTCGACTGTAGTCAGTCTAAGGTTAAAGTTTTTGGGGTTTGGGGAAGAAACCACAGAGTCAGGTAGTGCATTCCAGGCATTGATCACTCTGTTGCTGAAGTCATACTATTTATTTATTTATTTATTTTATTTATTTGTCAAACATGTATAGTAGTAATTTGTATAAACATAAGTAAAAAGTAACGATAAAAGAGGACAATTGGACAGTAGGACAGGGACGGTAGGCACGCTGGTGCGCTTATGCACGCCCCTTACAGACCTCTTAGAAACGAGGAGAGGTCGACTGTAGTCAGTCTAAGGTTAAAGTTTTTGGGGTTTGGGGAAGAAACCACAGAGTCAGGTAGTGCATTCCAGGCATTGATCACTCTGTTGCTGAAGTCATATTTTCTGCAGTAGCAGAATCCCGCAATCATGTGACACTGATTTGCAGCCTTCCCTGCTGGCCTCCTAACAAGCAAAGTCAATGGGGAAAGTGGCAGGAATTCAAAAGTTGCAATTACATGAGCTCCTCCCTTTACAACCTATGCATTCCACACTTAATAATGGTAACTGAGGACTGCCGTTGCTAAGCAGTATGTCATATGACATCACGTTTATAGTGTATGGCTATTTGAGTCCCGTTTACCATCATTAAGCAAGGTCTACCTGTATACTGCAATAGAAATGGCTTGTACAGTAACATGTGGTAGTTACTAAAAAAAAAGTTGCCTTATATTTCTTCCTTCCTTCCCCACAAATGAGCTGTCAAATTGGAAAGACTAAAGTTGACTTATACTAAAAATTCAATGAAAACAAAATGCAAAAATATAACATGAAACAAGGCTATGGGAAAACACCTAACAAGCCATTTCAGTCATCCTAATCAATCATTAAAGCAAAATCATGAAATAGCATGTCTCGTCATCCATTCAGAAATAGTTTTAATGCCTTTCTGAAACAAAGCATGAATCCTGTCAAATAGTTGTACAAGGGAACAATGTTTGAGGACCACCCAAGATGGCATGGTTTAACTGAAGGGATCTAAAATAGGCCACTCTCTTAGATCTTATAGAACCAACAGATAAATTCAAGGTGGTCCCATAGATAACCAGATCCAAATCCATGTGAGGTTTTGCTGTAGATGACAATCAGCATCTTGAAACCACTAACCAGTACAGTTCACGAAGCATAAGTATCATATAGATCAGTGTTTCCCAACCTTGGCAACTTGAAGATGTCTGGACTTCAACTCCCAGAATTCCCCAGCCAGCAAAACTGGCTGGGGAATTCTGGGAGTTGAAGTCCAGACATCTTCAAGTTGCCAAGGTTGGGAAACACTGATATAGATGTACAAAGACTGTGGTCTTTGGTGCATTAGCTGCATTCTTTCCTAAAACAGAAGCTAATCACAATGACTAATGCCCTAGTCACTGTATGACTTGACTATTGCAAGGTCTCTAAGTGAGGGTGCCCTTGAAGATTACTTGGAAGCTTCAGCTGGTATAGAATACGGTGACATGGGCAATGATATGCATGTCTCATGACACCTTTGTTCTGCAAGCTTCATTGCTTCAAGGTGCTAGTTATGGCCTATAATAGCCTAACATTATATAGGGCCTGGTTATTTGAGGGACAGTCTATCACCCATGGTGTCTAACTAGCTGGAGTAGTAGTGAGAGAACCCAGGAGTGGAGTTAAAAGAGGAAATTAGTCTAGAATCCCTACGTAGCCACAAGTGAACTAAGTCCAACCCCCCTTTGAATTCCCTTGACCCTCGTCTGACTCCAAGAAGGTACTAACCATTAGTTGAGAAGATTTGTGTGCATAGGCATGAGTAGCAATAAATCAGTTTAATTGAACCTTCATGTGTGGATCTGATCTTTTGTGCCCTCTTTCGTGATATGAACCAGTAGGGTTGGTATATTTCAGATCCCTTCAATTAAAGAGAGTTATTCCTTGGGATTCAAGAGGAGTAACTTCCATCAGTGTGTACTCTCTGAATGAAGCTCCCGTTGAGATCCCAATGGATCCCATCCTGATACAATCCTGAATGGTCTTAAAAGGCTATGCTCCCAGGCATTGGGCTGGGGTGGATGGAGCCCCTTTTGAGATAGGTAGAAATAAAAAATAAAATAAAAAATAAATAAATAAATAAAATAAAAAAATAAAAATGTATATTGTTGATGGATTTGCCTTATTCCTAATTCTGTCTTATTCTATTTTTTTGTTGGTTTTATATTGCATTTTATTCTCTCTGTTATATTCTGAACTGCCCAGAGTCGTTCTAGAATCAGGTGGCACCTAAATCCAATAAATTAAAGACTGGTCCATGTCAGCATATTACAGTAATCCAAGTGAGAGGAGACTAAAACAAGAATGATCATGACCAAGAAAAGGTGCAATTATTGCACAGAATGGATTTATGCAGAAATGTCTTGGCACAGCTACCTCTTACCTTTCCAGCAAGAGCTAGGAATCCTGGAGGACCCACAGTTCCATCTGAAAAATGTAGCCCTACTGAGATATGAAGTCCGCCAAGCAAAATATATTTTTCAAGTTTCAGCAGATTTCCAAAGAGTCTTATAAGTTTTATTTGCACTGAATTAGTACCTGAGAAACACTGGACCAATTAGTTCTATATTGGTAACTGTGTAGTACAATATATGGAGTACAATATAAATGGCTACACCATGACATCCTCCTCCAATAAATACCTTTATTCTAGCAATGATTACATAACACTTGTGGTACAGAACTATAGAAAAAAATAATTATTTCACCACTTGCAATCACAGAAAATAAATGGTGAACCATTCTGTACATTTCAGTTTGCCTCTAAATCTCCACATAAACTCTTACGTGCTGCTATGTGTGTAGTAAATCATACCTCTGAACATAGAGAAAACAATCCTTATCACATCAAAGATATACATGCCTCTCATCATATGGCAACCTTTTCCAGCAAATGTCTTGAACTAACAGTCCCCATAACCCCAAATCCAGCACATTTGAAAGCCACAAAACAGGGAAAGGTTCAGATCCTTTACCATAAAAATTGTAAACTTACACATCTACTAAATGATTCCCCCTCAATCAAGTATTCTCTCCCCAAAATTTCAGCAGAGCAGAAAATCAAAACTCAAGCTTAATTAAAAACATAGCACAGGAATATTGGTGAATAACCAGAAAGAAGATCACAAAAAGTAGACAGAATAATAATAATAAACAAGCCCAGCCCACAGTCCCAGAATCTGGGCGGGGGACTTTGGACCAGTCTCAGCCCAGGGTTTTCTTCTTCTATGGGGGGAAAGGAAAGGAGTTCACTCTGAGTATCCCCCGTCGGAAAGGGCGGAGTGTAAGTCTAAAAAACGCATCAACTAATGTCCGCAGCCTCTCTATACTAAACGTAACGGTCTCCAAATAGGAGCTTGTGGATCGGCAAGCCAGAGGAACTCCTCTGTTAGGGATCAAAGGCAAGAGAAATCTGCTGCTGTGATCGAGCAAAAGGGAGCGCGGGCGTGGAGAAGTCCGGGGAACCCAGTTTCCAACCAGAGGTTCCACAACCCAGTCCCAGGGGCGCAGCATCTTCGCCGCGTCCACCCTAGCACCACATAGAAACTCGTGTGTGTGTGTGTTGTGTGTGCAGCACCACGTAACCCTGCTCGTCCGCCCAGGCCGATCCCCGCACATCCTGCCATCCCCCACCCCGAGGATCCTCCCCGCGCGCCCGATCTCAGACGCGGCGCCCACGAACCGGGGTGGTCTCCCTCCGGCTCCCCACGGAATCGGAGCGCGGAGGAAGAAGGGGCGCTCCCCACGGTTAGGAGAAGCCCGCCGGTCCCGCCAGCCCAACCCAGACGCCCATCGCCCGCTCTTCCCGCGGGACACTCACACGGCCGGAAACGCCGTCAGGGCCGCGGCGGGACTCGCTCGGGAAAGCTCCCTTCTCCACCGCGTCTGCTTTCCCGAATGCGGACAGACGCTTCGCCAGTCGGCCTCGCCTGCCGCCCTCCGCCTCCGCCGCCTCGCCTCAGCGGGGGCGGGACCAGCCTCCCTGGCCGGGTTAGTCTGGGGGAGGAGGAGGAGGAGGGAGGAAGGAAGAGCTTCCCGCTTTGGAAGGCCCGTAGGATCTCGCCGGCTTTGCCTTCCTTGCTGTGGCACGGAGCGGCTGAACCTCCCGAAGGTAAAGCAAAGGGAGCCCTTCAGATGCCGTGTCGGTCCTCGAGGTAAACTCCGAGCTACCTTCCGAGAGCACTTGGCGGGGAGTGAAGTTCCCTGATTTCGGTAGATTTGCGAGTTGGGGAGTTCAAAAGCCCCGAGTAGTTTAGCAAACAAAACTGCTGGTCATTTTGGGCTGCGGAACCTCGCCGGATACTTAATGGCTTGAAGCTACTTGTGATCTTAATCAAGTCAATCTCCTCATACAGCAAATATGGTTGGCTTCATGTGTGTGTGTGTAATACACATATGCATACATATGTATGTATGTATATGCATATATGCATGTATCTGTATACATACACATACATATATTATATGTATATATGTGTGTGTGTGTATATCTATATTCAGCTAGTCTTTGACTTACAGCCACAATTGAGCCCAACATTTCTCTTGCTAAGCGAGACAGTTGTTAAGTGAGTTTGGCCCCATCTTACGACCTTTATTGGCACAGTTATTAAGTGAGTCGCTGCAGTTAAGGTAGTAATATGGTTGTATAATGAATCTGGCTTCCACATTGCTTGTCAGAAGGTCACAAAAGGGGATCAATCACATGACACTGCAACCATCATAAATATTAGTCAGCTGCTAAGCATCTGAATTTTGATTATGTGACCACGGGGATGATTCAAAGGTCATAAGTGTGAAAAATGGTCATAGGTAACTTTTTTCAGTGCTGTTGTAACTTCAAACAGTCATTAAATGAAGTCAAAGACTACCTGTATGTTTATGTGTAGATATGTATATATACATATAGGTATACATATATGCATACATATCACTCAGGGGTGGTATTCAGTTACCTTCCCTACTGGTTCGCAAATGTGAGCGCACTTTGCTTGCACACGCCACCTCCTGACATGTGAATAGCCTCCCGCGCATGCGCTTTACTCTCACACGCACCTTCCGCGCATGCGCCCAGCCTCGAAAATGTGGCTAAATAGGACGGCATTACATCTGGGTCCAGTTCGCCTAAACCGGTCCGAAACTGCAGAATACCACCTCTGATATCACTATATATATATATACACACACATCAATATATACACACATGTAGCCATGATAGAAATAAATCAGAATAAATATACATATATCCCCATAAGATAGGAATGTATCATAAATAAATGAATACTCCCCTGTATCAGGAAACTTGGTATGGCTTCAGACTGTAGTTTACGTAAACAATTCAGCTGAGAAATAATTTGGAAACCACAAAATAATTGAGATTAACACATAATAATGTGAAGCAGCACTCCGTACTTCATCCTTGAATTTGTTTCCTCAGCAATGACCTTGGGAAATTGGAAAGCAAAACTAAAGAGAATTTTGTTTTTCGTATGCCTGTCTCCCACAAGATCTGTCTGACAAGTTAGGCGCCACTCTGGTTTTTTTCTATTAGATAATGCCATTCACAGGACTCTCAAAAAGTCCACTCTCTCTGGAGCAGCCCTCAGTATCCCCTAAGATCTGGATGCCTCCCCCGTCCACCATTGGTTCAGAAGAGCCTCTTCACCCAGACCTTTGGTGAGGGAGAGCCCTCCCTTCATCGCATTTGCCATCTTTTTTTCTTTTATTTATTTCATTTTTAGTTTCTTTGTTTAATTGTTGTGGGCTGCCCAAAGTCATTGGGAGTTTGGTGGCATACAGGTAATCCTCAATTTACAACCAGTCATTTAATGACTGAATTTATTACATACCTGCAAAAGTTCTTCAAGTTCCAAAGTTATGGTGCCTGCCCCCCCCGTGCGCGCGCACACACACACACACACACACACACACACACACCCCACAGTTACATGGTTGCATTTTGGATACTCTCCAACCAGTCTGCATTTGCAGCTGTTTGCAGCACCTATGGTTGTGTGATTGCAATCGGCAACATTTTTTTCCAGAAATCAGCATATGCTTTCAGTTCCTGAAAAAAATATGCCCAATAGAGGAGAGTGGTTTCATATCGTGATCACAATTTATGAGCATAATTGCCAGGCTCAATTACGGTCATAAGTTGAGGACTACCTATACAAATTTAATAATCTTCACCCAATTTTTATATGTTACTCTATACTAGATACAGATTGTTCAAAAAGAAAAAAAAGGCTCATAATTGTTGCTTTAATCATTATTAGCTTGAATCTCCAGTTGCTTAAGAGGATATGACAAATAACAGGGAAAGGAACATAGATAATACTATTCAATTGTTGGTCATCATGAGCCACTGAATTCAGGAGGAATTTGCTTTCAATCTGTTAAAGCCTAAACACAATTTTCTATGATCTTATACACGCGTACTTGAGATAAAATCCCACTGAAACTGAACTGGGAGTTTAAATAAACATGCAAGAGAATCACCAAAACCAAGATGATAACAACAAATTAATCCCAAACTAAACATCAGACAACATGCTTAGTTTTTATATTTATAATTGCAGTAGTTGAAAATCATGACATCTCAGTTTAAACATCATAATGGTTTGTTTAATCACAACCAAAGGGAAGGCTCAGGCACACAGTAGATCGTTACAATACTGTATTATCTTACTTTTGGATGGATCGATTTCATTTCCTCATTGTTAGATCTTACAGCACCTAAGTTTAATGCCACACGGATTAATGACAACTCTAAAATATTGATTGTACATATTTGTAGGAATTTAGATGATTCTTAGATTGGAATGGGTAGTAATTATTAAGAAAGTATATGCATGTATGTCAGGGGCGAGTTGCTTACTTACCGAGACTGGTGCGCTGCTCCGTGTTTTTTCATGCTCCGTGCGCGTGTGTGTGTGCTATGCGCGCACACCCCCTTGCGCAATTTTGCTTCTGCGCATGCGCGGAAGCAAAATCTTGCCAAAATCTCACGAGGGGATGCGCGCGAGAAAGAGATTTCAGCGCGATTTTGCTTCCGCGCATGCACAGAAGCAAAATCTCGCCGAAATCTCTCTTGCACGCACGTCCCCTTGCGAGATTTCGTTGTGATTTTGCTTCCGCGCATGCGCAGAAGCAAAATCGTCCAAAAATTTGTAAAAAAAAGATGGCAACGCGCGCGACTGCCCGGTGGAGACTGTACCGGAGCAGTCGCACGCAAATTGCGTTATCGGTGGGTCCCTACTGGAGCTACGCACTGGACCGCACCTGTAGGAACCCACCCCTGATGTATGTGTATTGTGTTTAAATTATATAACATTTGTAAGGTGAAAACCCTAAATAAATAACTCCCATTGATACTATAGAGCAGGGCTGTCAAACTCGTGGCGCATAGGCGGAGGCGTCATGCACTGGCCACACCCACATCTGGTTTAGCGAAGGGGGAAAAAGTCCCGATACATCATGTGACAATGCCATGACGATGCGATTTTGATACCCCTGCTATAAAGAAAGCCTGCCTAGTATTAATCTCCATAGACACAGGGTTGAAAATCATTGTTGAAGAAAATGAAAACTAGGTTTATTTTTTACCAGGTATATAACAAATATTTACCACACACATATGCACCCACAGATTATATATATGCGCGCACACACACACACACACACACACACACACACACACGTTTTATATATATGCACACATACACACACATGTGCCCCCCCAATGTATAAGTATAGTTTCCTGGTAGTCTTGTAAACAAAGATAAAAAACTCAGTTGCAAATGGAACAAAAGCAAAGATAAAAAACAAACTTTCTGTATATTACCGGTATTTGGTTGAAATATGCTGAATTTTCCTCATGTATTGAGACAATAGCATTGAAAAAGAAAGGATAACCCTCTTGAAGTTCCATGATTCATAATGGGCAATGCTTCTGAGTAAATATATTTATGAATGAGGTAAAGCAAACTAATTACAACACTTGCTATATTCAGGTAGGAAAAATGTAAATCAGGGTGTCCAACTGGTGGCCCGGGGGCCAAATGCATCATGCGCAGGCCACGCCCACCCCAGTTCCTCGAAAGGAAAAAACATCACAATACATCACGTGATGGCAATGTGACACCACGAGTTTGTCACCCGTGATCTAAATGAAACAGCATATAAATTTTCTTAAATAAATATACTGTACAGGTAGTCCTTGACTTACAACAGTTCATGTAGTGACTGTTCAAAGTTACAACAGCACTGAAAAAAAGTGACTTATGACCATTTTTCACAGTTACAACTTTTGTAATATCCCGATGGTCATGTGATCAAAATTCAGATGCTTGGCAACTGGTTCATATTTATGTGAACCAGTGATTATGACATTCAGCTATGTCCCAAGGTCATGTAATCATCTTATGCGACCTTCTGACAAGCAAAGTCAATGAGGAAGCCAGATTCACTTAAGAATTGGGTTACTAACTTTACAACTGCAGTGATTCACTTAACAACTGTGGCAAGAAATGTCATAAAATGGACCAAAAGTCACTTAACAAATATCTCACTTAACAACAGAAATTTTGGGCTCAATTGTGGCTGTAAGTCGAGGAATACCTGTATGACCAAGTCAGCTGATCTTTTATATAACATTAACAAAGTCTTTTGAACTTATATATTTCTAAAAAAGTTATCTGGCATTGATGGCATCTTTAGTTTACCAGCCTTGTCTATATTGAGTTAGCAAGGCTTTATACACATCAATTCTGGGAAATGGAAGAAAATGAAAGGTTTCTGGAAGGCTTTTTTACTATTCCAGTTAGAAATACACATACTGTACATGTCATAACACCTGCCCTCTGAGCTCTCCCCCGGGTATGTCTGGTTGATGGATGTTTTGATATTGAATTTTTAATTTTTGTATTCGATTTTAATTATTTTTATTGCTGGTTTTTTGTATTTTTTTGCTGTACGCCGCCCTGAGTCCCTCGGGAGTAGGGCGGCATATAAGAAAACCAAAATAAATAAATAAATAAATAAAATATATAAAATGAAGTCCCTACCCCCAAGATCTGCATGTCTCTCACCTTCTGGCATTTCAGAAGGCCTTGAAGACCTGGCTCTTCACCCAGGTTTTTGGCTAGGACGGGTACAACATCTTCTGAGGAGTGGATGTGGGCTTTGTTTTGTCATTTTTGTTTTCTGGATTATCTTCTTATACTGCTACGTTGTTTTAAATGTTTATAGTTCTCTTGTGAACTATCCAGAGACTGCTACTATAAGAAATGTCTTAAAAATATTCTGAGTGTTGTGTATTCTTCTGTGTACTTCTAATGTGTGTGTGTATATGTGTGTGGGGGCAGTTATGCTCCTTGGTTTGTTCCAATTCTTATGTAGTGCCTAAATATTCATAAAGAATGCAAATAGTAAAATATATCTCATGTTCTTTATCCCAAGGTCTCCAGAACACATGATTAAAAAGAAACTATTTTCTTTCCCTATAACTTTACCCTGCTGTATCCTTAGATGGCTGGAAGTGAGGAAAAGCCCATTGCTTGTTGAAACTGAAAGAAGAAATTGCAGAAGTTGATTTGCTATTTAAATAAATTTTAAAAAACCATAATGTCAACGGACAATACCAACTCAGTGTAAATAAATTGAAAAGAAGTAACAGCCTTTTATTTACTTTGACTCAAACATTCACAGAGAAGGTGTTTGTATCTGCAACTTGGGAGAAGGACCGACAGATCTAGCAAAATATTAAAATGCAGCGATATTGCATTGACCACATAGGTAGAACTACAAATTTCCCAGCTGCAACAGATAGCAGTGAAAGCTGGACCATTAGAAGGGATGACAGAATTAATTACTTTAAATTATGTTGAGAGATGCCTTGGATCACAAAATAACAGTTTGAAGGGACCTTGGAAGTCTAATATGCTCAAGCAGGAGACCTTGTATCATTTGGGACAGATAAAATAAGATAAAACAAGGTCAGACTGCTCCCCGTAAGCACTAATTACGAGGTTAAAATTTTTGATATTTTGGACAAACAGTGCCTAGACAAGCCTCGCTGGCGACATCCTTGATGCCTGAAAGAAAGGAAGGCTACCAAGAAAAGGCCAACAAAACTGGGTTCATACATATTACAGCAACATATTTTTATTTATTTATTTTATTTATTTATTTTTGTCAAGTACGTGTTGGTAATATACATGGATATAACATTGTTTATATACATAAGATGAGTACTGATAAGAGGGAACATTAGGGCAGGGACGGTAGGCACGCTGGTGCACTTATGCACGCCCCTTATGTAAATGTTTACACTGACTCAAGAAAACAATTATTGAATTGTTGTAAAATCCTGCTGAAATGGCCTCCATCTACTTTTGTAGCAGTAGTTGCAGATAAGAGTTAGAAATATCTGAACTACAACAACACGTATCAACCAATAGAACAGCATGCCTTCGTGGGTTGTGGGTTCTCCATCACTGGAGGCTTTTAAAAGAGACTGAACATCCATTTGTTTGAAATGACATAGGGGCTCCTGCATGAGCAGAGGGTTGGACTAGAAGACCTCCAAGGTCCCTTTAAACTCTGATGCTTATGATTGTGTTAAGGCGTAACCAAGAAAGACCTTGTGATCTATTCCAAAACGTGAACCAAAAGGGAGGAAAATTGCAACGTCCAAAGCCTCGGATCGCTTTCCACAATTTTCAGAATTATTTGGGGTGGGGGGGTTGTTTTATTTCAACGCATGATTTCCTCCCTTAGTCCTCCTATAAGCCGCTTTACTTAGAAACCAGAAGTGCGGGCTGCGTAAGACGCTCACATATTTATCTCTATGGTATTTACAAGTGCCTCAAAACTGATGGTTCGAAAACGAGAGACTCCTCTAAAACACGGAACCGCTCCGCCCTGCGCTGGAGGTACTTTACTTCCGGCTACATCTCGCCTGTATCGCGCAGTTCCTTCGATTTGCAGCCTTTCCCGCCCCTTCCCGCCCCCTTGAAATGACATGTGGAAGAAGGCGAGGGCATTGTCATGGCAACTCCCTAGAAGCAGGCTTAAGAACCAATCGGATGGACGTTTTCACGGAGTAGAGGAGATGACGTCACGAAGAGGGCTCGGCGTGTACTGATTTCGCGCGGGAGATTTAGTCGGCTTTATTACACGAACCGTGGCTGGTCGGTGAGTAGTTTTTTTTGAATGGATTCCCCTCTTATTTAGGTGATGATATCACACCGTTTGTGATCCCACATTATTTATTAGTTTAACTGAATTCTAGAGTGTTTTCTTTTATACAAGTAGAGCACCCAAATCCTGCGGTGGTCCATTTCTGCCTCTGGGATCCCTGGTGCTCTCGGAGCTTGGTGGTTTTCTTGCAGGCGTTTCATTACCCAACTAGGCAACATTACACAACTGATGTTTGGTAATGAAACGTCTGCGAAGAAACCACCAAGCTCAGAGAGCACCAGGGACCCCCGCAGGTCAAAGCTGAACTACAAATTAATACAGATGGTCCTCGACTTGCAACAGTTCATTTAGTGACCGTTCGAAGTTAAACGGTGCTGAAAAAAGTGACTTATGACCATTTTTCACACTTACCATCCCCCATGCATCCCCATGGTCACATGACCAAAATTCAGATGGAAACTGACTCATATTTATGATGGTTGCAGTGTCCTGGGGTCATGTGATCACCTTTTGCCACCTACTGACAAAGTCAATGGGGAAGCCAGATTCACTTAACAACCAGGTTACTAAGTTAACTGCAATGATTCACTTAACAACTGTGGCAAGAAAGGTTATAAAATGGGTCAAATCTCACTTAACCAATGTCTCGCTTAGCAACAAAAATTTTGGGCTCAATTGTCATCGTAATTTGAGGAGTACCTGTATTCTCCTCTATCGGCTATCTGCCTCTCTTCAGATGTGTGAGGACCATAATTCCAGACAGAAGACCTTTTTCCAACAGATACAGAAAGTACTAACTTTGACAACATGATTCCTCCTCCTTCTGGAAGGAGGCAGGGAGTATTCACACATGCTCTACTAAAATGTATCTGCAAAATTTGTACTCTTAGATGAGCTGAATTCATCCATTGTGGATTAATTTGCGGTTCAATATATTGTGTGGAATCACTTGGTTGGATTAAATGCGAAGCTATGGATTATTTATCCATGTCTGGGCATGTTTGGCCAATACAGATAATATGGTAATACGGTTGACTGTATTAATTTAGCAAATCATATTTCTTTTAGTCATAAGTCTCTAGGCATTTAGGGTCAGGCTTCATTCTTGCTACTTCTTTTATACTGAGCATTTAGTTGCTAGCCAAGGAATAAAAGGAATGTAGGATTTTTGCTGTGACAATATAGGAGGAATTTAGCCTCAATCCACTTTTATTCAACTATTTGTGGGCAGGAATCTAACCTCCTTTTTCTATATTTTCCCTTTGAGGGCAGCAAAGAGATTTTGAATGGATGCTGTTCATTTTACTGTACAATAAAGATGTCCTCAAGTTGAGTTCAATTCGTGGTGATTGTCTCATGCCATTTCCTTGTCAGAGTCCAGATTTTTACAAAATGTAAAATTTGAATTGCTTTTAAAATTATGTAGCTGTGGTTGGGGAGAAAATCATAACATCAAATACATGTAATCAAGCCTAGAAGCAACTTGATCCCAGAATAAAACTTGTATTCTTATATAATACAGTATATGTAATGAATATTCTTACTCATGTTTATCTTTTTCTGTCTTGATTGTTCATTCCATATTTCCTTAAAGTTTTGCAACATTCTTTATAGGTTTATGTGGAAAAAATGCAGTTTTCTTCAAATGTCAAACGGGGAGCTTTGAAATTGGGGGATAAACAAGAGTCATATCCTCTTAGTGTCCAGTTCTATCTGCAGCCCCCAACTGAAAATATTTCTCTGATGGAGTTCGAAAGTTTTGCAGTTGATAGATTAAAATGTGAGTATATAGAGTATATAACACAAAATAGTTTTTTTCATTATATGTAGTTTTTCAGAAGGATCCAAGTTCATATTTTGGTGGAATTGCATATTTCTTCATCTTTTTCATAGTTACAGAACTAATACATTTTGAATTCTGTTTGATACGATAGCATTCGCAATACATGTGATTACTATAATCTGGTTCTTAGTGCTAGAATATATTGATTGCATGAAAGTAATATTTTCAGATATTGTATGTTTTTAATCACTTCTCCATTGTCATATTTCAACACTCTTGTCTGGTTTTTGCAGTACTCAAAGCAGTTGAGAACTTGGGTGTGAGTTATGTGAAAGGTGGTGACTCTTACCAAGAAAAGCTACAGACGGAACTTCGATACCTTAAATTTCCATATTATGTAAGTAGAATAATATGCCCTTGATGCTTGGCACTCAGAATAAAATAAAATACCATTTGATGAGAGATCCAATTTAAATGGGTCTTGGATATAATGTGATTTTCACCTTTGAATTTGGCATTTCCTCCTGTACTTCCAAATGATTATTGTGTACCTGGTTCCAATTGATGGCCCTTGTAATAAACCCTACAGTTAACCCTCTTGATTGCTTCTGTTAATTCCATTGTTGATATATGTTCATCTAACATTGCTTTAACTGTTTCAGGTACTTTAGGTAACTCCACTTTTTCTAAGTATTGTTTTATTTTCTCTTATAATATTAACTCTTGATCATATAAATTCTTATAGTAATTTTGAATCACTTTCTTTTTATCATCGTTTTGGTGGTGAATATTTCCTTTATTATCCATTAGTTTAGCTATCAATTTCTTTTCTTTCTCTTTTTTCAATTTATGCGCCAGCCATCTTCCTAGTTTATTTGCATTTTCAAAGAAATTTTGTTTGACACTTTTAATTTTCGGTGCTAGTTCTTCTTTATCTATTAAGCTCAACTTGTGTTTCATTAAGTCCATTTGGTTCTTTATGTCCTTTTTTGTGGTCTTTTTGTAGTTCTATCTCTAATGTCTTATATTCTTCTTCTAGTATCCTTTGATTTTGTTTCTTTTTTCTGTTCTGTTTTCCTCTGTATGTTATAGCTAATCCTCTAATATACATACATTTTGTAATGATGCTTCTTGTTTTCTATTCTCTTTAAAGAAAAAGTCTAGTTCTGTTTCTATGAATTGGATACATTCCTTTTCTTTTAATATTTCTTGGTTCAGTGTCCATCTTGATGTTCTTTTTTGTCCCTTCCATATAACTTTTATTGGATTATGATCCGCCTAGTTGCTTATTTCTATACTTATTTCTTGTATATTGGCTTTCATTTCCGCCGTCATCCATATCATATCAATTCTTGACCAGGACATGTATCTATTTGAATAAAATGAATATTAATTTTCTTTGGGATGTATTTCTCACCAAGCATCTTGAATGACTAGTTCTTCCGCCACTCTGAAAAAAGCCTTAGGAAGTGTCTTCCTTGCTTTTTTATTTACCTTTCTGGTTTTATAGTCCATTTCTGCATTCACAATTGCATTGAAATCTCCCAAGATACATATATTTTCATACTCCAATTCTGTTATTTTTTTATGAAGTTTTCTGTAAAAGTCTTCTTAAATAGCATTTGGTGCATAAAGTGCTACCAACACTATCTGTTTATTATTCATCATTATTTCCACCATCAAAATTCTCCCTCACCCATAAAAAATTGTTTAGTGTTTATTGTCTCTTTTATATATAGGGCTATTCCCCTCTTCTTTTGTTGTGATAAAGAGGTATGTAACTTCCCAATGTTAGGATATTCTAATACTTTCATATGTTGTTTTTTATGTGAACTTCTTGCAAACAAATTTTATCTGATTTTAATTTATCTAATCTATTAAAGATCCTTTTCCTTTTTATTGCCGAATTCAGTCAATTTATATTGATTGACATTAATTTAAATTCTTCTTCCATGGTTACTTGTAAATAGGTTTTGTTGTTCTAGTCGTTCTTATCTCTTCTGGTTCTTTTGCCCTTGCCCCCTCTCTTGTTGCTATTTCCTCCCGATCTCTTTCATCTCCTTTTTGCTGTATAATCCTCTCTTCCGTCACCTCATCTCATTGTTTAGCCTCTTCTTTATCACCTATTCTCATTTCCTCTTGTGATCCAAAATATTGCTCATAAAATTGTTCAGCTTTTTCTATCGAATCCAGTCTGTGTCTTTGCTCCATCCAGGTCACCAGTATTCCCTACGGAATCAACCATCTGAAATTAACTCCATGTTTCATTAATTGTCTTGTCAAGAATTGATAGTCTTTCTTTATTTCTCTTACTTTCCTCGGGACCTGTTTTAGTACTACTACTTCCTTCTCCTTATATTTTAAAGGCTCATCTCTCGCTCTTTGTAGAATCTCTGCCTTCATTGCTTTTTTTGTAAAGTTCACATGGACCTCTCTGGTAAGTCTGTGTCTCGCCGCATATCTAGTGTTGACTCTAAATGTTTCATCAATATCTGCCAAAAAATTTCTTTATTCACTTCTAGGGCAGCTGCCAGTAACTCTGCCATTATTTCTGCTAGATTTTATCCTTTTTCTTCCTCCATATTCTGGAACTGCAAATAATAGTCAGCCCTGTCCATTTCCAATCAGATTATTATTCTTTCTTTATTTTTATCTGCCAATGTGAGTCTGTTATCAACTTCATCCACTTTTTTCTCCACTTGTTTAACTTTTTCTTCTACTTTCTGTATACATTGTTCATTACTTGCCATCATTTGTTGAACATTCTCTAATTTATCTTCTACTTTTTCTAGTTTGTCTTCTACTTTCCCTATTTTTTCTTTAAAGTCATTGTGCAACACTGGATCATTTCTTTCAGTTCTGCCTGCATTGCGTTTGCTTTCTCTTTTGTGATACAGCATCCAGAGTCCTCTATCCAGAGGGCCTCGAAGACGCTGACGATGGTGCTGACGGTGTTTTCCTCATCTTGAATCTTTTTAATATTTATAATCCACAAGGGGAAGAGAGTATAATTATCAATTATAATCCAAAGATAAAAATGGGGGGAAAAACCCAGAAAAAAGTCCAGGAACAAAAGAAAAAACCAAAAATAGCTTATAATGCAAAAGTTTTCAATTTTTTAACCCCCTTTTTCTTGTTGTTTTCTTCGGGTTCTTCAGACCCTAATCCTTTAATGTCCAACAAAAAGGGATAATGCATCAATAGATTGTAATCCACATAGGCCCACCAAACCCAATTGTTTTGTATTCCCTAAAGAGGAGTTCACAGAGCCAGAGGGGAAAAAAAAGAAAACACAAAATCTTTTACTGCTTGTATATCCCTTTGAGTTTCAAGAGCTAGGCTGTTTAAAATTCACATCTCTCAGTACTACGCTCTCTATCTCAGTTGTTCAGTCTAACCAACTTGTAACACCAAAGTTATTTTTCTGGCAGTCAATTCTTATCTGTATTTGCAGTTTCTCAAGGTTATGTCTGCAGCTTCCACTTCCATTTTCTGCCAGTAGATGGCACTCTAGCTCTGCTACTCTCTCTCCTATCCTTTTTCTTTCAATCAGTGTGTCAATCAGTTTGAGATTCAGAAAAAATAAAATAATAGCAAAAAGGCAGATCTATTTATCCAAATTTTGTGGTATTCAAAACTTCTATGCAGTCAAGTCCAGTAATATATTTGAGGTATCCAGTCCATCTTTCCAATACAGAATATTTTCACTCTCTTCTAAAAATTCTCCGATTTAATTTCCTGTTCCAAAATGGCTCTAAAGCTTTTCTCGCCTTTTTTCTGTGGAAGTGGAAAAGAAAAAACAAATCCACCAACTTTTGGTTCCCACTTTCACCAGCTGCTTCTCAGGGGGACTTTTCACTCCACTATTTGGTAAAAGATTGAAGTTGGAAATCTCTCACCCAGTTGGATCACACTGACAGTCTATCTTCAAATGCTTCCTTCCTATGGCTGTCCCAGCTTCGATCCGGCACGCGATGACCGTCTTTTCCACTCCGTCGGGTTTGAGAGCCTTCTCCGGATCAATCAGGGAGTTTGCAGACTCCCTGAGATCAGCAGAGTGCGCTCTCTTATTCATTGCCCCTTCAAGGCAATTCCCGGTCCAAACGGACTGCCCGGCAGCTTGGATATCAGCACTGTCCCCGGAGCTCCCAAGGGACGTGTCGTCTCGCCTTGACGCTAGCCACGCCCTCCCTCTCTAAAGTATGCTTTGAAGGGAGGAAGTTGCAGGAGATTGGAAATATATGAGAGAAGACGGAAATATATGAGGAAAGAGGTAATTATCTGAGCTTGCCTTCTGTTTACATAGTGATGTTACCATTCACTAATATATAGTATGCTACACTGGATGTGATGCAGGTTTTGTTTTACTTCTATATTCTTTTCTAACTAGGCTTTGATTGAAGATGATCATGATGCAAGAAGAAAAGATCATATTTCTCATTTTATACTGCGCCTTGCCTACTGCCAATCGTAGGTACTATTTGTCTAGTTATTATAAGATCCAGTTGTTAAAACCTATAATGTATTATGATTTTCAGATGTATTTGATATTGTATATATTTTGGAGTTGTGGTTTCCAAAATGGCTAGAAAAATCTCTGTAAGTGGATATGGCAGGAGGAAGAAAGTAAGTGTTTTATTTGCAGATAATATTATTAAAATGCTGTGTTGTATGGCCTGAATCCCAGCAATTCTGGGTGATTCACAAATTTAAAACACAGGAAAAAACATATCAGTAAGACAAAGGAATGTGCCAAAATTGGGCAGAAATAAAGATATACATTATTCAGAAGGAACTTCACCTACCTACCTCAAAGTCTGGGTGAAAAACCAGGTCTTTAAGATCATCCAATTTATTTATTTATTTATTAAATTTATATGCACCCATCTTCCCTAGAAGGTGACACTGGGCATCTTACAAGTTGTAAAACAACTAAAAAATAATTAAAATATTAAAACTACTGAGATTAAATTATCATTAAAAACTACTAAAATAGAAACTAAGAGAGGCAAGAAATGGACAGGATAGGGATGAGGTCTTATTACCCCGTCAGCTACCTTCAGTGATGAGCGCCCCCTGGGGGCCCAGGCCAACCAGCAAAGCCAGATTTTAATACCCTTCCAGCAGAAGTTACAGGTGGTAGGGTCTCAAATAATAAAGCCCTATGCCAGGGGTGTCAAACTCGATTTCATTGTGGGCTGCATCAGGGTTGTGTTTGACCTCAGAGGGCCGGGGGTGGCGGTTTGGCCATGGTGGCCATGGCCAGGCCAATGTCACTCATGTCGGGGCACCTGTGGTGGCCAAGTGCTAAGGCAGGACTTCCCTGAGACCCTCACTCACTCATTATAATCTTCCTCCCACCCTCCCTTCACTTCCCTCCCTCCCTCCCTCCCTCCCTCCCTCCCTCTCCTTCCTTTTCTTTTTCCTTCCCTCTTCATTCTCCTTTCTTCTTCCTTCCTCTCTTTCCTATTTTTCCTTCCTTGCTCTCTTCCCATCTACCCTTCTTTTTCTTTCCTTTCCCTTTCTCTTTCCTGTCTCTTCTTGTGTATTCAAATGCAAAAGGGGAAACATTTCTCCTTTTGTTTTGTTTTTAGTTTGTTTTGATAGCCCTCTGCCAGTGAACGCGCCCCATTTTCAGCCGCGATAGCCTCCTGCAGCCAGCCCCCTGAGCTCTGTTTTTGCTGGCAGAGGCACTGCGGGCCGGTCCTTTGGTGTTTCAGGGCCAGCCCTGTGGCCCCTGCGGACTGGATACGGCCCATGGGCCTTGGGCCTTGACTTTGACACCCCTGCCCTATGCTATATACAGCTTTATAGCCAGCACTTTGGCTATAGATGTGGTCTTCCTTAAATATAATACCTCTTAGGTTGATGCTGTTATAATGAATGTTTTCTGAAAAAAATGGAAATCATTTATCGTTGTGAGAGGAAAGTTTTTCTTTGTCAAAAGATCGATGAAACCCTGTAATATTTAATTGTCCAAGAGATAATCCCACATGCTCTTTTAAATACACATAGTCCTCGACTCATGACTACAATTGAGCCCAAATTTTGTATTGTTAAGTAAGACAGTTGTTAAGTGAGTTTTGTCCCATTTTGTGACTTTTCTTGCCACAGTTGTTAAGTGAATCACTGCAGTTGTTAAGTTAGCAACACGGTTGTTAAGTGAATCTGGCTTCCCTCATTGACTTCGTCAGAAGGCTGCAAAAGGGGATCACATGAACCATGGACACTGCAACCGTCATAAATATGAGCCAGTTGTCAAGAGTCCAAATTCTGATCTTGTGACCATGGGGATGCTGCAACAGTTGTAAACATGAAAAAGGGTTATAAGTCACTATTCAGTGCTGTTGTAACTTTGAATGGTCACTAAACAAATGGTTGTAAGTTGAGGACTACCTGTATATGCATGCACACTTCAGTGAGCATCTTAAAACAATTTTCACAGGCAAATTAGCACTATTTTACGATTTTTCTGTCTCTCTTTCTCTGGGAAGCAGTAGGTAGAATCTGCATTTAAGTCTGTATTGGGGAAAGTTATGGCTTAAAAGTTAGATAGCTCAAATTGAGAAAATCGTTATAGTTTACAAACAAGTTATCAGAAGGATCCTGGCTTTTCCATCACGAATTTTGGCAACATTTTAATAAGCATTATGTTGTTGCCTTTAGGATTTGGTGTCAGATGCTTATAATAAATGTTTAATTCTTCAAATAACCTTTTTGTATCATGTGGTGTCCTAATTTTAAGGTGGTTCACAACAAGTCAAAACAGGCATAATTTTACAATGTATGTGATAGTGTGGTCTGTTAAGAGATTTTAGTAGTTCAGCAGTGCCACCATGAGGCAAAACTTTACATTGTCACTGTTTTTATTCATAACTATTTGATATTGTACTTTGCTATCACAATTATTTGTTCTTAATTTTTTTGTCTATGAACAAAATAGAACATTATTGCTGACTATATATTTGGCATATTCAATATGTAAGTTTAAACAAAATGCTGCTATACTAAAGTTTTTTTCCATGTTATTTCACACATCTTTATTGAATGTAAAAATACTACAATTGATTTTAAAAATAATTTATTTAATATGATGTAACTATATTGGTATTATATAAGCTACTTTTAAAAAGAAATCTTGAGTTATCACGATGGAGAAAAAATTAAAAAAATTTATCAAAAATTATCTGAAAAAACAATGGAAAGAGGAAAAATAACCCAAGGAAATAGGAAAAAAACCGAACCTCTAAATTAAACTAGAAATCAATTTAATAAAATGAAACACCTAAATGCCTAAATTATATTTATTTCTGTATAGATAGAAATACATTTATATAGCGATACATCACTTTTCCAGTTTATTTATATATATAATATAAATCAAGCCCTAGTATAATATATAAATGCTGCTCTACATGCATAAAGAATATACATAATATTATATGCACACACAAATTAGAGATTACATAATTTTATTCAATTTCTCTATATTGTGACTTTGTTTTAAACAAAAATTTGAACCTAGATTATATAGAAGCATATGGTCCAGTCTTGCTTGTCTGAAAGTACAGAGTTCATACAAAGGGTGGTCTTTACAGACTGGGATACTGTACAGCTGAACTTCTATGAGTACATGATAACATGGGTCAATTATCCAAGTATAATATATTCAAAGGTTTTCATAGTTTGAAAGATTTTAGGCATATAATTTAACAAAATATTAATATTTCCTTCTCTATTTGTTATAAGACACATATCTAATATTCCATAAAGCCTGAAGATATTGTTTGGGTAATATAGGATATTTCGATTCTGTAATTCAAATTTCTTGGGTGTTGTCCAAATTTATTTTTGATTTTTTTTTAAAGTAGTAATAGTAGATTGCCATTTTCATAGTAAAAGATTTAATACCTAATGGTCTTTTAGAGAGTGCAAGGGCATCAGGGCCAAACAGTATAAATAAACGTTTGAATTCTGCTTTTCTAAGTAAATTCTGCTTTTGTACAATTTCTTGCATGGTTGAACAAAATAATCATTTTAAAATTATATCCTGTATTCATAAAATATCAGTCTCCAGCTCACTATTGTCTTATAGGACTTATAAACTGTATTTTGTTCCAATTAGCTGTAAAAATAGAAAGTTAAATGTAGTGAATAAGCTTTTTTCCTATCTCATTGAAATTAAGACTCTAGAGAAACTCTTGATTTATTGTATGTGTCTAAATCAACTGCATTTCATTATGTGTTCATTGTTTGATTATAGGGAGGAGCTTAAGAGATGGTTTATCCAACAAGAAATGGACCTCTTCCGTTATAGATTTAATCAGCTATCTCGTCCATTAGTTGAAAAATTTCTTCAGTATGCTAACTTGGGATATGATATTGTAAGTACTATATATCTGAATAACTCTATAATTGGTTTTAGTTTCAAAACTCTTACAAAAAGTATATATGAGGGTGCAAAAATAATTGCTGGTATTGAGCTCCTGTTCATTTTGATCTGCTACTTTTTTATCAATTAGGAATTTGCTGCATCATACGTGCTGCAATTATTATTAGACTGTGTATTCCTTTTCTGTTTCCCAGTCGCTCTCTTTCAGCCCTATAAAGGAACACAATGGAAAACCACTTCTGAAAAAAAAAATCATAAGTATGAACCAGTTGCCAAGCATCTGAATTTTGATCACCTGACCATGGGGATGCTGCAACAGCTGTATGTATAAAAAACGGTCATAAGTCACTTTTATTAATGCCATAACTTCAAATAGCCACTAAACAAACAGTTGTAAATTGGGGACTATCTGTAATCATATTTACTGACATAGTGAAACTGAGATTCTGATTGACCTAGACATAAATGTATTGTCATCTTCCCTGAGTGTTGAGTTGTGATGGAATTGTGTACTATATATAATACCATGAACATATTATGGCCACAATATGGCATATACAGCAGGGGTGAAATGCTCCCGGTTCATTTGGGTTCTTTTACCCTCTGCGTATGTGCAAAGCGTTCTGCGCATGCACAGAGGGTAAAAGAACCCAAATGGTGGCATCCAGGCGGGTGGGGGAAGCGGGTGGGGGAAGCCTCGCGCTGCGATCGCTATCAGCTCTACGACGACCGACTGGCCCGCCCGAACCGGGAGCATTTCACCCCTGATATACAGTAGATTCAGTGATTTTTGTTCTGTTATTTTTGAGAATAATTGTGAGTTCCCATCAGCACTATTCCTATTCGGTATTATGGAAAAGGAATTAGAAAATAAATATGGAAAATTAATATTGTATAACTGTGGCAAGATTATTGTGTGCAAAAAGTTGATATGCAATGAAATTCCTGCAGTGGAAGATCGAATTATAAAATTAACTGAACTTTCAGAAATGGAGAAGCTGACCAGTCTGGTCAGAGGAAAACATGACAATTTAAAAAAAAAGACTGGAAACCTTACGTGGACTTTTTGTTGAAAGAAGAAAAAATTGAATTGATTATTTCAGGATTTAGGAATTAAAAATGGACCAGGAGGATGTGGAAAAGAATAAGATGATACCGGTAATTATTTATAGAAAGAAGGGTAAAAGGCATAACTATATGATTTCATTTCATTTTTTATTTTTTCTGTTTTATATACATTTATTGTATTGAACAATTATAATTCACACACACATATACAGAGTCTGTGTGAGAGAGAGAGAGAGAGAAAGAAAAAGAAAGAAAAAGAGGAAAGAAATGAAAGAAAAAAAGAAAGAAAGAAAAAGGAAAGAAAGAAAGAAAGAAAGAAAGAAAGAAAGAAAGAAAGAAAGAAAGAAAGAAAGAAAGAAAGAGAATAATGGTAAATTACCCTGTATTTAAAGGGAAGAAACAAGTTCTTTTTTAAAAATTAATTTAAATGGAACAATTTTTAAAAATCGCCCCGCCATGTTTGCAGCAAATTAAAAGATAAGGTGCAATACAAGCAAAAATGAAAGTGAATTGTGTGATATTGCTACTTATCTTTCTTGAAGTGTATTTGTCTTTTTTTCTCTTCAGGATGGCTCTTTAAACTGTACTGGCATCTTAGTTTTTCAGATTTGTACACGAATTTTTCTGTACATACAGTACACACACATTCAGTACGCATTCAGATGCCTCTAATGCTGTTCAGAGTACCTTTGTTATATCGAAGGAGGAAGACAATGTCCTGAGTAGTCAGTTGGAGGAGCTAATGCTCTGCGTTTCCGTTATTGACAAAGTGGATAAGGAAGGAGAAAGAATAAACGGAGGGGGGGGGGAATGCAGGCGTTAGTGAAATTTGATTTTTCTCCAGGTAGCTTCTCTTTGATTTTGTTGCTGTTAGTTTTTTAAAGAATTTTTTGGGGGAGTTTGGTTAGGCAATGTAAATGGCATTTCTGCAGTTTGCTGTTCATCAATGAATCGCTCTGGCCTCTTTCCCTTAATTTTATATCTATTTTAATTGACAAATAGTAGAGCAGCGTACATGAATGCTGGTACTTCAGTTTCTCAATTTGTTGATAGTTTTGAATTTTCTTTGCAAGTTCCAGCCAGACAAGGGGCTTTGCAAGTTCCAGCCTGATAAGGAGTTTCTGACAATAGTTAATTTAAAGCCTTGAAGTCCTTGATAATCTACTTTGTTTTGGACTTTTGCAATATAGTTTCCTAACCATGTGAAATCAATCAACATTGCATTGCTCATTTTGGATTCAGGTGATTATTATTTGCAAATAATTAGACAACTCAAGGCTGGATCAGGCTCAGCATGTCTAATCCATCCATATTCCCTTAGTGAGAAATTCCCAAGCAGTATATGAAAGTAATAACAACAAAAAAAGGCAGCTGCTAATAGTTACTGACCCATCAATAATGCAAAAATTAGCCTAGAAAATTCTTCTTTTGGAAACTGCCCTATCAAAAATGTTTTAGTCAGTTCAAAACTCTGAAGAGCAGTTTCTTTGCTGGAAAAAAAAACCCTTTTCTATGAGGGTCCAATTGTTTTATTTCCTGTATTATTTTCAATTTTATTTCCTGTGGTATCTGACTGGCTTGTTTCTGGTTTATTTTTAAAAATAAATAAATAACCAGTACAAATCGTAGCTTAATGCGTTATGTTAATGCATCTGTTATCACTGAACAATCACACTTCGTCCCTATATATTTCATTAAGGCAGGTTTTCAAAGTCAGAGAAATACTCAAATATATTTAAGCATTCTTGGATTGGGAGGCTCCACTCTTAGTCACTCAAGTCCTGGTCACTTCCAGAATGGATTACTGTAATATGCTGTACATGGGGCTGCCCTGAAGAATACCTGAAAGCTGTAGCTGATACAAAATTCAATAGTGTGGACAGTTATGTCATGCGCTCCATGATCAGTGCATATTACACCACTGCTCCATAAGCTGCATCAGTTGCCAATTTGCTTCTAGGTTTAATTCAGATTGCTGGCAATGACCTATAAAGCCCTACATAGCACGAAGCCAAGTTGAGGGACTTTCTTTCCCTGGTTACATCAACTTGTCTCATCAGAGCTGGCAGGAGAAGTGTTTTATGGATCCCATCAGGACCAGGGAATGTCATCTGATAGGACCCAGGAGAAGAACATTTTCTGCACCAGCAACCACCCTGAGATTTAACTGACCTTGACCTACTGGCGCTTTGGAAGGCTCTTAAGACATGGTTTTGTCATCGGGCCTGGCGATCCAGGGGTGGTTTGGAGCTGTTAGCCGGGTTGTATTGTTATTGTATGGATGATACTTCCTTGCAAACTAAATTTTTTAACTATTTTCATTGGTTTTTAATGGTTTTAATTTTAGTTCTTTATTTGGGAATAGAATAGAATAGAATTCTTTATTGGCCAAGTGTGATTGGACACACAAGGAATTTGTCTTTGGTGCGTATGCTCTCACTATTTATATATGTTGACTATTTATTGTGTATGGTTTTTAAGGATGTGTGCTGCCCAGATCACGTATGTGTGAGATGAATGGCTAAATAAATAGTGTGTTATATTTCAGAAATTAACTTCTGAATCTTGTTAAACACTATTATCTCTGGGTCTAATGTGATTCTAAGTAAGGGCTATTAGATTAATTATAGATCATTGTATTTTTTTATTTCTCATCAGGGACGTGTAGTTGCCTGAGGCCCTCACCGTTATGGATGCATCTAATTTCAGTCCAGCTTCTCAACAATTATATCTATAAGTAAGGACTTGAATTGTGCTTATGTTGTCGCCATAGCACTCTAATCTGCTACAATCATACATAGGCAATTTGGTGCCTAGTCTTTTTTGGCAGTCTTCCACTTAATGAAACTTACCAAATGTAATCACTGCCCATCTCCTGTTCTTTTGGAACATTTCCGCCATGAATGTTGTTTAGTCTGCTGTCGATTTTGAATGAGGGGAAGACAGATGCCAATTAAAAGCAAGAGCAGTGCTGAAAAATAATGGTATCAGCTGTCCATTAACTAAGCTCATCAGGGGTAATCACTGTACATCAAGTCCCAGAACTGGCACAGTGAATAGAGAATTGAAAAATACTCTTAATTCTGGGTAGCTTAAGCAATATTGGAAGTTCTAGATTTTGAATACCTCCAACTAACAGATCTGCTGGGTGAAGGTAATTTTTTAAAATACTACATTCATGTTTTTGCGGCTTCTGTAAATCAGTTGATTTTGTCTGTAATTCTATGTGCTGTACTCTTCTGGTAGATAGCCTCTTTGAACTTGGTAGCATTTTTGAGCAGTGTCAGGGTTCCAAGTAACACCCCCAGCAGAAGTAAAACTCCAAGGCAGGCATTCTCCTCAAAATTCCATTTGATTAGAGATGTCACATTGACACATCTGGGAAAACCCGAATCTGAAAGGCCTCCAGGTTTTCCCCACCCAAATCAATATCAAAGTTCCTTCCCCTGCACCCACATGTCCATCACATGGTCCAATCATGTCCCTGTCCCAACTGGAGTTGCTTCCCAGTCACGCCTCTCCAGGTGCAGGCTGAACATCCTTGACTCCCAGGGAAAAGAATGTTGTTATGGCTATACATCTCACCCCGTCTCCATCCAACCCCCCTCCCGTTTCCCACAGCATGCCCATCCACCAAATGTGGCAGCCCTGAAGATCCAAAGTAAAAGATGGCCTCCAGGGCTGACAAGCAGATCTATAAAGGATTTTGCTTTAAAGTTGCAGGCCTGCAGAAATTGAAATTGGGTTAGATGGTGAATTATGAGCTTCATTTCAAGATACCATAAAATGTTTATAGGTTAAGTCTGAGTTTTGTAGGAAGGTAAGTAGGAGGGAAGGTGGAAGAAAAGGATGGAAGGAAGGAAGGAAGGAGAGGAAAAGGGAGAAAGGAATGGTAGAAAGGAGGGAGTGATGAAGAAAGAAAGTTGGAGGGAGAGAAGGTTTCTGATGCTTCCTGCCAACTTCCCGCAAGGGATGATAGCAGACATTACTCCCTCTCCCATTGCTTTTTTTTTTTTTAACCTACCAGTGGTCATTTGGTTTCTCTGTTCAGGTAAAGAAATATTTCTGAAATGATGACCTAGTCCAGGGGTAGGCAAAGTTGGCTCTTCTATGACTCGTGGACTTCAACTCCCAGAATTTCTGAGCCAATCATGCTAGCTTAGGAATTCTGGGAGTTGAAGTCCACGAGTCATAGAAGAGCCAACTTTGCTTACCCCTGACCTAGTCTAAAGATCCAAGGTAGGCAGCCCAATAAACAATTGCTTATGTCCAGTTGTTTAAGCCTGTGAAATAAAACAATATTCCCTGTCTTCCTAAAAATGAAGGAGTCATCTGGATCTTTGTAGACAAGCTATTCCATGATGATGGACAATCACCTGACTCTGGGCTTTCATCGGCTCATTTTCTGGTGGAAGGACCAAAGGCATCCCTTTTGACACTGAACAGAGGAGAAGTATAGTTTGTTTTGAGAAAACGGGAAAAGGGGGAGAAAGAGCAAGCCGTGTATGTTAACATTTGAGTTAACATCAGCAACCAATGCAGTACTTGCAACTTGGTTGTGTCATTGTTGAAGTGCCCCCTTTCCTAGAAAGGGCTACGACTGTTATGATTCCAGATGTTGATCAAGCAGGAGCACTTATTTAGAAGAGCCCCATGCAGAAATAATGTGGCCCTATTCAAACCCAGATGATTTCAGTATGAACAATACCTTCACATTGCTCAGATTTGTCTTTTGTCTTATTCAGTTATCCCAAAGAGTCTAAAAATTGTTATGAAGATTTCGGTTCAGCTAGGAATGGAGATGTATAGACCCCATCACCCCAAACTGATGGATGACTTCTTCCAATGGTTTCATATACTGTAGATAATAAATAACATAGGGCTACTGGACCTTATCCAAGCCTTGTAGCATTCCATAATTATTTATCCTCACCCATCACTACCAACTATTGTAAGCCACCCAGAGTTACCCTGTGGTAAGATGGGTGGCTAATAAATTTCATAAATTAAATAAACTGGAATAATCTACTTACCCTGCAGCTGGCACCATCATATTTGAAGAGGTTCACAAACCTGATTGAATCCCAGATGACTTTGCAAGATCCACAGTGCCAACTATGATCTACACCTAGCTTTTATATCAGTTCTCAGTCTGGGAGTCCTTCTGGACTCACATCTTTTGCTGGAAGAACAGGTGGAAGTGATGGTCAAGAAAGACTGCTCAGTTCTGGTCTTTTCTTGAATGGGACACACTGAAGATGTTCAAACTGTCACTTGGTGTTTGAATTACAGGTAATCTTCGACTTAAAACAACCATTCAGTTAGTGACAGTTCGAAGTTACAACAGCACTGCAAAAAAAGTGACTTATGACTGTTTTTCACACTTATACAACTGTTGCAGCATCCCAATAGTCACGTGATCAAAACTTGGCCACTTTGCCACTGACTAGTATTTATGAGTATTGCAGTGTCTCAGGGTCGTGCGATCACCTCTTGCAACCTTCTGACAAGCAAAGTCAATGGAGAAGCCGGATTCACATAATAGCTGTGTTATTAACAATTGCCGTGATTCATTTAACAGCGGTAACAAGAAAGGCCATAAAATGGGGCAAAACTGTCTCATTTAGCAGTGAAACTTTTTGCGCTCAATTGTGTTGTAACCCAAGGACTACCTGTATTGACCATGACTTCTGACTATTAGTTGGCGTTCGTTTCTATCGGCTCTACTGTACATATGACCTTTTACTGCTATTTGCTCTATGTGCGACTGCTTTGAAGACCACCCAGAAACTTCTGTTTACTGGCTAATCACAGTATCATCATATAGAAACATTGTTATTGGAGTATATGGGGTAGTCGTTTCATTTCTGAATGCCATTGAAGCGGCTGGTTATTGCTCTGCATTGCTTGGGGTTTACGTATTGTGGAGACAATTGCAAATTCTGCCTGTGTAACTTGGATAAAAATAAAGATTGCCTCCTGAAAGTCTCTTCCTATCAGGAGGTCCAACGAAGGGTGCACAGAGGCAAGCATTCTGAGTGTTAGTTCTCTTTTAGAACAACCCAGGCAAGAATGGCCTTGCTTTCATGGCCATCCGGAGATTTGCTAAGACCTGGAGGTTAAAGAGACTGAAGTAAAATCCATGCCAAATGTGAAGATGTGGCTTGATATTGTTGTGAGATGTGATCTTGGTGTTTGTGTTATGGTTTTATTCTGAATTCTTTTCCATTTTGTTATTGTTGTTGTTATATTGTGGAGCATTTTTGGTACATTGCCTATAATCTTTGCATTGCAACAGGATATAAATCTTAGAAATACACTAAAATTTGCCCAGTCACAGAATCATAGTGTTGGAAAGGCCAGATGTAGGAAGACAAAAAGCAGTAGGCACATGGCTTTATTTTCTATATAAATCTTGTTTAACAACCAAATGGTTTAGATAGAATATCTATTACTTCCAGGGAATGTGTCACTGGCTGGCTTGCTTTGATTAAAACACAGTTCTTTTCTTTCTGTTAGATGTTATTTTTCAAGCATATCTTCTGTTCCAACTTTTGGCACCTATACCACCATGCTGCCAGCTTGTCCCTACATTTCTTTCTCATTCCTACAAAAAGGAAAAAGATAGAAGAAGCAGTTACCTTGGCAGTAACGCTTGAAGCCAAGGTCTTGGCCTTTGTTTAGCTTTTCACACTTAAATTTGCATGCTGTGCCCCAGAGATGCATTAATGAGGGAAACTGGTAGCTTTCTACAAGGCAGACCTTTAATGTGAAGTGTGTCCTGCAACCCAGGAAAGGTGAAGTAGGGAGAAACAGCTGGGAATTGCTAATTGCAGCTATAGACAGCACCAGAAAACAAGCAAATTGTTGGCAATGTCATGGAAGACCAGGCAGGTGCTAGAAAAGTCAGTATGGGGGACTTTGATTAATCAAAGCAAAGATGGGTAAGAAACATCAGTGGGATATGTGGTGGCATAGATGCACCAAGTTTGGGGAATTGCAGTTGAGAAAAATAGGAAAGAGGAATGGATAGTATGGCAGGAAAGAAGGAACCATGGATGGGAAAGCCAGAGACAGTGGCAGGCCAGGGTTTTCTTGTGGCTGATGAAAATTGCAAGTTGCCTTGGTGAGGTGGAAGGGAAAGGGGGGAAAATGAATAGAGAACCTGGAGAAGAAAGAAAAAGCACTGAAAAGAATACCATCCCCTGTTCCACCTCTCAAAGCATAGTGCCAGCAAAGTTGCTTTGTTCCTAATTCTGTATTTCTGCTATTCCCCATATAGCGGTAGGACTTCTCTACACATTTTGCATATAATACTCATGCTTAGACTTTTTATTATCTTAGTTCTATAATGTTCAGAGATAGCTGTGTTGACAATGGAGAAGTTTAATGAAGTGGGCTCTGAGAATATTGTCTTTGGCTGGGCTTGTTATGGGCATATGGTATAGTTTCAACAGTTTTGGTAAAAGCAAAATGTGTTTGAAGCCTAACTGGACAGCTGCCTCCTCTTACTTCCATAAACATAATGGAAGCAACTTAGAGTGGAAAAACACCATGCTCATTAAGAGTTTCAATTTGTTAATTTTCTGTGTTTGATGAGAAACAGATGCTGATTTTCAAGAGATATCTAAATAGATCCTCCTAAGAGTGCTTTTATCGTCAGAGTTGTAAATTGTAAAAATAGTTCAGAATGAACCAAAACTTAACTACCGTATACACATTCTATCTTAAATGCAAAGACATATTTTTACAAATATACATTTTTAAAAATATTTTTTTTAAAAAATAATTTGAATAGGCTACTTGATAAAACTGGGTTCATAATGGAAGATTCACATGGCACAAATTCATGGTATGCTGATTTCGAGAGAAGAAATGGCAGATGGATGATGGCTCCATGCAAAGTGGAGCCGATGAACGCAGCAGAATAAAGAGCCGGTGAATAGACCTTCTCCTTGATAATTCCTTCCTGGACAAGGAGAGGACTTGAGATTGTCCACAAGTGCTCCTGACAGTTGCTCCTTGTGAGGAGACCACAAGACAGTGGTCTCTTGTGGGTTGAGAGCTCTCAGAGATGAGAGAATAGCCGCCTCGCTCAACCTGCAGTTGCACCTATGAATGGACACTAACTTTGCACATTTCCTTTTCTGATCACTTTAGGAAATTTCTTGTTTATTATTTATGTATTTATTAAAAATTTATATGGCCACCCAACTTACCGTATTTTTTGGAGTATAAGACGCACCTTTTTCCTCCCTAAAAGTGGCTGAAAATTTGGGTGCGTCTTATACTCTGAATGTAGCTTTTTCAGAGCTTTTTTTCCAGCCCTAACTAGGTGCTAACGATCTTCCCAGCTCTTACCTTGCAGGCTTTTTCATTGTTACTCTCTCCGAAGAATGTTTTTCCAGCCCTAAGTCTTTGCAGGGTTTTTTTCATTGCTCTACTTGCTCCGAATAAGTTTTTTTCTAGCCCTAACCAGGTGCTAATGATCTTCCCAGCTCTTACTGGCTTGCAGGCTCTTTCATTGTTACTCTCTCCGAAGAAGGTTTTTTTAAGTCCTAACCAGGGGATAAAATAATGTGCTGAAGCTGACCAGACTAGGGACATTAGCCAGATGAATACCTGGTAGGCAGATTTTTTCTCCTATTTTCCTCCCAAAAACCTAAGGTGCGTCTTATATTCTGGTGCGTCTTATACTCCGAAAAATACAGTATATACAAATTACTCCAGCTGGTTTACAACATTAAAAATCCACACCATCTCTCCCCTCCCTCCATGGTAGTAGCAACACAATTAAACCAACCACTTGATCAGCTCTATTTCCATTTGTGGTCCCCTGGTCCACTTGACACAACTACATCTTTTAGAAAAGCAACAAAGTAGTGGCTAGTTATACTTTTGGTGAAATGATATTCACCATAGAGAAGAAGCCACCAACAGGAAGGTCTTTTTTCAGGGTCCCACAATAAATGAACCCTAATAAATGTTAAGTGCTTTTTAGCTATTAGGAATAGCTATTGGATCAGCAAGTTTGACAGCAACAGGTGAGTTTCCTTCAATCCTTAGTAAAGAAGTTTTAAATACAAGTTTAAGGACTAAAAACAACACAAATGCACAGTATGCTCAGAGGGATAATAAAGCAAGAAGGATTGAACTATATAAATCCAACAATTTCTGCAGACCTCTATTTGTGATGTTCAGCCAGATATAGTTGGTTCTAAATGAAGCTGAAAACATTGGTGCAGAAGTCTGTAGAATTCAGCTTATTTGTATATTATGCCAAATGTCTACTGCTGTTCTAAAAGTATAGCCTTTGAATGAAATGCTCGACAAATTGCTGTCTGAATAAAATAAATTGTTTTGTTTATTTTCATGTTCACAATGCTAACATATAGAACCCTGGAAAAATCAGACTAATACAAAGAATAAAATAGATTGAATAATGCTGGCTTATTTTAGTTTTGCTGTGGAAAGGAACAAATCCTCTTTTCTCATGCAGTTCAATATCTTGTACATGTTTTGAGCTATGCGCTGTAGTATTAGTGGATTGAAAGGTAGCAATCATACTAATCACTTTGGAACTCAAAAAATTGCTTCACTGTAACAAAACTGGAGAATATGAGAACTTCATTGCTGAATGCATGGTTAATGTGTGCATAAGTGGATGCCAGTTGTTAGAACTGACATTCTGTTTTCTAATCTGATACCACTTGGGATTTTCTAAATCATTGCACTTAACCTTTCATCAGATTTGTTGGATGAGCTGGAACAATGAGAGAACCACCTTTTCAGTAACTAAGCAATTCAGAAATTATACATTTTAAAGATGTTCCAAAAAGGTTTATTACAACATTGTGTTCTCCCTTTATAAACTTCTGCCTTTGTGTGTGGATTACACTATTACAAAACATGTACTTCTACATGTGTTCTTACGATTATGTACAATTGATGGCATGAATTTTATGGTTTGGATCTTCATTCGGAAGCTTTATATCATTTATACTGTGTTCATCATTCTGATATTTGGAGAAGTTGTTACGAGGTGAATATTTTGTGGCTTTAAAATGCTCTACATCCAAAGAAATAATGACTGCAACATTTCCCTGTATGAAAAAGTCTGTACTTAATTCTGGTTTTGGGTGGTCAATACTTAGACTGAAATATGATTATTTTAGATGTTTTGGTCCATATACAGAGTGAAATTGGGTTATTTGTTCTGAACATGACCAAAATGTTTGAGTAGAAGGCCTATTGGAAATGCCTTGTTGGAAGCCTCTTCCTTACTGCTGAGAGCATTGTAAGAAGAAATAGCAATAGCAATAGCACTTTTCTTATATACCGCTTCATAGTGCTTTACAGCACTCTCTAAGCGGTTTACAGAGTTCAGCATATTGCCCCCAACAATCTGGGTCCTCATTTTACCGACCTCGGAAGGATGGAAGGCTGAGTCAACCTTGAGCCTAGTGAGATTTGAACAGCTGAACTGTTGAACTAGCAGTCAGCCTGCAATGGCTGCATTTAACCACTGCACCACTTCAGCTCTGGTGGTTGCACAGGCCAGTTGGTAGCAGTGGTTGATGGGACGGAGGGAAGGAAGGGAGAACGCTGTGAAGATGGGGAGGTGGAAGAGACACAAAGTGACACATTTCATTGTTCTGCTTGATCCAAATGATCGTTCTGGGGTCCCATCTGAGATTTCGTTTCAGCCAAATTGTGGTCAGAGTGAAGATTCAGCAGAATTGCTGGGACACAATTTTTATTTTTATTTTTGGTTTTGAAACAAAAAATATATTTTACATGTCATGCACACCCACAGTTGCATTCCAATAAAGTGGTAAGTCATAGTTTCGACATGACAAGCGATCTTTGGAGCTGTGATCAACATGAACTGGGATGTTGAAATGATCCTGGTTCATGAAATAGGATTTGGTTAGTTTATTTGATCTCAATAATTGCCATTCATTGTTCAGCATGACACAAGATGGTGCTGTGCACTCTAAATAAAAGCCTCAGCAAGTGAAAGTGTGTGTGTGCATGCTACTCAATTATATTAGACACTGCTACTTTTTATCATTTTCATGCATGTCTTCCTTTTTAACCCTTAATATCTTTTTTAATCATATAATTTTCACACTTCTATAGAGTTAATCTGGAGTTATTTATTCAGGTACAGTTGCCTTAAAAGAATTGTCAATGAATATTAAAAATACAACAAATTGTTTTAGCTTCCAGAAACTGAAAAGCTGAACATGGCAGACAAGCTAATCAATGCAACTCCTGCAATTGGTACCAATGAACTGAAAAATAGTATCTTCTATAAGGTAAGTGAGCAGATGGCAGCCCTGATGATAAGTTACAATTCTCCATCGTTCTCTTCCTGGTTTTACTGTTTTTCTATTCAAAAGAGCAGTGTTGTTATTTCATATACAGTACCAGTTCTTTCTTTTTGTGTAAAATATGGGTGATTGATTTACAGGTACTCCTCAAGTTATAACAGCAAATGGGACTGGAATTTCCATGGCTAAGCAAGGATGCTGAAAAGCTCAACATCATTAGATTATATTTCTTAGTGATAGCAATCCCTGCAGTCTTTGTTGCCATCATTAATCAAATTCTGCCAGTCATTAACTGAGAACCCACCCCACTTGCTTGGATTCTTTGTGGGAATGTAACAATTCCAAAGTGATTACACATTTAACTCCGCCCTCCAGCCTTCTCTTCTACATAAATGATCATAAGTCAAGGACTACCTGTTTCGATCTATATCCTAATACTACAGTACACTACCAATATCTATGCAAATAAGTGGATGAATATTTTTCCAGGGCGAAAGTACAATGTCAGGCTATTGAAATTAACTTACATTTAAGAAAGAGCTGCAGTTTGTCTGAAGAAGCATTTGCTGAAACTTGAACTTACAAGTACTACTTCAGATCCGCTTCACAGAGTTAATTAATATATTCAACAAGGCCATGTGTCCTACTTCAGGAAGCACTCTTGATTGCTCTGAGTTCTAGAAATAATTTAGGAATAATTTTAATATCTGAAAATAACAGAAACTTTTCTTTGGTTATACTTCGGCTCCCATATATAGATTTACTGATAATGTGCTCTTTTGTGATATAATCCTACCCTCCTAGACATTGTGTGTAATCTCCCAACCAGAGTCATGTAGCCATCTTCATTGGTCTCTATTTGTCTCAGGAGAGATTGTCAGAAGTAATGTGTACTAAAACAATGCGGTCCATTTTGATGCATTTGCATGTTAATCCACATATTTAGTTTTAAATATATATCTTTTGTGAAATGAAAGTATCTGATCAGCAATTTGCAATCATGTCAATTTACATAGAAATTCATGCAGTTGTATAATACGTACCTTGTGACATCTAGATGTTCTTAATTTAGTTTTCCCTAACCCAGGGCATATCGGGACTGGTGTGCCCAGAATTTCCAGCTAGCATGGCTGATAAAGTTAGTTTCAACATATCTAGTGGAAACTAGACCGTGGTTTCACATCACATGGTTTGAAATCAAAATTTTCTTTCCTGGGTTTTTTAAAATGGATTTGTTTTAAATCTCCAGATGTTTTGGACTGCAGGACCCATCACTCATACCCAAAAAAGTCAAATGACATCCTGGCTGGCTGGTGCTAGTTGATTATCCAACACTAGGATGGATAAAAGGGATTTATTGTAGTTTTAAATAGCATTTTGTATAATTTATTGAAATAAAATTGTAGTCTATTCTTTTATAGATCATACCTTTTTTTAAAACAGGTCCCTTTCTGTGATGCGGTGGATTTAGTTCGTGTAAGAAAAGTTTACTTGCTTGGTGGATATGCCTATGTTCCGCAACAGGATTTTGTTACCATTGTCCTCAACAGTTACAGAACCAAACTATCAAAAGCTCTGGCAGTATGTATTTTTTTTTCTTCCTAATTTGCTGTGTTCTCTGACTTGTTTTCTGTTCACAGGTATCAGCTTTGTATCCAGTCAAGAAAGGTCTGATTTCGGTTGGGTAGATTTAGCTTACAGCATTGAACTATTTTAAGCTTAGAAATTATAGTCATGTGAAAAAGTTTTACTGTATTGTGGGATCCTTAATGCTCTCTGAACTGGTTTATTTTCTTGCAGGTGTTTTATTATCCAACTAGGTAACATCATCAGTGCTAGAAGCGGGTGGGGTTTACTCTCTGTTTATATACTAATGGCTTTCTCTGTCCACATTGGTGGGAATATTCTTGGTACCATATTTTTCGGACTATAAGATGCACCGGTGTATAAAACGCACCAAGCTTTTGAAGAGGTAAGTAAGAAAAAAAAGTTTTTGTCCTCCCCGGCCGCCAGAAGCACTCTGCAAGCCTTCCAAACCTTTTGTGCACCCCGTTTTTCACAAAAACGGGCCCATTTTTTACCCATGTTTGTGAAAAACGGGGTGTGCAGAGGGTTTGGGAGGCCTGCAGAGTGCTCCTGGGGGCTGGGGGAAGGCAAAAATGCCCCTGTTTTTGCGAAAAACGGCCCAATTTTTGCTGTTTTTTGCAAAAAATGGGGCATTTTTGCCGTCCCCCAGCCCCCAGAAGCACTCTGCAGGCCTTCCAAACCCTCTGCCCGCCCTGTTTTTTACCCGTTTTTGCAAAAAACAGGGCGGGCAGAGGGTTTGGGAGGCCTGCAGAGTGTTCCTGGGGGCTGGGGGAAGGCGTTTTTGCCTTCCCCCAGCCCCCAGAAGCACTCTGCAGGCCTTCCAAACCCTCTGCCCGCCCTGTTTTTTACCCGTTTTTGCAAAAAACAGGGCGGGCAGAGGGTTTGGGAGGCCTGCAGAGTGTTCCTGGGGGCTGGGGGAAGGCGTTTTTGCCTTCCCCCAGCCCCCAGGAGCACTTTGCAGGCCTCCCAAACCCTCTGCGCACCCCGTTTTTGCGAAAAACTGCCCCATTTTTCGCAAAAATGGAACACGAGGGCGGGGCTTCGGGAGGCAAAAAATGGCTGTTTTCAGTGCATAAGACGCACCAACATTTTCCCCCTCTTTTAGGGGGGGGGGAAAGGTGCGTCTTATATTCCGAAAAATACGGTAGTTCTTTGATTAGGCTGTTGTACACTGTTTGATTGTTTGTCTGTTGTTAATCCTGTAATAATCTCTGCTTATCTAGGTATTGATTGCTGGCAAGGAGCAGTTTTGGTATTTTTGTTTTCTTTTTAGAGTTTTGATTGTCTCTTTTGAATGGTAGGCAGACGTTGCTTATCTCTGTGTACCTGTTGATGGCTGATATTTGTATGCGTGCAAGGTTTCTTTAAAATTTTTGGATTTAACTGGGTCTAGGATTCTCACAGTTTCCGAGTTGAAATTAAGGTTAAGTCTGTCTGTTGTGTAATTAAGAAGTCCACAAGTCTGTCTGTTGTGTAATTAAGAAGTCCTCGACTTACAACAATTCCTTTAGTGACAGTTTGAGTTACAACGGCATTGAAAAAAGTGACTTACCATTTTTCACACTTATGATCATTGCAGCATCCCCATAGTCATGTGATCAAAATTCAGACACAGCAACTGACTCATATTTATGATGGTTACAGTGTCCTGGGGTCATGTGATCTCCTTTTGTGACCTTCTGACAAGCAAAGTCAATGAGGATGTCAAATTCACTTAACAACCGAGCGACTAACTTAACAACTGCAGTGATTCACTTAACGACTGTGCCAAGACAGGTTGTAAAATAGGGCAAAACTAACTTAACAAATGTCTCGCTTAGCAGCAAATTTTTTTGGCTCAATTGTGGTTGTAAGTTGAGGACTATCTGTACTGATCCTAACTTCTGACAACGAGTTGGTGTTCTTTCCTATTGGTTCTACTGTATGTATGAACCATTCTGTATACAGAGCAACTGGTTTAGGATGATCTGTGCCCAGTTGCTATTTTTAACACAGGTCCATGTTGTACGGTACAAAATGGCATTGCTTTCATCCAGCTAGGAGTGAGGGTGTGGAGGAGAGGAGAACAGGGGGAAAAAAAGCCATTGGTAATGGAGTGGAAATGGGAAAGGAAGGTGCTGGGGAGATGGCAGTTAATGGGATAGACTGGACTGGGAGCTGCTGAGGGAAGAAAGGGCAACAACACACTGGTTTTGCTTTACTCACTCTCCAGATCTTATTTCATCCAAATCCTGGGACATTCAAAGCATTCCAGGTCTCAGTTGTTGCAAACCGTGGAAGAGCCCCCAGCAGCAAAACACTGATTTAGAAGAACTTCTGGAACAGAATGGTTTGTTCCAAGTTGAAGACAAAATATTTTTCTCATTTTTGTGCACTTTACTTATAATAAACTCTTTATTCTTATTATACACCACTTCCATTTTATTATAACAGCCCTTCTGTGAATGGTAGCCTTAATATTCACGGTCATTTTTTATGATAACTTTTAATGCCAACCGGTTCATTTTTGTTCCAGCCCGGCTTTGTAAAACTTTGAAATGAAAGTATAAAAACTGTGGTGGTATCTTGAACCTGAAGTATTATTATTAAGCACCCTATTATTCTTGCTGATGGAATAAATCTTTGTCATTGGGAAATGATCTTCCTTCCTAAACTCTTAATTAACATCTTTATACTGTAATAAGCTTTAGGTGGCCAGAATTATGGAATGCAGGAGCAAGTTCGTTAAATTTGTATTATTAATGAGATGAAGAATGATGTGAATAGGGCACTCATCATGTACAATTGTACAACCACCCTGTCAGTTAAATGCCAGGCAGTATCAGGTTGCATCTTTTCTCAGTCATGGGGTTTATGGCATATATTCAGGAGATTCCCCCACTGTTTCATTTTCCGAATGGGACAAAGCTGTGTTCTTTTAAAATTAGAGGCAGAAAGAGGTATGGAGCAAGAGGTTTTGTGCCGAGTTAAGAAAATAAGTGGAGAGTATCTTCAGCCCAATTGCTCTGATAAGTGGCTGAGATTACTGTATACCACAAAGCCATTAAAGGTCCATGACAAAAAAAAAACAAATAAAAAAACACAATCCAGAGAACTTTGTTATAGTACAGTGATGGCTAACCTTTTTGGCTCCAAGTGCCGAAAGCGTGTGTGCACGCGAAAGCGTGCGCACGCACCCATAATGCAATGCGCGCTAGACCCCCGCCCCGTGCATGTGCACGGAACCCCCATGTGCACCCCGCCCCCATGCATGTGCATGCGACCACCCCACATACACCCCCCGCGCATGTGTGCGCGACCCCCGCACATGCGGGTGCATCTCTAGCATGCCCCCCCATGCATGCGTGGCAGATACCTGAAAACCAGCTGGCCAGTGGGAGGCGCGTGCACATGCGCGGCGAAGCTGAGCTGGGGCGACGATTCACATGCCCGCAGAGAGGGCTCTGCGTGCCACAGGTTCGCCATCACGGTTATAATACTATATTGAAGTAACTTCTAAGGAAGAGATATAGTAACTGCTCTAGTTAGAGATTGTGTTGTTTTAATATCTTTTGTCTTTATACTTTAGAAGCCTTATTCTCTCTTATTCTTTCTTCTCTGTACAAGTAGGGCATTATGTGTAATTTTAGATTGAGTTCAAGGTTTATTTTTCTGCTTTTTAATTTCTTGGGAGCTGATATTTAAGATGAAAGCCATCGTTCTCCCATGGTCATTAATTATAGTGTATGAACAGTGTCTTATGGTCTACTGGGAACATTGTATTGATTTTTGTAAATTGGGCTTTCTATATTATATTATATTAAAAAAATAAAGTTTGATTTCTACCTCTTGCCAGATTTATTTGTCACCTACTGGGAGAGAAACCCTGAAACCCCTAATCACATTCTAGGCTACAAGTCCAAGAGATTTTCTAGAAAATGGGTGGTATGACAGAGAATTACCAAGATGCCTCACTAGGATCTGAGATAGATCCAGGATATATAGATAGATCTACACATCTAGAGATAGATCCAGGATATGTACAGGATTTCTGGGAGAGGAAGTACCATTCCTTTGGTGAGAATTATTATTATTTTATCTTGTCTTTCTTTGTTAGTTCAAGGCAGCATACATAATGCTCCCTATTTTCTGCACAACAACCACCCTGGGAAGTGGGTTGGGTTGAGAGAGAGAGTAGGTTGTCCAAAGTCACACAAAACCAGATTTCTTGCCTAAAGGAGGACTAGTAGAACTCATTGTGTTCTGATTTCTATACCAGCATCTTAACCACTACACCAAATTGGCTCTGATTCAAAAGGTGTTATGATTTTAATTAACAGATCTTCTAAACTGTTTATTGAAAAACGTAGAAAAGGCTGCATTTTAACCCTTGTCAGATTAGGTAATTTTCTTGGATTCATCTCATATTCCTGAGAAAAAAATATGCATTTCCCCCCTAACATCTGTATATTAAATGTGTTACGTTACATGTCTGAATTTAATTTAGTGCTATTTAGTCTTCTATTAATCCACTCCAGTTGGAATATACTTTCTTTTTCTTTGCACATAGGAATTCTTTTTGGCTAGATTATTATCTCCTGATGCCATTTGATATTCTAAAATTAAAGTATGTCATATGAATGCCAATACAATTCATGCTTCTGTGAATCTTATTGCTTTATGTGATTCAAATGTGAATACAGTCAAGAACCACCACAAGACTGGATGTTTGCTAAGTGATAAGGATTTTATTAAACAGATGGAACCAGAAATGGCAGTTCCCCCCCCAAAGCAGAAATTCAGTTATGCCATCTCTGATAATACCCAATTATAACATACATATAAACAGAAATAACTGTTAGCTAAAGTTAAATTTTTTAGGGAGGCTTTGTCTCTTAACTGATACAGATCTTTGGTGCCTGTTAGGTATGAATTTTACAAGCTGCATATTTTCTCACTAAGGGGATTCTGGGAACAGGGAAAGAAATCAAATAAGACCCTGATTTCCATACTTAAATAAATTAAACAATTTAATATTGTGCCATTTATTCAGGAAAGAAATGACATTTTGTATGGGATTCAAAATTTATTAAGGTTTTTGTTTTTAATTTTATTCTAAGTTGTATAATACTAAAATAGATTAGACTTGATGTCACTGAATCACAGAAATAATCTAGAATTACAAGAATTCGGACCTTATGCTATGTCAGGAGTGTCAAACTGGCGGCCTGTGGGCCGGATGCGTCACGCACAGGCCACGCCCACCCCAGCTCCGCAAAGGGGATATGTCACCTAATAGCAACGTGATGCTGCAAGTTTGACACCCATGCATTAGAGAGATAATAGAGAAAGAATAAATCGGGGGCCCAAATAAATATGACAATGGTTAACCGTTTATTGGCAAGCTGTAGGATTGAGGATGAATATGTTTTTTACCTCTCAAATAGAAAGAAAAGTTTTAAAAGTAAGAAGCTGTTTCTTTTCCTACCTTGCCAAAAGTCATAGCAGGGCAAGAGAAATATTATCCCATCGCTTGACCTCATAATAATATATTATCCAGAACTTTATAGTTGTTTTTGAAATAAAACAATCATTAACCTTCTGCTCTACACCAGTAGGTTATAAAAAAGATAGCCCAGCCATTGGTAGAACACCATGTTGTCAAATCCTCTTTGTCGTCTTCTTGACTTTTTGGAGGAAAGCCAAAAGAAATATGTATGTTGCTACTCCCTTCCAAAAAACCAGGGCAGACCCAAGGAAGAGCAGACATTGCACAGGTCAGAAAACATTGTTTTAAAAAACCACACACACACAGCAAAAAAAAAAAATGTTACAAGGAAAAATCCTACAGCATTAGATGTAATACCTTAAAATCAGAGTGGGGTTGGTGTGCTAGTATTCCAACAAATCCTAAGATCCACGTGTACAAAATATACAGTTAGAATTAAGAGATTCTAAAGCTTGGGATTTGTTCTGAGTGCCAGAACTGAACAGCTCTCAGAGTCTTCTCAGTCAGAAATTGACTGCTTATCAAAACTGATTTCTACATTTCAACAATATCATTTGGGGCTGCTTAGCAGGAGGTAGGTCATTTTATTGCCGCTGTTGTCAAATACTTGAAATTTGAATTAATCTATTGTAAATAATCCAGATATCTACCAGAGGAACTAGATCTGTTTCTAATGTCTTATTATTATCTGGTAGTGTATATCTGTATCCATTATTATGTTTACTAATACATACAGCAGTCAAGATCACTTTATTTTTTAATACTTCAATATATGCCAGACTCCAAGCAAGTTGCTAATGAATGGAATACAAATATGCTATCATAATTTTGCTAAACAGACTTTGTTTGCTATCAGAAGCATCAAGATTTGTTATTCGTAGATTTTATGTGCTGAAATATACCGGTATATGTAATAGCAGCTTTGCATGAGCAGCATACCCTAATATTTCAGAGAATGATTTAGTAGCTCTTCTGATTGGTATCTTTATTATTGCAGTGAATCTCAGTAACTTTACCTTAAAGCAGGGGTGTCAAACTTGATTTCATTGAGGGTCATATCAGGATTGTGTTTTACCCCTGGGGGCCGGGGTGGGTGTGGCCAGCTCGGCATCACTCGTGTCGGGGGCGCCTGTGGTAGCCAAAGCGCTCTACCAACGAAAACGGAGCTCGGAGGGCCTCGTGAGGCCCTTCCGAGCTTCGTTTTCTCTGGCAGAAGCCCTGCAGCTGGTTCTTCGCTTTTTCCAGGGTGGCCCCATGGGTCAGATCCAAGTACCCCACGGGCCGGATTCGGCCCAGGGGCCTTGAGTTTGACACCCCTGCCTTAAAGTGTATTTTTCTTAAGTCAACTAAAAAAAGTTATCATTTTCTAGAAACTTCAAATCTGATCTTCCTTCTTTGCTTTCTTCCTCCCTGTCAGGGGAAAAGTTCCAGGAGGAACAGATTTTTTAAAATATAATTTTATTGAAAGTCTTAAAAACAAAGATAAAAGCTCATACAAACTAATGCAGAGTAAGAGAGAAAAAAAGGAAAAGAAATTGAGGAGAGAGAGCAAGAAAGAAAAAGATAAAAAGATGTGCCTTCCAATCTTCTCTATAGCAGTTTTAAGAACAAATATACTGTAAATTTACCTTTCTTTAAAATCACATTGTGACTCTTTCTTCTATAATCTATCCTATCTAACTACTAAAATCATAAATCATAAATTCATTTTTTTTTGTTTTATGCAAAAAGTATATAGGGGTTTTCAGTCAGCAATAAACACAGATTTTGTTCTTTCTGTAATCAGTCAAGTCAGTTGGGTCATGTTAGCAAGTTCTATCATCTTTAAGCATTCCTCCATTGAAGGTATTGACAAATCTTCCCATCTTTGTGCATTCAATAATGTCACTGCGGTTATATACAACAACTAAGTTTCATGTCTTTTTTCCAATGGTTTGTCCATAAGTCTCAAGCAGAAGAATTCTAGTGTCAATTGTATATTAATCTTTAAAACCTCTGAATCAGTATATGGATTTAAATCCAAAAGTTCCAGCATTTTTGCACATCTACCAAGCATCATAAAAAATAGATAATTTCTATCTTTTTTTTTGCACATTTCTAGCTTTTTTGCATATCCACATCCACTTTTTTGCACATCCACCAAGCATCATAACATCTATATGATGCTTGGTGGATGTTCAAAAAAGCTGTGGATCACAACTCTTCTTCTTCATAGTTCCAACAGAAATGTGAAGAAATTTAAGCATTCTAAACAATTATTTAGAATTGGTGTCATATGCCAACAGTATATAATTTATAACAGTTCTCTTTAAGATTATAACATAGTATAATTTTTAATTCTTTCAACCATATATTTTCCTTTGTTCTAACTGTGTATTATAACCAACATATGTTTATCTTTTGCTTGTTTTTCTTCTTTTTCAAATCTCAGTAAAAGTTTATACCGTTTGGCAATCACACATTCATCATTTGTACACAATTCTGTTTCAAAACCTGTCCTTTGTCTACTTTACAAAAACCCTTTTGTCTACTTGAAAACTTTTTGATAACAGTAAATAAGAAAGCCATTGGCAGCCATATCCCTCCATCACCAACAAAATACTCTTGATTGTATTTTGTATACCCCTTGACCAAATTCTAGCATCTCATGATATGTTACAGTAACTATTTGTATTTGCCCATAATCTCTCATTTAGAGAATGCTTCTTGTGCTGAGAACCACAAGGTATTTTCAAACACAACTTGAAGAAGAAGATTTTTTAAATGATGATCTCAGAGAGGAGTGGGGAAGATAAATATTTTATTAGAAAATATTTACATTCTATTTCATTTCAAAAATCTCAGACAAAACAGTTTCAGAGTCTCTGGTCTTAGAGCTTCGAAGTTGAAAGGCTTAATATTTTTTCCTCATGGAATAATACTTTCATGCTTTTTGTCAATGATTTGCACTACCCCTCCCCCCCAACACAGTATTTAGCTCTGTAAACACCATCTATCATTGTAGCTTTTGCCAGTAAATTCTATTTGGAATTGAGAGTAGGGGTATGCAATTTTGTGCAGATGGTGTTCAATAATATTTGATCACCTGAAGTTTCAAACTGTGAAGAAGAAGGCTTTGTGTTTTGGCTTTAATATCTGAAAATTATGATTAATGAGGGTCTTTTCACTTGAGATTTGTTTCAGGTACTGAATTCTGAGAGTTAACCCAAAGTAATTCGCTGTAACATAAATTGATGATTTTTATAATATGCATATACAAGGTTATAAGGTAATAACTTTGACACTGCAGTATAAAACATGATTAAAATGACTTTGTCCTCTGGATGCTTCATGTTGAAGTGCAATAGAGAAGTGCTTTCATTTTAGTATAATTTCATTTAATGTCTTCCTATTATTGTGGTGCCATTTATTATTTTTTCTCTCTCCATTTCTGGTAGTAAACAGCAGTTAGAATTTGTTAGGCCATGGTGGAAGTTCAAGGCACTTGCAGTGTTTTTTAAAATTTCTAAACAATTTCAGTCACTCTACAATGAAGTACATCAATATTATACCTTGCAAGGCCATTGTATGAGATAAAATGCACTAAGCGCCCATGCTAAAACGAAGTCAAACTAGATACAAGGGAGCCATTGAGCAGGCAATTGAAATGAACTATACATGAAGAATACAGTACTGGTAATTTCTACTTCCTTAAAGACTTTCCTTTTAGTTTGGAGTCCTTTGCCAAGTATTGGCTAGGTTTCAGATTAAGATCTTGCTTTGTGGATATCTTCCTTCCTTCTCCTAGCTTTCTCCTATACACAGAGAATGGTTCAGGTAGGATATTTACTGTACATTTTGACAGAATTGGAACTGATCGGTCCTTCTAATGATTTGGAGTTCCGCATTGATTCTGAATTAAGTGTACAGTGTTATTATTCAAATTACTTCAGGTAGTCCCCAGCCAGTAGCAGCACCCAGCCAGACCTCAGAATTTTAAAATAAAGAACTAGCAGCACTGGACTTGAATAGTTGGATAGAAGACCACCAGGAAATGTAAGGCTTGTAGGTGACATTCTGAAATCAACAAAGTAACCCAGGTGAAGGCAGTGGAAAACTTCTTACATATGCTTAGTTAGCAAACTATTTTGTCTGCATGCTCAATAAGAATTTTGTGTGAGACAGTTTTAAATTTTAGGAACAGAAATTGTAGCCGCAGGTATAGCTGTATATGGTATTCAGAAATAAAAATATTTTGTGTGAAAATATTAACTTACGATTGTGTATACAATTGTAAGGTAGCTATTTGAGAATTGAGTGCATTATCAATTTGATAATGGTATATGAATCAAGGTGTATTTGATTTAAATCAAGTGCTACATAACTAAGCTCCATTTCATGCTGAGTAAACTAAATTATTAATGTATCTTAAATAGAAAACTATCTTTGGATAGATTTTTACTCCAAAAGCATTTTATTAAAATAAATTTGTTAAAAAAAACTGATTTAAAATTTTTTTTAATCGATTTTTATCCACCTTGATATGAATTTGATTTAAGCTTGTCTCTTTGAGGATAATCCATTGTGGCATAAACACTGTAACATTAGGATGGAAGCTACCATGCATGTTCTGAAGTGGAACAGTATCTTTTTGATTAAGCAAATGAAATACCTGTTTTGATCACTGGCATTATGGGAATTGCCAACACTGAACTATTTGCATTGCTTGATGGCAACTCAAGTTTGCTTACTTCTGGAGTTGCCAGTAAATTCTCATCTTTAACAAATGCAAGCTGGATGGTAACAAGGTAGAATTAGCTTCCTGTTGGTCTAGTTTTCCAGAATGCAAAGATGTTAAATGGATTCTGTAATTCTACAAGTGGATTTTTTAATGTATCAGATAAGATATGCAGGAAATCCTCAACATACAACAGTTTGCTTAGTGACCATTCAAAATTATATTAGCACTGAAAAAAGTGACTTACAACCGTTTTTCACACTTACGACTGTTGCAGCATCCCCATGGTCACATGATCAAAATTGGTAACTGACGTGTATTTATGACAATTGCAGTGTTCTGGGGTCGTGATCACCTTTTGCAACCTTCTGACAAGCAAATAAGGAAGCCATATTCACTTAACAACCTTGTTACTAACTTAACAACTGAAATGATTCCCTTAATTGTGACAAGAAAAGTCATAAAATGGGGCAAAACTCACTTAACAAATGTCTCGCTTAACAGCAGAAATTTTGGGCTCAGCGATAGTCATAAGTTGAGAACTACCTATATATTCAAGTTTCTCAAGCTTTGTCAAAGATTCTTATTGCCTTTAGGTATTCCCCTCATTTATAGTTAAAGGAGAAATAAATACAATAGATATTTTGTTAGGCTGCAGACAACAGCGGCAACTTAAAATAAGTTGTTAACAAATATGTTCCTTGGAACTGTTACATAAACAAGCCATCTGTCGCATACAATCTATAGTAATTCTAATGGTTTCATTTCAGTCAACCATCTATTTTTAACTGGTGGAAATGTTCACAGATGGCAAGCTGTTAAAGAACAGTGCTTAGATTTACCACACAATTCTTTTTAGAAAGGCTATCATTGATTTAGCTATAACATTACATTGGTTCCATTTCAAAAACTGAGCTTAACATTAAGCTTCTAATGACTTTCTGAAGTAAAATAACTGAAAATGAGTCTAGCATGTTGTAGTCTGTAGGCTGGTTGATCATGATGCAACAGCAATTCTAATAAACTAGAGACTTCAAAACTTCTTTAACTCACATGGAACAACTGAAGGAATTATAGAGATTATGTGGCTATTTCTCATACCAAGGCAGGTGAAACTAAAATAAATACTATTTTAGAATATTTCTGAAGAGTCTTCATTTTGATATTATTGAAATATGATTTGGAAATTCTGTGAAACCAATTTAAGAAAGATAATCAAGCTAAAAATAGTACACAGAGTTAGAATGTGCTGGTGTGGTAATATGTTTATAAAGAGTTGAGAATCTTGTTTATTAAAAAAAAAACCACCACATTTGGTTTGCTTGTTTTTACCTGATAAACATGAAAAGAATAACTCATTGTTTAGATACTTTTATACCATGGTTTAGATTTTGTTTTGTAATTAAAAATACATAGTGCATACTAAGAAGTCATTGGGAATCACAAATAAACAAGATATATAGTCTTGCAAAGATAATTGACAAAATAAATAAACAAGACCTATATGACAAGGTTAATATCAAATATTTTTGCTCAGAATAGAACAGTATACCAAAATTTTATATAAAATTTCAATTTCTTAAAATGTTGCCCTTTTATATAATGACCTTGATTCTTTTAGTGTAAGATTGGAAGATATGGAGAGACCCAGTCCATAGAATCACCAAGAGTTGGACATCATGACTGAATGGATAACATTATCACCATCATCTTGATTCTTTGCTTTTTAGTAGTATTTCACTTAGAAATAATTATCTGAATTTTGAGATCTAAGGATTGCATTCAATGGTTTCACTTTCCTTCCACCCAATTCAATTTTGGAAGTTGGGAGACTCTCCAGGGCAGGATCTGGATATTTTGCCAGAGGTGATGGGAAATTTTATTGGCTGAGTAGAAGTCCACTTGTATGGTATCATATATAATTCTCTGTTTCCATTTTTCAATTTCTCTGAGTAATTGAAGTCAGAGAGGCTTACTCCAAATCATTGTATAAATATTTTGTAAAAAAGAGCGTTATTGAAGGATTTCAGGTTCTTTGAACTTGCAATAGCTGGCACCGAATGATTTTTTTTAGAAGTGATGATCATTGTAACAGTTTATTAGAATATTTCATCCCAGATTTATACAGTTGTTTCAATATCAACTGATATTAAAGACTGATACTGATGTGTTAGTGATGCTCCCTTTTCCTGTTTAATTTACAGTCTTTGTTTAATCTGTAGTATGTGCGGATTTAATTTCCATTTTCTCACTGTTATAATGATTACTAATTGAGTTTATGCAGCATGTGTCTTGATTAAAATATAGAAAACAGGCCTCCCCTTACTATTTCCTTAATCTTTTGACTTATGTTTCTTAGGTTCAGTTAGTAATGTGCTTCTGGCATACAGAGTTTATTTAAATGGATGATCAACAACACTAAAAGCGCCTAAAGTACCTATTACCTAAAATCATCTAGCTGGCTATATTATGAAATATTATTTTCTATTTCTCCGTGGTTTTGATCTATGTAAGCTCATCGATTGTATATTTGATGCCTCTTGGGATCTTTGAGCAACAGATACATCATACCCTTATGATCCCTCTCAAGCTTTATGACTTTTTGGTGAGACTCCTTTAAGGTGCTACTCCTGATTTTAGTGTATTGTGTTTTTATTTTGTTTACCATTGATTTTTTATATGTGATTACCTGAAGCTATAAAGCAGGGGTGTCAAACTCGCAACGACACGTCGTCACTTGATATATCGCAAATTTCCCCCCCTTCGCTAAACCGGGGGTGGGCATGGCCAGCATGTGATGCATCTGGGCCGCGAGTTTGACACCCCTGCTATACAGGAATTCTCACATTCTCTTTTTCTTAATAGTTGATTTTAAATTTGTAATTCAGGTCTAACTCTACCCCTCACCCCTTAAAAGGAAAGGGGCTGATTTATCTAGTTATGTGCACATAAACTACAAGAGCCAGAAGGTGGCCCTGTACATTTAAATTCCATTTTTACTCCCTCCTCACTTTCTTCTTGCACAGGTTGTGGGATTCCTGTCCCTCTCACATGCTGAGGTTAGCAGGGAGGACACCGGGTAAAGGCATTCTCCTGGAACATAGATGATTATACTAAGTACCAAGTGGCTATACATGTAGTCCTCAATTTATGACCACAATTGAGCCCAAAATTTCTGTTGCTAAAGAAGACAGTTGTTAAGTGAGTTGTGCCCCATTTTTCAACCTTTCTTGTCACAGCTGTTAAGTGGATCACTGCAGTTAAATTAGTAACACAATTGTTACCTGAATTTGACATTCCCATTGTCAAAAGATTACATGACCCCAGGACACTGCGACCGTCATCAATATGAGCCAGTTGCCAAGCGCCTGAATTTTGATCACATGGAGATGATGCACTGGTTGTAAATGTGAAAAACGGTTATAAATCATTTTTTTGAGTGCCGCTGTAACTTCAAATGAATGAATGATTGTAAATCAAGGAATAAATGAATGATTGTAAATCAAGAACTACCTATACTAAGACAGGAAGGCTGTGATGACCCGTGGCATGGCACGAAGGCAACACAGCCAGAGAACCGGTATGAGTCCCTTTATTGGCACCAACTTTGCCCCCAATGTCCTGTTTACTCTCCCACAAACCTGCAGCAGCTTTTGGTTGCAGATACTTCAGTCCAAATGCTGTAAGCTGAATGACTGCAATTAATCACTCCAGCAGGGCAAGATAATGAGTCTCCGAAGTAAAGAATTCAAATTCACGGCAATAATTCCAGCAAGACAAGATAAGCACACAGAAGCACGGCAATAATTCAAACAGTCAGGAGGAATGCAGGCCACAACTCTCAACACTATATGAATTCAGTGTTTGTTCCCAACAAACGCCCCTCCCAACTGCCTCTCCTTTAAACTCCATCCCCAGGTGTGCCTTGTGAAGGAAATCCGTGCCCTTTCCTTCCTCATAAGCCATGCAACCCACGTTGCTCTCTTCTGTGTTCTTCCCTGCGCGCCCTAGGATGAGGAAGGGGTGGGCCTTGGTCTTCATCTGGACCCCCTCTCGCTTGTTCTATCTCTCCCCTACTCTGCCCAGCCTGACTTTGCCCTTCCCCAGTTTCCTCCACAGCCAATGGAGCCACTCTCCGGCTCTCTGTCAGCTTCCATCTCAGATTCAGACTCCGACGGCATGACAAAGGCAAAGCAGGAAATGTAAACCAAAAGGCTTCTGAGAGAGGAGGTCTTCACACGGTGGGCTTTATCCTGCCATGACAGTTATAGTTGAAGGCAAAGGTCTTTATCAACAAAAATAAATGTTTCACACTTAATATTGGAATTTACTTATACATGGAATAGCTAGCATAATTATAGTTAGATGAACGTGAACAAACCATCATTAAAATCCAGCTAACATTGCTCAGTAGGAAACTAGGTTCTTGGTTTGGAGTTCAGCTTGCTTTGCATAATTATAATTATTAGCTGATATCATTTGTAAGCTGGATAGTATTCACCAGAGTCACCCATGCCTGATTTATATTCCTGACTGCAAAATTGTGAGGGATATCTTTTTAGGAGGGGCTGCAAGCTTCAGCTAATAGAAGTGTTTTTTTGCTGATTGGTACAAATATTGTAATGTATTACATGCATGTTAGAAAGTTGTACCCCCGATGTCACTTATTTTCCTGGCACAATTTAAGTTTCTGTTTATGACCTTAAAGGCAAAAGTGGCTGATATTTAATTATGTTAGGCAGAGTGTATTTCAGTACGAGCTTGTCTGGATATTAAATCCTCTTAAAAATGCACTCACTTTCCAAGTTCTATTTGTCCAGCACACAGGAGAGAGCTTTTTATGGAAAACATGGAATGAGTGACCTTTCTGTTTTTAGGAAAAGATTTAAAACCTGCTTTTTAACCAGACCTTTTCAGTTTCATTTAGTTGATATGATTTTCACTGTTTTATCAATTGTTTTAATCAAAATTGTGTTTATAGCATTTAATTATTATTGCTAGTGGCTTCATTTGCATATAAAGTGATTTGTTTAATTTTGATTTAGCTTGATGTGTGAATCCAACTATTATGGTTTCTAAATTATGCTCTATGGCAAATGTTCTCGGTTTATAGCACACTTAGTGTCTCAGTAATTTTTTTCGTAGGGCCCTTAGACTAAAACTGTGAATCACCTCAAGCGAATATTTCGTGCATTGTCCAACAGATGTTGAGTATTGCTGTGTTTCCTTCAAAAATGTAAAATATCCCACAGTTCCCCAGTGAGCTCGCTGCAGCACCCTGGAGCACCACAGCACAGTTTGGAAACGTTGCTCTGTAACAGAACATCTTTTGCGAGTCAGGTTATTGAACCTCTCATAAAAATAAATGAAACTTGTGGTTATTACCTTAAGATTTAATATCTCGAGGTATTAAAAACTCACTGGGCCAAATGGAGTGGATGAAGCAACGCTCCAGGATATAAAATATATATTTAAACCCGCAGCTTTATGAACCTGTCTAGAACATGCCATTGTGTATAATAGATTCTTTCTGAATAAATATGTGTAAGAATATACTGGAGAACATGAACGAAGAGGAAATAGATTGTCACAGGTTTTCAATAAAAACGTTGTTTACGCAGCATTCCCCTTCATCTGCAATAACACCAGAACATAAAGACAATAGGCTGGATCAGACCAAGGGCTTTATATATACACTACACAAACAAATTACTGGAAATTTTCCCAGCACATATATACAAGCACATTACTTTGGCATCCAGACTATCCTCCAACCCTAGCTGGTGTACCTGGGACTGGAAAACAAGTATATTGTTAAATATTGTTTTAAATTTAAAATATGTTGCAAGAATTTCACTCTTGCATTCCAGGGGACCACTGGTGGATGCTACTGGATGCCATCTCCAAAGCCTATCTAGTCCATCCCCCCACCCCGTACCCCTCCTCTCCTTTGTATTCTACGGCCCTGAGATGCACAGCATATCAATGAATGTTATAATGAATGACTTAATTTTTGCACCAATAGCATAAAAATTGTGAAACAAACAAAAATGTATTAATATTTGTCACACTATATTACTTTGATATCTATTTTAAATTATCACTCTTTTGATGTTTAATTTAAAATATCTGTACTGAAGCAGTGAAATTAAGAGGCAATTCCTATCTTGGTTGGACTACCACTCTTACTTTTTTGACGAGAGAAATGGCCTTAATGTATCCTTGCACATGAGACAAATTGCTTGCTGGCTCATAATAATTATTTCTTGAACTATATCAAGTGAGTTACCACTTTAGCCGGCCTCATAAGTTGCAGAGAAAGACAGAATTACATCTCTGATTTCCAAGTACATGTCTCCTTAATTTGTAGCTATAGCATTATTTCACTGAAGTTCCTGAATAAGGAATTCAACTAGCTTTTCGAAAATTTGAAACAACGCTTTCATCTTTGTGCCAATTGCCAGCCTGAACAGTCCTTTTGGTTCCTCAGAACCAGAGTATTCCAGCAAAGAAAACTTAATTGGGGTTTTCTTTTCATAATCCTTATCCTTTGTGCTTCTCAAGATATTTTTATAATAATATGCACAATAATGTGAATATGAAGATACTCACAAAGTTTGGTGTCTTTCCTTGATCATAATAAGATATGGCAAATGATGATGGACCCCTGGGAAGTCTGAGCTAACTAAAAACAGTAAGAGAAATGTGTTTGATACGTATCAATCATACAGTGGGGGAAAAGTATTTAGTCAGGCACCAATTGTGCAAGTTCTCCCACTTAAAAAGATGAGAGAAGCCTGTAATTGACATCATAGGTAGATCTCAACTATGAGAGAGAAAATGAGAAAACAAATCCAGACAATCACATTGTGTGATTTGGAAAGAATTTATTTGCAAATTATGGTGGAAAATAAGTATTTGGTCAATATCAAAAGTTCATCTCAATACTTTGTTATATAGCCTTTGTTGGCAATGACATAGGTCAAACGTTTTCTGTAAGTCTTCACAAGGTTGGCACACACTGTTGCTGGTATGTTGGCCCATTCCTCCATGCAGATCTCCTCTAGAGCAGTGATGTTTTGGGGCTGTCGCTGGGCAACACGGACTTTCAACTCCGTCCAAAGGTTTTCTATGGGGTTGAGATCTGGAGACTGGCTAGGCCATTCCAGGACCTTGAAATGCTTCTTACGAAGCCACTCCTTCATTGCCCGGGCGGTGTGTTTGGGATCATTGTCATGCTGAAAGACCCAGCCACGTTTCATCTTCAATGCCCTTGCTGATGGAAGGAGGTTTGCACTCAAAATCTCACAATACATGGCCCCATTCATTCTTTCCTGTACACGGATCAGTCGTCCTGGTCCCTTTGCAGAGAAACAGCCCCAAAGCATGATGTTGCCACCCCCATGCTTCACAGTAGGTATGGTGTTCTTTGGATGCAACTCAGCATTCTCTCTCCTCCAAACACGACAAGTTGTGTTTCTACCAAACAGTTCTACTTTGGTTTCATCTGACCATATGACATTCTCCCAATCCTCTTCTGGATCATCCAAATGTTCTCTAGCAAACTTCAGATGGGCCCGGATATGTACTGGCTTAAGCAGGGGGACACGTCTGGCACTGCAGGATCTGAGTCCATGGCGGCGTAGTGTGTTACTGATGGTAGCCTTTGTTACATTAGTCCCAGCTCTCTGCAGGTCATTCACTAGGTCCCTCCGTGTGGTTCTGGGATTTTTGCTCTCCGTTCTTCTGATCATTTTGACCCCACGGGGTGAGATCTTGCGTGGAGCCCCAGATCGAGGGAGATTATCAGTGGTCTTGTATGTCTTCCATTTGCTAATTATTGCTCCCACAGTTGATTTCTTCACACCAAGCTGCTTGCCTATTGCAGATTCAGTCTTCCCAGCCTGGTGCAGGTCTACAATTTTGTTTCTGGTGTCCTTCGACAGCTCTTTGGTCTTCACCATAGTGGAGTTTGGAGTGTGACTGTTTGAGGTTTTGGACAGGTGTCTTTTATACTGATAACAAGTTCAAACAGGTGCCATTAATACAGGTAATGAGTGGAGGACAGAGGAGCCTCTTAAAGAAGAAGTTACAGGTCTGTGAGAGCCAGACATCTTGCTTGTTTGTAGGTGACCAAATACTTATTTTCCACCACAATTTGCAAATAAATTCTTTCCAAATCACAACAATGTGATTGTCTGGATTTGTTTTCTCATTTTGTCTCTCATAGTTGAGGTCTACCTATGATGTCGATTACAGGCCTCTCTCATCTTTTTAAGTGGGAGAACTTGCACAATTGGTGGCTGACTAAATACTCCCCCCCTCACTGTATCTCTAATGAAAATTTTCATAGCAATGTTTCCTAAGCTGAGCAATTCCCAGCCTTCTCAGCTAATGGCTGTGCTGGCTTTGGAATTCTGGGACTTCAAGTTAATAGATCTGGTATCTGCCCAGGTTGGAAAACACTGTTGCATGGGAACCTATCAGTTCTGGGAGGAGAGCATTAGGGAAAAGATAGATATTTTGTATCTAATGTATTTTTCAATGCACCTTCTTGATTCTTCTGAATCATATGAGCCCAAATGTAAAGTATATTGTTAAATATTACTTTATATTTAAAGTATGGTGCAAAGTAATGGCACGGAATGTTGGAAAGCAGGATGACAACTCAAGTGAGGTAAAGATGAAAAAATACATTATTATTTTTAGTTAATAATGAATCTGAGATTGACATCATACTTGAAAAATCTAAACCCTCATTAGAAAAAGTTCCATATCCTTTCTTTGAGAGAAAAATGATTAAAAGTATTCAAAAACTAAGGGTTTTTTTTGAATGTCACATCTACTGCAATAATAGTTTATTTATTAAAATAACACCACCATTGTATACTTTTAGAATGACAATGGATTTAGAATTATAGCGTAGTTAACGAAAAAGTATTTTGTAATAAGATTCAGTGTCTGTCTCTTTCCTTTTGTGTTCTTTTGGGTTTATTAGTAATCTGGCCGTTACACATTCCAGTTCTTGAATTCTTTAAGTATGTTGCTATTGCTGAGTTTTAAAAAATGGTGCTGATTAAATGAATTGTAAACCAGGCATGCAATTGGTATCTTTTATCTGATATTTAATGGAAAGAAAATGTTAATTCAGGGTAATGAAAAAGACCTCCAAGTATTGTGGGTGAATAGACCATTAGGTTAATTAAAATGAGGATACGTATCACTGCTGTAGTGGAACTATTATTTTGAGGGAGACAGTTTCATTTAGTGGTTGAATAGTGAAATTCAGGATGCCTCCCTTCTGAGCTGGATTCACGACATACAAGACCAAGATAAGTGGCAAGGGCAATTCAAATTTCTATTCATTTACTTTTACCTGCCTACCATTACTTGTCAGTCTTGACTGCTTGTCACATAAAGGTGAAGATTTATTCAGCCTTATTTAAATCTATTAAATGCAAATTGTGTTACTTCACTGTCCATCACACAGGCAGTTTCAGAACAAAATGTGTTCGTTGTGACAAACCGCATACAAGAAATTCCTGGACCTATTTTAATTATTATACTTGCAGTTTCCATCTCTCTGGATGGAAGCTTTTTTAAAAAAAAGACTACGGTAAAGACATTTGTGCAATAGAACATACTGAATCTGTATGTAATGATTGCTTAGTTTTCTAAACCTACTTACATTTACTACATACGAAGAGGAAAAATATGTATTCTGTCATGCTTAAAATAATGATTAGTTTTGGTACTTGGGCTAGAAACAACCAGATAAAATTATTAAATTTCAAAATAAGACAATATGCCCTAGTAACTATTTACTTTCTTTGAAATGACAGCTTGTTATCTTGGCATAGCAAGAATCTTCCCATTTATCCTTGCTTCCTAAAATAAAGTATGCTTTGCATCAATGTATTTTGAACACTCTTAACATTTAAAACTTTTTTCTTGGCTTCAAAATGCTATTTGTCAAATATTTGAAGGTTGTTTTTTTTAAAACAACAACAACCCAGAAGTAAATGATATTGCCCTTGCAGAATTTTAGATATATATGTTTCCATTAACAGCACATTGCTGATCTCAAGAAAGCAAAGCAGGTTCAGACTGGGTTGATATTTAAATAGAGACTATTTTGGCATACCAAACTCGGAGACAACGGTATTGTTGCCATGACAGTAACACGTGTGTATTCCTACATAGCCTGAAAGTAGGAGTTTATTTCAGAGTTCTTCTCTGGGTGACCTCCCTATTTTATTTTTCTGCATGATACCCATGGCATTGGGGTGGGTGGGTTTGGGGGTGTTTTTTTTTTTTTTTGCTATTTTTCAGGGCTTTTTGTGTTTTTATGTTTGTTCGTTTTTTTTCCTTTTAAAATATCTAAGATTCTATTCATTTACTTTTCTGCTGCTTATTTGGTATTTTATGTGAATTTACTCCAGTCTTGGCTCTTCTATAATATTTTTTGAGGTGCACATATAATTTTTTGACACTGGATGGACTTTGGATATTGCAAGCTGCCCTTTAGATTGCTGTGGTGCAAAGGTGTTGTTTTAATATAGACAATTAAAATTACAGTAATAGGCCCATGGAAAGCATGAACAGGAGAAGCTTTTTAAATGCATTTGGTGTGAACAAAGCATCCATGCTTGAAGTGTTGAGGCAGCTACATCCCCCAGGGGCTTGGTACAGTTGCTTTAGAGCTTTTCCTAGGTGTTTTCACATATGTGTTCATGCAGGGGTACTCACTTCATTGGATTTCCCAACAGAAGTGTTGGTTGTCTCAGTATTTTGAGAAGAGATTCTTTGGTGGTACCAGTGTACCTCTAAAAGCTCTGTCCTGCAGGAAAGATTATTATTTTTCTTAAAGAGGATTTAGTGCTGATATTGATAATGCTTTATTAAATTGACATAATTCATCCTTAATTCCTTTGAATAAAAAAGGAAGTGCATTTCCTTTTTTCCTCATTCTCTAAACTATCCATGTATTCTAGAACATTCTTTTGTTCAAACAAAATAAACACCTAGTTTTATTAATATCAAAGGTTGTATATATTTTGAATAGAAAAGTTGGTGAATGAATGTTGATCAATACAGAGACATGATTTGGGCTGCTGACAAGCAGACTGCGAACTCATGCATGCTTTCAGAAATCCTAAAAATATATAGAAATAGATGAAAAGTACAAATTCAAATCCTAAATCTGAAAATCTTTACAGTCTGAACCTTTGTTAGTGAATTCAGAAGTAAAGTGACTTGTTACCAAATAAGAACTGGTCTGCCTGTAGGATATTAATTTACAGTATTTTAATATTACTTTTCATTGCAAAAAATTCTTGAAGTGGTCTACAAATGCAATAAAAGACAGAACTAAAAATCATTTTCCCCAAAACTAAAATACATTAGAAAAGGCCAACATAAAAACATACATTTTAAAAAATAATTTTCTAAAACAAGGTAGCTGCACTGGGGCTTCTCATTACTACAGTTCCCAACTTTTACGCATATTCATAAAAATACCTACCGGTAGTTTATTAATTTCTTTTTCTGATATTTATTTGTGGATTGTATTACAATGCAATTCACAAATGACTAAAACCCTATTATCAGAATTATACTTTATTCAAATAGTCAGGCCTAATTACGCAAGGTCATTCAAGACAAAGGCTTCCTACACTGAATGGAACTTGCTTTCCAGGACCCAAGAAGCTACTACCACTTCAATTTTGTTTTAATGCTAACAGCTTTTCTTCTACTATCACATCTCCAACTCTTCCACTTTCCCAATATGATTTTATAAAGCCAGAGTTTAACTCTTACACCAAAATTGGGGTTTCAGATATTGTTTGAAAATATGGAAAGTTACTGTTCTGTTTCTATTTTGTGAGATTTACTGGGATCACTTAGAAGCAATGCCTTGGAGAAGAAGGAAGTTATTTATGAAAAATAGCTAACTAGGACCTTTTCCTAGAACAGAAATAATCTGTTCAGGGGAATGTGTGAATGTTTGGTGAACTGAGAGTGAGAAAGGATGGAGTCTTGCTTCGAATATGCTCCTACCCTCTCCATCCATTTATATACATTTAGGCAGGTTGTCTTAATAGGAAAGCTATACTTCTATATGCTTGAATGTGGACTGCCATTTTTGTCCTCATTAGGGACCTAAATAATAATGCCTCTTACATTGCTGGTAACCGTGCACTTGTTCAAGCTAATTCAAGTACAGCTTCCATTTAATCAGCTCCTGAACTTAACGCTGGGGATGTGGGATAAAGGACTGATCATTGTAGAAAGCATCCTTCTCTCTCCACGTGTTCATATAAACACCTGGATGAGTCCAAAAGTGTGTGCTTAGTATGTAGTTAAGTTTGGACTTGTGTTGCAGATTCAGAATACAGGTTGCCTCAACATTAATTAACAGGATGAAGGGACAGCTACACAGAGAATGTGGGGAGAACCATGAATCAAGCACAATCAGAGACAGTGCTACTAATAGAATTTCGGGGCTAAACTATGTGTGAATTTATGGCTCATAAATATCTTTACAGTATTTCTAAGAATTTCCCTTACAAAATCCTTCATCTGAAAAAAATAATCTGGAGCCTGAGTTACATACATTTACTTTATTTAATACCATTTTTAGAAAATTGCAATTAATCTTAAATGTGTATAGCTAATCCTCCCTCCCTTCCTCCCTCCTTTTTCTGTCACAAGCTAGATGAAATTTTAGCAACTGTAAGCTACAGCAAGTCTGCAGTTATGAAAACAGCTTAAGAATAATCATATACACAGTTATGGAGGGAGGGGGAAAGACTTTGCAATGAAAACGGGTTTTTTTATAAATTAAAGCTCCAAGGAGATGTGTTTACAACTACTTTAAATAAAAAAAACCCAAAATAATAATTTTATTAGGATTAAATAGAGTTATAAAACAGCAAGCTCTGTAAGAGTTTTTCAGATTGGGAGGAAAGCAATAGGCATAGTCCAGAATGTTAATTCGTAAATTGTTCTGCAGCGTGTTAAGAGCGGCACGGAAATATACTAATGGAATGCAATTTTTGTTCATAATGAGATTTCTCCTGTAGGTTGTTCTGTGGGTGGGTCTGATATTGCAAGTTTATATTGGGTCTGTGAAGTAATAATTGTGTTCCAAATCTATTAATGCGGGACAAGGAAGAACTTTTTGCTAACTTACTTAGGCTCAAATATCAAACCCACTAGGAATTAAGCCTTTATTTTGAAATACTCAGTCATCATTAAATTGTAAATGGTAATAATCTTGTATAGAATATTATTAGTAATTATTCTCTCAGTACTTATGCTTCTGTTCTGATTTGCATTTGTAGAAAGTTCAAATGCATTTTTCTTTGTTAATAGAGGAGCCAGCCACTCATCAGGAGATTAAGGGAATTGGGAGGGAATGACAAATTGACACCATGCTCACAATGGGAGACAGTTAGATTTGGGATCCAGGCTGCTGAAAACTCTCTCTGGATTAAAGAGAGATTTTGAGATTACACTCATGCACTCCAGACAGCTGATATTTTTTGTGAATTGACAGCAGAAACCAAAGCTTGAATACTTCTTAACTTTGTATTAAAGCTGCTTATTCAACCATCCAATTTATCTTCATAATAAAAGGTTCTGGTTTTCCTTTAAGAAAACCCAAGCCAATTCTTTAAAGGGGAATACTATTACTGTTATTAGTATCTTTGGAAGTTGAGCAACAGCATCTAGAAATGCACTGCATTAAAATACAGCTTTTTTTCCTAGTGGTTAATTTTCAGTATTTCTCAAGAACATAAAGGTATTAAAAGGTTGAAATCAAATTCAAAAAATGGATCAGCATTGAAATGTCAACTATCTACTGGTAGCAGCACACCAGCATTCAAACATCGTGGTCTGATATTGATTTCCCTGGTTGCATAACATTTGCATTGTGACATTTGACTTCAACATTAACAAAGTAGTTGTTTCTTGATCAATCATTTTTGGTATTACATGCCAAACAATCACTCAGTGTGACCTATTTGAAATTGCATATTAACTGTTGGCAAAAGTACTGTATGGTTTTTTAAAATTTATTTTAAGTCTGGAGCATGAATTGTGAAGAAGATGTAATTTGTAAACACAGATAGAAAATTGTATATTTTTAAATCAAGCATTACATGCAGGTAAATTAATTTCAACAGTGCAATCGCATATATAAATAATGCATGTGTCTGTGCACATGTGCTCTCTCTTTCACACTCACACACAGACATAGACTTGATTAACACATTCCTATCACAAATTCTGCATTTCTTTTTAGGGTTTCTGTACAATTAAATTTATCTGTGTTTTTTTTCTTTTTAATGCTTTCTGATGTGGAAGATACTACCATCCTTCTCAGAAATTCACAGGGGCTTGCATTTTCCCAGCCCTAACATTTTATTGTAATAGCAAACTTTATAGAAAAAAGCAACTGGTCCAAAGTCACCCCAGAGGCTAAACTGTTCTTGACAAGCAGGAAAAGAAATCATAAATGTTGTGAGAAGATAGATAAATAGTAAGACTGTAGGCATAGATGGTGAAACCAGAGAAATGTTAAATATACTTCTGAGGTGGTTGTAAGACTTGTTAAATATATATATCTATATAGAAATATACAGTATATTTGAAGACTATATACCGGTATATGCCTAATAATAGAAAAAATGCCACTATTCTTTTATACAAAAGAAAAGGTAGCAAGGGAATGCAAAAACTGCAAGAGGCTTAGTTAAATATCCCTGGGGAAATATTTGGCAGCATTTTGATTGAAAAGGCACGAGAAGTGAAAATAATAAGAAGAAAAAACTATTAGGTACAATGTGGGGTTTTGCCAGGCAGGGAATGTGCAAACCAGATATTTGTTCTCCAGCAGGTCATTGAAAAATATATGCATATGAGAAAGAAAGTTTATCACATATTGTTGACTTAAGGAAACTACGTGATAAAGTGAACTATGGAATTTTTTGCAAGAGCTGAAAGCTGAAGAGTGGTGAATGCTGAAGTAATCCTTGTGTGAGAGAGTAGAATGCTTAACACATCCTTGGATATGAGTTGGCTCCAGTGTAGTCTTGCAATTGTGATTTACCTCAATTCCGATTGCCCCAAGCCACTTGTGCGGACTAAGGTGCTGAACATTACAAACCGGCATGATTTGTAGGTGGGTGTGAGTTTGGCAAAGGCTTTTTTGCTCCAGTTTGAATAAAGCAGAAGAAAGTATGTGACATGAAGCATCTAAAAGGATCTGTGGGTAAATTTCTGAGACCATTCTCATTCTGGGTCTATGATGCCAGAAATAAAAATGACTTCAACAACAACAATAGCAACAACAGAATCTGGAAGAACAACTAGAATAGGAGGTCCTTTAAGTCCTCTTCCCCCACCCCAACCCTGTGCTTTGTATTTTTAGGAATGGGGGAAATCCACAATTTCCTAGTGTACAAAGTTAGCACCCACCCCTCTCCTAGAAGAATGAAATATTTTGGGAAATATTTAAAAAGGCAGAATATTATATTTCCCTAAAGGAAAAACATGTTTTTAAAGACAGAAAGCAGCCCCCAAATCTTTCTTAATAGCCCCAGCAGGACTGGGCCAGCCTATCTACAAGACAAAAGACCTTCAGCTCCAGGGTGATGGGATTAAGACATGACCCTCCAGGACCTAATAGGATTATCTAGAAGCAGAGCTCACTACATTACACAATCTACTAAGAACATTGCATCACCCAGCAAACTTCAACCAAACTTGACTCAGACAAACTTGACCCCACATGGCACCATGGGAGTCTGACAACAGCCAATAGAATACATGTTCTTGCACAGGAACAGGAAGCTCAAGTGCAAAGCCCAAGAGAAGGTATATATACCCCTCACTCTCAACTCCATGTGGTCAGCTGCCCAGGACCATCCATGTGGTTCTGCTTCATCATTAAACCATCTTTCCAATCAGCCTCCATGTTTCCAGTGTCTTTCTCCCGGCTTGGAACTGAACCAGATGGATATTTCTTGCAACACTAGCATCATGCATTTCTTATCTCCCGAGTGAAGAAAGATTTGAAATAACAATGCAAATAATTCAACTGCATTTTTATGTATTATTTGCATTTAACAAAAAAAGAAATTATCACACTGAAACATGATAGCTCATTATCATAATTGCTGCTTAACAGGATTTGGTGCTGATGTTGTAGTCTCTCTTGTGATTTGTGAATCTCTGACTTTTTAACAGACATGGTGTATATATTATCTTGACATGATCAGTGTGAAATGCAGGAATATTGTTCCAGGACACTGCATTTTTGTTCTTCTTTGGAACAAAATGCATAATAAAATGTGGGGTTGTCAGTTATCAAAGAAAATGTTTAATGGTCAAGCTTGTCCTTTGCTTGTCTTGTTATTAATCAGACGAACCCGATCAGCACTGAAAAGCACAACATACTTGTATTGAAAACCAATCAACCAGATGTATCTCTTATATCCGTCTTTACTAATGTGACTGGTAAGGATTTGCACTAGTATGTAGTCCAAATCCAATTTATTAAGCATCAGTCTGGTCCATCATTAAATTACGGAGTACTAACAATGCATATTGTCGTTTGCATCAATGGTAAACGGAGATGCTTATATGGGATGTAATGGACAAATTATTTATTTCAGTCCCAGGCCAACTTTCACGAGGGAGTTATGGTAACAATGACAGAAAAGCGATGCTGTCTGTTGTTTCTTGAGGACAAGATCAGCAGGAAAGAGAGAGAAGATAAAAGGCATAGTGAAAAGCTGATGCTCTGTATCAGGTTGATGAGTTAGGAAATAAGATCTCTGTCTCACGGATAACATTGTACACATCTGTTCTCTCTCTCTCTCTCTCTCTCTCTCTCTCTCTCTCTCTCTCTCTCTCTCTCTCTCTCTCTCTCTCTCTCTCGTGTGTGTGTGTGTGTGTGTGTGTGAGAGAGAGAGAGAGTGAGCACATTATTGCTCCTCTGTGACTTTTTTGTGTTTGTTCATTTTTAGCTAACAGCACGATCCCTGCCTATGGTACAAACTGACGAGAGACTTCAACCCCTGCTCAATCACCTTTGGTAATGAAAACACAGTAGAACCTCAATTTAGTGGACCTTTGGGGGCTCATTGCTCCTGAAGGCTCACAGTCTAACTCATTTGTACATATCAGGTCTGGTTTGAGTAGCTGAGGGAATTTTATTTTTATTCTTTCGGATTAAAAAAATGTGAAGACATTTTTGTAGGGTCTAGGCCAGTGATGGCGAACCTATGGCACGCGTGCCACAGGTGGCACGCAGAGCCATATCTGCCAACACGCAAGCCGTTGCCCTAGCTTAGCTCCACGCGCATGTGTGCAACGGCCAGCTGATTTTCGGCTCTCGTGGAGGCTCTGGGAGGGCATTTTCAGCTTCTGGAGGGCCTCCGGGGGGCGGGGAAGGGCATTTTCGCTCTCCCCATGCTCTAGGGAAGCCTCTGGAGGCTGGGGTGGGCGAAAAACAGGCCTACTGGGCCCACCAGAAGTCAAGAAATGGGCCATTTCCGGCCTCCAGGGGGCGGGGGGGCATTTTCGCCCTCCCCAGACATTGAATTATGGGTGTGGGCACTCGCGCATGTGCGATAGCATGCGCGCATGCGCTTTCGGCACCTGAGAAAAAAAAGATTCGTCATCACTGGTCTAGGCATTGCGCCTAATTGATTTATCGGTCCTGTGTTCTGACCCAAAGGCAGAATGGGATTGTTTTACTTCTTCCCATAACTGGGCCCATCCGCTCTGCCTGCAGAATAATCTAATCCTGGGGACAGGGTGCGTGAGGAACTCATATACAGAAGAGCACTCTGCTGTTCTTTAGATTATGCAAACTATGGAATTTACAGGGGAAGGCAATAAAAGTGTTGTAAATAAAAAAAGAATAAATCATATATTAATAAGATTTTTATTTACAAATGGTTATCTTGGCAATGGATTCATTGCAACTTTATCTTCAAAGATACTATTTTAATACTTGTATCCATAACGAGGAAGTAATTTGTCTGTTTTTGCATAATGAACGTGCCATGGCCGATAATTAGCAATATTGTTGACATACAACATCTGTTTCCAGTCAACACTTCAGACTTCTCCCTTAGGTAATTGTTGGCTCACATTTGCAAAATTATATTTTGCCCTTGAAAAAGGGAGGTTATGTTCGCCTTTACTCAAAACCTTTTGAAAAACATAATAATTGAACTATAGCTGCATATTATTTATCTTTGTGTTTTAGTTCCTCATATTGCTAAGTAATCAATTTAAAAATTCAAGAAAAGATTATTATTCTAGGGCTCCCTTAATTAGAAACATCTGAGAGGTTATACCTGAATTTTATAAAAAAAAAAATATTCAACAATTGTTTTCATATGATTCATTAGAGTTCAAATAATCTGCTTCTACTTGAACGCTAATGTTCTTCTAAGTGTAGAAATATTTCTAAATAAATTATTCTGGTAATCAGAAATGTTTTATATAAAAAAAGTCTTAAGTTCTCCAAGATGAAATAATTATTTTAAAGTCATATTTATTTCTTGAACATTAGTTTTGAAATATTTTTTAAAATTTATGTAAATAAAAATACTTGGCCTTTCGTTCTCATGGTAACAACAAACATGCCCTTTTAAATTCAACAAATATTTATTTATTTTCTTCTTTTTCCACATCATAGCCATGCATATGTTGGTCCAGATTATAATATTGAAAAAGCAATGGGCAAAATTTCATTGGAACAAATTGATGGTGTAAGTATATTGCCTCCAATTCACTATAGTTCACTGAATAATTTTGCCTATCCATCGCAGTGTATTCATGGTATCTCAAACATACTGATGGCAACATTCATATAGAGATTACAATGGTCTATATGTAAAGAATTGAAGACTAAAACATAACTCATAGAACAATGTATGCTTAAATGAACGAAAGTAGGTTTAAAATACATGAAACAAAAAGAGAATATGAGTAACACTCAGGAGCATAAGTAAAGCAAACCTTTCACATGAGACCATGCCCATTTGTAAGGGCTTCAGGCATTGAACCCTAATCCCTGGCAACAGCTAATAAGAGGAAACCAGAATATCATCGCTGGGGCACCTTTCCTCAGCTGCTGCTGTATAGTAATAGACCAGCAAAGTTATCCACTTACCTCTTCAATCACCCAAGCATCCCTTCCTCTCCCTTGTTCAATTTCCTGCAGTTCAAGTTCCTGCAATTTCCTGCAGTAGTCAGAGGACCGCGCTACTTGGCTGCCTGAAAAAATTATCTCTTGGACTTACTACGAGTATATCTGGTTTCAAAACTACTACTTCATATATCTTATCAGCCAATATTTATTATTGTCTTGTTGTTTTGCTGGAAGGAGGAAGGAGGGTCTGTGTATATATTGTAGTATGCATTTCTATGAGACAAAATGGTTAGTATTTGCAGGTGATGGGGTATTATTTTACAAGAAATCAATTTTAATTAGCGGTTGCTAGTTTCAGTTTAAGAAAAATGTATATGTTTGTGTTGACCCTGCCCTCTTTTGGAATGGATATATGTATAAATATAAGTATGTTGCATGCACATATATGTGGAGGCCAGGAGTTGGCTTGGCTGATGTTAGTGATATCAAAGTTGACAAAGTAGGAAAGCCAGACATGGAAATCCACAGAAATGTTTATATGTGTTCATCTTTTTTTCCTATGAGTGCTTCCTAGCGTTGGTGGTAGGCAATCAAATTTAGCCTTGTCTTCCTTTTAAGTAAATATGGTAAACAGCTTTAAATGAACAAAAAAATTGCCCGATAACTGACATCTGTGACATTAATTTAGAATATATTAGAGGGAGGGATAGTAAAGATGCTATCAAAATAGAATGAGACTCTAGATTAATTGCTTATATTGATTTATGCTTTTTGCTGTAATTAATACAATTTTAATACCTTTTAACATCTGTTTTCCATTTATTCTTGCATTTGCCCCCCAAAATTAGAACTAATGTTGACAGTATATTGAAATTGTGAAATAGAGTTTTCCCTTTGTCCCCGTATGCAAATATTCTCTTCTCAAATTCTTCACCTTTCTGGTTGGTGATCAAAATGCAGCCTGTAAGTTAATGTAGTCAGTAGAGCATTAATCCAAGTTTTCTTGTTACAGCTTTCGGTTAAATCATTTCCTCTCTGCATGCGCCAGCTCCACAAAGCTCTGCGTGATAACCATCATCTCCGTCATGGAGGCCGTATGCAATATGGCTTATTTCTCAAAGGCATTGGCTTAACACTACAGCAAGCTCTGCAGTTCTGGAAATCTGAATTCATCAGAGGAAAAGTAGACGCAGACAAGGTAAATGGGTTGGTGAGAACAATGCTCAGTTCTTAACAGTTCTCTTCGGAACACTTCTAGAGTCCACAAGCAATGTCCGTGCACACTAAAACATCTGTTTAGTTTACATAAACACTAAAGACAAAAGCAGCAGTTGCTTTCACATCCTCTCTGCACAGTTGGATCTCATCAGGATTCTTTTCTCATTATAAGTTTGTATGGTTAGATTACTTTATGTTTACAAAGATTATAAAACGAAAATAGGAATTATTTATCATGTTGAAAAGCAATGATGTAATGATGCCAATATTTATTTCATTTATTTACTAATGCTTCTCTACTGCTCGATATCGAAGACACTAAGTGGCTTACAGAACGCTACAGTAAGTATTAAAATAAAATAAAAAATCTAAAACATGGACTTCCCACAAACCATAATAGGGCCGGTTGCATAGTGTGGGGCCAAATGTCCATATCCTCAAATGGCTTCTTAAGCAGCCGAGTCTTTAGCATAAAGAATAAAAGAGTTGGAAGGGACTTTAGTCCAACCCTATGCACAAGTAGGAGGTCCTATACCGTTCTGGACAAATGGTTATCCAATATCTTCTTTAAAACTTCCAGTGTTTGAGCATTCTGGAGGCAAGCTGATCCACTGATTAATTGTTCTAACTGTCAGGAAATTTCTCCTTAGTTCTAAGTTGCTTCTCTCCTTGATTAGTTTCCACCCATTGCTTCTTGTTCTACCCTCAGGTGCTTTGAAGAATAGTTTGACTCCCTCTTCTTTGTGACAGCCCCTGAGATATTGGAACACTGCTATCATGTCTCCCCTAGTCCTTCTTTTCATTAAACTAGACATACCCAGTTCCTGCAACCGTTCTTCATATGTTTTAGCCTCCAGTCCCCTAATCATCTTTGTTGGTCTTCTCTGCACTCTTTCTAGAGTCTCAACATCTTTTTTACTCCGTGGAGACCAAAACTGAATGCAGTATTACAAGTGTGGCATTATAAAGTGGTATTAACACTTTGCATGATCTTGATTCTATCCCTCTGTTAATGCAGCCTAGAACTGTGTTGGCTTTTTTGGCAACTGCTGCACACTGCTGGCTCATATTTAAATGGTTGTCCACTAGGACTCCAAGATCCCTTTCACAGTTACTACTATTGAGCAAGGTACCACATATACTGTACCTGTGCATTTTGTTTTTCTTGCCTAAATGTAGAACCTTACTTTTTTCACCATTGAATTTCATTTTGTTAGATAGAGCCCAGTGTTCAAGTCTGTCAAGATCCTTCTGTATCTTAAGCCTATCTTCTGGAGTGTTGGCTATTCCTGCCAGCTTGGTGTCATCTGCAAATTTGATGAGTTCCCCATCTATCCCCTCGTCCAAGTCATTGATGAAGATGTTGAAGAGTACTAGGCCTAAAAGAGCCTTGAGGCACTCCACTGCATACTTCCCTCCATGTAGATGCAGTTCCATTGAGCACTACACGTTGAGTGCAGTTGGTCAGCCAGTTAAGAATCCATCTGGTGGTGATGCTGTCCCACATTTTTCTACTTTATCTAGTAGTTGGTTATGGTCTACTTTATCAAATGCCTTACTGAAGTCCAAGTAAACCACATCAACAGCATTCCTCTGGTCCTCTAATTTTGTCACTTTGTCAAAGAATGCAATAAGATTAGTCTGGCATGATCTGTTTTTGACAAACCCATATTGGCTTTTGGTTATTACTTTGTTTGCTTCTAGGTGTTCACTGATTCGTTGCTTGATTATTTTTTCAAGAATCTTCCCTGGTATCAGGCTGATAGATCTGTAGTTTTCTGGATCTATTTTTTTTCCTTTTTTGAAGATGGGAACGACATCAGCTCTTTTCCAGTCCTCTGGCAGTTCCCCGGTGCGCCAGGATCTTTGAAAGATATAGTTCAGTGGTTCTGAGATCTGTTCTGCCAGGTCCTTCAGAACCTTAGGGTGTAATCCATCCGATCCTGGTGATTTGAACTCGTCTAGGGTAGACAGGTGTTCACTTACCATTTTCTTCCCTATTTTAACTTGTGTTCCTAATCTGTTTTTTGTGGTGCTGTTTTTGATAGGTTGGACTATTTTTTCCCTTTGTGTAAAGACAGATGCAAAAAACGAGTTAAGTAGTTCTGCTTTCTCCCTGTTGCTTGTCACCTTCTTGCCATTTTCTCCCAGCAATGGACCAATTGTTTCCTTGACTTTTTTCTTGTTTTTAACATGTTGGAAGAAGCTTTTTTTGGTTATTTTTTTACTTTTCTTGCAAACCTTTGTTCATTGTGAGCCTTAGCTTTCCTCACTTCATCTTTACAGGCTCAGGTTATTTGCTGATATTCTGCCTTAGTTATTTGCCCCTGTAATGACATAGAGAGCTCTTTTTAACTTAAGTCATGGCTGTCTAGCAATGTACTTACTCCCTGATGTTTCTGATTGCCATTTAAAATCTAGTGGAAATGTCTTCCTTAGGGTGCCACATCTGCCAGGAATTTCATACATGGCAAACCAAGAGAGAACATTCTCAATTCAAATATTCTTTTAGTTCCTCGTTTGGCATGAAGCATTTGCAAGCTTTCAGCTCCAGATTAAATTAAATTTTCTTGAAGTTATAGCCCACCTTTCTATTGGTATAATACAAATGTAGGATTTTTTTTAAAAAAATATACAAAACATAAAACATACCTGTAAAGCCAGTATCCATAAAATAATGAACAATTAAAATCAGAGTAAACAATCAGATAATTCTAGGAAATGGTATAATCGCTTTACGTTGTGGACTATTCACATTGCCTTTTTTTTGCCCTTTAATCTGAAGGTTTTTTTGCCCTTTAATCTGAAGCAATGTACAACCCTAATCAAAATAATGTTTTGTTTGTTCAGCTGTTAATAGCAATCAGTTAAATATATACTTAATACTGCTCAATACATGGCCCAGCACCTACTTCAGGCATTACCATTATTCTGAAATAAGTATTTCACACAAGGCATATTGTCTTCCAGAGACATTTTTCAAAAAAGAGTACCTGAGTGCCTTAAGGTTCACATACTGTAATTCCTTCTATTCAAAAGGATTCTTTATCCATTGTAGGTTATAAACATTAATTGAACAATTAAAAATTGAGAATATTGTACAAAGTAATATAGGTAGTCCTCAACTTACAACCAAATTTAGCCTCAAATTTCTGTTGCTAAGCGAGACAATTGTTAAGTGAGTTTTGCCTCATTTTACGACCTTTCTTGCCACCGTTAAGTGAACCACTGCAGTTGTTAAGTCAGTAACATGGTTGTAAAGTGAATCTGGCTTCCCCATTGACTTTGCTTGTCAGAAGGTGGCAGAAGGTGATCACATGATCCTGGGACTCTGCAACTATCATAAATACATCCCAGTTGCCAAGCCTCTGAATTTTGATCATGTGATCATGGGGATGCTGCAACTGTCATAAGTGTGAAAAGTCTTTTCAGTGCCATTGTAACTTCAGATAGTCACTAAACAAATGGTTGTAAGAACTACCTGTATTGATCCCAACTATACATTTGGAGAATGTTATGACTGATCAAGTAAGCAAAATAAAAAGTTTCACATAAGGAATTTCAAATGATTCCAGGCTTGGTTCAGCCAGCAGGGAGGTTTTTCATTATCCTGCGGTCAGGATTCTGGAGATATGGATAATATAGGAAAACTCTGTTTTTACCAGATTATAGAATGGGGGAATGCCACACATCTCCCCTCCCACAACAGATTCTTTAAACGAGATTTCTTTCTGTCTAGTTTCTGCAAATTTATCTTCAAACTTCTGCTTATATTAATGCAGTAATTAACAGGAAGGGCTGTCATGTGCTCTTGAAAGAACTACAATTTCATCTGTTAACTGAACTATGAGCCAAACTGCTATTTGAAAAACATTATTTTGAATTTTCTTCTAGTCCTCTTGCCAGAGATTAATGCATGTCATTTTTTTCCGTATTAGTGCTGTTAATGTGTGATTGATAGATTTTTAAAAGGTTACTTTTGAGGATCTTTGGTAAATTTTAATGAGTGCTTAGGTCTTCAGGACAATTCATATAAAATCCTGCCATTTTAATTTCTGTATATACATACACACAAATATGCATACTGTATGCATAAATGTATGTACACATGTTCTTGAAGAAAGCTGACACTGTGGACCTTAAAAGACTTCTGGTTTAGCTAAAGAGTAAAATACATTAATAAGAATGCCTTTGGGCTATACTTTTTTGAGGTGTGCCTTTCAGTTAGTCTTGACTCCTGAAGACTGCCTGAATGAGTCCCTGCAGTTTTCTTGGCAAGGATTTTTCAGAAGTGCTTTGCCCTTGCCTCCTTCCTAGGGCTAAGAGAGAGTGACTGGCCCAAGGTTATCCAACTGGCTTTGTGCTCAAGGCAGGACTAGAACTCATGGTCTCCCAGTCTCTAATCTGGTACCTTAATCACTATATCCTATATCAGTGATGGTGAACTTTTTTGGTTCACGTGCCAAAAGGGGGTGAGTGCGAGCGCACGTGCCCACACCCATTCCCTCCCCCCCCACGCATGTGCACATCCTGCGCTGCCCCCTGCGCATGCGCACAACCGCCCCGGCGCATGCACACAGGCCTCACTGAAGCCTGGGACGGTGAAAAAACTGCCCAACGGGCAAACCGGATGTTTGGAAAAACAGACTTCTGGTTTGCCCGTTGTGCTGTTTTTCGCACTCCGGAATTTCAGGGAAGCTTCCCTGAAGCCTCTGGAGGGCGAAATGGCCTTCCCCAAGGCCGAAAATCAGCTGGCCAGCTCGTGCATGCATGCTGGAGCTGACATAGGGCAGCACCTCACATGCCCTCCGATATGGCTCCGCATGTCACCTGTGGCACATGTGCCATAGTTCACCATCACTGCCCTATATACTAGCTCTCAGTGGTGCATTTTGATCAGGGTTATTATAGAAAGTCTATTATAGATTTGTATTATATTATATTTTATTATAGAAACTTGTGGTATCCAGGTTTCCAGCCTGATGCCTTAACTACACCAACCTGGCTGTCAAAGGACTATAATTATGTGGATTTAAAAGAGTGATGTACTTTTAATTAAGCCCAGTAGCTAATGTAGATGCATGTTAAATTATACCTGTTTTCTCCCCTAAAACATCCTTTTTTTTGGTAAGTAATCGACATGGTTACTTAACCTCATGGTTAAGGAAACTGCCCTACAAGGAAACTGTCAGATGATATTTAATACAGTTCTACTAAAATATCTAGTCAGTTTTCATTCTAAAGAAAGCTACCTGTTATAGAAATAACGTTTAACTCTTGACATTCTGAAAGGTGCTGAAAAAGAGCACTTCTTTTTCAGAAGGCATTCAGTTATTGATCCAGTGATGATTAGGTGTCCATTGGAGTTGTTTTGTTGTTATTTAAATAGGAGGTCAGACTTATAATTTAGGACTGCTTTTATTTTATGTTGTGTTTTGATTTTGTAAACCAGCTAGAGTCTATATGAATAGATGATATTTAAAAATGTAAATTAATAACATAAGTAGTAATTAATGCAAATTTGGGATGCATGTTGTGTTGATTTCTGATGTGATTTTGTTACAAAGCCACGTACTAACCTATTGTCTGCCGGGATAAGCACGGTTATAGAGAGAGCAGAAAAGACGTAAAAGTGGTAAGCCATCAAAGTAAAAGTATGAGAGGAGAAAAAGAAAACATTAAAAATTTTACACTAACATAGCTAAAAGAATTTAGACTAATACCATTCACAATACCTCTCTCTATATTTCTACCCTTAAAAACAATTTAGTTTAACGAGGCCCAGATACCCTTTCATGCAGTTTTATTTATTTATTTATTTATTTTCATGCCATTTTGAGGATAACATTAACTCTGTTCCCATTAACAATTTACCATTTTGTCTTTGCAGTGAATCTGTGTTCTCTTTGACCTTCATTTCCAAGATATTCATAGAATATTTTTGTTGTTATTTTTGGTATCAATCAGAAACTTGATCGCCTTCTGAGTTTTAACCTTTCTGACATGATTCCTATAATTTCCGGAGACAGCTTTGTGTTAGGGTTCTATTTTCTATTCAGATCTTTCTTTTTTCTGTCCGACATCTTTGAGAGCTCCAAGTGTATCCGCTTTGGTTGCATTGGAGTCCTGTTTCCTTCTCATAAAAGTTTTTTATAATTATGCTCTTACTATATCGTTTTGTAGGATTTTTCCAGTCTTCCTAGACATGTTTCTCCTTTAAGAACTTCAAGCCATTGAAACTGGCCTATCTTCCCCTGAAGTTTATCAACATCTGCTCTTTTGAAATCCAATATGCAGATCTGACTTTTCTCAGTTTCTCCTCCATGGGTATTATAAATTCAAGAATAACACAATCACCTTCCTCTACTGTACCATGCAAAACCAGTCAGTTTTGTTTCTTTGAAATGCTCCCTGTTGGTGAGGATTAGGCACAGATAGCAGATTTATTCTTTCTTCCAACTTCTGACAACTGAAATTGACAGTAAGAGTGGACAAGAATTTGTTGGAGTTAACGAAGTTAACTTGGCAGAATTGGATTCCCTTCAGATGTCAGAATAATTGAAATCCCCCATTATCGGGATTGCGTGCCTCTTTGAAAGACTGGTTGTCTGACACAGAAAAGCTTCATCTGTGTCTTCTGCCTGCCCAGGTAGTCTATAATAAACTCCCGTGATGATATCACTTTTGTTTCTTTTCTTTTATTGGTCCTATGCAAGTTTGTATTTTTCTTTTTATATTGTGCAACATTTTCAGTCTTCCGTTGCTGTAATGGTATGTGGGGAAGACCTCTCTCTGTATCTATGTCTCTCCCCCTCTCCTTCTCTATCTCCCCCTCTCTCTCACCCATCTCTCTGTCACTTCCCCCCCTTCTCTCTCTCTCTCTCTCTCTCTCTATCTGTATCTCTTTCTCCCTCTCTTCCCCCCTCTTCCTCTCTCTGTATCTCTCTATGTCTCTCCCCCTCTCTATCTTTCTCTCCCTCTCCCTCTCTATCTTCCCTCTCTCTCTGTATTTCTCTATGTCTCTCTCTCCCTCTCTATCTTCCCCCTCCCCCTTCTCTCTGTATCTCTGTCTCTCTCCCCCTCTCACTGTATCTCTATCTTCCCTGCTCTGTATCTCTATATCTCTCTCCCCCCTCTATCCTCCCCCCTCTCTGTATCTATCTCTTTCCCCCTTTCCCTCTTTATCTTCCCCTCTCTCCCCCCTCTCTGTATTTCTCCCCTCTCTCTCCCCCTCTCTCTGTATCTCTCTCCCCCTCCCCCTCTCTTCCCCCTCTGTATCTCACTCTTTATCCCTCCCCCTCTTCCTCTCTCTCCCCCTCTTCCTCCTCTCTCTATGTCTCTCTCCCCCTCTCCCTGTTTCTTTGTATCTTTCTCTCTCCCTCTCTTTCTCTTCCTCTCTCCCCCCTCTCTATCTCTCTCTTCCCCTCTCCCTCTCCTCCTCTCTGTATCTCTCTCCCCCTCTCTCTGTATCTCTCTGTCTCTCTCTTCCCCTCTCCCCCCTCTCTGTTTCTCTCTCTTCCCCTCTCCCTCTCTATCTCCTCCCTCTCCCTCCCTCCCCAGCTCTCTCTATCTCTGTGTCTCTCTATGTCTCTCCCCCTCTCTCTGTATCTATGTCTCTCTCTCCCCCTCTCTCTGTCTGTATCTCTCTCTCTGTATCTCTCTCCCCCTAACCCTCTCTATCTTCCCCTTTTTCTTCCCCTCTCTATCTATGTCTCTTCCCCTCTCCTCCCCCTCTCTCTGTATCTCTGGGTCTCTCTTTCCCCCCTCTCCCCCTCTGTATCTCTCCCCCCTCCCCCCTCTGTATTGCTCCCTCCCTCCCTCCCTCCCTCCCTCCCTCCCTCTCTCTCTCTCTCTCTCTGTGTGTGTATGTCTGTATCTCTCTGTATCTGTGTCTCTTCTCACTCTTGGAAAACCCAGCGAGCTCTCCTTGAGGTTCTTCGCTACTCCTTTTCTTTCTTCTTTTTAGAAATCCAGGCTGGCTGAGGAACGAGTGTGAACCACAGCGGAGGCTTCTCTTCGGGTGATCCTTCTCCTGCGACCCCCTGAGCAGCTGTGGCGGGACTGGGAGTGTGTGCATGAGCAGGGAGACCCTCCTCAAGTGAGCGGCCGCCTGCCTTGCATGCGCCTTTGCTGCACTTTGGCCAAGCCCGCCCGCTTGCTTGAGGAGGGTCACCTAGCTTGTGCACACACTCCCAGCCTCATCACAGCCAGCCAGGGGGTCGCAAGAGGAGAAGGAAGAGGAGGGTCACCCGAAGGGAAGCCTCTGCTGCGGTTCATGCTCGTTCCTCAACCAACCCGGATTTCCCCCCCCCCCCAAAAAAAAAGAAAGAAAAGGAGTAGCAAAGAGCCCCAAGGAGAGCTTGCCAGCTTGGCCCAGCCTCGGCTTTCTTGAACCCTGGGGTGGGCATACGAGGTTTGGCAGGTCCATCCCCCTTTTCCCCGCTGCCCTGAGCTTCTTAAAGCCGTGGCTGGGTGCTGCGGGCCCATCCCCCTTTCCGTTGTCCCCTCCTCCTGGATCCCATACCCACCCTGCCAGCCCTTGTGTTAGTGAGGCCGGCGTCAGTTGTGGCCGGGTTGGGCCAGTGTCTCGGGGCAGAGAGCAGATTGTGTGTCTCCCCAGGCTACCGAGGCATGCCCTGCACCAACAAGGCCTGGAAGAAGCTCCAGCAAGAATGAAGCACCGGAAAATCAGCCCAGCTGCTTCTCCATCCCCCGCCATCGCCCTTACCTTCTCAGGCCAGGTGAGGAGTGACGGGGAGGGGAGGGGCCAGCCAATGATGAGACAGGGAGCCGCAGCAGAGGGCCCAAAAAGTCGCAAGCGGCTCTAGAGCTGCGGGTTGCTGACACCTGGTCTAGACAAGAAACACAAACCATGAGTACCATTATTGTAAGGTTACAGTAACAAAATCTTGCATGTTGGACTCTTCTTCTGGACTCCCAAAGTCATTCTCACATACCATTATAGTGGGACTGTTCTTTTAGGAACTTGTAGCTTACAAGTTGTACAACTTGTAGCTTGGCAAGCTGTAGCCAATCACAGATATTATCCTACCATTTCAAGGATGACTATCAAATTGTATTGGTCTTCCTGACTTAGAATCTGTAATTTTCCCTGCTTATTTCCAATACTCAGGGCATTATATAGAAATATTCAAGGATACTGTAGGCAGTATCTACAGACTTTTCTGTTGTAATTTCCTGAGAAACTCTTGGCTTCTAGGTTCTCTCTTTATGTTTAAATTGCCTGATCTTAATCCTTGGTTGCATGTTCTCCTCTTGAGTTTTTGCTACCCTTTGTTCTCTTGTGAGGGTCTTCTGATGAGACTGCCCAACACTTCCTCGTCATCATAAGATATAGCCCATCTCTTCCCAGGAGTCCTGTATGAAGTGTAAGCCATTGTCATTTGATCCAAATCTTCCTTAGTGACACCATCTATGTAGTCTGTTTCTGCTGACTATATTTAACTCTCTGCCATCTTTTTTAGGAATCTTTCTTAACACCAGGTTACTGCTTAACTGTTTACTCTGAGAAGCATTTAAACATTTTACAAGTTTTAATACCCTTCCTGAATTAGAATAAGTCAAGTTTCCACCAACTGCTTCTTCTGAAAAAAATCAACCAGAAAACTTAGTAGCAAAGAAATGGTATCTAATGATAAGAAAACGATTTCCCTATTCTTTGTATACTGTATGTGTTGAAAGTTATTCATAATTTCCTGAAGTGAAATATTTGTGCATTCTAAATTGTAGTGCCAAATTTCATTGCTATCCGTTAACTAAAGTCATATTTTATTTGAAATTTTATTAATGTGTGTTTTTTAAGCTTATAATGGTGTAATTTTCTTCTAATTATGTTAAAGAAAGAGTCTGGTATGAAAATTTAAAACCCATCAGTTTTCCTGAATTGAATAATGAAACTAAGTAATGTCTGTTGTTAATAAATGCTATATCAAAATGCGTCTTCTATTGCACCATATGGAAACTGTTATTTAAAAAAGAAAGGCTTTCTATCAGAATCAATTACATGTGCATGTAGAATTCTTCCAGCTTGTGAAAGTCAGAGGCCCATCTCTTCTGAATAATTACTAGGAAGTGTGATGGGAGTTATATGTTGAATTGATTAGTCCTTAATAGAAACAAAAATCCAGTTCTACCGAACATTTAAATCATGGCACGATTTTCAGTCTTAAAAAACTAAAAAATATAATCTACACCCTAGCTTTTCTTTTACTACTTCTACAGGAACCTTAAATTATGAGCTGCCAAACAAATGTCCAACTTCTCAGAAAGTTAAAATCGGATGGCAATGAGTTTACAATTTGTTTGCAGAGATATTGATAATAGCTTAACGTTTGTCTACTTGAACATCATTAGATCTCCTAACTCTAGTAGTAGAAAAAGTTGTTCCTAGAAGAAATCTCCATTTCTAGTTAACTCCAGAGATGTATAACATTTGGATTTAAGTCTATAATTTGGAGAGGGATTAGAGGAAACACTCTTCTGATAAGTGACAATCTTTATAACGCAGTATTTATTGTAGCAGGCAAAATAGAGTTACTCCTCAGTAATTGTGTGCTACTTTTCAATCACTTCTAGTTTGCTAACTCAACAGCGGCTGAAGCATGTTCTTTTCTCATACCTAGTGATTTTGGTAATTGTAATAAAAATAGGTTGATTCAAGTTTTATCAGTAGGCACTAGGCTCCTTCATTCAATAGTTCCAATTGTACTGTATTAAATAGTACCAACATTCTCTTTCTCCAGTTTTATAAGAGGTGGTAGCAAAAGAATTACTGAGACTTTATCTTTCCTTCCGATCCTTTACGCTCATTCCTTTATTCATCTCTCTTCACTTTTTCCCACCCTTTTCTTACAGGGATGGTAGACAATTGCCTTTCTCCTTTGGTTCTCGCCTCTTAGAAACATGCTTATTTATATCCTTTGTGGGAAAAGCCTTCACTTGATCCTTCTGTTTGTACTGACTTCTGTCCAGCTCTGAGCAGATCTGAATGACTATCTGCCTAGTAGTTGAAATATTTCTCGGAGCAGCCCTGCAGATGATCCTGTGCTTGTCTCTCCCTAGCAAATCATCCTAAATAGGGCTGCTGAACAACAGTTGGGGAATAAGATAAGAGCAGAGAAGTAACTTACATTTTGCTGTCCCTTATCACCACATTTCACTTTGAATATGAAAAGTTGTTTAATAAGTTCTTGCCTATTAATTTGAATGTACCGATGTTTATCTATTACATGCCATAGGCTTTTTCATTTAGGATATTCTTTTTATAATGTGATAGTATAATTAATTGTAGTGTTTGGAGCATTAGTTATTTAATCCTGTACTTGTACGCACTTAGAGCCAGTTCGATGCCGTGGTTGAGTTGCTGGATTGGAAAGCAGGACACCCTTAAGGGCATTTCAGTTCTATTAGCATTCCTAATTCAGTTCTGTTAACTTCCTAACAATGAGGACAATTAACCAGTGGAACAGCTTGCTGTCAGAAGTTGTGGGTGTTTCATCACTGGAGGTTTTTAAGAAGAGACTGGACACTCACCTATCCAAAATGGTATACGGTCTCCTGCTTGAGCACAGGGGGGGGGGCGCTAGGGGGGGCGGGTTGGACTAGAAGAACTCCAACTCCCTTCCATCTCTATTCTGATTGATTGACCTTATCGGCTTCTCTCTAGAACCCACTTGCTTTATATATCCCTGTTTCAGTCTCTGCTAATGCAGAAGCACTATTCAGACTCTCTGCCCTTACTCCGCTGGATAGTAGTAGTCTTTTTTGCCCTCACAGCGCAGCACAGAACCCATCAGAACTCACAGCTTCTTTGGTTGCTCTCCTCTCTTTCTCTTATGGAACTCCTCTGACAAACTCCGTTAACCTGTTTTGTTTTGTTTCGTTTTGTTTTGGGGGGAAGACTGTTCTTTAAAATCTGGTGAAATTCTCTGGATTATTTAACATTGGCTCATAAGATGCGGGATGATCTTCACCAGTGTGGCCATTGCTACACCACTACACCTCAAGGTTCCTCACTCTCTATGAAGAAAGAATCAAATCAGAGTACTTACTATATACTATGCTGAATTGCATTCAAAAGTATAGTTAAAAGCATACTTGTTGGAAATAAGTTGTGTGTTTTTGTGTGTGTGTATTTCTGAGTAAACATTCTCAGGATTGTGCTACAAGAGACATGGAACCTCTGAAGACCATCATGCTTTCCAGAATTGGAGGTAGAAGTTAACTGCTTTCAGCCTGAAGTAGCCTGGTTGTCTGAATTCTCTTGCCCATATATGGAGAATTTTTATCTTTCCAAGTTGTTTGGAGTTCCCAAAATAATTACTGTATCTTTCGGAGTATAAGACGCACCTTTTTCCTCCCTAAAAGTGGCTGAAAATTTGGGTGCGTCTTATACTTCGAATGTAGCTTTTTTTTCCAGCCCTAACTAGGTGCTAACAGATCTTCCCAGCTCTTACCTTGCAGGCTTTTTCATTGTTACTCTCTCCAAAGAATGTTTTTCCAGCCCTAAGTCTTTGCAGAATTTTTTTTCATTGCTCTACTTGCTCCGAATAAGTTTTTTTCTAGCCCTAACCAGGTGCTAACGATTTTCCCAGCTCTTACTGGCTTGCAGATTCTTTCATTGTTATTCTCTCAGAAGAAGGTTTTTTTAAGTCCTAACCAGGGGATAAAATAATGTGCTGAAGCTGCTCCAAATAAGTTTTTTTCTAGCCCTAACCAGGTGCTAACGATCTTCCCAGCTCTTACAGGCTTGCATGCTCTTTCATTGTTACTCTCTCAGAAGAAGGTTTTTTTAAGTCCTAACCAGGGGATAAAATAATGTGCTGAAGCTGACCAGACTAAGGACGCTAGCCAGATGAATACCTGGTAGGCAGATTGTTTTCCCTTATTTTCCTGCCCAAAAACTAAGGTGCGTCTTATACTCCAGTGCGTCTTATACTCTGAAAAATACGGTAATTGGAAGATACATTCAAGATGCTAATACTTTTTTCTTGCCACACCTCATTGTTTTTCTTTTTAGTCTCTGTGTATTGACACATAGAGGTCTGTCTATGGGCAAAGAACAATTTGGAAATAGTCCATTGCTGAGACTTGGGTTGGAGTCCCCTTCCTCCTCAGTGTGTATTCAACTGAATAGAGCTCCTATCTTCCATTTAAGCTCTTTTCTAGTTATTGCATTAGTAGCATTATAAAGAACTTTCTCCACTTTCTTTCAGCCGATAGTGACAAAATGGTGGAAATGATTTTGACTTGACGGAAAGATGGATGTGGGGAGAAATGACAGGCAGAAACAGACTTTTTGTACAGTTTTGGTTTTAAATTTATTTATTTAAATGTGTATGCCTTTTGCATCAGGTGCTTGTTGGGAAAACATAAATCAGAATAGACTGTAAGACTGAAATCTTCATAGTGTTGCTTTAAACCAGGTGTTTCCAACCTTTTGGCTTGCCTGGGCCGCCTTGAGTGAAGAAGAATTGTCTTGAGCCACATAGAAAAGATATAATATAGTCAATGTATATAAATTACATAACAATGTTAAAAGTTTACAATTTTATGGGCCACATTACTGTCTGTCCAGAGCCACATGTAGTCCACAGACCACATTTGGACACACCTGGTTAAAATCCTAATGGAACGTGAGTTTTTAAAAGTCATAGGCTCTTAAATTTTTTAATAAGAGAGGAAGGCCAAGATATTTATCTTCTCTGCCATTAATGCTTTTCTTTGGAACAGTAATACCATGTAACGTATTTTTCGGAGTATAAGACACACTTTTTTCCCTCCTAAAAGAGGCTGAAAATTTGGGTGCGTCTTATACTCCAAATGTAGCCCCGCCCACTCTCCTGCCCCTACCCTTCAGCCTCCGCGCGTCCTCTTCCTGGCTGCAGAGATTGCCACTGACAATGGCTTGTGTTTTTGGGCTCTGCGCGTTGCATTTTCAGCCTCCAAACGCTCGCGAGGTGCCCAAAATGGCTACCCAGAACAGTTGCTGCCTTCTCTTACCCCTTCCCCGCTTTGCCTGTTTTAGTCACTGGAGCTCCCTCCGAGGATCAGCTGTGCTTTTGAAGCTGTTTTTCAGCCCAAACACCAGCTAAGTGATCTTTCGTGCTTTGCCTGCTTTTCTAATTGCTGCTCCCTCCGACAATCAGCTGTGCTTTAGAAGCATAGCCCCAACCATCCCCAACCTCAAAACCAGCGAGCGAACAAATGTGCTGAAGCTGACCAGGCTAAGGACTAGCCAGATGAATACCTGGTTGGCAGAATTCCCCCCCCCCATTTTCCTCCCCCAAAACTGAGGTGCGTCTTATACTCCGAAAAATTCAGTATATAATATATACATGGATATATAACATAAATATAACATAAATATATAATATATTAATCCCATGAATATAATGCCCACTCTCCAGGGCTTCCAGAAGTTTCTTACTAGATGGCTCTCTTCCTAGGCATGGGGGCAGTGTGTTTGCAAAACCTATGTCGTATTTTTTATTGCTTTAGTTGCTTTTTAATATGTGTTTTGTTGTCATGTAATTTTTGAGTTGCATATTTTGTTGTAAACCACTCGGAATCTTTTGGAATGGGAAGCCATAAACATAATTATAACAATAAATATGTACTAGAAAATACTTTGAAATAAATAAAAGCTTTTTATATTATGTAGGAACTTATCTTAATCACCACAGTTATAAAATGAGCTAATTGAAAAAAAATATGCCATTTGTTACTCATAACAAGAGCTGCTTTTTAGAGTTTGAAAGACTGTTTTCAACTAAACTGTTTTCCTTCTGTTTCCTTTGATTCTTTTTAGTAACTCCATTTAAAGACAGTATTGAGGGAAAAAATACCCTGTAATTCTATTTTTTTGTAAGCACAGTCCTACAGAAATTATCGGGTGAAACTCTTTCTACCAAGTGCTCAATAACATAGATTCAAATTTGTTGTACTTTCAAATTCTTCTACTTGTAAAACTTATAACAGTTATGACGACTTGAAGCATCAATATTTCATCCTTCACAGTAACTAAAATTGCATACACTGTACACCCTCTCTCAGTTAGTTGTAAACCATCTGCTATTTTTATTGTTTGTTTTCACTCTTCAGTTTGATAAAGGATATGCTTACAGCATCCGGCATAACTATGGAAAAGAAGGCAAGAGAACGGATTATACTCCCTATAGCTGCATGAAAATTATCCTGTCCAATCTCCCAGGCCAAGGGGATTATCACGGTGAGTGCTTCTTCCTGACAGGCAGTTTTAGAAGCCAATGGATTGGTTGGCTGTATTAGTGGCAGAAGTTGGATTTGTGGCTTAAGGCAGCCTTCGCTGTCAAGTCGAGTATGCGGCTCCTCTTCTGACAATTTGTCTTATTATTGAACCAGGTCAGACAAAAGAGGTTCCTTCGGTCTGTGCTCTGATGAGCCTTGCTGTATTTCTTCTTTTGCTTGTTTTCATGTTTCAAAGCAACAAGTGCCTCGGCACTTTTTCTTTGCCAGCAAACTGTCAAACTGCTATAAATCATTTGATTTTTTTTTCTTCCAGAAACCAGACACTCTCCGGAATCTATGGGATGTTGTAAATCTAATGATTCATTGTCTCTAGAATGAAACGGGGAGTACTGTAATAACATTTCCACAAATTGCATACAATCAGGTTTTCTTCCAAATGTTTAGTTTTTTCTTTAAGAGACTCCTTTTCCTCTGAACACTGGGAAGTCACTTGCCAATTACAGTGAATTGTTTACTTTGTCCTTTATTTCTTCCCAGTCATTTCAATCCAATACCCTAGAGCAGGGGTGTCAGACGTGCAGGCCGGATGCATCATGTGCTGGCCCCACTCCCCTCCGGTTTAGCGAAGGGGAAAAAAGTCCCAATACGTCATGTGACAACATCATTTGACACCCCTGCCCTAGAATATAGGCCTAGGTGCCTAGGAAATTGTATTAAGAAGAAGATATATTGATAAATCTGGTTTTTTTTTCTTTTATAAAATGAGTAACAATAATCTAATTTCTTCCTCATTTTTTCTATGTTCTTCAGTGTCATTTAGGCTTGATTGTAGAATTAGAATGCCACCAATACTGTTTAGGTTATATATTTATAGGACTAAAGAGACAGAGAGCCAGTTTGTGCTTAAGGTACCAAGTTAGAAACTAGGAACCCATGAGTTCCAGTCCCACAACCAGCGGGATGATTTCCCACCAGTCATTCTCTGTCAGCCCTAGGAAGCAAGCAATGGTAAACCACTTCTGAAAAATCTTGCCAAGAAAACTGCAGGGATTTTCCAGGCAATTACCAGGAATCAATAGTATTAAAGTATTAAAGGAGAGCCACTTTGGTCTAGCAATTAAAGCACCAGACTAGATACTGGGAGACTGTGAATTCTCTGAAAGCCAGCTGGGTGACCTTGGGCCAGTCACTTACTCTCAGCCCAACCCATCTCACATGGTGGTTGTGAGGAAAATAAGAGAAGGAATATGAAGGTGGTAATCATATCAACCTTGGATATGTTTACCATCTTCGGTTATTTGTAAAAATAATAAAACTGGGATACATACATACAGACATAATGTACATACATACAAATGTATGATTAGGTACTTTCATCTATATTTGTAAGTTGTGTGCAACCAAGGATGTCTACAGATTTCACTAGCAATGATCTAATTTGATTATAAATCATTTATCATTTAAGCTGTGATACTTGATTTTTAAGTCAGTGTGGACAAGCCCAGTGAAATGAATGAAATGAAAGATTGTTGGGCACCAAGTTTACCTACTGTTAGCTAGTCCTCAATGTTAACATGTGTTTCTTTCCACTCAGTAATGATACACATATTTTGAATTATTTGTAACCTACTGCAGTTTCTTCCAGTGATATAATTACTGTTTTATATGTACAATCTTTCATACCGGTTGCAGCCTTGACCTACTGAATTATGTATTTTGTGCTCTCAGAATAGCCTTTCCTAATCTGAAACATTCCAGTTTGGCCAGAACTACTTTCAAATATCAGTGCCAGCATGTTGGTTGAGAATTGTGTCAGGTTATAGGCCAAGATTACTAAAGAACCACAAATACTCATGCTGAACTTTCCTTGTTGAAAAGTTCGCACACAGGGGTAGTTATTTCTGTATTTTATAATCTGGTAGATAATAAATAAGCACTGTTTTCTAGATTCTCAGGTGCTTTGATATGCCAATTTATGAATGATATTTACTCCCCTTTTTCTTTTTGTTAGGATGCCCATTTCGCCACAGTGAACCAGAGCTGCTGAAGCAGAAGCTTCAGTCGTATAAAATACCTCCTTCTGGAATCGGTCAGGTACAGAATCTATTCTTCTGATACTTTGGTAATGAGGCATCAGAAATATATTTTTAGTTTTATGTCATAATTATGGACAATGAATGCCATTGTCTCTTAAATACAACTTGTTAATGATGTTTTCACCTACTTGATAGACATGTGCATGCTTTTAAAAACACCCTTAGTGGCCTCTCTTGTGGTCTTCAAATCCTTCCTTCCCTGTTAAAACCTGTAAAATTGCAGACAAGAACCACAGAAATAGTCATCAAGTAATATTTGTGATGTTTTTAACATTCCCATTTAAATGAAAAGGTAGGGTATAACTTGTGTTGGGTATGTGGGTATATACCAGTGTTGGCGAACCTTTTCGGCACTGAGTGGCCAGCTGGTCTTCATGCGCACATGCGCATCAGAAACCGGAAGACCTGGTGGGCGGTGCGCATGCATGCACCAGAAACCAAAAGAGCAGCCTTGAATGTTTGGGTTTGGAGTATACCTCTTCTGCCAGCACGGGTAGGATGGGCCAATCCCATTGAGGTGAGATGGTTCCTCAGATAACGTGAACCCATGCCGTGAAGAGCTTTAAAGGTAAGAACCAACATCTTCAACTTGACCCGGAAGCAAACTGGCAACCAGTGTAGCTTTACCTCATGAACTGCTTATCTTATTTTTATAAAAAAAAGTATTTTAAAGCATCTTTTAAAAATATTAACAGCAACTGAAATGAAAAGCAAAATGCTGTGGACCCAGAAAATTTCCTTTTTACCAGGAAACATCCAAATGCTATGTTTATTTCACCTTAAAAGAATTCCCCAGTTGCACAGAAACTAAATTGGGACATAATCAGATGTTGCAATTCTATCTATCCATCCATCCATCCATCCATCCATCCATCCATCCATCCATCCATCCATCCATCCATCCACCTACCTACCTACCTACCTACCTACCTACCTACCTACCTACCTACCTACCTACCTACCTACCTAATCACCTTTATATAGCTGCTCATCGCATAATCAATTCTGGGTGGCTGTATGATAATCTAATATATGTGAAGCAAAGGCGAATAGTTTTTCATATAAAGAAGAAAATATAATGTTTTTCAGGTACATTTGCTAGAACTAAACCAGCCTTGTACATATAAGCCTTCAGGGCTAAGTGAACTGAAAACTGACTTCTCACTGTAGATGAAAACCTACGTCTAAAATTAAACCAAGGATTCAATTCAATTCCCTATTCATTATCACAAACGTTTAGTCAGTGAAGTCAGTGTCATCTCAGCACCCAAATCTAGTTTTGCTTGCTGAAACTGAGAGCAAAATGGCTCAATGTTTTAGATTTATGTTTTATTTAAGAGTAAAGGTGCAAAATGGAGCAAATAACTCAGGGAAGCCTCTAGCTCACATTTCTACCCTCTAACTTCCAGGCTATTTTGAGGGGATGATTTTGTTCTGTTTTGTATGTATGCTTCTGCTGTTTTAAAAGTTGGAATGAGGAAAAATAGACTTCTATTCCCACTCATTTTTGTTTTGTCAAAATATAGCCAGTGGGCCATTTCTGGTAGGAAATTTTGTTTCGTGTCTGAAACAAGACACATTTTCCATTTCTTGCAATGCCCTACTATCAACATATGTTTGAAGTACAAGTAGCCAGTTTTTCACTCCTTTAAATTCACCTGTTATATGAGGCAAAACATTATATATTTTCACATTCTTCATTGTGGGATGAATGAGAAAATGTAGTTTGTTTTGCATTACGTCTGACTTCTGCCTTCCCCCCCCAGCACCTCAGAATGGCTTCTATAATACCTGTCAGCTTTCCCCCACAATCAGATTTCACGATCCTATGAAAGAGTGTGGGTTAGAAATACTGAGTCAGAAGTTCTCAGTGAAATTCCATAAGTAAAATCCTGGGGAAGTCTGCGAAGCAGGGGCTCGGGCTCAGTATTTTTCCCCTAATGAGATTGACTGGATGTGGTCCTGTAATATGATTCTTCCCACTCCCAAACCCCTGAGCCAGCCCAGAATGATACCATGATTGAAGAGATCAAAAGTTGCTAAGAGAGCAACGAAGGCTAGGATGGACATACTACCCCATTCCAAACCTACCATACAGTAATTGACAAGTGTGATAATTGCTGTCTCACTGCTGTAACCAGATCTAACTTAAAGGGGTCCAAATAACCCCCAGGGCCCTCTGGAGCTGCAAACCAACCACCTTCTCAAAGGGAAGCCTGGCTGAAAACTGTCCATTTCTGTTGGGTCCAGTTCCTTTGAAGAGAAAGAAGATGGTCACCATTTTTAGAGCAAGTAACATCACTCCTCCTGCAAACAGGCATTAACCACCAAATGGACTCAATTACATGTCATGCATCAGTAATTCTTAACCAACCAGGAGGGTCAAGGATCTAGAATATGCATGGCTGAACTCGTAAGTCCTAGGACAATGTGCACTTCATTGGGACCTTCAGGTTCAAACTGTGCCCAGAAATCGGCCTAGACCATGCACTTGTGCAACAGTTCTGTGTAAATCTGCACAACTTTATGTAATGTTCTGTTTCTTACAAAATAAATACTAATAAAGTTGAAAGGCTGTCTAAATAAACATGATTTCATAAATGCAGCTAGTCCTGGGGGAATAACACCAGTTAGGACCGGGATTGCCATCACGAAGCAATGTGGTTGTAAAGCTTGATGGCACATGACTGCATTGCTTAGCGATAGCAATTCCTGGTAGCCCCAGTTAACAACTCTAGGCTGTTACGGGGGAAAGAGGTGGGAACCCAGATAAGGAGCGCAGAGTGCTGTAGGGATGGGAGAGGCTGAGGAAGGAGGACTGGTGTTTTTTGCTGTCCCCAGGGTTCAGGGAAGCCTCCTGGGGACTGCGAAAAACGGTCCAACCAGCCAACCGGAAGTTTGTTTCCGAACGTCCGTTTGGCCTGTTTGGCTGTTTTTCGCCATCCCCAAGCCTCCTAAACCCTAGGGACATCGAAAAATGGCCCAATGGGCCAACCAGAAGTTCGTTTCCAAACTTCCTGTTGGTCCGTTTTTCGCTGTCCCTAGGCTTCAGGAGGCTTTCCTGAAGCCTGGGGAGAGCGAAAATGGCCGAAAAGAAGGCCGAAAATCAGCTGGCTAGCGCACACATGCGCGCTGGAGCTGACATAGGGCAACGCCTCCCGTGCCCTCAGATATGGACGCATGCCATAGGTTCACCATCACTGGTATAGAATAATAGTTTTTTTAAATGATAATGGGCAAGAGAAGTTCTAACCTTTTGTGGCATTTCCTCTAATTACCTTGAGAATGTGAAGGCAGAAATGCATTGTTTTTGTTTGGTTTCTTTCCAACTGAAAAATTAGGATTTTTAAAAATAAAGTGGAATACCTCAATGATCTAAAGAGAGACATTCCTATAATTTTCAGTGTTGGATGTTAAAAATAAAATGCCTAGATAAAGCAGATGGCAGATTTGGCTAGGCAAAGAAATGAATGTCTTTGTAAAACCTTTAAAGAACAAGCTGAGTTACACTGGGGTAGTGAGAAACTGACCTGGAACTACAAAAATGTCTCTAAATATGTTACAGTTGCTGCACTTCAATCACATTTTAAGTCACCTTTCAAATAAAAATGAAGGTTAGAAGTAGATAAAATGCAGCAAGCCTTTATTGAAAGATTGAGACTTTAGGAATAAAAGTAACTATTTTATTTGAAAAATGCTCCATACTGACCTTGAGTAAATGAAGAGATCAATGATTGTAAAGCTAAAGGAAGCTAACCGTGCTAAACTTATATGTAGCACAATAGCCCATCATCTGATTTCATTGATAGAATCCAGAGAAGAGTGGGCAATAAACTGTAATAAGCGTTCCTGCCTCATACACCCATTGCCTGGCTAAAGCAGTCCTTCAGGTCAGAGCATTTCCAATAACAGGTAGTAGTGGGCTTCTGAGAGTGTGTGTAATATCTTTTGGGTCAAAATCAATACATCTGTATTCTTATGGAATGCCACATGAGTTTATCCACACATGCACATAAATGTCAGTACACATTGTCCTATGCCTCACTATTTTTTTAATTTTTTTTCTCCTCTTGTAGATTGGAGAGAAAGGGATTACAAGAGAGTAAGCAGGCACACAATGGAGAAAACACCAGTAGCTTGCACTTCATACTCAGAGCTGCTAGCTCCAGCATGTTACTTTTATTTCCCCTTTGTATGCTTGCTTACTCCCTTGTAATTCTTTCCTGTCCAATGAATGCAAATGCAAACATTAATTCCCTTGCTAATTATCCCAGTGCCAGGGTAAGTACAGTGATCCCTCGTTTTTCGCGGGGGTTACGTTCCAAAAAGAACCCGTGATAGGCGAAATCCGTGAAGTAGTAACCTTTATTTTTTTTAACCCCTCCTACCAGGCTTCTGCGTTTTCGGTGCCCAAAAAAAGCCTGAAAAATCCTCCAACCTCTCCCTCTCTTGACGTCTGCTGTGGCTGCTTGGCACTGATCTCCTGAGCGAGCTTGTAGGCCGTTCCCTCGTCGATTTGGCGGGAACGGCCATTTTCCCTCAGGGAAAGCTGACAGCACGGCCCGCCCTACAGCTGATGAGCGGCAGTCCTTCTGCGCACGCGCAGAGCTCATTGGACCGCTTTACTCGCCTGCCGCTGCCAGACTGAAGCAGGAGACCACCACGCAGGCGCAGAACTCACCGGAGAGGTTTGAGAGTCTCGGAGCCGCGCGCATTGCCGCTGACTGCCTGGCCGTGTATTTCACTGCTCTTGGCAAGCTGTTTTACCATCAGCCAATCAGAATGCAGAACACAATGCACGATGCAAATCCGTGAAGCAGGTGAACCGCGATATAGCGAGGGATCACTGTATTCCAAAATACAGGGGAGTGGCGGAGAAAGGAAAACTGAAGTAAAATCATAAGCACCGTTGCCTCGTGTGATTTTCCACCTAGCAATTACTTTGCTTAACAGCTGAGTTGCTGCTTCCAATTATGGTCACTAAACAAGGATTACCTGTATTTTTTCTCAACTTTTATTTGACAAAATCTGTTTCTATATTGCTGTTAGAAATATATAGAGTTCTTGGCTTCCCTTGCTGATTATATTTCTTCCAGAAGCCAAGGCAATATGGAGATTAAAGTAAAATTGGTCTGCAAAGTTTTTAACTTAGCTATCAGGTAGAAAGTATGTTTGCCCTCAGAGATGCAATAGCTTTATATGAGAGTGGCTACACACAGTGATTGAATCGTGATCCAGAAAGTGCTTCTTGGAATGTTGTTTTCACGGGTCATTTGCCAAATCTTTCCGTTGATTGCAGGAATAGTTCATTTAACGCAACAGCATAAATACCTGCACACTTTATAGGATTCCCAGGTTCATCACTGCAATTTCAACAAAATGGGACCTTTTAAAGCAGAAGTAACCATATTTTTCTACATGGACATAAAAGCAAGATTTTAGAGATCACGTGAAACCATGTTTGTGTGAAAAAAATAAATAAGCATCATGGGCATTGGAATGAATCCCAGTCTACACCATAAGCACCATACCAGATTTATGGTTCATGTCAGGGGTGGGTTCCTAATTTTTTTACTACCACTCTGTGGGCATGGCTTATTTTGTGGGTGTGGCTTGCCAGCCATGTGACCGGGTGGGCGTGGGCCTCGGGAGCTTGGCAGCGGTCGGAGAAGCGGTGGGGCATTGCCCACCCGCAACGCAACCCCCCGCAGCGGGAGCAGCAAGACCGCGGCAGCAGTTCTTCTAGGAGGCTCCGTCCGGCCTGAATGATTCTCCCCATTCGATGATCCTAGGCTCCTGTCGCCCGTTCCCCCTCCCCTCAGCAGCTCGAGAAGCCTCAAACGTGCGAAAATGCCTAGGATCATCACCACGCGTTTGTGGCTTCTCGGACTGCTGAAGGGAGGGAATGGGGGGAATGATAGGGAATGGAGATAGCTCCTGCCGCCTGTTCTTTCAGCGTCTCACGCGCTCCCTCAGCCATCCTCCCCTGCTTGAAATCACTGTGGGGTAGGAAGGCAGCGCATGCGCAGTGCCGGAAGCTGGGCTTCTGGGCATGTGCAGAAGAAAATTTAAAAATTTTTTTTTACTTAAAAAAAAAAATGGCGGCACCCAGGCACCGGCAACCGACCGCACTGGTACTGTGACATCACCAGTGGGCCGCTACCAGTGCTATAGAGTGGACCACACTGGTAGGAACCCACCACTGGTTCATGTGATAACTCTAAATCCTGCTAAGATCCACATAGAAAAATGCAAATATTTATGCTCAAGAATCTAGAATGCTCATTTCTAGAACACAAAGTACCATCAGAATTGGCACATTAGAAGAAAATGAGACAACAGGCACAGTTCCAGCAGAAAAATCAAGTGTTCTAGTAAACATCAGAACATTCTGTTACTAGACTGTGAAATTCTGTATGCCCCACGTCCTATGATTCAGATTTAACTTGCCTGTAGGCTGCTCAGAAAGTTGCCAGAATACTGTCCATCTTTTACTGTAAGCCAAGAAAGTTTTCTATATATGTTAGATCTATGATACAATATTATAAAATCTTCTTCGTTGGGTATCATTGTAAATTAGTTTGAGGCTCTATTTGCAATATGCATAACTATATATTTTTTTCAAAACTGCTACCTGCTTCAGTTCAAAATCAAAGAGACCGTGCCAAGTTTGAGATTCTTTTGGCTGGTTGGCTTGTTTTTCACATTGTACTTAACGGGCGGTGACAGCAAAGGCATATATTTAATCAGTTTTGCTTGTAACAGCAAAACAGACCCAGTAAGCACTTCTTTGGCAGCAGTGTGGTTTGATATATTCAGCAAATATTATTTGTACATCTGTCAATAACTATAAGGCAGTCTCCATAATGAGGACAGCAGGGATTTGTGCTGGAGTTTATTGCCACTCTTGACTTTAAAAGGTCAGCCTCTCAGAAAAAGGGTTAGAAATTTGCATTCCTCAAAAATGTTCTTTCTACTGAAGCTATCTCTCAGTTACAGCAGTTTTCTATGGCTGATAAGCAGCACATATAAAAAGAATAATTATAGATCAGCAGAGGGAAAAAAATGACATGCAACTTAAATTTTAAAACGCCATTGCATTCTGCCGATAAGAATGAGTGCTTTTGCTGGACTGAAGCGATTACAAGGTAGAATTGGGAAGCAAATTGTATTTACAAGAGATAGAAAAATTTTTCTAGTAGGAGTTCAAAACATGATTTCTTTTCTTGTTCCGGGAACTGCTGCTTAGAAACAACTTACTTTGAGGGCTGATGTTTTCAAGGGGCGAAACACATGGCTTTCCGCTACTTCTTTTCTAAATTACTACAGTTTCTTAGTTGGTATCACAGTCCCATTGTGCTACCCATGCATGAAAGAGCTCTGTGTGAGGAGTGACCACACATGTTGAGTAATTTGTTTCAGTTGCTGAAATGCAAACATGTATTTGCAATCATAGAAATATTTTCGAAATAGATATCCAGGAAATAAGTATTCCAAATATAATAGCCACATTTTTTTTCCTAAATTTTGATTTGAGTTTGAGACTTTTTCTAGAAGCACTGAAGTACATATGTCAATTCTGTCATGCTTTCTAAAGATGTGTTCTCTTTATGGACTGGAATTGGTGTGTGTGTGTGTGTGTGTGTGTGTATTAATCGGTTCAATTTCTGTTTTAGATTTTGGACTTGGTGAAAGGTATGCATTATCAGCTGGCCTGCCAAAAATACTTCGAACTGACTCATGATGTAAGTACTTATTTCACTGTTGTGTTTGGGAATCACACCGAAGCCTCTAGAAAAACCAGGAAACTTCTGTTCACAGTCATTGCCAGTGCCACCTCTTATTAGTTAGGCTGAGCTAATGATCAAATAGCAGATATCTTTGATTCCATGTAACAATTAACACTTGGTAATTTTAAACTATTATAGCTTCTCTGCTTTTCCCCTAGAGAAAGGTGTATGGATCCTGTGGATTGTGTGGATCTTGGTGTTTTTGAAGCTCAGAGACTGGAATCTGAAAGACATCTACCGTACTTTTTGGAGTATAAGACACACCTTTTTCCTCCCTAAAAGTGGCTGAAAATTTGGGTGCGTCTTATACTTCGAATGTAGCTTTTTTTTTCCAGCCCTAACTAGGTGCTAACAGATCTTCCCAGCTCTTACCTTGCAGGCTTTTTCATTGTTACTCTCTCCAAAGAATGGTTTTCCAGCCCTAAGTCTTTGCAGAATTCTTTTCCATTGCTGTACTTGCTCCGAATAAGTTTTTTTCTAGTCCTAACCAGGTGCTAACTATCTTCCCAGCTCTTACTGGCTTGCAGGCTCTTTCATTGTTACTCTCTCAGAAGAAGGTTTTTTAAAGTCCTAACCAGGGGATAAAATAATGTGCTGAAGCTGACCAGACTAAGGATGCTAGCCAGATGAATACCTGGTAGGCAGATTGTTTTCCCCTATTTTCCTCCCCAAAAACTAAGGTGCATCTTATACTCCGAAAAATACGGTAATCTCTGCAGATTCTAAAAGTTCCTCCGCTCCAATCTCTGATTGTGCTCTACAGTCTCTTAGACCAGTGTTTCTTAACTTCAGCAATTTTAGGAGGTGTGGATTTCAACTTCCAGAATTTCCTAGTCACTTGAGAATTTTATATAATCTGTTATATTTTACAAGGAAAGGAACCCTGGATGAATGATATAGCCAGCAAACACAGCTTTGTATTCAACCCAAGGCAATGATAAAATGATGTCTTCTAGGCCAATGGAAAGCTACTGCTATGCTTTGTACCTCCCGTACAATTTATCCATCTTTTAAATCCGAATAAAAGCAAATCATCACGTGCATAATATAGCCTCGTTGCCATCATACTATGGAGCTATAAAAGATGGCAGCGGAAGACAAAAAACCACTCTTTGGGTAGTGGTTTATAATGCTTTGATGTACTTCAAAGGTTGCTTTTCACTCTATTCCACAAACATGTTAGAAGGCAAATTTCAGCTTTTGATTTGTATTACAGTACTTTAATACGATCACATACCTAGAATATATAATGCAGAAGGCCAAGTTTATTATTTTCAAAGGGCATTTTTAATTGCCAAATCGTTTACATGTTATATATTATCTAAAGCTGAATTCTAACCTTCAGTTTTCTCTTTAGTTTTGATGCATAGGATTAACTCTAGTTGTTATTATTGCTTTGTTTTCATGGTTTGGACACATCTCCTATGGAATACCGTTCTCTAGCCTTCTTCAGGATCTTCTCTTGCAGTTGAAATATTCTTTTAGCGTGCTAAAATGCCATGTTGTGGAAAGAGGGAAGAACACTGATGGAGTCATGTCAGCAGCTACTAATGGATAGACATTTGGCCTGGGGCATTATGGTGCCAGAATCTCACATAGAAAGGGAAAATGTTCTAACATGAAGGCTTGTTAGACCTTCTTAGGAGTCTGCTTCTCAAAGTATGAACAGAAACAATTGTACACAATTAAGATGTATTAAGGGGCCTTTTGAGCACAGAGGATCAGCAGTATATCTTTACTTTGTGGAAGTTCTACTTGATAAGAACTTAAAACTCTGCTGGATCCAATTGCAAAAATTCCAAAGTTCAGTCTTTTGCTTATTGGGAAGACCACAAGCAGGGCAAAAGAATTGTAGCCCTCAACTGCTTGATCCTGTCTTTAAAAAAGGAGGTGGCTATTATTCACACAATCACACTCTTGATATTGTGCATTGCTTATTCATAGTGAGCATCTTTGGGTATTATGGTATTTGCCTTGTTCTTGACTATTGTCAGCTTCTTGTTGATTCTGGTATTTGCATCTGGATTTGAACTTTGGTCGATTCTTATTCATAGGGGTAAATGAAAGTTCTCTTCCAACAACGTTGAGTGAAAATATTTGCGAATACAGGTTAAATTCTAAACAAAGCATTAAAAGAATAAAATGTGTATTCTTTTTAAAAATGCAAATTGGTACAGTATTTGAAAATATATTGAGGAAGGGGAAGTGATTATAGTCGCATGAGCTTCAAATTGGATTTACTTTTAGGTGTCAAACAAATTCAGTTTTAGATCCAAAAACAATGAAACTATAAGCAAAAAAGCTTGAAGCAGTAATTGTGTGTGTGTGTGTGTGTGTGTGTGTGTGTGTGTGTGTGTGTGTGTGTGTGTTTTTCCCATTGGTATTATAACAGCCCAACATCATTAAAATGAGATAAAACAATGGCATAAAGATATAACCCACTTATGGCATAGGCACATTCACAGTTGCAACATAATACATGATCAGTGAAAAAAGTTCTAGCTATTGTAGTGAAAGTGGGGAGTTTCAGTGTGGGTTCTTTGTCATTGGTTATTGACCTAATGTGCTTTTTGACCCTCAGAGATCACAGAATAGTTGATTACATTAAAAATAATAATATTAAAACAGAAATACATTCATTTTTTAATAATGTGTTTCTATGTAATTCCTGTGGAATTCAGGCAGACTTCCTCCCCGAGCAGCACATGAAGGATTGCAGCTTAAACAGCTTATTTACAGTAGAGACCTAATCATGATTGTTGGCTCTGAGCATTATTTCCCAAATGAGTTTCCACAAGAGATTGTTGTGTTGTTGTTGTTTTAAAAACTTCTGCATTCTGTAAAATCCTAGCGCTTGGAAAGTTGGTATTTTCATGCGCTTCAGCTCAGCTGCTGGTCTCCATTTTTGCTAGGATTTCCACAAAAGATAATTACAAATAAATCTTTTTTAACCTTCACACATAGTGCCAAGCTAGTTGGAGATGAGATAATTTTTATGCAGTGATTGACTGAGATCTGAAAATTATTTTAAGGTTTCTTCTGGAGTAAAAAGCTTGAGAAAGGCTGCTCTATAGCTCTATGGTATCCTGTCTTCCTCAGAGGCCATTAATTCTAGTAAGCTAAGAAAGGAAAGAATCAAATATGGAATCCTGTAGGACTAGACTACTGCTAGAAACAGGGGTTCCCAAACTTGGCAACTTTAAGACTTGTGGACTTCAACTCCCAGAAATGAATTCTGGGAGTTGAAGTCCACAAGTCTTAAAGTTGCCAAGTTTGAAGACCTCTGTGCTGGAACATAAGGTGAAGACTGAATGTCTGATGACTGTATTGCCAGTCGAGACAAATAATTGTTTTCCTCACATATGATATGGATACATTTCCACTTCTTTCTTGTCTCAATTATTTGTTTGCCTTAACTGATAAACTTGTGCGTTTACACCCACACTAATGGATTCTTGTGCTTGAATGCCTCTTAAATGCTTTGCTATCATGAATGATTTGGCTGAGCCAATATTCTTATTAAATATAATGTGTGTCGAAATATGTTAGTAAGCTGTCAGAACCATTAGGTTATAAACAGTAATAATTAGAACAGTTGCCATTAAACTTGGCAACACACATATCCATGATTATAAGGAAACTGCCAGTTTTAATGTAGCTTTCACAAGCATAATGCATTTGATACTGTGCTAACTGTTGCCTTTCTAATGATTTATAAAGAAGAAAGACTGATTTGCTTTTCAGTTTTTCTGGTGGTCAAACTTCAGCTTCTTGGTTGATCAAATAATATGCTTGAGAAAGTGTATAAATATGAAATCATTCCATATGGCCTTTGTGTAATAACAGCTTGCCTCATTATCACCTGCCATTCTGCAACTTCTTGATTAAAGCCGTAAGATCACACGGGTTCAACATCACGGGTTCAGCTTTTTTTTTTTTAAAGCCCTATGGTATAACACCAAAAGAATTCCAAGTTTTACATGAAGGGTACAATTCAGACTGAACAGAATCTGTAAAAACGTTTAGCTTTAGAAGATGAAACACAAGGGGTGCGAGGTAGAGGAAGCTGCTTTTAATCTAATGTCCTTTTATTGATGTCTCAATCTGTATTAGAAGGTTTGGGGGAGAGGGGTTACTTTGCTTTTTCTGTTTTTAACCTATAGACAATAAATGTGTTTGGTTTTAGTTTCCTTGTGCAGCAGAACTTTGTGGCCAAAGTAGCAGTAGAAGATTAGTTTCTATTTAAGTGACTCTTTAGGCATTTCTTTGGCACAAATTACCATTTCAACCAAAAAGAATAATTACAGTTAGATTTTTTTTACAACATCCTCCCACAGGCAGACAAATATATTATAAATGTAGTTTTTTAGAATTCATTTTTTTTAAAAAAAACATATGCCTATCCCATAAATCCCCAACTCCTGGTCCGTGGACTGGCATTGATCTGCAGCATGCACAAACAAGCAAAGCCCCATCCACAGGATGCAGGCAGCACACAAAGCCACGCCCCCTCCGGTCCGCGGAAAAACCTCTCTCCACGGTGCCACAAAAAAGGCAGAGTCTATGCTAGGGATTATTAGAAAAAGGTTTAGGAAACCAAGTCCAATGCCATTATACAAAGCTCCTATACATCTACATCTTGGTAATTTTGGTGGCCAAGTTTGAAAAAAGAATTGGAAAAAATGCAGAAAAGGGTTATCTAAATCGATCAGAAGACCTGAACCCCTTTTCATAAAAGAAAGGCTAGAATTTTGGGACTCTTCGCTTAAAAAATGAGAGCTTGAGAGGAGACATGCTCAAGATATATAAAATCATGTTTGGGTGATTGATTATGTGCCATCAGGTTTTTTTTTCAACTTGAAGGAGCAAGTGGAGAAGGGAAAGGAGGCAGGAGCGCTAGGTATGTACCGATATGCTACCTTAAGTTGATCAAAAATAAAGGCAGGTAAAAACTGAAGAAATAACCAAGAGGCATCTGGTCGGCTACTATGAAAAACACAATTCTGAACTAAGATGAGTCTTGACCTGATCCCATAGGGCTAATTTTTTAGTTCTTTTTCATTCTCTTCAATTTAAAAATTACTTCTCGTTAACAAGCATGTTGTAATAGCTACATTTATTTTTGAAAACCATGTCCTTGAATTAAAACATCTAAGGTTTTCTTTATGGTGAATAGTACACTAAGGATTTGGTAGTAACAAACTCTGACTTTGAAGGCTCTAAACGAAGACCTGTCTAGTTGCTTGTTTCTCTCTAGAAGTAAAAGATTGGCAGTTGGACATATAAGGCAGCGGAGAGGGCGTCGTGGATTTAATTGTGCATCCGAGCGGTGGGTTGCCTGTTACGTTGGATTCAGAATCAGCTGGAAATTATAAAGCCAAAGGATTTGGTTTGTTCCAAAGTGGGGAAAAAGTCGATACACAACAATTTACAAAGTTGCCAAGAGCAATACCAGGAAAAGAACTGACAAAATCTTCAGTTTGTTTAGTAGCCAAGGGATTTGCTCCTTTCAAATCCTTTTGTACCAGTTATAGGAACCTTCTTTTTCATCTGCTTCTTCTAGGGAGAAAGGGGGCTTCCCCCCCCCAAAAAAAAATCATACAGGACTGTAAATTAAGAACCAGCAAACAAGACTCTTAACAAGAGTCACAAGAAACTGAATATACAACTGGGGAATGTGGTTTTAGCTTTGTTGCTGCTGCTTGTATACCTGATCAAATAATCTGTAAAAACAGAAAAGCAAGAAATGAATTGCCTTTGCTGTGCAGCCCGTATGTTTGTCTGCCATTTTAATCTTTAGTTTTGCTCTGATTTGCAGTAAAACATGGGTAATCATGTCGCAAAATATGCTTTGACTCCTAAGTAGTCTCTCTCAAATTGTGACTCTTTAACAAATAACTATTTCAAGGAGGCCAGAAAAACAATAGTTTATGAATGCAGTAAGATTTACTCTTTCTCTCTTTTTGCCTGACATGTAACCCAGTACTGCTTTGGAAAATCCTAAAATCGCAGATTGGTCTACTACTACGTCCATACCACTGATAGAAAAACATGGTTAAATCCAATTATAGTATCCATTCCTTTGAAATGGAATTGTTGCAACATTTCAACAATGTTGTAAAGTCAGTGTGCATTCTAAAGAAAACTTACATGCAGTATGGTTTTCACGAATAGATGTTTGGCAAAAAAAAATTACCATTAAAAATAATAGAAGAAATAATTTCACCTAGATTTTCGTAGCACCTGTATATAAGTGGGTTTTTAGATTCTAGCTATCTTTTTTTTAAAAAGAATATTTGTAGGGAGAACCCAGGGAAAAGAAGATGCTGAAAATTGCATTCTTTCATTCAAGCTAATTTAATTTCACCCTAAAACTTTACAGACTATAATAACTGAACATGCTCCCCCCCCTTTTTTTTCTATACAGGTCAAAGAAATTGGTTTTTCTCTGAGCCACCCCAATCAGTACTTTATAGAAAGTCAGCAGCTACTTGGCAGCACCAAAGAAATAAAAAAAGATGAAAGGCAACTTGAAAGCTCCCAGCTGAAATCCAGCGGCCAGACACGGGCAGATATACCTACGACTTCCTCTTTAAGTACAACAGAAGAAATGGAACTGGAGGGACTTGAGGATTACTTTGCTGAAGATTAAACAATTCCATCACTTTTCTGTTTGCTTCCTGTTATCTTCCTATATTGCAAAGCGATGCCGTGTGAATGATGTACTATAAAGATGTGCAGAGTTGTGTTCTACATAGAAAGTGTGGAACAGTACTGTGATATAAAAAGTTTTGAAAAACAGACTTTTTCTTGTAAGCACAAAAATCAGTTGCAAGATTGAGCAATAAAATGGTTCATCTCACATTTCTGTTTCCATGGGCAAATGCTAGAATTGTAGACTTTCCATCATACAGTGTTGCCCTATTTCATTCTCTTTTTAACTCCAAGTCTTTTTCCTTGATAGAACTGGTTTTGAAATATAGAGAAATGCGGATATATATATGATGCAGTTTAGGTCATTCCTGCAAGATCTATTGTATCAAAAACAATTCATGATTACTTTATGAATGCCTCCTAAAATCATCTTGCTGTGATTTCAACTGGCAAAGCCTGTTTCAAAAGGAAACAAGATTTTAAAGGCATGTTGTTAAACTTCCATAATAAAGCCTGTACAATTAAAAAGGAGTAGCTTTATACCCACTTCTAAGATTCCAACCATGATCCCGTTTCGTAAGAAAGTTGTCTATGTGAAACATGAAGACAAAAAAACAAACATCAATGAACTGGGTACATTAGAAGTAGAGCTATGCACTGATATAAATAAGGGTGTTTGGAAAACCTGGTATTATGAAAAGCAGACATTTTTAAAACGTATTTTGCATCTCTGAAAAAGACTACATATTTACGATGCAAGTTCCTATTTCAAGATTGATCAGTTTTGGCACTTTACATTAGAGTACCAAATCAAATAAATGAAATTAGTTTTACATAATCAAGAGTGAACAAATGAATGAAATCTCATTAAAATTACCTTGAAGGAAGGTAGTAAATGCTGCCTAAGTTTCAATCTTGTAACCATTTACATTGGAGGAAACCCTATTAACTTGATGGAATTATTTTTTTTATTAGCTACGTCTGTGATAGCTGTAAGATCTCAGGTATGCAACTTTCTTAGAAGGTGGTGGGCTTTTTGTGTGTGTGCAGGAACTTAAAAATCTTTGCTACTGACATATATATATATGCAGTAGACTTGTAGCCATTAATGAGATGCTCTAGCATTTACAGTAATTATGTTATCTCAATTGCTGTATAAGTTGTAATCCTATTACTTTTCAGGTAATGCTCCAATGAATTGCCATTAGTGCAGGGCTCCTATATGTTGAAATGGTTATGCCCTTGTTACGTATTCAGAAGCTGTAAAAAGCAATATATTTGCTATTCTTCACAATTCATGGCATTTTAAGAATTTGAAAGCAGTGAATTCTCAATTGAATATGAAGCTATAAAGTTTTGTCTTCCAAATCACTGGCTGCTACACAGGTATGTCTTTCATAATTGTGGGCTTCTATCATTTTTTAGCTTCTCTAAAGAACTCACTTTTTTTTTGGTTTATGGAGTTTAATGGTTCCAATTATTTAACCGAGCATCAACACTCAACAGGAGTATAAAAGAAAATGATATCACCATCACTACAAATATTCTTTAGGTTTCTAAGTATCTGGCTATCTGTGAACTGGACAGACCAAAATAGTCTGTAGTCAGTGGGTTTTACCGACACCATCAATAGATTTCTCTGGACATGGTGTGACCCTCCGTGACAAATGCATGCTGTCTCTTTTGGGCCAGGCTTTCTGTGTATCCCATCCCTACAAGGTTTGGTTTGGAGATCTAAGCTTAACCTAGGGAATCTTGCTTGGTGATGTGTTCAGCTTCTTACAGCGTCTCAAAACGTAATATTTAAAAACGAAAAAAGGAAAACAATTAGATAAAGTTAAACTGGATTTTATACCTTCTGGTATTATTTTTATTTATTTGTATCCCGCCTTTATTATTTTTACAAACAATGGTGAAGGCGGTGAACATATCCAACATTCCTTCCACCTGGCACCCAGAGGCTTTTATGCCTAAACTGGGACCAGAACTCACCATCTCCTACTTTCTAGCCTGGTGCCTTAATCACTAAACACTCTCTCCCCCTCTCCCTCTCCCTCCCTCCCTCATTAATATCATTCATAAAATTTAAAATGACTACACCCTGAAACTTACTTCACAATTGAGCAGCTATATCCGGATACAGAATAAATTGGGAGAGATTTAAATATAAAATGTTTCCTTGCAGCACTGAAACCTTCATTGTAAGGAGCCTTTTCCAAGCAGGGGCCATATACCTCTCCTTTGGAAACTGAAGTGGCTTCCAAAATTCAGATAATAGAGCAGCACTTTTAAAAAATTGCAGCGAAAACCACAGCACTGAGTTTTCTAGGACTAATAAAAGCATGAAGTATCCATTATAATGGGAGGAATAGTACTGGTTAAATAGGTTGTGCTTTTGTAATTGCATATTGAAAGAGCAAGGGAGTTGTATTAAAGTAGGTGGCTGTTGTCATCTGCTGCTCTTGCTTCACTGCAAATCTCTCTTTTATCAACATTTTCATCTTAAATACATGTGCTAGGAGGTAATTTTTCAGGGGGAGGAGATACTGGGGCTGTTCACCCAAAAGACAACTGCCACGGTGCTCAATGAGGTCCCCCTTTCTGTTATAGTTGCATTTCTTATTCTTTCAACCGCTCAATAGAATTATATAAGAGGAAAAAGCATTTTGGATGAAGTTGCTTCTGAGTGGCTTCATCTTTGTTAATACACAATTTCTCCATGGCTTCATAATTCCAGGAGATTAAATGATAGAAGAAACAACCAGAGCAATTCTGGCAAAAAAAATGAGCAAATACAGCCTTGGTTCACACCCTACCACTGTATCTTATCTGCCCTTATTGTGTTGATGGAATTATCACCCAGTACTCCTCTTGCAGAATAATGGTTTGAGCTACCTTTGGGCCATTCGGACTTTTGTGCTAGGCATCCATGGACAAAATTGCTCTTGCCTCCTTCGAACTAGATGCCATCTGGGCAGACATAAGAACTAAAGGAGGTGATGACCTGCAAAATCACATGGGACTTGTGTGAAATGTGGACTCCAAGGAAGAAGACAGAGTGGAAGTCGTGGTAGGCTTCACCACAGGATTCTTGCTTCTGGTTGATTTGTGCTTCCTGGGAGGAGATGAGATGCAGGGCTCATGAAGTATTAATGCTTTTTTGAATGATGGGATAATGTGCCTTAAAACTGTTCCTCAGTTTAGCCATTTTTAAAAAATCTCTACCCCATTTCCAATCCTTTTTGGAGAGGTGTGCTCAAGAGATGGTGGTAGGACATCAACTTTTATGTACCATAGATGAAGTAGATTATTCGGATCCCTTTTGATTTGCATTTGGGCCTGGCCATGAAACAGAATCCTCTTGTGGATGTCTTGTGATGAATGGGAGGGATTCTGGTCCTTCTAGGACTGCTGAATCTCTCAGCAGCATTCACTTTTTTTTTTACTAAGGGAATCTGGAGTACCTAAAGATTAGAGTCATGGCCCTGTTTTGCACTATATTTTATTTATTTATTTATTTGTCAAACATGTATAGGATAGTAGTAGTTTGTATAAACATAAGTAAAAAGTACCGATAAAAGAGGACAGTAGGACAGGGACGGCAGGCACAGTGGTGCGCTTATGCACGCCCCTTACAGACCTCTTAGAAACGGGGAGAGGTCGACTAGACAGTCTAAGGCTAAAGTTTTTGGGGTTTGGGGAAGAAACCACAGAGTCAGGTAGTGCATTCCAGGCATTGATCACTCTGTTGCTGAAGAAGTATTTCCTGCAGTCGAGTTTCAAGCGGTTTACATTGAGTTTGAATCTATTAAGTGCTCGTGTATTGCTGCGGTTGAAGCTGAAGTCGTCATTAACAGGAAGGACATTTTGCTATATGATTTTATGAACTACATTTAGATCAGATCGGAGGCGATGTAATTGTAAATTGTCTAATCTCAGTATTTCAAGTCTGGTGGAATAAGGTATTTTGTTGTGAGCGGAGGAGTGAAGGACTCTTGTGAAATATTTCTGGACTCTCGATTGTATTTATGTCTGATACGCAGTGCGGGTTCCAGACAGGTGAGCTGTATTCCAGAATTGGTCTAACAAATGTTTTGTATGCTCTGGTTAGCAATGTAATGTTGCCAGAGAAGAAACTACGCAAGATTAGATTAACAACTCTTAGTGCCTTTTTGGCAATGTTGTTACAGTGGGCTCTAGCACTTAGGTTGTTGGATATGAGTACTCCAAGGTCTTTGACAGAATGAGGGTCATCTACAAGTTCGTTTCCTCCAAGTTTGTATTTTGTGTTCTGATTTTTTTTGCCAATGTGTAAGACAGAGCATTTGTTGGTTAAGATTTAAAGTTGCTAGTTGTTTGACCATTCTGCTACATGATCAAGGTCTTTTTGAAGGGTAGCAACATTGTCGGTGGTGTTAAATAGTTTAACATCATCAGCAAAGAGAACGCAATTGCTTATAATATGATCACAAAGATCGTTTATGTAGAGTATGAAGAGTGTTGGTCCTAGAACACTGCCTTGAGGGACACCACTGTTGACAGGAGCAGGATTTGATATGGCACTTCCTATTTTGACCACTTGTTGTCTGTTAGACAGGAACGCAGTTATCCAATCATGTAGGGGTCCAGAAATGCCATAGGATTTTAGTTTCAGAAGTAGTTTGTTGTGTACTACTGAATCAAAGGCTTTCCAAAATTCTATGTAAATTGCATCTATTGTTTTACCCTGATCAAGTTGAGTGGTCCATATGTTTTTGCAGTGCAAGAGTTGCAGATTACAGGATAATTTTTTCCTGAAACCAAATTGTTTGTTGGAGAGTAGGTTATTAGTTTCTAAGTGGAGTGTAATGGATTGGTTTATGATTGATTCCATGACTTTACAGGTGACGCAACCCAAAGAAATTGGTCTGTAATTTTCAATGTTACTTGGATCTCCTTTTTTGAAGATAGGGATGACTGTGGCTAGTGACCATAGGTTGGGTAAGGAGCTAGTCCTGAAGGATTTTTTAAAAATTATGCTTAGAGGTTCAGCCAAGGTTGTGGAGAGCTTTTTTAAGAAGTATGCACATAGTCCATCAGGTCCAATAGATAGAGATCGTTTTTGATTGCGTAATGCCTTTCTAACGTTATCTTCTGTAAAATCGATTTGTGTTAGATCGTTGAAGTTAATTGTGGTACGACTAGGAAATATTGGGCATGAGCCATTGCTGTTTACAAAGACTGAGCCGAAGAATGTGTTAAAGAGGTTGGCTTTAACTGTTTCATCGTTATAGTCTTTACCATTCGGCCCTTTAAGGGGTGGGATGGATCTTGAGTCTTTGAGTTGGTTGTTTACAAAGTTATAGAAGGCACATGTGGACTTCCGTGCGTAGAAGGTTTTCTTCTTGATTGATGTGATAATTGGTGCATTCAGTCTTTATTTGGTGACACAGATTATGACCAAATTTTCCTGAGTTGTCAATTCCAGTTGCTTGTCTAAGAGAAGAGGCTGAGCCCTTGCAGGAGAACAGCAAATCCTGGAATCTATTATAAGGCTTGCATTCTTCCTTATTCTCTTTAAGAAACGGCTAGCTAGGAGGAGTCATCAGTTGGTTTGGAACAACATACGTTAGTATTCAGATACTGCAGAGTTGTAAACAACCTCCTCAGATCAAGCAGCAGAAGTCTTGACGCAGTGCCCAAAGGGTATGAGGAACTGAATTCCTTGGAGCCTCTAGGCACAGACTCCCAGAAAGTGCTTGTTCTGAGGGCAACTGGCTCCAGATTGATTGTCTGGGTTTGAATGATGTTAAATCTGTACAATTTACAGTAGTCCCACCAGTGATTCATCACTTTGAGTTATTTATAAAAATAATAAAGGTGGAATATAAATAAATAAATACAATTCTAAATTGGGTGCCGTGACCAGGAAAATCTGGACAACTGCAGTCTTTACTGGAGCAATGGGTTCTAGCATCAGTAACTCCTGACTTTAACCTCTCATATTTAGACTAGGGTAATTTATTATAGATAGGGATGTCCTTGAAGATTATTGGGTGGTTACAGATGGAACAAAATGTAGCTGTACTTGGCAGTTGAGCCATTAAATTAAATCTTACAGATCTAATGTAGAAAAACAACAGTGCTGTAAAATAACATGATTCTTTAGTATCTTATTCCTTGTGTGTCCAATTCCTTGTGTGTCCAATCACACTTGGTCAATAAAGAAAATCCTGTCCTATTCTATTCTATTCTATTCTATTCTATTCTATTCTATTCTATTCTATTCTATTCTATTCTATTCTATTCTATTCTATTCTATTCTATTCTATTCTATTCTTGCAGGAACTCTGATTGTATTACAGTATATGCATAGCACAGTGGTGGGTTCCTACAGGTGCGGTCCACTCTATAGCACCGGTAGCGGCCTGCTGGTGACATCACAGTACCGGTGCAATTGATTGCCGGTGCCTGGGCACCGCCATTTTTTTAAAAATTTTTTTAAAAAAAACATTTCTTCTGCGCATGCCCAGAAGCCGAGCTTCCGGCACTGCGCATGCACTGCCTTCCTACCCCACAGTGAGTCCAAGCAGGGGAGGATGGCTGAGGGAGCGCATGAGACGCTGAAAGAATGGGCGGCAGGAGCTATCTCCATTCCTCTCCCTTCAGCAGTCCGAGAAGCCACGAACGCGCTGTGCTGATCCTAGGCATTTATGCACGTTCGAGGCTTCTCGAGCTGCTGACGGGAGGGGGAATGGGCGGCAGGACCTATCTCAGTTCCCCTCCCTTCAGCAGTCGGAGAAGCCATGCCCACCCGGTCACATGGCTGGCAAGCCACACCCACAAAATAAGCCATGCCCACAGAGTGGTAGTAAAAAAATTAGGAACCCGCCCCTGGCATAGCAACACCTGATGTCTACATTAATTTTGTTTCATTTGTCTAGATTATAGCATAATTCTACTATTTCAGTTTTTCATAGGAAACCCTTTCCTTGCAGCACAAAATTCATGTTGGATTTGTTCCTGCTAGACCTCAGTGCCCCATTAAAGTCAGATTCTCCAAAATATCACTTATTATTTCTGGTTCTCTCCACCTATTCTTTCCCGAGTGAAACAAAAAGCCTTCCTTTTAAAGAAGGGTTTTTTTTAAAGGTTCCTGATGGCTGACCATTTCTTAGAAAGGCTTGTTGCTTGTATTACTGAATCTGAAATGGAAAGAGGTGGAATGATAAAGGCTGTCATATTTTTCAGCTTTGCTGTTGGCAAATTGCCTCAGTTTAGAAAAACCTTTTGGCATTGGCTGTGCCTCCCATAAGCATCTCAATAGGAAAGCTGCTGCAAATGGAATCGGTGTAACCTTTTATTGGGGCTGTTAATATTTCATGCCTGTGCACTGTTACCTGAAGGTGATGTCCTAGAACAGGACAGCTCAGGATCTATTGCTCTCAAGAGCAGACAAGTTTGACACATCTTTCTTACAACAAATATGGAGCGGTTGGTGAGTAATGTTAAGCTGCTTCGGAACAAATTTGGAACAAAGAAACAATGCTTGTATGCTCCACTCCGGCCCAAGGTAAAATACTGTCTGGAATAAATTCCTAGCTGCTATGACACCAGATTTTTTTTAAAAAAAAAAAGATGGTCAGGACATTAATAGTCGTGTTTGCTATTTTCATTGATTCAACATTTTGAAAATGCCAATCATTTCAAAACAAGAATCGATCTATCCATTACAGAAATGTTCCTGCCCTTTAACCAAGTGCCTGTCCACCTACCTTTCATGTAAAAACCATTAAAAAAAAAGTTAAATCTTACAGACAACATAGAAAAACAACCTGAAATGTAAAGGGATAAAGCATTTAGATCGAACGGTTAAGTCGGGGAAAAATATTCTTTTTGCAATGGGACCTGAAGTAGCTTTCCTTGCATGTGTTCCACTATTTTGGTGTTACCACTCATGTAGCTATTCCTTCTATCTGATAATGAGAACACTGTTGGGATTTATAGCACAGATATTTTAGAAACTGAAAATATAGAATTAAAAAGCACAGGTAGTCTGACATACAATGATTCTTTTAGTGATCATAATTACTTTTGATTACTTTTCATACTTCACGACTACTGCAGCATCCCCATGATCACATGATCAAAATTCGGATACTTAGCAACTGGCATGTATTTATGACAGTTGAACTGTCCTGGGGTCATGTGATCATTATTTGTAACCTTCCCAGCCGGCTTCTGACAAGCAAAGTCAATGGGAGAAGCCAGATTCAGTTAATGAATCTACAGTGAACAGTTAACTGTACAGTTAACCTACAGTTAACTACAGTCAATCCACTTAAGAGCTGTGGCAAGAAGGATTGTAAAATGGGGCAAAACTCAGTAACCGTCTTGCTTAGCAATGGAAATTTTGGGCTCAATTGTGGTCATAAGTCGAGAACTATCTGTACTAAAATTTCATTTTAATTCTCACTCAAACAGGCAGAGTGAAGTGACTATCATATATAATCTCTTAACATAGGGCTGAGTTCAACTCCCGATGGCTTCACATGAATTTATCCTGGCAACCGTATGTAAGTATTTTATATCTCTATTTTCTTCTAGAGCAGGGGTGCTTAAATCCGGCCTGCGGGGCCGGCCTGGAAATATTAAGGGACCGGCCCACGGTGCCTCTGGCGGGTAAAATGGGCCCCGTGCCTCGTTTTTACCCTCCATGGCCTCCTGCAACACTCTGCTGGCCAAAAATGTCTCCCCCCCCCACCGGCCCTCAGAGAAGAACTACGATGCTGATCCGGCCCTTGAAGAAATCCAGTTTGACACCCCTGTTCTAGAGTATCTTTTCAATTTCCAAGACTAGCCTTCAACCCTGGCTGTCCCCATCCAAGTTATAATCAGTTCTGATCCCGCTTCACTTTTCAAGATCACCCAAGGTCGACTTGGTGATGCTAAGTAGCCGATTAGTTCCTGCATTAATAATACTTTTGGTGGGTCATAAAATATCGTACTATTTTTAATAATGTATTTTTATTCAGTTAAGTATCACCATATTTCTAGGACTTATATACTTTTGTTCCCTGTACACCTAAGATCCAATTTAGAATTAGAGAATTTTGAAGCCAGGAGTTTTGTTTCTAATCCCAAAACTAATTAATGGTTCTCGTACCTTTTTCATTTCAGGTCTGTAATTTGGAGACAGAATCATATTACAGCTGCTGTTTTTAGACAATTTACTAGTAGATCTCAGAAGATTTTCTGCCTGCTGTTGTTATAGCTGTAAACAAAGCACTGTAATATCTACATTTATATATTAGACTGCAATTCTTATACTACATTATTAAGTTTTATTAGGCAATGAGCACAGGAACTTTTTCCACTGCCTTTCCTTAGCAGGCTTTTACAGCTTAGCTACCTTTCAGGAGTCTGCAAATCACAGAAAATTTGAATCAATTTTACCAGCTGAGCCTGCCGAGAATTATAATTTAGCAGGATACAGAGAGGCATAGATTACCTTCCCTTCTAGAATTTTAATATAGAAATGTAACTCTATCTAGAGTCCTAGAAAATTACTGTGTCGAGGGGGAAAAAGCCCACTACAAAAGCAGGGTTTTATTTTTAATTTAATTTTTAAAATTAAATTTATTTTTTAAAACACTAGCTAATTTAAAAATAATCCATGTTATTCATTATTTACTTATTTATTTATAATGTGTTTTGGGACAAATATTGCCTTTAAAACCAGCTTGCTTCAGTTAAAAAAAAAGGCATCAGGCTTATAGACTGACACACAAGGTAAGACACATCAGAGGAAGGGAATTGAAGATAAAAAGGACAATGAAGAAATTAGTTTTCAAAACTAGAACAGAGCGGTGAGCCATAAACTGCCTTCAAAAGAACAGAAGCAGCAGCAGCAAAAAATGTAGACTGATTTTTCCTTGCTACTCCTTCCTACTTGAGTAGTAAGTAAGAGACTTACTACAGGTCTCAGGACTGTTGAATGAAGCCAGAGTCTCCCAGGACAATTTTCAAGCCTGATCTATTTAGCAAGGAGAAACGGTGAGGTTTTAATGTTTTAATGAGCTAATTCAACTGCTGTACCCAGAATGGGTTCTAGCCTCACCCCAAAGCCAATACAGACCACCAATGCAGAGGAATTGCTTTTCCAGCTTCTTTTATTGGAGTACTCCAGCAAAAGGGTCTCAGCAGCTAAAGGAGCCAAGACCTCGAACAACGCACAAGCACAAATTGTATACAGTTATGATTAAGAAAGTTAACACCCTAACAACCACACATTGGATTCTTTGACACATGTTTCTTTTGACTGGATTTTTCTACTTTACCCTCCTCCTTCATTCATCACATGTTTATGTTAATAAGCTTTCTTATCAAAAAGGTGTGTCTTTTACTATTACAATAAGCTAGAGGTTACCAAAGTTTATATATTTACATTCTACATGCCTTAGCTAGCATCCTTCTAGCACAGGGGTGTCAAACTTCTGGCCCGCGGGCCAGAAACATCATGTGCTGGCCACGCCCATGTCCGGTTTAGCAAAGGGGGAAAAATTCATGATAAGTCACATGACACCACCATGATGATGCGAGTTTGATACCCCTGTTCTAGCATGGTCCTTCTGACTTGTAACTTTCTTGTTGCTAGGCAGTAGTGTCCCACCATTTGTTAATTTGATCACAGCTGCAACTTTCTGGATCCTTTAACAAAATTTCCTAATTCCAATCGGAGTCCTTCACAACCTTCCCCAAGTTAATACTCTTCAAAGGTTCTAGAGTAGGAGGTTTACTTTCCATTGGCTGAAAGATTAACTGAAATTTTGGTGAAATGTGGAGGAGTTTAAAGTAGGTCAGTAAAAGTTACCATTTTGCATCTAAAAATCCTCCTACGGCTTCTATTTTTAATCCCTACTTACTCAGGATTCTGAAGACCACAGAAAACATGCTTGTTGGGCTGTGTGTAGTGTGCAGGCCTCATTTTAAGCATTTCTGTATTACATCTGCAGTGGCAAAGCTAACTTAGGAAATTCACACGATCCCCGTGCAGGATCCAAGATATACAGTATATTCAAAGTTAAGCATGCAGTGATTCAGCCCCTCTACATGTGTGCCTTCAAATCAGTCTTGACTCAAGTCCAGGAGTCTGCCTTGCCATGTCCCTGCTGTTTTCTTGCAAGGATTTTAGAAGTGATTTGCCCTTGTCTCCATCCTAGGGAATGATTGGCCCAAGATGGGACTAGAACTCACAGCCTCCCTGTTTCTAGCCCGATGATTAATCTACTAAGCCAAACTGGCTCTCTTCAGCCCTCAACAATTAGGCATTTGGTTTAGTTCATTGTCATTAGTGGACTGTAAAACATTAATATAAGTTGACATTTGACTGATTTTTTAAATCTATAATGTGTCGAAAATACAGATAGTTTTGCACACAACATATTTAATGTTCCTAAAAATAATAAATAAATAAAATTGAAAATGAAAACAGGATGTGGCAGTAAGTGGGAGATAACTCCCAAGAAATGTGCTGGTGCATTGGTGCTGTGCATGTTGATGGACGCCGGAGGAAACTTTGAGAGTTTAACATGAGGCTGACTGGAAGCATTGTCAAGCCTCCCTCCAGGAAAGAATTTAAATCAGATCGGTACTTAAGTGGCTCATTTAGATTGGTGCCTGCATTGGGCTAAATTGTGATTTCATTGTTTGATAGATCTCTGTGAACATTCTAAGCCAAAACCAAATAAGCTGCATCCTGGTCTGATGAAAAGTTTGAACTAGTGTCAGTTTGGAACAGGGGTGTCAAACTCATGTCGTCACGACAGTGTCACATGATGTATCTGGAGTTTTTCCCCCTTCACTAAACCGGGCGTGGGTGTGGGTGTGGCCAGCACATAACACATCTGGCCCGCAGGTCGGGAGTTTGACAGCCTTGGTCTAGAACAGGGGTGGGCAAACTATGGCTCTTTGAGGACCTGTGGACTTCAACTCCCAGAATTCCTAGCTGGCTCAGGAATTCTGGGAGTTGAAGTCCACAGGTCCTCAAAGAACCATAGTTTGCCCATCCCTGGTCTAGAAGGTTTCTTGAGAAAAAACCTGCAACCGAAGGGGCTTTTACTGAAAGAAAAGCTTACTTTAAGCTTTTAAATAAACTTAGTGACAAAACATGCAGCCCACCTGTTCAGAGGCAGTTATAAGTGCAATTGATCTAACACAGAAATAACCAAGCTTAAAACTTCCATGAAATCAATTATATTTTAGAAACTTACACAAACCCATCTGACTTTTTCTTAAAAGTTTTCCCCATCCAACTCATAATAAATGCTCAATTTTTAAAGGATAGGAAAGTCTCTTCTCAAATTGTTTGCTGAGCCCTTTGTTAATTTAGCCTAGAAAATAATAGGATGCTTTTATGTTGTTGTTTTTTTTCCCAGTGAGTTCAGTCTAGATCCCTTTGCTGGAAAGAGTTTGCACAGTGTGTAATTTGCACTGCATTTATCATCATCCATCCTCCTTTTAAAATGAAAGCCGCAGGCACTTTGATGAATGGAAGAGAGAGGTAGCCAATTTTGCTTTAGTTTTGAAATGAATGGCGTTGTTTGTTGTCCTCTGTTAAGGTACTGTTTTGCAGCTTATAACAGCAATTGCTTTCAGTCTTGACCTGAAATTGTTTACTATATTGCTCCAAGCTCCTACTGTGATACTGGAGAGAATCTTGCTTGGTGACTAAATGGGGAAGGTAGGTGCAGGAACACAGCATGCGAAGGAGGAGGGGGCCCTAAGGCTTTCTACTTCAGATGCCATGTTGTGTTTGGTCTCTCAATGGCCTCCTGGTCTTGTTACAGAAAACATCCTTGCTGACTCTAGACTGAGCATAAGACTCTGTTAACATATCTGTCTCTGTGTATAAGGGAATATTGGAAAAAAAACTTCCTAGCTCTTTGTCTCTTCCAAGTCATTCCCCAGGCAATTTCCTCCCTGAGGAATCAAAGATTTGATGTGTCAGGATGAGTTGCCCTGATGGACACGGGGTACTGTGTGCATCAAAGAATAGGTAGAGGAAGAATCCAGAAAGAAAGACCCAGCCGGAGGCGAGCAAAACCAAGGGAGAGATCTGCAGGGCGGACTGGCTAGTGCAAAGGCTGCAGCCCTGGAGGGAAGGCAGCAAGGATCGCCTGATAAAAGGGCTGGGATCCAAGAAGTCCAACCCAAGAGTAATTTTTCTCACTTCTCATCTCTCCTACAAGTGACTTTCATCAGTGAAAGCGCTGAGAATCAATGCATGGAGGGAAATAGTGAAACAGCCAAGAAACTCTAAAAAGCCCCATTTGGAATTGACTATGTAAAATGGTGTATGTATATTTGTATTTGTATTTGTATTTGTATTTGTATTTGTTTATTTGTCAAGCATAAATGAATATAAGCAAAGTACAAACAGTAAAACATGATTGAATATATATATATAATATTACAAGCATGAATAAGAGTAGAAGAGGTATGAATATATGGGTACATTAGGACAGGAACAGTAGGCACGATTGTGCGCTTATGCACGCCCCTTACTGACCTCTTAGGAATGGGGTGAGGTCAATGGTAGATAATAAGAGGTTAAAGTTTTGGGGGTTTGGGGAAGAAATTACTGAGTCAGGTAAAGTGTTCCAGGCGTTGATAACTCTGTTATTGAAGTCGAATTTTTTGCAATCAAGTCTGGAGCGGTTTACATTAAGTTTGTATCTATTATGAGCTCGTGTATTATTGCGGTTGAAGCTGAAATAGTTGTTAACGGGTAGGACATTGAGGCGGATAATTTTGTGAGCTACACTTAGGTCAGATCGAAGGCGGCGGAGTTCTAAATTTTGAAGTCCCAAAATTTCAAGTCTGGTTTCAAAAGGAATTCTGTTGTGAACAGAGGAATGTAATACTCTTCTGGTGAAGTATCGCTGGACATTCTCAATAGTGTTAATGTCTGATATGAAGTGTGGGTTCCAGACTGATGAGCTGTATTCAAGGATTGGTCTAGCAAATGTTTTGTATGCTCTGGTTAAGAGTACAATGTTACCAGAGAAGAAGCTGCGCAAGATTAGGTTAACCACTCTTAATGCCTTCTTTGCTATGTAGTTGCAGTGGGCTCTGGCACTTAGATCGTTTGAGATGAGTACTCCGAGGTCCTTTACTGAGTGAGGATCATCATCAAGATCATGATCATTAAGTTTGTATTTGGTGTTTTGATTATTTTTGCCAATGTGTAAAACTGAGCATTTGTTGATAGAGATTGGTAGTTGCCACTTGTTAGACCATTCAGAAATATAGTCAAGGTCTTTTTGAAGGGTTGCAGTATTGTCTGTGGTGTTGAAAAGTTTTACGTCATCTGCGAAGAGGACGCAGTTACTTTGTATAATATCACAAATGTCATTTATGTAAAGAATGAAGAGAGTTGGTCCTAAAACGCTTCCTTGGGGAACACCGCTGTTAACAGGTACAGGGTTTGATAGAGATGATCCTATTTTAACCACTTGTTGTCTGTTTGACAGGAATGCAGTTATCCATTTATGTATAATGGATACATATATGGATACATATAAATATGTATCCATATTTTGTTAAGGCAAGGCTACTCTATTGGAAATACATACAATTACCTATCTGAAGGTTCCACAGAAACAAATACCATAATTTAAAGGAGAAAAGTGTGTCTGTGTGTGTGTGTATAAAGGTCCTGTCTCTTTCTTACCCTCTGATCTCTCTCTCTCTCTCTCTCTCTCTCTCTCTCTCTCTCTCTCTCTCTCTCTCTCTCTCTCTCTCTCTCTCTCTCTCTCTCTCTCTCTCTATCATATCTATCATATCTATCATCTATCTATCTATCTATCTATCTATCTATCTATCTATCTATCTATCTATCTATCTATCTATCATCTATCTATCTATCTATCTATCTATCATCTATCTAACACACACACACCTTTTATTCACTAGGAATAAGATTACCTTTAGGAAGCTGCTAGCATGGGTGGGAGGTGTCTGATGTCAGGCAGTGATTAGGACTGTGCTAATTTGGCAGTAGGTGACCTGAAATCCTTGTGAATTCCCTTCAGGTGTGTTAGACCAGGGGTCTCCAATCTTTTGGACCTCAGGGACCACCAAATTCATAATTTTAAATCCCGCGGACCACTGGTGGGTGGGAAGCTCAGCCGCCTTTCGGGCCTACTTATCTGCTTCTGCGAGGCCTCTGGGTGGGAGGCCTGATAGAAAGTGCCTGGTCCAGGCACACAGCCTGGAAACCCCTCTTTTGTGTTTGAAGCTTGGTCAATCTGAGTGAAGGAAAACGAAGATGGGCAGAGTCACGGTGGCTTGCTGATGTTGGTGGAAAAGTCAGTCCCAAACTCCAGAGCTGTAGTAGTCACAGGACTGGCCCTTTGGTCATCCCTAGCAGCTCCTCCACCCAGGTACACCCGGCAGGCCAGTGCACCCGGGTGGAGGAGCTGCTCTGGGATGACCAAAGGGCCAGTCTTGTGACTACTACAGCTCTGGAATATGGGCTAGAAATCTCTGCCATAGGGGGTGGCATGTGCAATGTACAACTTTGCAGATGGTGCAACGTGCAAAAAGGAGTGCAGCCATCATCAGCCGGAATGAGGTACTAGTGGTGTTGCGGCGGGGGGGGGGGCCCAAGCGGGCCAATGTGGTGGCGATGGCTGGAAGGTGTGGGAACAAAACGCTACTTGCATTTGCGCGGCATCAGCATTCTGCCTTCACTGCAGTATATTTGTGCCAGCTGGTGGCGCCAAGGCAGCCCTCGTCTCCTGCCACTTGGGGCTCAGAGTGATAAACCACATCCGGGAAGCACTACAGCAGAGAGAAGCTGCCGGAGTCAACCCTATCTTTGCTGTCCATTGTGGACACTAGATCAGCCCCCTGCAAACTCTCGTGTCTCAATGAGCCCTGCTGAAGTTTCCCACGCCGCTTCAGCAAATGCTCGAGAGACGAGAGTTTGCAGGGGGCCGATCTAGCATCTGGGCTGGCTACAAGAGAAACGTTCATTCTCAGCCACACTTGAGATTTCTAGCTGCAATAGACAGCAAAGCTAGAGTTGACCACAGGCGCTTTTCTCTGCTAACAGGCGGCCAAGCTAACTGTCTGAAGGACCCCATCCTGTCCCTGGGAGTCAAAGCACTGAAGGCTCCTTGAGAGAAATGCAAAGATTTCTCTGCGGACCACCAAAATTTTCTCACAGATCACCAGTTGTCAGCGGACCTCCGGTTGGTGACCACTGTGTTAGACGTGACCACCATAGTTGGGAATATCAGCATACACAGATTTGTTTCAATTTGGGAATGAGTATTTGACAAAGAGGGACTTTCAATTTTGCATGAGAAAGGAGCAAGAAACTTTCTATTCACACATTCTACTAAGTACCAAAATTAACAAAACAATAAACACTTTCAAGCCTTTTTTGGCTGTTAATAAGCAAGGGGGGGGAGACTACAATAGAGAATTGCACCTAGAACTTGACAGTGTAAACATATGTGGGTTTTTTTCCCTTCTGGGATTTTATAATTGAGAAACAATGCAATTTAGGATTATTATTTTTTAAGAATGTAATTTCAGTATGGACTTATGGAAAGTTTTTGACACTGTTTTTGATTCATTGAAAAGATATGCACATGAAAATGGTTAGAGGGGGACTCTTTGTGTACAACTTCTTGGGAGTTTTGTTTGGGACTAATACTGCTTTGCTTTGCCTGTTGTTTTCCTTGCAATATCTTGTCAGGAATTTGCATCCAATAGTAGAGAATATCTGTAGCTCAGAATTGAACTATGGGGTCCTTGATGCTCTCTGAGCTTGGTTGTTTGCTTGCAGGTGCTTGATGACCCAACCAGATAGCTTCATCAACACTAGTTGGGTCTTGAAACATTTCCTAGCAAACCACCAAGCTCAGAGAGAACACCACAGACCTGAATCCTTCATGTTAGCTTTTTAACTTAAAGAACCTGCTCAAAAGTGGTTCCTGCCCAAGCTTTATTAACCCTTCTGAATTTGCCTTGCCAATTGCAAGTTATTTCACATGGTTTAGACCAGAGGTCTTCAAACTTGGCAACTTTAAGACTTGTGGGCTTCTGGGAGTTGAAGTCTATAAGTCTTAAAGTTGCCAAGTTTGGGAACCCCTGGTTTAGACATTTGTAAACCTCACTCTCGCTCGAGTTCTCCAGGAGAAGAAGGTGAGGATGGTGTGACGGAGTTTGCATAAAAGAAGTGTCTCTCAGCAAACTAATTCCTGTTGTGGTTTTACCCCATCATTAGGCCTCAAGCAACATTAAAGAAGCAAATATTTTGTTTCCAAGCATTATGCTTTGGAATGGTATAGTGTCCTACTTTACAACGATTTATTTAAAGGACTGCCTATTTGAAATTCAGTTTTAAGTATCAAAAATCATAAGAAAGGGCAGCAGGTGGTATGAAATCGCCTATCAACAGTTGATAATACCTGACTGAGTAGGCAGACAAGGTAATCTGCCGCCATCTTCTCTGGTATAGTGAAATATATTGACATTTCTATACAGATTCATAATTATTTCAAGTCTATACCTAAATTATGTGCACATTTTATGCTGATCTATATCCATTTTTTTCTAATTTGGGGTAATGTATTAATGCATTAATGGTCCCTCCTATGCACATCCATTTACACACACTAATGTTTTTTTTTAATATTTAAAAATATGTAAAATATTTTTTTTCGAATCGCCTAACAGTGATAATAAGAATAATATTATTCTGGACTTCCGGTTTGGAGTGCTTCATCGCGGACGTCCCTCGTTGGACGCCTTTCCGATCTTTGTTAAAAGCCGCCAGAACAGCTGTCTGGCGGCTTTGAAATCTCTTCCCCGGGCAAAGGGGAGAGATGAGAGCCTGACAGGTGGGGTAGAGCCCCCCCAGCGCCCTAGGAGCCATCTGGTAGGGCGCGAAGGGAGAGCTCCCCATGCAGCCTGTCTCCAGCTCCGAAGATCAGGAAACCTCTGCTTTTGCAGAGCTAGATGTCGTGACCAGCCGCTGCTTCAAGAATGGGATTTATAATTATATTTAAACTACAGAAGCAGACAGAGAGAAACAGGCGTGAGATGGGCAAGTACTGAAACCTCCTTTTTCCTTTTTTTTTCAACTCCTGGGCAAGCTTTCACTTCGGCAAGGGAACAAAGGAAACAGAGTAACAATATGGCGATTGAGAAGTGAAAGTGACTTTCGTTTTCCCAGAGGCTTTTTTTTTTTCCTCTCTCTCTCTTATGGAAACTTTTAACTTGGAAAAATGGTTTTTTCTCTCTCTGTCTCCTAACTCTGGATTAAAGTTATAATAGAAATATTTCCAATAATAAAAGACTATCTGATTTTTAAACTGGAAAGAACTTTAATCAGGCATCTGGCTTTCTTTCTTTTTTGTACTCTTTTGAAACACCAATGGCTTCAAAGTCTGGAAAGATTGTTTTGACTAAAAGAAATGACTATTCATCTGGATATATTTCTAAAATGCAACTTAACACTGAGCTAACACCTCCACAGCTTTTGACACCTGAAAATTTATTAAATAATTTAAAGATTATGAAACATGAACTTACTTTGGAATTTAACCAGAAAATAAGTGAGATAGACAAAAAAATGCAGGCTGCTTTGAAGAATATGAATCAACAACTAAGATTTGATGTGTTAGAGGTTTGCAAAGGCTTAGCAACAAATATTGAAGTTTTGGCAGAACGTATTGAAACAAATAAACAAGCTTTGGCAACTTCGGTGAATTACATAGATAAAATCCAAAATGACATTGCAAATTTTGAAAAAGAGGTCTTAATGACTCAGTTCAGATCCATGGAAGTTGCTATAAGGATTAGAGGTTTGAAAGAAGGATTATATGAAAATTTAAAAGGCAGGATGGTTGACATATTGGATCAGGTGTCTGGAATTTCTAAAGCGGAATTGGCTACACAAATCGACAAAATATACAGAATCAATTCGTGGTGCGCTAAACAAAAGCATTTACCAAGGGATATTGTCATATATTTTACCACAAGAGCTCTACGGAACAGAATTATACAAGCAACGTTTAACAATAATCTTATGGTGAATGGTCAGGAACTAAAGATTTGGAAAGAAATCCCCTCTAAAATGCTTAAAGCCAGAAAAAGCTATACTTTTTTGACTGATGAATTTAAGAGATTAAATTTACAATATAAATGGGAAGCGCCAGTTGGAGTAGCAGTGAAATTTTCTGGAAAAAGATACCGGCTCAACACGATAAAAAAAGCTACTGAATTTTATGTCAATGTTCTAAAGGCTGATATATCCAAGATTCCAGAGGAAGGATGTATGAAAATAAAAGAGGAGGAGGAGGGGAAGCCACCTTTGATGGATCAAAAGGAAATAGATTCAAAAATCCAAAAGGAGTGCCTGAATCAGATAGCTGGGGAAAAGGAGATGGAGGTTTGGGATTAGACGGGAGACGACTCGACAAATTCGAATTTATTGAACTATTAAAAGATGAACTATCAAGATACAAAACGAGGTGATGTTGAAATATATTGGACGGATAGAGACTAATATGATTGTATTTTATCTTTTCCCTATCTAATGATTACTTATGCAATATTTAGTTAAGTTTTATATAATTTTGAGGTTATTTTTAATGTTGATAATATTAGATATATATAGTTTGTTGAAGATTTGTTTATTCTTCTTTCATTTTCTTTTTTTGTTTATTGAAGTTAGTGAATTAATTTAGAATAATATTATCTTATTAATATCATGATGAAATTTAATATTTGATGATCACTTATGTAACATTTAGTTAAGTTTTATCTTAGAGGTTATTTTTAATGTCAATAATATTAGTTTAAGATTTGTGTATTTTATATTTAGTTATTACTTATGTAACATTTACCTTGTATAAGATAGAGGACTGAAGGGAGGAGGTAGGAGGTTTGTTTGTTTGTATTGTTAAAGAGTTTTCTCTTTCTTTCTTTCTTTTTTTTTTCCTCTCTTTTTTGTATCTTTACTATTGTATACAAATGCGATATATTAGCAGTGTATAATTTGGAGTTGAAGTTTTTTAAAAATAGTGTTCTTTTTTTCTTTTTTTCTTTCTCTTTTTATTAACAATTTAAATTTATTATTATGCCCTGTATTATCTCTGGGAAGTCCGGGGGGGAGGTGGGGAGGGAAGGGGGTGGGTTTGGGGGGGGGGAGAAAAAAACAAAAATGTTTGTACTTTATATTTAATATTTTGCTATTACTTATGTAAGTTTGTACTAATAAAACTTTTTTGAACAGAAGAATAATATTATTCTAGAGTAATAATTTGAAAATTTGCAGTTTCTGAAAACTGGAGAAAACAAAGGATTATTTATGATAGCATAGCATTAGCAATAGACATTCTTTTACATGACACGATACTAGAATACACTCTCCAAAAACCCCTGTAGAAATCTTTGGATTTAAAATAAATTGGTTTGTAGCAGAAAAAAACTTCTAAGATCATTTAATAAGATAAGATGGGATAATAAGCCACTCAGGGTTGCATGACAGAGAGTTGGGTGGCAAATCAATCAATCAATGAATAAATTTACCTTAAGAAAATCTTCCCGAAATCTCATAAGATTCTACAATTCAGGGAATTGGCTGTTCTGTATTCCTATCTGTTGGCTAGATAAATATGACAGCTATCCAAGTGATTTAGTTTTGGGGAAAATTTAATTCCTGGAATCCACTGTGAAAATATGTTCTAAACCTCCGGCAGTATGGCATTGATGCATGTTAGAATAGAATAGAATAGAATAGAATAGAATAGAATAGAATAGAATAGAATAGAATAGAATAGAATAGAATAGAATAGAATAGAATAGAATTTTTATTGGCCAAGTGTGATTGGACACACAAGGAATTTGTCTTGGTGGATATGTTCTCAGTGTACATAAAAGAAAAGATATGTTCGTCAAGAATCATAAGGTACAACACTTAATAATTGTCCGGGTACAAATAAGCAATCAAATCATATTAGGAACCAGTCAATATAAATTGTAAGGATACAAGCAACAAAGTTACAGTCATACAGTCATTTGTGGCAGGAGATGGGTGATAGGAAAGATGAGAAGATTAATAGTAGTGCAGACTTAGTAAATAGTTTGACAGTGTTGAGGGAATTATTTGTTTAGCAGTGATGGCGTTCGGGAAAAAGCTGTTCTTGTGTCTAGTAGTTGTTCTGATGTCCAGTGCTCTATAGCGTTGTTTTGAGGGTAGGAGTTGAAACACTTTATGTCCAGGATGTGAGGGGTCCGTAAATATTTTTACGGCCCTCTTTTTGACTCGTGCAGTATACAGGTCCTCAATGGAAGGCAGGTTGGCAGTAATTGTTTTTTCTGCAGTTCTGATTATCCTCTGAAGTCTGTGTCTGTCTTGTTGGGTTGCAGAACCAAACCAGACAGTTATAGAGGTGCAGATGACAGACTCAATGATTCCTTTGTAGAACTGTATCAGCAGCTCCTTGGGCAGTTTGAGTTTTCTGAAGAAAAATTAGAAGAAAAATGGATCAGACTTGGTATCAGGTGTTACCTTCTTGTTCTAAAAAACAGTTCTTAATTCTTCCCCAACCACTAGTAATGCAACTAATTATTGGGGGGAAAACATTGAAGCTTAGTCACAATACTGTAGTATGGACAGATTCAATAATTCCAATATTTGGGTGTGTGCGCATGTATGTGAATAAATAGGCAGTTCTCAACTTACAATCATTCATTTAGTGGTGGTTCAAAGTTCAACAGCACTGGAAAAAGTAACTTATGACCAATTTTCACACGTTTCTGGTCACATGATCAAAATTCGGGTGCTTGGTAACTGGCATGTACTTATGACAGTTACACTGTCCTAGGGTCATGTGATCACCATTTTTAAACTTCCCAGCTGGCTTCCGACAAGCAAAGTCAATGGGGGAAACCAGATTTGCTTAACAACTGCATAATTCACTTAACAACTGTAGTGATTTACTTAAGAACTGGTAAAATCTTATAAAATGAGATGCAACTCTCTTAACAACTGCTTCACTTCACAATGTAAATTTTGGGCTCAGTTGTGATTGTAAGTTGTACATATTTTTTAAAGACAGGAAGGAAGAATCTATCATATCAACTGTTGAGAAGTCCTTGACTTCTGATGGTTTGAAATGAAGTTCTTTAATGTTTTCCAAATGATTCCAGTTTAACATCTGCCTTTGAAAGTGGAAGAAAAGATAGATCAGCTCCACGTTACATGCTTTTTCTAGGCCAATGTGTAATTTAAGGGGCTGTGGGGAGCTAATAGCTTTACAGAATGGCCTACTTTTGAAATAGGCAAGCAATTCTATTCCTTATGTTAAAATTACAGTATTTTATAAGACAAAATAAAACGGAATTTCTCCACTACGGTGTTTATTTATTGAAGCTCTGAAAGCTTCAAACCAAGTGAAATGTGAGATCTAATATTTGCAAATTGCTTCAAAATGAAAATGAGGCAATCGACCTCTGATCCTTGGAACATTTCTGTATTACTATTATTATGTCCAACTGGGTGCTGTTTGGAAAAATGGGTAGTTAGAGGTGGGCATTCAAGATTTTTATATGCAGGGAAGGTAGTAGAAAGAGATTTCCTTTTCTCTTTTTGTTTTTCTGCTCACTAATACTTCATGATATCTCAATAAAAGGTGTAACGGTACTATAAAAATATCGTATTTTTCAGAGTATAAGACGCACCTTTTTACCCCCCAAAAGAGGGTGAAAATTTGGGTGCGTCTTATACACCGAATGTAGACCCACCCACATGCCGGCCCCCACCCGTTGGAGGTTTTCAGCCTCGGCGCATCACATTTTCGGGAGGTTCCAGGCGGCGGGGATCGTCACTTCCACTCGGAGGTTTAAAACAAACCCTATCACTCTATGGGCATTTAACTGGAGTGGGTGGGTGGGGGATGGGTTTCATGGGAGCAGAAGAGGGACTTCGCACCGAAGGCTCCACCGGCGCTAGCGGGCACCAACAGGTTGAGTGGAGCCTGCGCCATGGAGGAACCCCGCACCCCATGCCTTCCCCCCTCCCCCGCCGCCGGCTGCTTTGTCTTTCTCCACGCATGGTGCAGAAGGGCTAGGAGGGGAGCCCGGGGGGGGGGGAGAGCATGGAATGCGGTGATCCATCCTCCCCAATCCTGATCAAGCAGTCCTCGGAGGCCAGCTGACAGGGGTTCTCCGGCCAGAAACTTTGTAATGGGAAGAGTAGAGGGGGGAAACCCCTCCAGCTGCGAAGCCCGCACTGGACAACAGGAGCCGAAGCAGCCTTCCAAAAACAAGGTTTTTGGAATCAGGGAGGAAAGTTTGGACGAGGCTAGGAGCGGGCGCGTCTCTCAACTTCCAAAGCCGTTTGAGTTCCATTTCACTGATTGCTCTCATGAGAACTCCGCTGCTGCCAAGGCTGCTTGTGAGATAGAAGGTTTGTCCAGGTGATGTGGTGCAATTCGTGGGGTAAACCAGCCACAGTGATGCTTTGCGATTGTTGCAATTCTGATTTCTGCGATCGGGATGCAGGGTGCGTTACAGCGCTAGCACCAGGCCAGGTGAACGTCTCCTGTTTTATCTGCTTTCAGTGATTCAGTGGGAACCACAACCTTGCACCCTGCGTCCTGATAGCAGAAATCAGAATTGCAACAAATGGCTTTCCTCCCCGATTTCAAAAATCTTGCTTTTAGAAGGCTGCTTCGGCTCCTATCTCCCAGTGAGGGCTTCGCAGCTGGAGGGGTTCCCCCCCCACTCTTCCCATTACGAAGTTTCCTGGCAGGAGAACTACACGGATCGCGCCCCTGGCAGCTAGCCCTTTCCCACCACGTGCAGAGAAAGGTGAAGCAGCTGGCAGCAGGGGAGGGGGAGAGACGGGGTGGGAGGTTCCTCCATGGTGCAGGCGGCTCCGCTCAACCTGCTGGTGCCCGCTGGCGCCGGCAGCTTCTCCATCTAGGTGAAGCACGATCTTCAACCGGGCATGTGGAAGCCAAAAAAGTGGAAGTGAGGATGCCACTGATCCTGATGCTGGTAGGCAGAGGCAGAATTGTTTTTTCTTGTTTTGCTGCCCAAAAATTAAGGTGCGTCTTATACTCCGAAAAATACGGTACTTAGGAGGGAAGTTCAGTGAGGACAGATTTCCTTATTGAATAGAATAGAATATTTTTTATTGGCCAAGTGAGATTGGACACACAATGAATTTGTCTCCGGTGCATAAGCTCTCGGTGTACATACAAGCAACAAAGTGATAAATTCTCACCTTTATGTAAATGCTAGCACTGTGCAGATTAAATCAAAAACAGATGCTTCAGTACATGCTTCAGAATAAATGTCACATTTGTCTGTTACTCATTAAGAATAGATGTTGCACATTTGTCTGTTACTCATCTGCTTCCAGAATCACTGCACAATCATAGAAAGTGATGTAACTGTTTTAATGAGTCACAAGTAGCTTTATTCCCATTCTTGCATTTTTTTGAAATTTGCAAATGCCAATTTTTTCCCCAGCTTAGTCAGATGATATAAATATACGCAAAACTCCACTCTAGCTAGATTCATCCATAGCTGAATAATTACCTACTGTTTCTGATCTAGTCTCCCAGCTTCCTTTGTCGTCACTGACTAGAGGGCAATTTACTTTTCAGGATGTATAATGTATAATGAAGAAAGAGTTAAGGCTTACTATGTTCAGAAAGATCAATTTTTCAAACTTTCCTAATACTAGCTGCAGTATTTTTCAATATCCAGCTTTCCAGGCTTCTCTCGTCAGCAAGGGTTTCTTGATGCAGAAGTGCTCTTGCAATTCTAAATGTTTCCATCATAGGTATGGAAGTGTATGCAGCGCTTCTTGTTTGGTTTTGGGTTTCTTGATTAAAAATATTTCCACGAACCACTTCAATAGTGCCCTGCATTACTGCAATTAATGCAATGTTAGTTCTAGTTTGGGGGGAAAATAAGGTTTCTTTATTATATTTTTATTTTCTTCTTTCCTCCCCTCAAAAAAGCAGCAGAAGGCAATAAATATGTAATATTTCTAGGAAATAAGTTGGGCTGAGAGAATTTCACTGGTACTAGGAAATCTAGGGAACTTCCTAGTTAAAATGAGGATTTATCAGTCGTAAGTCATACCTCTAATCTGTATGTCGCATGGCTTCAATAAGCTCCTTTGCATAAACATAAATTTTTCAGGCAAGTGACTGAAGTTTCCTATTTTATTTAGGATAGTGTACTCTCTACATAGTAGAATTCAACCTCAGAATTCTCAGCTTCACTATTATTACTGTGCATGTGAGTGTGTGTTTTAAATTAATTCCTTCTCTTTCAAAATATTAATATGGGGTGGTTTTGCTGCACATATTTCCTACACAATCCATAACCAACTGACAATATTTAAGATTGTAAGAGGTGAAATGAAGCATTGACAAGGTTAAGGAGTATTTCAATATATTGCACATTAGGAAAATAAATGCTAACCGTCTTAGGCACCCATTTGTAATAGACTCTATATTGTTGATGAGATTTAAATGCTTAATTCAGGTATTGACCAAGCATTATACAAATTACTGTGAGTTCTCAAGATGGATTTGTTTCCTTAACGTTTCCAGAAATGAATATATAATGTATACTCGCAGTTTATGTAACATATTGTTGCTATTGAGAGAATGAGTTACACTTTGAAATTCAAATCCAAACTAGATTAGTTATATGTACATGTGTATAGTTTGTGCATATATAAGGAGAAACATTGCCCACGTTAGGGCAAATAATAATCTGATCTCCGTAGGATAGCTCTATCAGAAGTACAGTTTTTGTTGTTAGCATTATAGCTGATAGGAAGGAGTTATATATGGATAGTCTTTGACTTACAATCACAATTGAGCCCAACATTTCTGTTGTTAAACCATACAGTTGTTAAGTGAGTTTTGTTCCCATGTTATGACCATGTTTGTTAAGTGAATCACTGCAGTTGTTAAGTTAGTAACCCAGTTGTTAAGTGAATCTGGCTTCCCCATTGATTTTGCTCATCAGAAGGCTGCAAAAGATGATCACATGACCCCGGGATACTGCAACCGTCATAAATACAGGCCAATTGCCAAGCATCTACATTTTGATCATGTGACCATGAGGATACTGCAACAGTTGTAAGTGTGAAAAACAGTCATGTGTCACATTTTTTCAGTGCCATTGTAACGTCAAATAGTAGTGCTAAACAAATAGTAGTAAGTCAAGGATTACCTGTAAGTCATACATGATAACTAGTTTTCAGAATATCAGAATATTCTGATATTCATTTTTCAGCTGGATATCAGAAATATCCAGCTGATATCTTCAAATGTTATAGGGTTTAATAGACCATGTTGTTTAAGCCAATCATAGTAAGTACTGTAAGTAAGCACTTGCTCTGGTAACATTATGTTTCTGCAGATTCCCACAGTGATGTTTCCATTTCATCCCCAGCCCATGAGCGAGACAGACACCTTTGTTTGGTGTTAAGATTGTTGTGGTCCGCCAGTAGCCTGCGAAGCTGGCAGCAGAGTCGGACAGCGAGGAGCCTGAGGAGGAACATGGCCCAGGCCTGGAGTCTGGAGAAGTCTCCGTGCCAGAGGCAGGGATCCAGGCCGGGCCATCTGGGAGGTCTGTCCCGACTCCAGAGCCTCCAGAGGCTGACATGAGCGAGGCAGAGGAACAGGGGGAGCCTGTTCCCAATGTGCGCATGCGCAGAGCTGCCAGAAGGCAAGAACAGTTACAAAGGAGAAGGACTACTCGGGAGTAAGGCTTGGAGATAATAAGGCTATATAAGTGGAGCACATGGAAGGGCTTGTCACAGGAAGCAACTTTGTTTAACTCGTGTCATTTTAGCTCGGACTCCGTATTTCTGTTTGGCCTTACCAAGTTTCTTGCTAATTGGTCTTTGGCAACTTGTCCAGAAAGATCAAGGTTCGTGTTCTTATCTGCCTTTCCCCGAAAGACTGTTGTCGGACTTGTTATCATTGTTTGGGACTTATTACGGCTGGGAATGAAAATAATTAACAGCTGTTAAAATAAAAGAGGTTTTTGGGACGCCGTTTGTGCTGTATTATTTGATCAGGAAGCCTAGGTCAGAACAAAGATAGCCTATTTCTCCTTATTCCAACATTATCTAAAAGCAGGCTCAAGAGGTATAAAATATGCTACTCATCAGGGGTGGGTTCTACTTACTTTCCCTACCAGTTCACATCGCGTCACATCGTGCAAATGACCCTCTGCGCATGTGGCGACCAGAGAACCAGTTTGGGGGCATGGCCAGCCGGCCATCACTGCCGGTTTGGTGATCAGGGGCAAATTTCTACCACCGGTTCGGGAGAACCGGTCCGAACTGGCAGCAACCCACCACTGCTATTCATGGTTGCTTGGAAAAAATTGGTGGACTGACAGTGGAGGGAACAGGGGCAGTAAAGGCTCAATGGGGATTGCAATGGGGACAGCAAATTTCCTGCCAATATTGTTTCTGCTAAGTCCAGGATGAGTGGAGAACATTTTAGCTCAGGAGTGGAAAAGGTCACAAGTCAAGACAGAGGGCTTCTGATGAACCAGGCCGAATCAGAAAGGACCTGCGATAGTGCCTAGTGAGCCATGTTACGTGAAAGTTTTGTTGTGCCCCGCCCGCAGCTTGTGCAGCCTGGGCCTTTGGAACCTTCAGTACCTCTTGGCAGTGCTAAGAAAGGAGGGGCTATGCCTTTCCTGAATGCAAGAGCACGCAGGGCTGCCAAGAGGCAGAAAGGTTTACTCCAGAGGAGGTCTACTAGGGAGTAAGACTTGGGGCTAATTGGCCACTCCCCTAGTCTATTTAAGGTCATCAGTTGCAGCTAACAAGCTGCAGAGAACAATGTTTGAGAAAGAGACCTGTCTGATCATAGCTTGTTCCCTGACTCTTGTTTTTGCATTCTCTGATTGGCTTGGATTATCAAGGACGAATTTCTAGGAACTTTGCCAACTCTTGAAAACTCCATAAGATAAACCGATTCAATTGCTCGTCATTGTCTTCAAACTCTGAACTGATACCAGCTATTAATGAAGCTTAATTGATAGCTGGTTGCTTGCTGATAACAGTTTGTTTGTAAATTGGTGTGTGCATCTTGAGCACTACTAAGATGTTTTATTAGTAGCCTTTGTTTCATTAAATCAGTGTGTACAAACTGCTTGTGTGGTTGTGTGCTTCGTGGGGACAGAACAAGTTTGTAGAAGAAGGACAATAGAAAGAAGTTATGCCTGCAAAACCAGAAAGAGCTTACATGTTCTATCTATCTCAATGAAGAGTTTTAGCTCACAGAAGCACTGTTGCTCTGCCTTAATCAGATGAAGCATCTCCTTGAAGCAGCATTCTGTCTTGTGGCAGCCCAACAGATGTGATTTACTCCATCCTTGCAAGGTAAAGGCAGATCAGCCTCACACTGTTTGCTATAGATTTGACAGGAGTGGCTTCTGTGAATATGCCGCCCCCTAACCGCTACGTACAACTATTTAAATTGGGGTTTCGAAGCATCTGCACAGGCCTTGTAGCTGGTCCCAATTATAAGTTGCTACTGTATTGCCTTCTCCTCTGGAAAAGAAGGCCTTGTTTAGGGCTGCACGATTGTCCAGTTTTGTGATTCTGTGAGGATGGAAAAATGAAGGATCTCTCAGGTCTTCATCATGGGCCTCAGGATGATGGCAAGACTGGCTGGGACTGAACAGGGATTGATGGCCTTTATCTTGAAAAAGTAACCTGAGCTCTCTCTTGTCAGATGCTTCTGGTTCATGCTAAAAAGTCCATGGGCCAGAGGTTGTGACTTCCTTCCCTGAAGCAACTTATGTGAAATATCCATATTCAAGAAAGGGGAAAATATTCCCTCGTTAGTATTCAGGCACACAGGCTACATTCTGATAGACTGCTTTCCAGGTGAATTATTTTAATATCTGTGCCCTATATTTTCCTGGAAAATGTAATTTTGCCTCAGCAGGGTAGCACGTCTTGTACTCTGGCGAAGTTTTGTGGGAACATCAATACTGTACTTTGACAGAGTGTTCTTCAGTCTGAAAATCAACTCCCAGCTGGAAGAGACAGCAATAAAAGAACAACTTCTTTATTCACTTATACTAAAAAGTTTTATTTTTAAAAGTCCTTGCACAGAGCAGTGTTTTCCTCTCTACATAAAATTGTAAGACTTTTCAATCCTCACCAAAATTTAAAGTATAAATATACATATATTAACATATATACATTTAAGTATATATCTCGGTTGCTTGCTTCAGGCGAACTGTAATGAACTGAATTGAGAGACTTCTAGGGTTATGTTTTCTCCTATGCTATGCACAAGGCTGGGGTTTTTTGTTTCCTGCTGATTTTGTTAACTTCCATACATAGACATCATCACATCCTGAAGACAGGCAGACTTCGTTCTCGCATTATGGCAGCCAGAATATTTGTCTGGCTGTTTCACTGGTTATTTTTAGTCTTGTTTCTGTACAAGAAGATGGTGCTCTCTTTTATCTCACACGACCAAGATTTTGCATTCATTGGCAAAATAAGCCATCAGATTGTCAGGAAGTACGGACTAACCCATACATACAGAAATCCACCCATTATACTAAATGCTTAGGACCATATTTGTTTAAGTGCTTTTCTTTTTAAAAAAAAACCATGAATGTTTTTTTAAAAATATCCACTGAAATCTGAAAATTGGAAGACTGCTATCATGTCTCCCCAAGTCCTTCTCTAGTGAAGGGAAGGACTAGGGGAGACATGATAGCAGTCTTCCAATACTGGAGGGGCTGCCACAGAGAGGAGGGGGATCAAGCTATTTTCCAAAGCACCTGAAGGCCAGACAAGGAATAATGGATGGAAACTGATCAAGGAGAGAATCAACCTGGAAATAAGGAGGAACTTTCTGACAGTGAGAACGATCAACCAGTGGAACAGCTTGCCTTCAGAAGTTGTGGGACCTTCAACACTTGAGACTTTCAAGAAGAGATTGGACTGCCATTTGTTGGAAATGGTGTAGGGTCTCCTGCTTGAGCGGGGGGGTTGGACTAGATGACCTACAAGGTCCCTTCCAACTCTGTTAATCTGTTAATTAAATCCATTAAAGCCAAAGCACCATTTTCTTTGTTGACATTTTGAGGCAGAAAATGTATGAAAAATGTAGGGTAAGAAATCAGCTTAACATAATTTTTAAAAATGTTTCGCCAACTCCAAAAGAGGTATTCCAAATCCCATTATCCTATCAATTTTGTGCTATCTGCCAATGCACCTCTTGAAACTCTGAAAAGGCTACAAAAAACACCTAGGCCACACATGCTCTCAGGATGGATCAATGGATGAAAACCAATCAAGGAGAGACGCAACCTAGAACTAAGAAGAAATTTCCTGACAGAACAATTAATCAGTGGAACAACTTGCCTCCAGAAGTTGAGAATGCTCCAACACTGGAAGTTTTAAAGAAGAGATTGAACAACTATTTGTCTGAAATGGTATAATGTTTCCTGCTTGAGTATGGGGTTGGACTGGAAGAGCTCCAAGGTCCCTTCCAACTCTCCTATCCTATCCTATCCTATCCTATCCTATCCTATCCTATCCTATCCTATCCTATCCTATCCTATCCTATCCTATCCTATCCTATCCCATCCCATCCCATCCCATCCCATCCCATCCCATCCCATCCCATCCCATCCCATCCCATCCTATCCTATCCTATCCTATCCTATCCTATCCTATCCTATCCTATCCTATCCTATCCTATCCTATCCCTGTCTGAGAATGCTGTAATAGGAGTGGGGGAACTTTAGTGCTGCAGGAAAGTACCAACTAACTTTTATTACTTGACCACCGTTAGCTGACAACCGACCATTTAGGTGAACTGTAACTCCGGTCATTCTCACTTCCTTCTCTTGCAATCATGTGAGTATGGCTGGCTGGTGAGTCTTTCCTGCCCAGGACCACCAGAAAAGTTGATGTACTTAAGGGCAAAGACCCCCAGTCCATGGTCTATTGGTCTAGTGCAGTGATGGCTAACCTTTTTGTTGTTGCATGCCAAAAATGGCAGTGCGCACGCTATCGCACGCATGCGTGCCAGTACCCATAATGCAACATGCCCCCCGACATGCATGCACAACCCTCCCGCCTGCACGCTGCACTGTGCATGCGCACCATTCAGAATTTGCTTGATAAAAATTGCAGAGGTGCAAAGTCAACTGCAGGCGGTGCGGCGCCCCTGCCTGACCCCTGCCATGCCTGCCGCCAGCCGAGCCGAGCTGGGGAAAGAGCAGAGGGCGAGGCAGGTGACCACCCAGCCAGCAAATGCTGCCTTGTGCACCTGAGCTGGCTCCCAGCATTTCTCCTGCGCAGCCCCGTCACCCCACAAAAGCAGCGGCAGCTGCAGGGGGAAGGGCAAGAGGTATCGGCCAGCTCAGGTGCACCTCGCCCTCCTTCCGGGCTTCCCTTCTGTGCCCCATCTTCTTATCCACCTTTGCCACCGCTGCTGCTTCCACAAGTGCATGCGTGGCAGGCCGCTGGCCAGCTCGCTTGCCTGCCTGCTTGCACTATGGTTGTTGCAAGGAGAGTGAGATCCGAAAGGCAGGCGGGCCTGGCCATAGCCTTCCCTTCCTCCTCCATCTGCACCAGGTGCTCACCGGAGTCTTTCAGATCTTGCTCTCCTTGCGGCAACTGCAGTGCAGGCAGGCAGGCGAGTGAGCTGGCCAGCGGCCAGGCGCATGTATGCTCATGGAAGCAGCAGCAGCGGCAAAGGTGGATAAGAAGATTATGGGGCACGTGAGGGAAGCCTGGGAGGAAGGCGAGGTGCCCCTGAGCTGGCTGGTAGCTCCATTTTTATTGAGCTTCCCCCATAAAAACCCGTACCCCAACGAACACCCGTTGTTTAGCCAAAATGGAGTTTGCCTGTCACTCCCTCGCAGACCAACTCCAGCCCTGTTGGCATCCCAGCTCCTTATCTTTGGTGTGCCTTCATAGCTGCTCCGCCGGGCCCTTTCGGCTCTGGCGCCAGGAAACGGCTGACATCTCGCTTCATCCCTCTGGTGGGGCAGCCTGGCTCTGGCACTCCGCCGCTTGGCACACGCGCATAGCTTTTGGAGGAGGCTTTCCTGAAGTCTGGGAAGGGCAAAAATGGCCTCCCTTCTCAGGAAGGCCGAAAATCAGCTGGGCAATGCGCACATGCGCTCTGGAGCTGACAGGGCAATGCCTCACATGGCCTCGGATATGGCTCCACATGCCACCACGGTTCGCCATCACGGGTCTAGTGTGACTGATTAAACCTACAGCATTCCCCAAATACTCCAAGTAGAAAATTTTCTAGTAATACATTTTAAGTGAAATTGTAATAGGATATAATCATTACAGTAAGATGAACAAAGCGTTCATGTTAGTTTATCCTATAGTTTATCTATAGAAAAAGGCCTGCGCTGACGGAACATCTGTTTTCTACTGAACCAAACTGACATTTAGATCAGTCCCATCTCTACTGACTGGCAAATGCTACTCAGTCTATCTGGAAGAATTTCCAGCTCTCCTCAAGGGAATTTTAGCATGTAATACATCAACTTTACCACTTAATGTCTGTTCACCTTACTACAATTGCAATATGTGGGATATATGACCCACAGCAAAGACCAAAGTGGGAACTTTACATTGAAAAGAATGACTCAGGTTGAATTCACTATTTTTTCTGGTTTGTAAGACAAAAAATTACAAGTAATATCCCATACCCTGCAGTGAAATTTTGAGGAAAAGTTACCTTGTGTCTATTTCTTGATTTGTTTGTTTCATAATAATTTTTTCATCCTCACTTTCGACCTAAAATGCAAATCATTGAACTTGTATTTTCCCTAATTACATTTTAAAATTTGAACTATCCTAATGCAAATCTTCCACAAACTTCTCTCTCTCCAGATGAACTTCAACTCCCAGGATCCTCAGCAAAGCCCATATTATTTATGGTATTCTGGAAATTCAAGTCTATAATCTGAGGTTTGTAGGAAGGTTGTTTTAATATATATTTGTTAATTTTAAAAAAATAACATTCTACTAGAACTTTTGCATAAAAATACATGTGTCCTTATAATTCTCTTCTTGCAATGCTAGAGAGGATTGTTTGATTTTTTTTTGATGTTTGAAAAATTGTTATAAATTTGCTTATTTGAGCCATCTGTCTGAAAACCTTAGTTTGACTTACCACGACAATAATAAATTGCACATTTGCATACAGTTGAATTTATTTTAGTGTTAGAGGAACACCTATGATGAAGTTGCTTTCCATAATTGCAATTAATCTTTCTTCAGTTTAATGGATCCATTTCTTACTATAGTTGCTTCATAGTTTAAGTCTGAAAAAGTGGTAGCATGACATTAATTTAAATAAAATAAACAGTTTGCAAAAAAAAAAAAGCTGTGGCTAATGAGCTTAAATAAATTTAAATTTATTTAAATAAAATAAATAACCATGATTTTAAATCAGGTTACATTAGCTTAAGAGAACAAGTTTTCTGCTGTTTTAATTTTCTGATTTGTGGACTCTGGTTCCCATCATCTAATCCAGGGGTGTCAAACTCAAGGCCCGGGGCCGGATCTGGCCCAGGGGGTGCTTAGATATGGCCCGTGAGGCTGCCTTGGAAACAGCGAAAGACTGGCCCACGGTGCCTCTGCCTCCCAGCAATTTGCCTCCTTGCAGCAAACAGCAAGCAGCATGGTCAGCTTCAGCACAGCCTGATTTAGCACGAGCAGCTGATTGGCGGTTGGATTCGCCTCCCGGAATAGCACCGATCAGCTGTTCCAGGCTGTGGGGATCAGCACCGTACATTGCTGCCATTGCCGCCCATCGCTGCTGCCGCCTATCACCGCCTCCACATGCCCCAGGCGGCAGGAATCGCTGCTGCTGCTGCCACCTATTGCTGCGGCACTGCAGATCAGTTCTCCGTGACTGTCTTTGGAAGCACTTGAAGAGCCCTACTAGTTAAGAATGACGATGCAATCAAATGTAACAGTAGGATGTAAGATTCTCCATAGACTGGGTAATAGTTGGTTGTACCAAGTAGTCTACTCATGTACTCATATAATAGCAACTTTGTATATGAAAAAATACTGTATCAAAGAAAGGGATAAATCTTGAAAAGTTACAGCCAGCTGCAGATTTACTAGCTCATCTAGAACAAGCTGAATATCCAAGTGTCTAATTTCCACTTTTAGACACAGGAAGTTCTAAGTCAGTGATGGAGAACCTTTTCTTCCTCGAGTTCCGAAATAGTGCACGTGTGCGCTATCACACGCATGTGCATGCCCACACCCATAATTCAAAGCCCCTCACTCGCCCCACCCCCCTGCGCATGCGTGCGTGACCCATCCCACTCCCCCGTTTCCTGACTTCCAGTGGGCCCGGTAGGCCTGTTTTTCGCCCTCCCCAGGCTCCAGAGGCTTTCTTGGAGCTTGGGGAGGGCAAAAATGCTCCACCCCCGCCACCCTGGAGGCCCTCCAGAGGCCAAAATTGCCCTCCCAGAGCCTCCGCACGAGCCAAAAATCAGCTGGCAGGCACACACATGCGCACAGGAGCTGAGCTAGGGCAGCGGCTCGCATGCCGGCAGATATGGCTCCGCATGCCACCTGTGGCACCCGTGCCATAGGTTCGCCATCACTGTTCTAAGTACTATAAAGATTAGACTGGGAAAGGGCCGGTGGATTTCCAATTAAAAGCAAGTCTGGCTCATATGTTGCAATATCTGTCTTTTCATTGGCTCCTGTGAATGTCCAAATATATTGAATATTATGCACATGGGTTTGTATGAAATAGTGGGCTGCTCTGGTACCAGTTTCTATATTTTTGGTTTGTGCTGATGTAGTTAAGCACAGCATGGAAACTTTCTTCTTGGATATATAAAGTTTGCAACAGTGGGAGTTTAGAAGACACAGAGAGAAAATCAGATCTTGACCTCCACCTACATGTCTTCTTTCTATTGGATTAACAGTTTGCTATACTGCTTTCCTATTGGTGGCTGGGTGCTTAGAAGAAAATTCACCAGCTGTGAAAGTGTAATTATGATATGATTAGACAACATGGCCAGCTATCAGCACACTTGTTTCTAGTTCTTAGTGCATAACTTGGGCATGTCTGCTCAGAAGAAGTAAACTCTGCCATGTTAAGTGAACCTATGTTCACAGTCTTAATGGTTTCATTTGTCCCACTATACACTTGTACTGGGATGTGGCTTTTTTCTGATTTTACACATTTTCCTCTTCTTGGAGTTTGGGAAATCTTTGAATTCAACTGGTTCTACTCTCAAAGTGCACATGGAGGCATCTCTGTGGAAAATCTGTGTTTTTTTCCCTCTGTGTGTGTCTCTCTCCAAGGTTGCCTTACCATTTACATGATACATGAGTGGTGGTGATAGTAATAAATTCCTTTAGCACTCTCCATCCTTGTTGTTGAAATGTGCTTTTGCTATTTATAATTAAGACTAGATACACTATTGCGTATCTGCGTATATTTTCTGCTTTAATATTTATACCTGAATAAAAAAATCTCTTGACTCCTGTTGACTTCACGGGCAGAACCATGCAATACAGCTACTGTATTCTCAAAAATATAGCAGCAGTTGCCTATTTCCAGGATATTATTTTGATTTTCCACTATATCTTATAGCTGTGGGGTTCCCCACCTAAGAAATAACCAGATCTTACTTGCTTATGTGAAAAAACCCTAAATTCTGGAAATCCTCCCCCCCCTCCTACTGAAAAAAGGACACAGATTTGGATAGTTGTAGTTGAGGACTTCTGTTGCAGCTTGATATATTTATGCTATGATCTTATATGGAGATCACTGTATGTTAAGAGAGCTTCCCTACCAAATTTTTGTAGTTGTCAGTGGGTGACCAGACTGATAGAACAAGCTAAACTCTATTGTGATAGAGGCTAGTTTTAGTTTTGAAGACTCCATGCCCAGGAGGGAATTGATATCTTTCTCCTAGCAACAAAAGCCTTTTTAAACAGGATATTGAGATACAAGCTAACATTCTCCTGAGTTGAAAGATTTGTTTGTATGATGATTGAATTATGTCTTTAATTATGTGGTTTAATTGTTTGGGTTAGTATTTGAGGCACTCATTGGTAGAAAAGAAGGTAGAGATTAATTAAACATTAATTGTATCATTCAGACAGATTTCCTTGTGGCATGTGGATATGCAGGTCTTATACTGCTCAGTCAAGAGCTAATTCTGTTCTATAAATGTCTGAGGCTTTTGTGGTGAAAGAAATGTAGTGGTACAAGGATTGGCTGGAGTTCGTCTTTAGATATTTATCCAGACAAATGAATGGATACATTTAAACAAATGCCCAGATTCATTCATTCATTCATTCATTCATTCATTCATTCATTCATTCATTCATTCATTCATTCATTCATTCATTCTCTCTCTCTCTCTCTCTCTCTCTCTCTCTCTCTCTCTCTCTCCTCTCTCTCTCTCTCTCTCTCTCTCTCTCTCTCTCTCTCTCTCTCTCTCTCATCTATCTATCTTCTCTCTCTCTCTCTCCCTCCCTCCCTCCTTCCCTCCCTCCCTCCCTCCCTCCCTCCCTCCCTCTCCCTCTCTCCCTCCCTATTATGACATTTCTTTTGCAGCATGAAGACAGTCCTTCTGTCCTCTGAAGAAAAAAGATTTTGAAATCTTGTCTAGGATCCTGAGAGATTTTCAAATATTCTAACCTCTGCAACCAGGGTGCTTTACAGGAGAGTAAAAACTGATGTCTATTAAATTAGTAAGTTGAGGGCACCTAATTGCCATAATTAATCAAGGTTTTCCCCTCACATTCCTTTCAGATCTTCTGTGATCTTCTCTATTTAATTTGAGTAGTGGATTGAAATACATCTCCCAGCATCTAGTTCTTTGATGTTAGAAAATGCCATTTCCCTTTCCTCTGACAGTCTTCCCTATTCCCTATCTAGCGTTTCTTCATCTTCTTCCCAAGTGTTGGCTGCATGCTGCATACAGTTGGAAGAAGGGAAAGAGAGCTCTGTAACATTTGCAGCCACTTCTATGGTTGGAAAAGAATTGTCTTCAAGGTGAAATTCAGGTGATAACTTACAATGTCTTTCTATTTTTGACATTTATTCTGATGCTAAGCTTTGCCTTATCAGTTTATACTTATAATTGTTGGAGGGAACGTCCATTTGGGCAAGAGATTTTATTCGTGTGGCTGCCAGGGCTTTGCCAGGGCTAGCGAAGGGCAAAGAGTAGATTGCATACACAGTCTTCAAAGAGCTAGCCTCTCCTTTATAACAGAGAGAGAAAAGTGCCTGCTCTAAGAAGACAATTGGACTGCAACACAATTTAGTGTTCTAGGGCAGGGGTCTCCAAACTTGGCAACTTTAAGACTTGTGGACTTCAACTCTCAGAATTCTTCAGCCAGCTATGCTGAGATTTCTGTTCCATTCTCCCACTTGGCCACTATTCTATTCCTCCCCGCTCAATAGTCACTCATCTTTCTGTGGACCAGTTCAGACCATTGACTGAAGGGTGGGGAGGGATTCCATAGTGTTGTTTTTCTAACTTTTTCTTTGGAAAGGGTCTGAGACCTGAAAATATGTCTTTTCTGGCTGTAGATGTTGTTCCTTTTGCTACATAAATACCGGCACTAATCTTGTGTTTTAATTAAGTTATCCTTCTTTGTGTATGGGCCTGGAACCTGACAGAGTCACAGAGAGCTCAAAAACCAACTATCACACTTTACACAAAAATAACACAAAAGCTACACAACTGATTCCTACACAACTGACTCACACACAATGCAGAAGCAGCTGGACTTCACACAAAATGGCCCTTGCAAGGAACCTCACAGAGTCCTCACAGCAGAAACCTCACAAAGTCACAGTTCGACTCTGGTCAAATAGGTAGTAAAAATGCTTTAAAAAGTTAAAAAAAAAGGTTCATCAGCTGTGACAATCAGCTGTGCCGATCGTTGGAACTTTAAAAAAAAACTTTTTAAAAGCATTTTTTTTACTACTGGTTCTGTGAACCGGAAGCATTTGTTACTACTGGTTCGGGCGAACCATCCCGAACTGGTAGCATTTCACCCAGGGGTGAAATTCAGCAGGTTTTGACAAGTTCTGGAGAACCGGTAGCGGAAATTTTGAGTAGTTTGGAGAACCGGCAAATATCACCTCTGGCTGGCCCCAGAGTGGGGTGGGAATGGAGATTTTGCAGTATCCTTCCCCTGGAGTGGGGTGGGAATGGAGATTTTGCAGTATCCTTCCCCTGGAGTGGGGTGGGAATGGAGATTTTGCAGTATCCTTCCCCTGCAACACCCACGAAGCCACAGCCACAGAACCGGTAGCGAAAAATTTTGAATTTCACCCCTGATTTCACCCCTCCCCAAATGTTCCCCTTCACCCACAGTGGACCCTCGCCATCCTCTTTCTCCCACTGCTGATGGGTATGCCCAGCAGAGGCAGCTGCTACCCTTTGCAACCCCTTCCTATTTAGCAATAGCATTTAGGCTTATATACTGCCCCATAGCACTTTACAACACTCTCTTTGTTTGTTTTACAATGTCGAAGCATTATTTGCATATTGCCGCCCAACAACCTGGGAAGGATGGAAGTCTGAGTCAACCTTGAGCCATTCAGGGTCGAACTCCAGACTGTGGGCAGAGTCAGCCTGCAATACTGCACTTCAACCACTGCTCCACCAGGTCCCTTATTTCCCTCCCAAAGGCCTCGTGTCAGGCGGCCTTGTCGAGGCCTCACAGAGGGACAGCAACTGCCCCAGTCAGACGTGCCTCATGGGACGAAGAAGATGGCAGCGGTCAGCAGGGGTTGGTAGCAGTGTGATGCAAGGAGGCCAAAAGACCAGAGTTAGGGGGGGAGATAGGCGGCCACTGCGAACATTTTTTTGTGTAAAGGTTTTTTGTGCAACCTGTTTTCATAAAGCTGTGGGGATGTGGGGGAATTAATATCAATCAGATGTTCCTAAAAGTTATTTTCTATTCCACCAGAAAGAAAAATAAATATCTGCTATTTCACAGTGTCAGTTCCGGAGGTTGCTACCTGCCTGTATAATTGGTGGAACTTCACTTATTAGCATCATAAGCCAATTCTTGTCCGCTGGCAATAGTTTACAGAGACCTTTCTGTTCCAAGTTTAAATTTGTTACTTTAAAGAACTTTCACTCTGACTGAGGTTTTGGCTTACCGATGAAGTATGTAAGAACATATTCCAGGCTGTTAGACATTTCATGCGTATTTGTGATTATCTAAGGCTCAGTTTTCTTGAGCAAAGGTTTTCAGAAGATTTTCGCCCCCATAGCCATAACACTCCAACAGATTTGTGTTTTTCACCAGATGATAGGAATCCATCATGCCACAGGATTCTTTGAAGAGCAGAAATTCTTCCCTGTTCCAACATAGGTTTATTACGAAAAAATGACAGGCTGGCCTTTCCGTTCCTCTTGACCTTTGAAAGTAAAAATGAGAACCATCCGCTCATTTTGGTCCCCTGAGCACAGCTACCTCTAATCAGTTACCCCTTTTGCTCGGTCTTAAGAAACATCCAAACATCTAAATTTTCTTAGTATCTGGTGTCTCCCTTTGAACTCAAATAGCAATCTAATACTTTTGAGTTTGAAAATCTGAATATGGATGTGAAGCCTTACAAATTTACTTTCTAACAGAGAAAGTAAAACAAATTTTTGATCTCGTGTGAACTGAGGTGACCGGAGGTAAAAAAAAAATATCAAGGTTCTTCAAATAATCAATAATGTATAGGCCTCATCTAGTTTATATCTGAATCTGTTAATACATTGCTGATTTTTTTTTGCTTTTAATTGGACATTCTATAAGAAAATTAACACTACAGGTAGTCCTCAATTTACAACCATTCATTTAGTGACCATTCAAAGTAACAACGGCACTGAAAGAAATGATTTACAACTGGTCCTCACCAGTTGTAAGTGGTAAGTACACAGCATCTCCATGGTCACATCATCAAAATTCAGGCACTTGGCATCCATCATGTATTTACAATGGTTGCAACCTCCCAGGGCCATGTGTGATTGCCGCTTGTGATTTTCCGTCGCCTGTCAAACAAAATTAATGACAGGGAGCCAGATTTCCTTAATGACTGCATGATTCACTTAACTGCAATGGTTCACTTAACAACCATGGTCAAAAAGTTTGTAAAATCAGGAGCAACTCACTTAAGAAGCACCTTGCTTCACAATGGTAATTCTGGTTTCAATTGTGGTCGTAAGTCAAGGACTATATAGCTAAAAGTGCTAAAAGCTTGATTTACATCTATATGCAACACCAATGGATATTGTAGTAATAATGTATTTTACTTCAATCAGTGGTCATTGTAAGATAGTTCGGTTTGCAAACAAAAACTAGTTCAACTCACCTGTTTACCAGCTCACATGAAAATAGCAATTCGTCTAGCCCTGGAGCAAGAATACTCTCTATGGGATTAGGCAAAGGAGCATAAGTCACCATGTAATAGTAAATATATAATTGCCCGAGGAAAGTGGAAAAATATTCTGTCATAGAAGGTTCTGACCCCATAACGGGCCATTCTAAATGGTCCAAAAGGGGTCCGACTTTGAAATTAAATTTTTCTGACCTCGGAATTGTTTCAGGATTCAACTATTCCCATAGCATTTTGTGCATCTGCTTCAATATCAAAGCATTTAAAGATCAGAACTTTCTGTGGTGGCATATTTTGCACACCTCTGATTCGCAGCACTGAGATGTCTTCTATTTCATCAGCTGTTGGCAGCAAAACCCAAACAGTCTGTAATGAATGGTGGTCATCCATCCAGTTTGACATGAGTTTTGGTGAACATCCTCACAGTGGCAACAAGGGAACCCTCATTATATTGAAGTTTGACTTCAGAATTGTTGTCTGCACTATGATTGTGAGGTTCAATATCATGGAAGGAAGGCACTTATTTGTCTCATATAACTTCCTTTGCTTTGAGTTGATTTTTTTCAGCTGAGAACTGAAACTGATATAATGCTAGAATCACATCATTCTTTTCTTTAGGGACATATAGTCAGGTATTGGTATGATTGCTGTTTAGGGTTATCCTTTTTTTTAGCCCTGGTAGATTTTCACTTGCTTGTTTGCTTTACTTTTGTTAAAACTGCTGAGCAAGTGAAAATACAGTGGAAGAAAATAGGCATTTTGATATATACTGTAGCTTTTATTTGTCAAACTATTAAACAGGTGGCATGCTTTATGTAAACTTCTGAACTGAAAAAATGGAGACAATTTATTTCAGAGTATTAGTGGTAAAATAGCCATATTTGTTTTGTTTTACGGTGTCATGGTTTGGATTTTGTCAATTGTTCTCTTGTCAAGGTTCTAATATTGCTTATGAACTAAAAAACAAAACAAAACCAAGTGCAAGAAAAAAAAGAAACATTGCCTCAGGCTCACCATCTAAAAACCTTGGATGACTTTATACAAGTTGAAAAGGGTTTGTGTGATGTCTTCTTAATCGCTCTCCTAAACATCAGCTCAGTCTGCTGGGTGAACCTAGCCATTATAAGCTCTGGTCTAGCCCAGAGACAGGTAATGAAAAAATATAGTCCTATATCTTCCCTTAGTGTCCATGTGTCTCCCTGCCCATCTGACTTTTTAAAAAGATTCTTTCAATGAAATAACTCTTAAATAAATAATTAATTGACAATCTGGCTTGATGCAAAGTGAAGTACCATCCTCCAGCATAATATTTATTTGTAAATACTTCCGGGTTCCAACAAATGTTTCACTGGAACCAGTAGTGGGTTCTAAAACCCTTTACTACCAGTTCGCACGCACACTCGTGGGTGGAACCTCCTGTCGCCGATGCTACCGATTCTTAGAACGGGGCCGAACTGGGAGCAATCCACAGCTGACTGGAACACTGGAGCAACCATCTTAGAGGCTAGAGGGGTTCCAGTTAATGATGATTCACAGTGCTAGCCAGCAAATCAGAGGTGGGTTCCTCCTGGTTCGGACCGGTTCGCCTGAACCAGTAGCGACCCGCTGGTGATGTCATGATGATGTCACGGAACCGGTTTGGTCAGTGCCGGTCCGTGGGCGGCGCCATCTTTTTTTTTTTTGAATTTTTTTTGGGGGAAATTTTTTTTGGGAAATTTTTTTTGGTTTTTTTTTCTTGTGCACATGCACAGAAGCCGAGTTTCCGGCACTGTGCATGCGGTCGCCATCTTGTTTTCAGCTTTTTTTTGGGGGGGGGGATTTTTTAAAAAAAATTTCAGAAAAAAAATTGGGGGTGAATTTTTTCCCGGGTTTTTTTTTTCTTCTGCACATGTGCAGAAGCCGAGTTTCTGGCCCTGTGCATGCAGTCACCATCTTGTTTTCAGCTTTTTTTTGGGGGGGGGGTTATTTTTTCATTTTTGGGGGGGGAATTTTTTCCAGTTTTTTTTCTTTTGCACATGCGCAGAAGCCGAGTTTCTGGCACTTTGTATGTGGTCACTATCTTGTTTTCGGGGGGAGGGGGGTTGGGAATTTTTTTGAATTTTTTGCCACTGTGCATGCACGCATGCGCAAAACACGCATTCACCCATGTGGCGCGGCCACGCAGCCTGGGAGAATGCGAACCGGCAGTGAGGTAAGTTAGAACCCACCCCTGCAGCAAATGTTTAAGAGCATGCTCTGCTGGCTCCATTGCTGCCACTGCAATGCACTACTAGACACAGAGTAGCTGATTAGTCTGCTAGGCATAGTGGTTCAGCTCTACTATCAACTGGCTTGCAAGATTCCAAAAATGTAATAATTCGTTTTTGCTTGCTCCATCACGTCATTGATGATTCATCAATGCCCATCAATGGCAGCTGTTTTGAAATGCACCCACCACCTGCTTTTACAATTCCCAATATGATCCCATCCCCAGGAGTTTGCCTCTCTGGCGTAGCATGCCTGAATGAGGGCTACTACTAAGACTTGTTTAAAAATCCATGGTTAAAGCAAGGACTTTTTGAGCTGAGAGAAAAATTGCTTCATGCCTCACACAGGTAAAAAAAATTCTGTCAATGGATAGTTTCCATCTCATCAAATGTTTTTAATGCAAAAGTAATATCAAAAGTAGTTAATTAATTCAAAACTAATAACTAAAGAATTTATTTCAGTAAATTTATTTACTGGGCCACTGTCTTCAGTGAACAAGAACAATAGAGGGAAAATATGTTGACATGGGACACAGGGAAAAAAGAAAGGCATGGAAGGAGGAACCTTTCTGTCTTATTATGTTATCGGATAAGCAACAACAACATTGACTTTTAAGTTCAGCATGTGAACACAAGAATAACTTAACCCTCCTGTCCTGTCTAAATATTATGGGTGATGCAGTTCCAAGATTGTTACAGCAATATTGCTAATTTCACACCAAACCTGGGGTCCCACTAGATCAGTGGTTCTCAACCTTCCTAATGCCGCGACCTGCGACCTGCCCCCATTGCGCCCCACCCTGCCACCGCGCTCACCACCTGACACCGCCCCGCCACTGCTATTTGGGTTCTTTTACCCTCTGCGCATGCGCAAAGCGTTCTGCGCATGCACAGAGGGTAAAAGAACCCAAATGGCAGCGTCCGGGCGAAGTCTCCCAATCCCTGTGAAAGGGTCGTTCAACCCCCAAAGGGGTCGTGACCCCCAGGTTGAGAACCGCTGCTCTAGATGATTTTAGCATTGAAACTCCTTTTCCAACATTTCTGGAAGCTACCAAATTAAAGAATATTGTTTTACAGCAGAGCTATAAATCTGTTGCCTATCCAATTTACGACACTCTAGTAACAATAATCTTGAAACCTTAGTCTCCATCTGCTGGGACTATTACTTAGGACTTCACCCTCTTGGTGACATTTTTCATGGGCTAATAATCTTGAAAATCCTTCCTAGGGGATGGATCAGCGGTGGGTTGCTCCCAATTTGGCCCGGTTCTTAGAACTGGTAGCGCCGGCGACGGGAGGCTCCACTCACCTGCCTGGAACACTTTTGCGCTTGTGCAGAAGCATCACATGTGTGCATGAGCACACACACGAACCAGTAGTAAAGGGTTTTAGAACCCACTACTGGAATGGATCATTCATGACAAATAGACTATAAATAGTTTGGAAGGGGAACAAAAAAATAACTTACTTTTTAAAAAATATGAATGATTGGTTACTATATCACTCACTTTTTATCTAAATTGTTTTTAAAAATGCCTTTTCTGTTTTAGGACTTTTAAGACTTAAAAAATCAAAATCTATGCCAGATATAGTTAATTCAGAATTTATTCAGTGTCCCTAATAAGGAAAAAAATGATTTCAGAATATATTCCATAAAACAGTATCTCCTTAGATTCAAAGAGGTCCTTATTAAATTTTTATATTTCCTTAAGCTGTAGGCATGCAAATGAACTTTTCCTGAGACATGCATATTAAGATTCTCCCTATAAAATAGTGTACAAGTGTAAATTAAATACAATAAAGTTTAATTTTTCCTACTTCTTGAAATGTCCAGCACATCATGCCCTGATAAAGTTCTGCCATCTTCCCTTTTCTTCTCAGTGTATAGATCCTCATAAAATATATAGCTGGGAAGAAGGCACAGCTGAAGTTATGCTCCCATCACTTTGGCATAAATTTGCCTTAATCACCTATAAAAAAATGGCTAAACCATGGTGCCTGGTACATACACTGGCTTGTTTTAAATATAACTATTATATTTAATAAATAGGTGGCGGCGATCTCTGCAGCCTGGAACAGCTGATCAGTGATATTCCGGGAGGCAGATCCAACCGCCATTCAGCTGCTTGTGCTAAATCAGGCTGTGCTGAAGTTGACCAGGCTGTTTGCTGCAAGGAGGCAAATTGCTGGGAGGCAGAGGCCGAAGGGTGGGGGCTGGCGGGTGGGCTGGACTTCAGCAACGTTTGCTCTATAAGATGCACAGACATTTCCACCCCCTTTTTTGGGGGGGAGTGCTTCTTATAGTCCGAAAAATACAGTACATAGGATTTGATTTCTCTTCAACTTTTCTTTATCTCACACATACACTGGGTGTCGGCAACCCATGGCTCCAGAGCCGCATGTGGCTCTTTCATCCCTCTGCTACGGCTCCCTGTTGCCCTGTCGTGGCAGAGGAATGAAAGAGCTGTCACTCTTTCACAGCGGTGGCGATGGCCAGAGCCTTAGTGCAGGAGCGGAGCGCCCCTGTACTTGCCTTTGCGTGAAACAGCATTCCACCATCATCGCGGTACATTTGCTGTTGCTGCCACCATGGCCTGCCCGCTGCTCTCACGGTGCCTTGCTCAGCACAGTGAAATTTAGCGTGCTTCACAATGGGGGAGATGGGGTCCCTTTCTCCTGAAGCCCATTACAACGCAGAGCCACAATACGACCCTGCATCGTCATCGTAGTCTTGCTCTCACCTCCCAGATGTCAGTTGCTTTTTCTGCAGAGCTACCGGTGTTGTAATGCCCCGCTTCCCTGCCGGCCAGCTGGTCTTCAGCTCTCCGCTGACCAGCTGATTGTTGGCGTGCTGCTCCTGGGCTTGTCGGCCTCCAGACGTCAGATTCCCACCACCCAGCACCAGTTCAGGAGTTCCTTCTCCCCCCCGGGGGGAGAGAGAAAGAGAGAGAGAGAGAGAGAGAGAGAGAGAGAGAGAGAGAGAGAGAGAGGGAGGGAGGGAGGGAGGGAGGGAAAGAGAGAGAGGAATGGAAAGAGAGAGAAAGAGAGAGAGACAGACAGACAGAGAGAAAGAGAAAGAGAGAGAGGGAGGGACAGAGAGGGAGGGAGGGAAAGAGAGAGAGAGGGAGGGAAAGAGAGAGAGAGAGACAGAGAGAAAGGGAGAGAGGGAGGGAGGGAAAGAGGGAGGGAGGGAAAGAGAGGGAGGGAGGGAAAGAGAGAGACACAAGAGATACAGAGAAAGAGAGAGAGAGAGAGGTGAGCAACATTTTTACAACTATAAATACGTTGAGGCCTTTGAGGCGAGCGGCCGGGAGGCGAGGCTGGGTGTGACAAGAAGTGGCTGAGAGCGGAGGGGTTAGGCGGGGCTGGGCATTGCAAATAATTTAACAACTGCTTCTCTGCCCTAATGATCGGCTGTGTAGGCATGGCTGGGGGGGTCATGTGACTGGGTGGGAGTGAGTGATGTCGAGTTGGCCATGCCCAGGTTTTGTGGCTCCCGGTGTTTTCTTTTCTGTGGGAAACAGGTCCAAATGGCTCTTTGAGTGTTTAAGGTTGCAGACCCCTGGCATAGACTTCTTCAAAGGTTTAACAACCTCTTTTGTACGTTTGTGAAATCCAATAACAATCTTTAACAAGAAAACATATTCCAGGTCATTACCTTGATTTGCCATTTGCATTTCTCCTTTTATTTTTAAAACGTCAGCCTGTTTCTTTTGTATATCCAATAAAGCATCCTTTCAAAGAGCATTCTCTTGGCATGTCATTTGTAGTTCCAGTTTTGGTATTGTCTCTGTCTTCTCAGGTAAAATTTAGTCCACGTCTGTCATTCTCTCATTAATATATTTCGGACATCATAGAATCACACATTACTGACACTGTTGATATTGTAAATACTAATTTCTGGCTCCGTTCTTCAAAGAACTCATTTAATATTTCCAATATTATGACATTTTGTGTCCCAGTACTAAATGACACCAAAAGCAGGCTTGTATTTTTCCCCCTTCAACTTAGAATTTTTAATTTTTAGTATCTAGTTTCTAAAATCAAAAAGTTGCTTATCTTTGTTATGAAATTAAGATAACCAAAATTAATTTGGTTCCCATAAGAAGCTATTTCTTATAGTTACCTCCAAAATCTTATAGTAAAAGTCAATATTCCAAATTTAGTTGGTCCTTAATCTAAGGTAATTATAACTTTCTTATATCAAAATTTTATTTAGCTTTTTGTTGCTTATTTCAAATTCTTTACATTCTTAAGCTTACAATTATTTCTTTCTTTTCTTTGAAGAAATCACCAACAACTTTTCAAACCATTCAAGCCATTCTGAAGGTCTTTAATAGCTTTAAGAAGATTAATAGCCAATTTTCAAAGTGCTTAGAAAGTGAGGCCTGTAAACTTAGTGTCCTTTAGAAAATTCTGCCATGGTTGTGAGTAAGATGGTTAATCCCTCTGTCTCTTGGTGCTCAAACTTGCAGAAGATCAATATCCTGTGGTCTCTTTGAAAGGAGCAGCTGTCCAGAGCACATATGGGCAATCTTCTGTCCTCTCCTTGTCTGGACAATCCCAAAGGTGCTTTGTTTTCAAGAGAAAACTGGGCTTTCTGGTTTTTCTTTGAAGACGTTTTGCTTCTCATCCAAGAAGCTTCTTCAGTTCTGACTGGATGGTGGGGGAATGGAAGGATTTATACTCCTTGCAGACAGCTGGTCATTTGCATTCTTTTAGAAAGTCGTTAAGGTCACCTGGAGGTATAAACATCAAGATAAACAGATAAACAGTCAGAGCTGAAGAAATTTCTTGGATGAGAAGCGAAATGTCTTCAAAAGAAAAACCAGAAAGTCCAGTTGCCTCTTGAAAAAAGCACCTTTGGGACAACCATGACTTGGATGACTGAGAATCTCCATAGACACTTGTCTGGATAGGTTCTGAGGAACTGGTGTACTTACCAATTCTTTGGCCTTTGCCACGGCCATCAGTTCTGCTCTTGCAGAGACGTCTTCAGTTTGCCATACCTCCCTAGAAGGCTGCACACACAAAAACCTTTGTACATATGACTTCTTGCCCTGTTGAAGAAATGACACTTTTTCTACTTTTGATTTCACTGTTGCTGTGATGTGATCACTTTGGGCTGGTTGCTGGTATTGATCTCTGCAGAATTTCCTGCAGGAGACTTGATTTTTGCTTCATTTGGCTGATCAGAAGAATATGAGAAGAGTCGAAGCAGGGAATATGATTGTCGCTAACTTTCCTTTCCTCTGTTGTAGAGCAAGGGGAGGTTATTACTTTTTACAAAGGTTAAAAGGTTTTACAAATGTTAAAAGGTTTTAAAGATTACAAACAAAAATGCCCTTGAGACATTGTTGACTCCTGGTGACTGCCTGGATAGCTCCTGCAGGTGAGTTGTTGTTTTTTTTGAAAGATTTTAGAAATGGTTTATCTCTTTGTGCATCCAGTTTTGGTCACCCCACTACAAAAAAAGACATTGAGACTCTAGAGAAAGTGCAGAGGAGAGCAACCAGGATGATTAGGGGACTGGAAACTTTAACATACAAAGAGCGGTTGCAGGAACTGGGCATGGGCAGTCTAGAGAAGAGAAGGACAAGGGGAGACATGATAGCAGTGTTCCAATACTTGAGAGGCTACCACAGAGAGGAGGGGGTCAGGCTGTTCTCCAAGGCACCAGAGGGCCAGACAAGGAATAATGGATGGAAGCTGACCAAGGAGAGATTCAACCTGGAAATAAGGAGGAACTTCCTGACGGTGAGAGCGATCAACCAGTGGAACAGCTTGCCTGCGGAGGTTGTGAGAGCTCTAACACTTGAGACTTTCAAAGGGAGATTGGACTGCCATTTGTCCGAAATGATGTAGGGACTCCTGCTTGAGCGGGGGGTTGGACTAGATGACCTACAAGGTCCTTCCAACTCTAGTAATCTAAATCTTTCCTAGGGCTCAGAGAGAGGGACTGGCCCAATCATTCATCTGGCTTTGTGCCTAAAGCAGGACCAGAATTCTTGGTGCCTTAACTTCTTCATCAAACTAGCTTTCATTTACAGGATTTACAGGATTTACATTTACAGGATTAAATAATTTGTCATAAAGATAAAGGTATCTTTATTGTTTCAATTATTCCATCTTTGGATTGGTCCCCCCCCCCAAAAAAAACTTGTCTATCTCTTCCAACTCCTGACTTGAATGTGAGAATTAGAATTTATTGGCTAATAAGATTTCAAATATCTGCCTTTTGTTTGTTGTTGCCATCTACTGTTTGCCTGGATTTTAGCAGCCCAGATGTGGCAGGCCTAAACAAGTTCTGGGCCTTTTAACACAAATAGGGGACAATGCATGCTAGCATGATCCAACCAAGACTGAAACTCCATAAGTTAATTGCCCTTCTCTTGGTATTCTGCCCATCAATTCACAAAATAGAATCTCTTTGCTATTCACTCATACTTTATTCAGACTACATATCACCGAATGCCAATTTGAAAGTAACATTATTCTCTTATTTACTGTTCTCCCATACTTTTCAGCAGTGAGAATGAATAGGAAATCAATGCTATTAGAGGGAAGAATGACGAGCTCCTCTATAGGAAGTTGTGTGCCTGGAGATTTAGCACTCTTGCAGACCAAATCTCTTCCTTGCCTCTGAAAGCCTGACTTAGGAAGGAACAAGAAGAAGAATGGCTAATTCAGCAAAATACATTGTGCTCATTATCTCATCTTTTTTGGTCATAGTTTATCTAGTTAAGGATGACTTCGGGACCGCATCCTGCCACATCCTGCCGCATACCTCACTTCGGGACCGCATCCTGCCGCATACCTCCCTATGACCGGTTAGGTCCCACAGAGTTGGTCTCCTCCAGGTCCCATCGACCAAGCAATGCCGGTTGGTGGGGCCGAGGGGGAGAGCCTTCTCTGTGGGAGCTCCCTCCCTGTGGAACCAACTCCCTCCGGAGATCAGGGCCGTCCCCACCCTGCTGGCCTTCCGCAAAGCAATAAAAACTTGGCTCTTCCGGCAGGCGGGGTGAAAGTGAGACCAAGCAGACTATACTTGGGTCTCCCCCCGGTTATGAATGTTGGATGTTTTTTCATTTTTATATCTTTTTAATTGCTATATGTTTTTATACCTGTAATAGATTTGACATGTTGTGAGCCGCCCAGAATCTCCCGGGAGTTGGGCGGCATACAAATCTATTAAATTAAATTAAATTAAATTAAATTAAATTAAATTAAATTAAATTAAATTAAATTAAATTAAATTAAATTAAATTAAATTAAATTAAATTAAATTAAATAATTAAATTAAATTAAATTAAATTAAATTAAATTAAATTAAATTAAATTTTCAATAAACCAGAATCAAGCAACAGTCTTGCAAAAGAACAAAATAAGCATGGCTTGTTTATCAAAAGCCGAGGTGGCGCAGTGGTTAAAATGCAGCACTGCAGTTCAGCAGTTCAGCTGTTCAAATCTCACCAGGCTCAAGGTTGACTCAGCCTTCCATCCTTCCGAGGTGGGTAAAATGAGGACCCAGATTGTTGGGGGCAATATGCTGAACTCTGTAAACCGCTTAGAGAGGGCTGTAAAGCACTATGAAGCGGTATATAAGTCTAAGTGCTATTGCTATTGCTAAGTGCTATCCAATTCCAGGATTGTTTTATCTTCTTCCACCCCCCTACCACCATCATGGTTCTTTCCCGGTACATTGGTTAGACCACGGGTCTGCAACCCGTGGCTCTGGAGCTCATGTGGCTCTTTCATCCCTCTGCTGAGGCTCCCTGTCGCCCAAAACATGTGTCACAACCGCCAAAGTGCAAAACCCGCCGGCACACGATTTATTGAGTTTTTCACCCATCTTTTTTTCCGGAGTTCAAAATGTTTTTGTTGCATGCAGAAATAAAAAATTGTTTTCTCTGCAGCAGTTCATTGATTACATAAATGCAACACACTATAGTTTTTTATACATAGCATAAAGGTAAAAAACGATATATGCATTTTAGATGTCAAAAGGTTTTTGTGGCTCCCGGCGTTTTCTTTTCTGTGAGAAATGGGTCCAAATGGCTCTTTGAGTGTTTAAGGTTGCTGACCCCTGGGTTAGACATTTGGGCAACCTCTCAAAGCAAAGTAAGAGATGGCAAAGCACAACCAATCATGACTGTTTCCATTGGTCCTAATTGCAATCAACAACAATCCACATTTTCAAAATGGCTTATTGCTCTAAAACAAGCCATGGTTTATTCACTCATCCTGTTCTCATATTAAGTCGGAAATTGACAAATTACAATACAGCTTAACTCAATGGCTTAAATATTCATTATCCTTTCTCCTTATTTGCTGCCATTAGAGTATCTTGAGTAGAATGAGGAGTGGGTGAAACTAATGAACCTTGGACCCAAACTTTGCATTAGAACTGAAAATCACGAAGAAAGGTCATGGACATTTCCCCCCCCTATCTGGGAACTTGAGCATTATTCTGATGTATTGAGTGTCACAGAGAGCTTGCGCATGTATGGATCCACTTGTATGCACACACATGTCAGCGCAGAGAAGACATGCATGCATGCTTATTTTCTGCAACATGTCACACAAAAGGAAGACAGGTCTGATGTGGCCTAAAACACCTGGCGCAAAGCCCTGGCATGCAAATGCCAGCTACAGTATCTTGGCACCCACACATTTCCAAAGTATTTTCTGCTATAATTGACTTTTCCTAGTCCTTCTCCTATACTTCTCTGTTTCCTGTCAGCTCGGAGAGTCCTATTGCTGGACTCACTTAATATTTGCTCGCTGCTTGGTTGGTTCTCTATATTGAAAGGATTCCTAACCCACTATCTTGGCTGTGAGCAGTTCACAAAAGAAGGATCATAAACACAAACAATCAACATGTAATTCAGCACTCAGCAAGCACAATAAACCAGAAATCCATCCCTGCAGCAAAGCCAGTCAGGAGATGAAAAGGCGGGGAGGGGGAGAAAGTCCCTAATCCAAGCATAATGCTAAAAAAAAAAAAATTGAGCCTTGCCAATACACCCCTTTCTGAATAGCACATCTTGACCAGGGGGAAGAATAAATACTGTACAACAATGGTACCTGATGCTCCACGGAGCTGTATCACCATCTACCTGATTTCTGTTTGTTTGTACACTCTCTTGTGTCTGACCTTGTATCTAGTTAGTCTCTAATGCTATACCCCCACTCTCATTCATGGGGTGGAGTGGGAGGGGGAATGAGATGGCCATACTAGCCAGCAAATAGCCATTTTAATTTTCTCCGCATATACGTGGTGGATCCAATGAATTAGTAAAAGGTCTGAAAAGATCAAGGGAAAAATAATTCCTACCTTTTAGAAATCGTTCTGGTTGATTTGCATCCCTAGTTATTTAAAAGCAATAGTATAAGCAGGATGTAGCTGCTCTGGGTTCCTAATTTCGTATGTAGCTTGTTAAAATAATGCCAGATTTTATGGCATTTTGCTTTTCCATGGAGAGCGACTAAGCATCTTTCAAGATAGCCATTTTAAAGTATCTTGCCATGTTCTGAGAGATACAAAGCTGATTGGATGACCTTGGGCCAGTCACTCTTTCTCAGTCTTAGGAAGGAGGCAGTGGTAAACCACTTCAGAAACGTTGCCAAGAAAACTTCAGGAACTAGTCCAAGCAGTCTCTAGGAGTCAACACTGACTTGAAAACACGCAGGCACATGGGTGTGTATGCGCGTGCACACACACAAGTTAGATATGTCTTATCTTCGTTTGACTTGTTCCAATCCTCATCTCCTGGTAGGCCAGCAATTATGTTAAAAGGAAAATTGGTCTTAACATTTTTGTCTCTTTCTTCAGTGGAACACAAGATGGCAGCCTAGAGGCAAAGAAAACTGTTTTTCTCCATTTGCTTGAATTCCTGTCTTTGAGAGGTTTTTTTTAATGACAGTACACAAAACTAGGCCATATGGAATTGGCTGTGGGTAGAGGTACCAGATACACTTGCAGTCCTTCCAGAGAAGAGCAGCAAAGATGTTGTGTGTCTTGTTCATTGCAGTACAATTGGTTTGAGGCAAAATCACCCTGCATTGTAGTTGAACTATCTAGTTCAGTTCTGTTTCATTCCAGTTGCTAGAATCGAATGTCTGAGGTGCAGATTTAGACCTAAAAAAAGAGACAAAGAATCCAGGGATTTCTATATCATGCCTAAATTATTTAGCCTTTAATGAAACAATTTACATAGCTGCACATCTCATACCAGTGAGTCCATGCAGTGCAGAAGATTAAAATCAAGAAAATAGAATACGGCAAACACAATGATCACAACTACGGTGATGACATAATATGCTCACACTAAAATCAATCCAATATTAATCCATACAACAAACAACCCATGGCCTAGTTTAACGCTTCTCCTTTTCCTTATATTCAGAAAAACAGGCCTCTGCAATGCTTTCGATTTGAAGGCACAGAGGTGCCTTAGAGCAGTGGTCCTCAACCCCCGGTCTGTGGACCGGCACCGGGCCGCGGCATGCCAGAAACCGGTCCGTGCAAACAGGTGAAGCCCCATCCAAGGAATGCAGGCAGCAGGCAAAACCACGCCCCCTCCGGTCCATTGAAAAGCCTCCCTCCAGAGAACCCGGTCCCTGGTGCCAAAAAGGTTGGGGGCTGCTGCCTTAGAGCACTTGGAGACACACTCAGAGCACCAACTTGCAATTCTAGGAAAAGACTCAACTGCTGCCTGAAGGAACTATAGTACTTTTCAGAACTACCTTTCTGCACCCCCATCTTCCACTCCCCACCCCACGTTTGAAGCACAAGTGGCAGAGTCTATACCGAGTCTATACTGAGTCAGGTTGTCTTAACAGATTTCTTGTAGAGCTGATATCACCTTTTGTTTAGTTGTCATGATAGGGAAAAAGACCTAAGACAAAGTCACTAGGAGGGAAACATTTATACCTCTCATCTTATGTCCAGGTGTTCCCTACAGTGGAAGAAAAAAGAAGAAGAGCAGGACCATCCCACCTATATAATTTAACGTGCATTTTTAGTTTAATGCACAGTGCTTCAAGTGGTGGAATGCTCAAACTAGTTACTACATCTCCATTCTGAACTGATCTTCCTTATATTTATTGGTTAGATTTATTTTGTTCCTTTCACTAAGGATTTCCAAACAGTTTAAACAGCACTTTTTTCTCTTATTTTCCCCAACTGCAGCAGTACAATGAAGCAGGTGGAGCTGAGAGTGATCGGTCCCAAATTTGCCTGACCCAATATTTTAACTACTTACACCTCACTGCTTGTTTTGTATTTTTTAGACCTTGACCGATGTGCAATTTATAAAAGTCTAAACATACAGAATAAATAGTAAATTGAGAGAAAGGGAAAACGCCGGCTAAAAGTTATCGAGGCGCACAAAATTAGATTGATTACCTATTGGGACTTAAATGCAAGCTCTGCAAAAGCTTCTCTCCTTCTATTCTTTGTGTAAGTTCTGAGCGGGTGAAAGCCACCCTAGAAAGAACAACAAACACAAAAAATTGTCCTGGCTAGTGTATGATGGTAAAGTCTACATAGAAATGGGCTCCCCCTAATTCTGACATGCTGTAATTGGCAAGAAAAGCCTAAGCAGCAAATCCCTTTCCTGCTTTTTCACACAGGCAGCTTATTTATTGCTAATGAACCATGATCCTCCAAGCAATTGCTGTGTGGAGCACATTAATTATGGAGTCAAAACAATCAGTCCCCACTGCCACAAGCTTCCCTGCCTTTCTGTATGCTAGAAAGGTTCCCTTGACTGAAAAGTAGAGGGCCAGTTCTGGAGTCTGGCTTGGAAGAAAGTATACATACGGTCTGTATTGTCTGAGAGCTTTCTAAAACGCGATCTAGGCCAGGGGTGTCAAAGGTTAGAGGTTAGTTAACGCAAGGTGTGGGTGTTGTAAATTGTTCAAGGGTATAATCTTGAATTTGGTTTATAAGATTTTGTGTTACTCTATCCCAGGAGTGTCAAACTTGATTTCATTGAGGGCCGCATCAGGGTTGTGTTTGACCTCGGGGGGCCGGGGTGAGCGTGGCCAGCTCGACATCAGTTATGTCAGGGGCATCTGTGGTGGCCCGAGCACTTTGCCAGCATAAATGGGTTCCCGAGCTCCGTTTTTGGCTGCCATGGCTTCCTGCAACTCTCTGCTAGCAAAAACAGAGCTCAGGAGGGCTGCACGCAGCCCTCGCAAGCTCTGTTTTCGCTGGCATAGGCACCGCGGCCTGGTCCTTTGCTGTTTCCAGGGCAACCTCACGAGCCAGATCTAAGCACCCTGTGGGCCGAAACCAGCCCCTGGGCCTTGAGTTTGATACCCCTGGTCTAGGCCTACACAACAAGGGATAACCTTGAATTTGCAAATAAGCCCATTTGATTTGTTTTCTATTTATTTACTTCCCATATGATTATGCCATTGGCTAAACCATTGGCTAAATTTGTATAGAAAAAAAGTGGGTGGGGTAAGTGTCCTGTTGATTGATGGCTGGTAGCAACAGCAACAGGAAGGAGCATACCATCATTGGGTGAAGATCAGATACGGAAGTCAATCAGTAACAAGTGGGAGTTTCACTTAAGACTGGCACTGGTTCTGCCTGCCATAAGTGGGGGAATTTGCCTTCTAATTCTGTGTCTGAGTTTTCTCTTTTGAGAAAGCAGCAGTAAAAAACTATAAATGCATGAACTCTGTGTCTTCCATGCCCATTTCTCGATATCACAACATAACTTATTGTGCTTTATGTATTGTCTTTTCACAGTGTTTTGTCCCATGGGGTGAAATATTTCTGTTCTAGCCGCATTAAACAAGAAATACACCTGTCTCTTTTATGTAATCTCTACTTTCCCTAGAGAAGTGTAGATAGCTGTGTATATGCCTGAGTCTGCAGAAGTGAAATGCGCTTACAAAATGTGCTTACAATGTGAGGCAGGTAAATCTTTTTTTTCCACAACTCTTTCTACTTTATTCCAGCTAAAATAGACGTCATAGTCTTATAATCTGTAATTAAGTCAGGAAATCATTTTATGTATAATAGAGTTACTTTCATTTTATCCAGCTGATCAGGCTTGTTTTATATATATATATATATCTCATATGAGTAATACCTGATTCATAATACACAATATATCTAGACTTACTGAAGATGATCAAGTATTCCCTGGTGCCAGCTCAGCTCATGATTTTTTCACTCTTTCCAAGCTATCTCACAGACATCAAGAAAAGATTGAACCTAGTGGGAATACTACTTCAACCTTGTTATATTGTAATTTCCCCTTTCCTGAACTTACTCTGATAGAATGGGAGGAGGACTGAAATTGGCAGAGGACAGCCTTATGTTCCCAGCTTCCTGACAGCAAAAGGTAGCTCTGAGGACTTTAAGGCTTAAGATATTGCCATGGAGTACAATCTCTTCAATAGCATCTTCACAAAGAAGTGCTTGGGTAGTGCCTAACTGAACTATTGTGCACTGGTTCAAATTTTAATAAGCTTTGTCCTTGGTTCATAGGAGCTAGAAGTGAGAGGATTTGGCATTTTTATTAAGTAGAAGCATGTACCCAAGTCCTGCCCTCTTTGAAATGCTTCTATAATCCACATGGCCAAATGTTCACATTGGACCATACAAGTTTCTTCCTTGCATGATGAATCAAATTGATTAATTGTGGGAAACTTGTGCACCATAAGCTATCAACAGCTTGAGGGTAGGTAGTAAAATCAGGGCCAGTGGGAGTAATCTCTCCCTCCATTAATACAATCAACCTGTAATACTTACTTACTTACTTACTTACTTACTTACTTACTTACTTACTTACTTACTTACTTACTTACTTACTTTATTCCATTTACATAGCCACCAATGCAGGGGTGAAATGCTCCCGGTTTGAACCAGTTTGGGCGGACCGGTAGGGGCTGGCGCTGGTGGTTTGCCGCACCAGTAGCGATGGCTGGCTGTCCACGCCCCTGAAACGGTCCGGTCCCCACGCCCCTGCCGCCCATGTCCACCCAATCGCCCGCTCGCCCACTCGCCGCTTTGCCCACTCGCCGCTTTTCCTTTTTAAAAATAATGGCTGCTTTTCCCACCACTCGGTTCGGCGCTTCCGGCCCACCCACCCCACCCCTGGCCTATATAAGTTGTTCCCCTTTGCCACACAGGCACAGGTACTCGCTTCACCGATGCCTCGTCTCGCCTTGCCTGGACGCCTTGTTCCTTCAATTGGGTAAGTAACTTTTTTTTTGCTTTAAAAAAATAGTAAATTGGGGTTTTTTTTAGGATTTTTTTTTGGTTAGACATAGCCATTTAAACCTTTTGCAGCCTAGCTAACCACCCACCTTCCCCCCAGCCTCCAGCTTGCTTACCTTTGCTCTTCGGACCTGCCTTGCTTTGTCTGGATTGCAGCCTACAATCCATCTCTTCGGTGAGCAACTGAATCTGCCTGCCTTGTTCCTTCAATTGGGTAACTAACTTTTTTTTTGCTTTAAAAAATAGTAAATTGGGGGGGGGGTTCCTTGGGTTTTTTTAAAGGATTTTTTTGGGTTAGACATAGCCATTTAAAACTTTTGCAATGCTGCTTAGGCAGGGGGTTGGACTAGATGACCTTGCATGACCTTCTTCCAACTCTGTTAAATCTGTTAAATGTGTTAAATCTGTTGCAGGTACCATTTGAGTCCTTTTGCATGGTGTGTGAGTCAGTACAACGGCAGTACAGTCGTTCCATGGGCAGAAGCTGAAGAACAACTGTGCACATTTGGTGACATTTTCAAGTACAAGATTAACATCAATGACTATAGAGATTTTGTGGAGAATGTGTTAAAAGATTCCAAGAGGTATGCAATTCCTGACAGCATTAAAAAAGCAAAAGATATTGTCAGAACAATTGCTGCAAGTTCTGCAGAAGCGGAAAGGGTTTTTTCAAAAATGAACTTCATATGTTCAGAGAGCAGAAGCCGCCTAACCGTTTCCAATTTAACAAACCTCATGACCACTAGTGTTACTGGCCTACCTCTTTCAAAATGGGACCCTGCTCCTGCAGTGAGTAGGTGGCTCAAAGAACGTTGCTCAGCCAATGATCCGCGCATCAAGGGCAAGAAAAGTGGAAGTGGGGAGAGTGCCCCTGATGACCCTAGCTGGAAATACCTCAAACAACTGAAAGCTAAAGCTAAAGATGACTAACACTTTTATGTATTTGTGTACCTCTTTTATTGTTTTGTGTACTTCTTTTATTCTTACTTAAGTATTAAATGGTTAAATTTGTATATCATGGTATATCTTCTTTTTGTAGGAAGTTATCATTGGTGCAAAGAAGCGACGTGGAAGACAACACTTTTATTGTTCTTATGTAAGTATTTGTGTACCTCTTATTGTTTTGTGTGCTTAGTTTAATCTTAAGTATTAATTACAGTAAATAATTGGTATATTTTCTATTTGTAGGTCAAAAAAGGGCAAAGAAGTGACGGTGACTTGGCCACGCCCACCTGGTCACATGGCCACCAAACCCAGCCCATCCGGTCACATGTTCACAAAGCATGCCCAATGAGTCACCTGACCACCAAGCCACACCCACCCGAAGCCACGCCCACCAGATCTCAAGCCACACCCACAAAATTAGCCACGCTCACAGAACCGGTAGGGAACATTTTCACATTTCACCCCTGCGACCAATGTGAATGATTCTAGGTGGCCAGCAAGGAAAAAATATAAACCACAACCAGAAACAGTAAATAATTCTAAATATACATGGCAAGGAAAATATTTAAGAATATTTTAAAAGAATATTCCACTTTTAGTCCAACAGCTGGAAAAGAGCAGATAAGTCAATGGGGCTTACTTAACCCCTCATCCCAATTTGTTTGTTTGGTCAGAAATATGTATTTTTCCTTGTTACCATTGATCACATTGTTCAATAACAGTAATATATTTGCTAGAAGTTGGTTTCCTACGCTACCTTGGATCTCAGCAACAAAGGATAAAAGGACAAAAAAGGATACTAATATATCAATTTTTCTTCATAGGATCTTTGGTCCAATAATTGTCTGTTTCAAAACAAAGAAACACACAAACACACACAGCCTACATGACACAACACAAAAGTGGGGGGGGGGCACCCTTTGTGAAATATATAGGAAGCTCTGAAGATTTAACCAAACACAAACAAGTCTGGGCCAAAGTGATGATAGCCAGATTTTTCCCCCCTCATCTTTTTCCTTGTGATCTTTTTTTGTGTGTGTGTCTGTGTGTGTGTGAGAGAGAGAGAGAGAGGGAGAGAGGGAGGGAGGGAGGGAGAGAGAGCGGGAGAGACAGAGACAGAGAGGGAGAGAGAGGGGGAGGGGGGAGGGAGGGAGAGAGGAGAGAGAGAGGGAGAGAGGGAGACGGAGAGAGAGGGGGAGGGAGGGAGAGAGGAGAGAGAGAGAGAGAGGGAGAGAGAGAGAGGGAAGGAGGGAGAGAGAGAGCGAGAGAGCGAGAGAGAGAGGGCGGGAGGGAGGGAGGGAGAGATGGAGGGAGGGAGAGGGAGAGAGTGGGTTCCAGACTGGTTTAGAAACTTTGGTATGCAATTTTGTTGAGACTGGATTTTAAATCCCCTTGGCTGCATGTTCTTCATTTCATGCGATTTTCCTACATTTCATAACAGCATGTATTCTCTTATAGCAAATTAGCTACTGAAGAATAATATTTGAGATGCCTCTCTCAGTCTATTTTGCATCTGCTGTTCCTTGAAAAGAGGTGAAAATTAGCCAATTGTTTTTTACAGTAGATTCCAGTCTTTCTTCTTCGTTTGTCTGATTGAAAACGTGCTGAATAGAAGGTTCATCAGCTAATGTAGCAAGGATTTTGGGAGTTAATCTTCTAAGATATTAGTGTAGTTTAGAAAGTACCGAAGTCAATTAATATCAGACCACAACTGGATAGTGTTGTCTGTGTTTATATATCATAGTTAACTTGGTTTTTGAATTAACCCATTTGGGGTTTGAACAATATGATTTAACATGTCGGACAGGGGTGGGTTCTAACTTACCTTGCCGCCGGTTCACTTCCTCCCACGTTGCGTGGCCGCGCCACGTGGCCACGCGCGTGCACATGCGCAGTGCCAAAAATTCTAATTTTTTTAAAAAAGCTGAAAACAAGATGGCGGTGCATGCACAGTGCTGGAAACTCGGCTTCTGTGCATGCGCAAAAGAAAAAAACCAGCAAAAAAATTCCAACCCCCCCCAAAAGATGGCGGCATCCACGGACCAGCACCGACTGAACCGGTTCCGTGACGTCACCATGACATCACCAGTGGTTTGCTACCAGTTCTATAGAACCAGTGCGAACTGGGAGGAACCCACTTCTGATGTCGGGCTAATAGGCTAATTCAGAAGCCAATTAAACAATTTGAAAGCAATGGTTTTTGCAAAACTCTGAGCTGAAAAAACAAAACAAAACCCAAACCCCCAAACTCTGAGATGACAAGTAACCAAGTTTAGGATATTAAGTCATATATTGGTTTTGTCTTTCTCTTTAACACATTTGACTTGCTTAATTATTTTGTGAGAAGACAGCCTTTCAGTAGGCACAGCACTCAAAATGATCATGGAATATTTTTCTGACTTCTGGGGGGGGGGGAATGGCCTTGCACACGTTGCTAAAAATGGTAGGCAAATCAAAGAGATGTTGGTGTGCAATTCCTGCCCATCAATACAGTAAGGATGCACTGAAGCATCACTCAAACCCAACTGACTTTACCAAGACTTGCTGTGTTGATTCTGCTGTTCCTCAGTATTGTAGATAATGGAGGGTGATGTACGGCAAGGGTAATATTGTTGCAGTGTGTGACCATACCACATTCCCAGTTATCTGATTTGTCTCCACAAGAGGATTTTAGAAATATATTTCAAGTCATTTTTGCTTCTAGGTGGCAGGAGGGCTAACTTCTTAAAAGGTTTAGGAATGTAGATTTGGTCTAAGGCTGCTGGCTGCTGCAGAGGGTTGCTGGATCTGGGAAGGCAGATGTCACATTATGCTAGTTCTCTCATCTATCTTTGGTTTTTATGCATAGTCTCCAGGTGACGCTAACATTTTCCTTTTTATGCAATCTGTATGGTTGTGTCTTTTATGCAATGTGTATGGTGGTGTTTTGCATTCCACAGTGCTACCACCCACTCCTGAAGCAAGGCTTTTCCTTTCACTGAGCTCTGCAAATCATTCTGACCTGATTCCAGACGGCATGATTTACAAGGGGACCATTTGCAGCCCTGAGTAATGCTTTAATTCAGCATCCGATGCCCTGTGGAATGGACTAGTGCAGAGACTGTTCTCCAGAGAGAAGAACGGATCTGCTCTGTATCACTCCACTCCAGAAAGCCAGCTTTGGTACCAATCTTGTTGTCAGTTAATTGGTAATTAACTGACAAGTGAGTTAATTGGCATTGAGTTAATCAAACAATTAAACAATTAATTATCTAATTATCTAATTAATTAATTAATTAATTAATTAATTGAGTTAATTGAGTTAATTGACATTGAGGACTTGTATACTGCACGAGTCAAAAAGAGGGCTGTGAAAATATTTACTGACCCCTCGCATCCTGGACACAAACTGCTTCAACTCCTACCCTCAAAACGATGCTATAGAGCACTGCACACCAGAACAACTAGACACAAGAACAGTTTTTTCCCCGAATGCCATCACTCTGCTAAAAAATTAATTCCCTCAACACCAAACTATTCACTAAGTTTACATTACTATTACTATTAATCTTCTCATCGTTCCTCTCACCCATCTCCTCCCACTTATCAGGGGTAGGTTCTGGTTTCTCCTATTGCCGGTTTGCTCAGGGGCGCGCCACGCGGAGACGCGCACGTTGCGTGTGCAGGACTTAAAAAAGCTGTTGCGCATGCGCAGAAGCAAAAAAACAAGATGGCGGCTCCTACGGCACTGCCAAGAGAACCAGCTCAGGGGCGTGGCAGGCCTGGGTCGTTGCCGGTTCCAGCAACCCAGGCCACCAAATTACTACCGGTTCCATAGAACCGGTCCGAACCGCGAGGAACCCACCTCTGCCACTTATGACTTATGACTGCATGACTGTAACTTTTTGTTTGTATCCTTATGATTTATATTGATTGTTTCCTAGTATGATTTGATTGCTTATTTGTACCCTATGACTATCATTAAGTGTTGTACCTTATGATTCTTGATGAATGTATCTTGTCTTTTTATGTACACTGAGAACATATGCACCAAAGACAAATTCCTTGTGTGTCCAATCACATTTGGCCAATAAAGAATTCTATTCTATTCTATTCTATTCTATTCTATTCTATTCTATTCTATTCTATTCTATTCTATTCTATAGGAGAGAGGCCGGATCATGCAAATTGTTTCTCAGTAATTTGGAATTTTCATGGGGCGATTATTATGGCTATAAAGAAAAGCATCTGGCAAATGCAGTTAAAAAATGTTAAATTGGAAAATTCCAGCAAAGAAATGGCAAACTGAAGGCAACTGCAGTGGAATGAAGATCTGGAGAGTAGACTGACCCTTTGTGATTCCTCTTTGCACAAGAAGAGGACTAGAGATTATCCACAAGTGTTCTGTCAAGTGCCAGGAAAATCAGGAGATTCAGGCAGTTCAAATGAGTATAAAGATTTATTGCAAGCTTAAGCTCCCTACAAGAATCTGAACTACTAGCGGTCAAGGGAAATGAATGGGAATTTATTTATTTATTTATTTGTAAGATTTATATACCGCCTCACAGTGCAAGCACTCTCTTTACACCATTAAGCAATGTATATATTTACACTGCCCCCAACAATCTGGGTCCTCATTTTACCTACCTCGGAAGAATGGAAGGCTGAGTCAACCTTGAGCCGGTGAGATTTGAACCGCTGACCTGCGGGTCACAGTCAGCTAAAGTGGCCTGCAGTATTGCCTCTAACCGCTGTGCCACCTCGGCTCATTCAAAGTAGGCTCATTCAAAGTAGGCTGGACTTAGCTCTCTTGTAGGTATGCAGGGACTCATGACCGATGATGCATTTGACCCCTCCCTCAGGCTCAGCCTGATCATCTCCTACCCAGCTGCTGTGGCCTAGAGGTAGAGCTCTTGCCTCACAATCAGGAGGTTGTGAGTTCAATCCTAGGTAGAGGCAGATGTAAGGGTCTCCTGCTTGGGCAGGGGGTTGGACTAGATGACCTGTAAGGTCCCTTCTGACTCTGTTAATCTGTTAATCCTCCAGACAATTGATGTTCACAAAGAGACCTCACAACAGTGGATTAGAACTCTGAGACATGAGAAAATAGCCATTTTTTGCTCTTATTGCAGATGGCCTCTTTGGAAGGACAATTAAGTTTGAATATTTCCTTTTCTAATCACTTTTGGGAATTCTTGTTAATAGCTTTTCAGCTATTAGGAACCTTTGAATTGACAGGTTTGATGGCACTGGAAGAGTTTTCTTCAATTCTTAGCAAAAAGAAGTTTTAAATACATTTTGTTTAAAATTGCAGAAGGGTGATTAGAATGTTGATTTTGGAAAATTATAAACAGACTAATGGTCCAGATGGATTTAATATAAAATTTTTAACAATCATAAGATTTCTTCTCATGGGATAATACTATTGTTTTGAATTCTTTAAAAAAATGATAGGGCGGGACATTGAAAGTTGGACAGTACATGTGATTAGTAAGATTTTAGAATGTGCTGAAATGGATAGGATGATGATGGAATTAAAAGAAAAAGGAATCAGACTATTATAGACTTTGGGATAGATTTTACAATTGGCTAGAAATTAGGAATCAAAGTAAGAAACAGAAAAAACTAAAATCTGAATGATAAAATATTTATGTATATATGAAACTATAGGTTAAATTACTAATGGCAAAAAAACATTTACCAACTTAAATGGTAAAGTAGGAAAGTAGTATATACAGTATATTCTGACACAAAATACTGTAAAATATATTATATGGGGTTCTTAATATTCATATTTGTATGTATTTTGTATTCATTCAATTTGATGTTTGTCTTATTATTTTTTCTTTTTTCTTTTTTGTATTTATATTTTGTATTTGTGTTTTTTAACATTGGAAAATCAATAAAAACTATTTATAAAAAAAAGAAAATTGGACAGTATAAAGTACCAGAAGAAACTAAAGACTCCAGTAAAGGACAAAACACTTAAATTCAACTTACTAATACCAAATGAAGAAAATATTGGACATATTGAAGGATATTCTGAACAATGAACTCAGAAGATAAGGTCTTGAAAGGCTCAGCAGCGCCTTCTCAGGATTGTCTAATTTTTATTATTTAATTCTTATCCTGCCTTTCTTCTTCCTTCCTTCCATTAATCCTTGCAGGCCTCTGACTTAAATATAGCACTATAATTAAGGGTCTGATTTTAGTTTATTTCTGAAACTCTCACCATATGTCACATTGCCATGTCTTTTGCCTTATTTTTAACAGAAGGAAATGTAGGATAGCGAGGAGAAAAATTAGCAGAGCCAAAAATAACAATACTCCGAGTTCCCGTTTAATATAGATAAGTTGCTTCATCTACAGTATGCTAAGGCTGTTTATGCATAAATCACTTAGTTCAGCCTGGATCCAACACTGATAGGACATAATTGTTCTTTAAAAGTTTCACGAAGAAATCACAGACTGTGAAATTAAAGCAGGGTTCTGTTGTTCAACTTTGCATTTCTATCAGCTGACAGGGTGAGAAACAGGCAATGGCAAAGATGCCTCTTTTCTTTGTAGGATGAATATTTTAGAGATAACATTGATATTCTAATTCAGAAACTCCAGTGTCTGTAGAGTTTGAAGCAAGAGTATTATTTTTTTCTTCAGTCAAAGTACACCCTGATTGATACGGCTGGCCCTGGCATAAATAGTACCTTAGCCGATGGCGCCTTTAGTGATGTTATTTTTCCGTAATCTTCTCTTCCTCGGTTGAGAATGCCTTATTAAACATAATCTCTGAGAGTCACCAGGCAAAGGTCGATCCATAGGACTGAAGAAAGAGAATGACTGACTTGGTTGCTTACTTAATTTCATGGAAGCACATTACAGTGGCTAAATATAATCCTACGTTTAGAGTTACCACACCGTCCGAGATGCGGGCTGCCAAAAATGCAGACTATCATTATATGTCTGTGGAGATTCTCAGTCATCCAAGTTATGGTTGTCCCAAAGGTGCTTTTTCAAAAGGCAACTGGACGTCGTTCTTTCTTTGAAGATGTTTCATTTCTCACCTGAATAGAACTGAAGAAGCTTCTTGGATGAAAGTGAAATGTCTTCAAAGAAAGAACAACGTCCAGTTGCTTTTTGAAAAAGCACATTTGGGACTATCATTAGATGATAGCAAATAGTGTCTTGGTTAGTTTTTTTTTCTTTTCTTTTTTGAGGGTCCATATTTGGTAGTATCATCAGTGCAGGGGCGGGTTGCTCACTTACTCATACCGGTGCACTGCATGTGTATCTCCACGTTTTGTGCACGCGCGTGCTTGCTACGTGCGATTTTGCTTCTGCGCATGCGTGGAAGCAAAATCTCACTGAAATCTTGCGAGGGGACGTGCAAGTGCATGTGATTTTGGTGAGATTTTGCTTCCGCGCATGTGCGGAAGCAAAATCTTGCCGAAATCTCTCTCGCGTGCGCATCCCCTCACGAGATTTCAGCGAGATTTTGCTTCCGTGCAGGCACAGAAACCAAAAAGTCCAAAATTCTTAAAAAAAAGATGGCGACACATGCGACGGACCAGTGAAGACGGCACCGGAGCCGTCGCGTGCAAATTGAGCAATCGGACACCCCGTACCGGTGCGGCAGAGTCGACTGCACCGGGAGAACCCACCCCTGCACCAGTGGCAGCAGCCCACGACTGATAGCTGTTACTGATGGCAAGAATAACAAGATCTTCTAGCTTTTCCCCTTTAAATAAGATACCAACATCATTCTTTTTCTTCTCTTTCCTTCTGAATAAATTCCTCCCAAAGACATGTGGTGTTTTAAGAAAGCTAATGAGGGGAGTGATGTCTGCGAATGGTAGAGCTGAGCACTTCTCACAGCTGGGCTTTCTCCAAAGAGATTATCATGGACACAGGAGTTTCAATCACTGCCAGGGGAGAGGCCCCAATAATGGCTTTTCAGCAGCAATGTGCTCCCAAATATAATCACATGCCACCTTCATCAGTTTCAAGTGGATCCTTCAGCATGAAGGACACTGAGTTTTAGCGTGCAAATTCTCCTTTGCAGGCACAGATACAACCTGTTGTTTCTCTTGCTGGTGCTATAGGTGAAATGCGACTTTAATTAAATGCGACTTTAATTGCAGCCTTGAAGTTACTCAATTACTCTTGGTTTTTCCTCATCCTTTGTCATTCCTGCGCTGCCTCTTCCCGCTGCATTCCAAAGTCTTATTTTTAAAAAATGAAGGGTTTTTAGAGATGGGAAGTAATGAGAAGGCACAAAGAGCAAAGACGGAACACTGATATTGTTGGTAGGGTTGACAAGATCTGAGCATTTGTAAAACAGAAGCTCATTTCTTTCCTTCACTGAACATGTGCTGAGAACTAAAAGTACTCTGGACAGATATATATATATATTGCTGCTCACTGTGAAATCCAGTTCCTTTACCTTTTATTAACTTCTTGGTTAGAGCAGATTTGGGCTGCAAAAAATTAAGCCAAGCAGTAAAGGGTTTTCCACAAAGAGGAGAGTTTTCTGTTTGCTTTCATCTAATGCAGCGGTTCTCAACCTGGGGGTCGTGACCCCTTTGGGGGTCGAACGACCCTTTCACAGGGGTCGGGAGACTTTGCCCAGATGCTGCCATTTGGGTTATTTTACCCTCTGCGCATGTGCAGAAAGCTTTGCGCATGCGCAGAGGGTAAAAGAACCCAAATGGTGGCGGCAAAGCGGGGGTCGCGGCGGCGGGCGCGGCAGGGTGGGTCGCAGTGGGGGCGGGTCACGGGTCGCGGCGTTAGGAAGGTTGAGAACCACTGATCTAATGATTGTTAGGACCTCTGCAGCTCAGATAGGGCATTCTTTTGGTGCTAGTAACTGACACAAATCTGTTCAAACAAACAGAAGGGTGGGGAAACAGATGCTTCACTAGCACCACAGCCAGGTGAGGCAGAGCGATGCTCTTCCTTGCACCTTCCACGGGCCTAACAAGTAAGTTCTACTCTGCATTCAGAGAGAAGATAATGGGCAGATGGCAGTTGCCACTTCCCTAATAAACATTTTGATTATACCTACATAATTAATTTTTGAATATAGCCCGCAACTAATAAAGGTCATAAAGACATAAGCTGGAAGGTAGTTCTGTGTTCATTTCCCCTCAATATTCACTTTCCCATCACACATGGAAAGTCATGTCAACAAGCGTGCTACTTTATTCGTGAGAGTGTTGAAACTTAGGGACTTCTGATGTTGAACTTACTGGAATTAATAAATGAATTGTAATTGGCTGCCTACACAAGCCGTTTCAAGGGTCTTGGTCAAAAGAGCTCAAGATAACTTGACTGCAGGTTCCACTTAATTTATTACAATAATCCTGATCAGCATGCCTAATCAGATTTCACCTCACAGCTGGACAAGCAGTGGTAAATGTGAGACTTTATGGATTCAAGGCTTTGAGAGAAAATTAGCTCGGTTTTCAGAGTGGATATAACAAACGAATGCATAAATAAATAGTTTAGGCACAAGCCAGACATTAAAAAAAATTTATCTGACCATTGTAGGCTTTTTAGGAATTTAAGTCAAAACCATAGGATCCCAGTCAAGGAGCAGGCATTTCTAGAATAGACACAAAGTGGTCTGCAGGGTATGATTAGTCAAACAAAACTTTAAGTCATAATTGTTACGTACGGCCATACGTAGCACGGATTTGCATGGCCACCGCTGATTGGGTAATCTAGCGGCAGGAGAATTAAACTGCTGTCAGTGGCTGGCTTGGTTACAGGGTAGCCCATAAAAGCGGCTTCCCTGCAGCCTGCCGGCAGTTCGTGTTGTTTTCAGCTAGGAGAATAAAAGGTGCTGAATTGCTGCTCCTTCATTCCCGTGCAATATAACAATAATCACATGGTTTGAAGGCAGACTAACCTATATCTGTCTCCCATGTGTTAAGCCATATGCTGCATTGCCTAGATCAATACTATCTTTTGTGAGACTGGACAAAAGTGAATTTGTAGCATTGTTTGCTGCCTTTTAAAATTGCCATCCATGCAACTAAGAAGAAAAATCCACCCAGATCATTTGAAATTGCAGGCAAAGAGGCATTTGTTCTCGAACTGTGGAAGGTTTATTCTCTCAGTTAGGTTTATTAATTTGTTTAATTTTTTAACAATTTAATCAACTGTTTAAATAAATCTTTTTCTGTCCTTAAAGGGTTGCCTTCCAAATGTTGAGTTCCATTGAGTTTCCTCTATGTTGAGGTGGTGAAATTTTTCTGAGGTAGTTGTGGAGGTCCAGTGTTTTAATATTACGCTACGTCAGTAGGTTATGCTATTTCACTGCTTGTGGTTTCACCCTTGTGCTATTTTAGCCTTGCCTTGCATTAAATGGGCAAGAGACATAGAGTGAAAGCAATTATGCCACTTCCAGCTGAGAAATCTGGCACTATTGTGCAATTTTGTTAGATTACTGGCACGGGGTTGCTGTGTCCAGCTCTTTCGGGAGACAAGAGCAGATGGTGGCAGATAAGACTCAGCAAGGACTGAAGGGAAGTTAGTGTGCCTGCGTCAAACTGAAGTGGTGGTCATTTGCTGGTTATCTGACTTGGCTTCTGACAATAACAGACAGCAAAGCATAACAGACTTCCCACGCTTTGCATCTGTCGATAGATGCTGTTGGTTGAAGAGGAAAAAACAGAAACACGAGTACGCGGCTAAGGACATGTAAGTCCATCTTACTCATAGGCTGGAGATGCAATGAAGGCAATATCTTGGAGGACCTGCACGGTGTTGTCAAGACAAATTTCTATCACATTTAAGCCCAATGGGGGAAAAAAAATCCTGAAACAGGCTGTACATTTTCTCCATGGAGAAGATAGCAAGCATGTCCATCTATGCTGAGCAATGAATATTTTTCCCATGCAAAACAAATTAGCCCTGATTACTCCTTTCTCTGCTGTTAGAGCAGCATGGTGGCCTAGTGGTGAAGACGCTTGCCTCCCCATCGGAAGGTGGAGAGTTCAATCCTAGATAGTGACAGATATTTCTCTCCTAGGGCGCAAAGAAAAAAAATATTTGCTGTGAATTCCACATGGTGTCAGGAAGGGCATCTGGCCAGTAAATGCTCAGCTCCATCCAGTCGCCCTGACTCTACCCCGAATTAAATTACCGGGCTGTAAAAAGGGAGACTTCTCTCTCTGGTGTGGAAAAAGCAAAGATTTTTTACAAAGGTGACTGAACCCTGTCTCTTTTTGGCATCAGCAGAGGAAAAGCCCTGCTTACTAACATCTTCTGACTGATCTAGATTTTATATCTGTTCCCTGCCTTTTTGGAGTTGAAAGATGATCTCAGTGATCAATTTCCATTGGTTAGGTCTTAAGAGGCCCCTGTCACAGGGCATCCAAATGAAACTCTCCTTACAGAAATCCTGAAGAGTTAGAGAACTGAAAGCTGAACCCATACATTATAAGGGCTGTTTCTCTTTTTGTTTTAGTGATGTCAACTACAATGAAATTCACCGAGCCTATGCCTTAATAGGTCAGTAGTCCCCAATATTTGTACCGCTGGAAAAAAAACTGAAGGTGCTCTCAACACTTCCAGCTTCAAGAGAATGTATGCATACAGTTTTCTTGGCAATGGTTTAGAAGTGACATGCTTAGTTTTCTTGTAAGATTTTATTTTTTTAAAAAAATAAAATTTAAAATTTAATTTTTTTAAAAAAAATCTTTCTAACTGCCAAATGCCCTGTAATTGCCAGGGGTGTGTGTGCTCTCCCATCTAAGTATTAACAAAAACCAACTCTGCTTAGCTTCTGAGATCAACCAAGGTCAGCTAGGGGCTTCCACCGGCTAAAACTTTGCTATGAATTATTATTAACATTTTTCTTCCAGAAGGAGTTAGTTATTTTATTCTCATGGATCGGCGTGGATCCTTGTTAGAAGATTGGCAGATCTGTATGAAAGATTGCAGTTATTGGAAGACAAAGACAAAGACAAATCCCATATTTCAGGGCAAAACTGTCTACTTCCTTATAGAATCAATACTTTTAGCGGTGCCTGTGACTACAATTGATCCACTACTTGTATAGACCCAATGGTTTTCAGTTTTGTGCATGCATTGTATATGCTCATGGGAGGGAAAAAAAATCTGTGATTGCCAATGCATTTTATCAAATTAATGCAGCCCTGGCCATTTCATGTAGCATATTGCATTATTTGCTACACTTCACTTCCTGGCATTCTTTCCTTGTAAGAAAAAGTGAAACAGAATATTGCATCAGTTCAAATATGTTGCATGCTGACTGGGATTTGTTTATCTTTGTATGTTTTTGGATACTTAACCTTATGGCTCTAGAATCATTATGTGCTCAATTAACTCTGGCTTATGTGCTATCTGCTTTTTAAGACCATATTGCTCTTTTCCTAGGAAAAAAGAATTACACAAAATTCTGATTGTTTGGGGCACAACAGACCAAGTACAAGTCTGGTGGTACATTTTTTAAAACCACGGGTCAAAAGAGAACAGATGTAGCTATAGAAAATAGGGTCGAAAGGGGACAGACAGTTAACTCAACAGAACTGTACTATACCCACTGTCAGTGCTGAATCATCTGCTGGGATGCTGCAACGGGACTCTTAAAATAATGAAATAATCTGTATTATTTTGGCCTAATCACCTGCTTTAATTGTAGCTTTATGTTAAATGCTCTCAGGAAAATCATAATGTTGAACATCACTAATTTCTTTTGGCCAAGGATTGCTCTTCCAAATTCAGACTTATGCATACAATGAAAAAAAATACAGCAGAAAAGTTTATCTTTCCTCTCTCTTTCTCTCTCTCTCTCTCTCCTCCCTCCCTCCCTCCGTCCCTCCGATCCATCCACCCATTTTCAATTATCCATCTGTCCGTCCGTCCGTCCGTCCGTCCGTCCATCCATCCATTTTTATTAGTAGGATGTAAAGATATAAATGAGTGCAAAATAAATTAACCAATTAACTGAAAACAGTTGTTATTTCATGTATTCATTCAGTATGTTTCTGAGTTGGAGCATGTTATGGAATATCCTACTGGGACATGAAATAAGAGTGTAGATTTCACTTGATAAATCATAAATATGTAGAAGATGGATAGATTTATCCATCCAGAACAGATTAATTACAGTTTTTTTAAAAACCACAGGATCTGTAATATAAATGGAACTCTAGCTGGCCCATAGGCTACTCAGATAAAGTAGAATTTTAACAGCAATACCTTATTAATAGCTTTAGTGGTTACTTTGATTAGCCTTCCCCAACTAGATGCTCCCTGGTTCTGACAGAACTGCAAACTTCTCAAATGTTGAGTGAGCATTCTGACAACAATTCTGATGGGTGTCAAGATAGGAAAAGCTAATTCTTTCCCTTGAAGTTAAAACAACATCCCCAACAGCAGGCAGGAAATCTGTTCTGCCTCACCTGTGTTAATATGTTCATTGGGACCTCTGCTTAGTCCAAAGAATAGCAGCTGCTGTGGTATGATGAGGGACTGGACTGCATCCGTTGTGTACCTCTTGATAGCACAGGGCCTGATTTATCATGTGGCAGGGCCCCAGACCATAGCTGTCTTTAGAACTGAGAGAGCAATCAAAAGAATGCAGAAAAACAGCATAATGACCCTTGTAGTTTTTGCCTCCATTCAGAAAAAGCTGAAATATAATTCTGGGGGGAAAATTAGCATAGAAATTTGATTTCTGTGTTCTTTGGATGAATCTCTAAGTTTAATCAACTGAACTATCAGTAAATAGTACCTGTATGTATCTATTTTCCTAGGAAGATTAAACAATGCAAATGATCTTGATGGTTTTGATCTTAAAACTACATACCCGTATCACTTCAAATAAATGGCAAGGACTGGTTCTGGTAGCTAATCCTCCAACACTTCTCAAATATTTGTCTTCAGATTTCTTTTTCTAGAAATAACCAGCCAGCATCTTTTTCCCCCCCAGTTATATCCCTGCAGTGAAAGCACTTCACATAGGACAGTCTGGCATGGATAAAAAGTGTGATTGTAGGTCAATAGGGTACAAACTAAATAGATATTTAAAAGCCATTTTGACTGGTTAAATTTTATTTTGAAGCACTTAGATATACAATTTAATCACACTTGTTCTAAAAGTGCCTGCATCACAACAGGACCAGTGTGAAGAGAGGGTATTATATGTGGGACCTCTGTAGTTATTTTTATTTGTGTGAGACCAAACAAACAGACAAAAGATTAAAAATATACAAATGAATGCATGTTTCAAAGGGCTAAATAATGTCCGCCCCCAAAGTCAACTACTGCAGAAGTTTTCTCAAGCAATTAAAATTTTCTAGCCTATATTTTACTTTGATACCATAAGGATGGGGTTATTTTAAGACTGTGAGATGTCAGGACAGAATTTTAATTTGAAGAATTAACTTTCTTTCCCTAGGACATATTTAGACATAAAACAAGCCTGGTTCTTGAGAAACAGATTCATTGCAGTTGCTGTAAGTCAGAGAGGATTGCACTTTTATGATGGATGAAGAAAAAGTCATCACTTATGCGGTCATATGCAAGGGTCAGTGGTGGGGCAGAGCAGAAAAGTGATCATTTATCATTGGTAGTCAGTTTGTTACAATAGTAATTCCCAAACGATATCTCTTTATATAGGAATTCTAGGTCTTCTTCTGAGGGATTATCTCAATGGGCCAAGCCCATATAAAGTGCGAACGCAATGTGCATCCTAGGACATAGTGAATTAAAGCTGGAAAAAGTACAAAGAATAAACCAATTTGGGGACAGATTAGATTTTCTGTGAGGAAAAGTTTAGGAGTATCTGGGACATTCAAACTTTGAAAAAAGAAGAGAAGGGAACAGAGATGTACAATGTTTATGAATGGTGTCCTTCCCGGTGTCCCCGTGGCCAGCTTGCGAAGGCAGGCAAGCAGAAGGCCACGTGGAAGGCAGGCAAGCATGTCAGGGTGGCGGGGAAGGGAGGTAGAAGCCTTCTCCCTTCCCCGCAGCCCTGCCATGCTTGGCGGCCTTCCATGCAGCCTTCACAGAGGTCCCCCATGCCCACTTGCCTTCTGAGGTCGGCATCCAGCCTGTCCTGGCCAGTGAGTGGGTGGGCGGCCCTTGGTGGAAACGCAGATGCTGAGAGGGGCGGTGGCGGCGGTGCTCCAGGAGGGCAAGTGGACGTCCCAGGGCTGCTGCACATGTGCCTGCCCCGTTTCTGCAAAGGCAGATCCCCCCCTAAAGGGCGATCCAAAGAGGGGAGGGGGATGCTGCAGAAAAGGCCGCCTTCCACACGAGCCTGGCTCCGTGGGGCTTGGGGTTCCAAAGCAGCCCACTGGCTTCCCACCCGGCCACCTGCCTTCTCTCTTTGCGGATCAGCCCGGCCAACCGCCAGCGCCACTCTGGGAACTCAGCCTGTAGAGTCGCTTCCTGCCAGTGAAGAAGCGGAGTGAGGGGTGGAAGCTGCTGGCGGCCGGCAGGGTGGCAGCCCCCCCCCCGCGCGGAGAGGGCCAGACCCAGCCATGCCACTGTGGAGCTTTCCCTTAGGCCTGGGCAGCGGCGCTTACCCGGGCGGGCCAGTGCGGGTAGCCCTTCATCTTTACCAGGTCGCCCCACTTGTAGTCGCGCGGCCACCCGGAGCGGGACATGGTGCGGGTGGAGAGGCTACCCATACTGGCCCGCTGAAACTAGGGCATACAAAACCCTGTGTAAGGGTTTGTGTATCAATCCCTGGTGTAAAGGATTCTATTGTGAGCAGAGGAGTGGAGTACTCTTCTCATGAAATACCTCTGGACCCGCTCAATTAATGTCCGATATATAGTGCGGGTTCCAGACAGATGAGCTGTATTCAAGAATTGGTCTAGCAAAAGTTTTGTATGCCCTAGTTTGCAGTTCAATATTACCGGAGAAAAAGCTACGCAAGATTAGGTTAACAACTCTTAATGCTTTTTTGGCAATGCTGTTACAGTACACTCTGGCACTTAGGTCATTTGAGATGAATACTCCAAGGTCCTTGACAGAGTGAGGGTCATCTACGAGGTCGTATCCGCCCAGTTTGTATTTTGTGTTTTGATTTTTTTTGCCAATGTGTAAGACAGAGCATTTGTTGGTTGAGATTTGGAGTTGCCAATTGTTTGACTATTCTGACACATAGTCAAGGTCTTTTTGTAGGGTAGCAGCATTGTCGGTGATGTTGAATGTTATCCCAGGATGTCCTGAGTTGACAAGATTTTTATATCTTTATTATGTTTCTGATCTAGCAAATGTTCCTTTAGTCTCAAATAGTGGGAAAACAACACTAGTCATTTGATGTTTCTAGTGAAAGGAGAAGTAGCTCATGAAATGCGTTTTTGAAAAATATTTTTGTTATTTTTTTTGCTGCCATTATTTAACAAGGCTCTCTTGCTACCTCTGTTACAATGGTATATGAGAATATTTATCATCATTATAAAGCAATCCACCAGCCAAGACAAAGCATGAGGAAGTGTCTGTTATGTTCAGCTCAACTCTTGATAACTACATGGACATATCCATGTAATTTTCCTAGAAACAAGAAACTAGAAAGATTCTAGATTTGGATGACTATGTTATAAAGAAATACAATAATTATTAATCATACAACTGATGACACAATACTTCCACATGAGTTAGTACACTGAAAAAAAAATGAAATCCTATATTTATATTCAGAAGCCAGAGCAGTTTCTTACACCCTTTGAGACAAAACTGAAATGCGACTGGAAAGATTGGACAAGGAAGATAATTGTCTTGATGCAATCATCTAAATCTTTGTTTATTTTCAATCCTGCAACGTCACCATAGTCTTCTATTTTCTTTATTAGTTTAAGTCCAGTTCCTCTATAATGAAAACCAAACCATCTGCAAAAGCTTGTAGTTTGCATTTTTCTTTTTCTTTTTTTATCTCCATGCCTTTTATTTCTATATCTTGACGGATATTTCCATTTAACACTTCCAGAGTCAAAATAAATAATAAGGGGGACAATGGGCATCCTTGTCTTGTGCCTCTTTTAATATTAATATTCTCTGTTATGTCCCCATTCACTAACACTTTTGCAGTCTGTTTAGTGTATATTGCCTTGATCATATTGATAAATTTCCCCCCAAATTCCATATATTTTAGCTGCAGATAATGAATCGCCAGTTTACATTTTCAAATGCTTTCTGGCGTCTAGAAACATCAGCGCCATTTGTTTTTCCCAATGTGCTTCATAATATTCCAATGAGTTTGGCAGGAAACCATTCTGGTCTAAATGTATAAATTCATTCAGGAATCTTTTCAATCTTTCAGCTATTATTGATGTATAGATTTTATAGTCCACATTTAGAAGTGAGATGGGTCTATAGTTTTTAATCTGAGATAAGTCTGCATCTTCTTTTGCCATGAGGGTGATATTTGCTTCCATCCAGGATTTTCGTATTTTAGCTTCTAACAAGACTTTGTTGTAAACTTCCAGCAGTAATAGTCCCAAGGAATCTTGTAGTTGTTTATAGAATTCTGCCGGTAGGCCATCTGGTCCTGGTGTTTTATTATTCTTTTGTCTCTTAATTGCCTTTGTTAATTCAAACATTGTTATCCTTTCATTTAATGCAGATCTTATTTCTTCAGGGAGTTTAGGTAATCTGGCCTCTTCTAGATATTGTTTTATTTTATCCTCCAATAGTTCCTCTTGGTCATACAGATTTTCATAGTAGTTCTGAATTATTATTATTATTATTGCTGTCATTTTGATGTTGTAATGTACCTTTCTCGTCTATCAACCTTTGTATCTGTTTTTTTTTTCTTTTTCTTTTTCTAGTTTATATGCCAACCATCTTCCTGGTTTATAACTTGGTGGAAGAAGGTTATTTTCAACAGAAAAAAAGTAGAGGCTAACCATTATATTTCATTTAAAGAACTTCCATCAATTTTTATATCAGAGTCCTTTTACTATCACAACTGATTATCAACACTTGTTAAGACTATTTAAGGAATATAAATCCCCTTAAAGTAATCCCTGAAATATTACTGGGCTTTAGCAATACAGATGATTTTGTCTTGTGACCAATCCCTTAATGACTGCCTGAAGTTGCAATGGACTTAAAAAAAGTTACTTATGACCAATCCTTTAAGTTATGATTGTTGCATCAGGTGATCACATTTTGGGCATTTGACAATTGGCTCATGTTTATGACCAGTTGCAACATCCTGTGATCATGTATTTTTTGTATTTTGCACTGTTTTTTGCCATTTTCTGGCAAAAATACTTATTAGATAAGCTGGATTTGAACTCACAACCATGTGATTTGTTTAACAGCCAAGTGATTTGTTTAATGACCATTGTATAAACAGTCATAAAATCAAGTCCAGTTGCATGGTGACCTGACTTATGATCACATCATAACTTACAACCAAAATTCCTCCCTCAATTGTGGCCGTAGGTTGAGAACTACCTATAACACTTTATGTTCACAAAATCTGCTGTAAGGCAAATTATCAGCATGGCAGTGTGAACGCACTAAGGAGATTACTGCTTTGAAATTTGGCTCTAGGGAAATGCATTTTGAGGGAGTGACATACAGTGTCTTGCTGGAATGTTTGGGAGAAGCTCAGTGAATGTTTCTCAAATAATAACAAAATTTTTACCTTTAAATGGTAAATAATTGTGCTTAAAAATCCCTTCTTTTACACCAACCATATAGAATTAAGTAAGGAGACCTGTCTATACATTTCATGGAGCAAACTGTAGATGATCTCAATAAAAGTATGATAAGAAATGCTGTATTTTTCCCCCCACTTGAAAGGTTTAGCTTGCAGTTGTGTCGGGTGGTTAAAACTAGATGTTGGCTTGCGAAAAGTGGTTTAATACTATCCTCCCAGAAGCTGTTGGAAATATGTTCCATGAAGTCTATAGCATCAAAGAGGACTGGCATGAAACGTTGGCATATTTGCCAAACATGGATAGCCTAAAGTAATGGGTACGGATGATTTACCAAAATTTACAGTCAGAAATGAAGTTAAACAAACTTCATCAATCAAGAATGGATTAAGTAGTCAAGTGGAGAGAACAATGAGGATTTTAAAAGAAGGACTGAGAAAAAGGGGAACGTTGAAGGTGAAATCGGTTCATTTCCTTTTGAAATATAGAACACTGCTATAGCTAGCCATAACCAAGTCCTCACCATCTACTAATGGGAAAGAAGATCTATACTCAGTGTCCTGTATTAAGGAAAAAAGTAAAAAAAAAAAACCTCCAAAGCTGAAGTCATTCCCTCCCCCACCTTTGCTATAACTTTCCTAAGACTGAAAGTGGAGATAAAAGTCCAATATTTATATCTCAGGTTAATTTTTTTTCAACCTACTTGGATTTAAGGCTTCTGGGCAAAATGGGCAGCATACAAGTCAAATAAATAAATGAAATAAATAAAAATAAATAAAGTAAAGGGGGCACGATAGCTCAGTGGTTAACGATGCTGACCTTGTCTGTATTCAAGACCTGAGCACTGCACAATGGGGTGACCTCTGGCTACTTGCTCCAACTCCTGCCAAACTAGCAGTTCGAAAGCATGTAAATGCAAGTAGATAAATAGATACCACTTCAGTGGGAAGATAACAGAGTTTTGTGTGCATTGGTGTATGGTCATGCTGGCCACATGACCATAGAAATATCTTTGGACAATGCTGGCTCCCTCGGTTAGGAAACAGAGATGAGCACCATCCCTCAGAGCCAGACCACGACTGGGCAGGGGAAACTTTTACCTTTAAATAAATAAGGCATTAGATAATAACCAGCAGGGCTGCTAGCTTTTACGAGACTTGGCACTGAATTATCTGGAGGTATAAAATGGTATAAAAATGGCATTTGCCTAATAAGTGATTGGCTAAGGAAACAAGTTTATGGAACAGAAATAGAACCACACAAAACCATTTTGCATCAGATAAGTTGGATTCAGACAGTTCATCGCCTTCCAATCAGGCGGTCGGGAAGTCTAACTATAAACAGATACCCTTTCTCTCCAAGGAGTAATCTCCTCCTGGGGAAGATGTTATCCAGTGAGAAAAAGATTGCTCAGTTAATTCAAGGATTATGCTCTATTAAGATATGTAATTGGACTTAGAGGATAGGTGTTCCCCCCCCCCCACCCAATAAAGGGCCTTCCTGCGTCTGGCTTACAAACAGAAAATAAATTCTGCCTCATATAGTTGAAAAGCGAGAACTCAACAAGTCTTATTGCCAATTTGTTGTCGCTGAAATCGCAGACAGCACACTGTGATCCGGTGGCTCAAAGGCTATGTTGGAGTGCTTCCCAAATTCACCTGGCTGGCTGTTGTGTTACACAAAATGTAAGACTAGATGAAATGTTACTTTGATTGAGAAAGGTTCTTGTATGTATGCCATAAAAATTTATGTCATGCACTGAGGACTTATAGAAGGAGTCACGGAACTTACAACCCTTGAAAATATATTGCTCCCTCGTGACCTGCAATCCAACTAGTTGAATTTACTTTGATTTAGTCAGTTCCTGATAACTCACCTGTTTGTAAAAGGAAATAGCAAAGCCAGATTTATCACACCCTTCCTATATCATTAACTATGTTTGGTTTCACCCTGGTGGACCACAAGTTGTAAAGCTTTGACGGAGATAATATCTACTTTGGGATTTTGTTACAAACCAGCCAATAACAATGGAGTTATAATATACACACCGGTGAGTTGGAGAAAAATTTAAGACTTTGAACAGAGAATGGTTGGTGGGTTAAAATGCCCGGATGATTTTCTGAAGGACTTTCTGGTGGTTAGTTGTATGAAGCTTTTAGCCAAGAACATTGCTGGGTTAGATCCTTTTGAAATTCAGCTCAGCTAGTGTGCGTGAAGTGCCTGATGTACTGAATGTCTTGTTTCAGCAACGAGTATGTATTTTTCTTGACATTAGATTTTCTCTACTATGACCCTCGGTTGTTGAGATATTTTTTTCTGCTGCCAAGTTGAGACCAGGCAGCTATTGCTGTACTCGCATGAGAAATACAGTCTTGCTGTAATAGCCCTAGAAGAGAATGGCTGCTGATGGCCATTTGCATATTGCTTTGGATTTTATGGCATCTCCAAGTTATACACAACCTAAATGAATAAAAACCACTGTCCCTAAAACATTTATTGCCCCTAGGAGAATGGGCTGTAGTGGTATTAGCAAGCTGATTAACCATTACTGTGGCAATGCATTTTCTGCTAGTACCAGCTGTGATTACTATTCCATATTTATGCTCTTTCTTTCTTTCTTTCTTTCTTTCTTTCTTTCTTTCTTTCTTTCTTTCTTTCTTTCTTTCTTTCTTTCTTTCTTTCTTTCTTTCTTTCTTTCTTTCTTTCTTTCTTTCTTTCTTTCTTTCTTTCCTTCTTTCCTTCCTTCCTTCCTTCCTTCCTTCCTTCCTTCCTTCCTTCCTTCCTTCCTTCCCTCCCTCTCTCTCTCTTCAAACTTTCAACATGGATTCTGTCTAAAACAAAATTATTCTCCTAGATGTTTTTTAAAAAGCCAACAGAAGAAGGATTTATTTCATAGGCAATAGGATCTAAATATTTGGGGTTGGGTGTAGTAAAATAGCATCTTATATAACTCTTGCTTAAAATAGAATAGGTGCTATATTCTCATTTCCTGGAACTTACCCTCAGCTCCCCTTCCTTTCTCCAAATGTCCATTTGAGCCAGAGATGGGTTCCTACCGGTTCTAACCAGTTCTTTAGAACTGCTAGTAGCTCGGCGATGACGTCATGGAACTGGTTCCATCGGTATCTCCGTGGGCGCCGCCCCCCTCCCCGCAGCTTGGAGCTCCAAGCGGAAGAGGTCCTTGGCTGTTGCAAAGAAGCGGCAGCTCTGGGTGCGCCACGCCTGCCTCATTCTCTTCCCCTTCGCTGTTTTTGCTGGGAAACCGTGCAGCACAGTGAAATGTAGCAGCCATGAGCTGTGCTTTCCTCTAAGTCAAATCTGGAAAGATCTGGCTGGGGAGGGGTGCCTCTGTCCGCCGGCTCAGGGCAGCGGGCTCAGCTGCAGCCCAGATGAGCCGAGGAACTGTGGGGAGTCTCCTGTGTGTTGCACCCCCCTCCCAGCCTTCGCCAGCGTCTCCCGAAGCCGCGGCCGTTGGTGCCGTGACAGGGACGGTAAGCTGGGTGCCTGAAAATGGTGCGGAAGCGCGGGCGAAGGCTGGGAGGGGGGTGCAACACACAGGAGGCTCCCCGCAGTTCCTTGGCTCATCTGGGCTGTCCCTGAGCCGGCAGAGGCAGCGCAGGGCGTGGCTGGGAGCATACTAACTTTGCCCTCCCCGAGTGCCAGTTTCTGCCATTGCCATCGCCCCTGGCCTGCCTGGCTTGCCCCTGGCTGGCTCCACGCTCATGCAGACTAGCATGAGCATGGCTCTCCAGGAGCTCGGCAACAACAATGCCAAAAAGTTCTCCGGCCAGCCGGCAAGAAGAAAGCTGCTTCGTGCTTTCCCTCTGTTGCCCTTCCCGGCCAAAAAGCTGTGGCCAGCGGGCTGCGGAAACAGGATCACCCTATTAACTGGGCTCCTGGGTGCATCCTCGGTGAAGCCGCCTCCGAGGTCCAGAGGGAAGCCTTTCTCCTGCAGCTCATCTCACGGATGGGACCCAGCTGGCCCGGCTCAGTGCGCCAGCAGGAGTGGGGTGCTCCGGCTCCAACCATGGGGAAGGCTCATCAGAGGCGAAAAGGGGCGCTTTTCGGCCAGGAAGGGCAATGGAGGTAAAGATGAAACGACCACCGCCACTCCACGGCATCCTGACCTGGATATGGGGCCGGAGTGTCAAAAAAAATGTGTCAAAAAGTCCCAAAAATTTTCGCCACAGTTTCAGTGGGTGTGGCTTGGTGGTGGTGGGGTCATGTGACTGAGTGTGCATGAGTGACATCAAGTTGGCCATGCCCACTCAGTCACATGACCATCAAATCACACCCACAAAACAAGCCACGCCTATATAACCGGTAGTAAAAAAATTTTAGAACCCACCCCTGATTTGAGCAGACATTGAACTTTTAGCTTTGTTTTTATTTCTGAATGCTCAGAAAGATGGAGCAGCAGCTTCTACAGGAAATGAATGAGCCAAACAATGTAAGCATTTGGCTTTTTTACTTATAAATGTGAATATTGTGATGCAAGTAATGAAAAACTTACAGATGATTAATATAGCTGTGTGCTGTTAATCATTGTCAGTGTTCTTGTTACTGAGGAATTCAGGGATGTGGCTGAAAATATTACGGTGGCACTGTAGGTCACTTTTTCACAGCCATTGTAACTTTGATCACTAAACAAATTGTTGTACATCGAGATAATGCAATTGTCTTCCCCATGGTTTACCCATTTTTGCAGATTCAGTTGCTAGAGAGTAGAAAATCTGTGTATTTTCTTCCAAGAGGCATAAGATCATGTCTATTGGATTTAGCCACATCTTCAAAAAAAAAAAAAAAAAAAAAACCCCATGCCATAGCTCCCTATGACACAAAATGTTCAACAATTGCATTAGTTGGTTTGTTTCTTATAGTGAACTGGTATTTATGTTTGATATTACAGTGTTGGCATCTTTCAATTCTTTTGCTAGCTTTGTCTTTGGAACAAGCGTCAATGAGACAAATTTATTATGTGTTTTTATGCTGGTCTACATGCTCTGTGATTCTTTGTTTCAATTCTTCTACTTCTTTCATTATAGAGCTTTGTTGATTCTGAGACAAAGAATCGGGTGCCTGGTTTCCAAATATAAACAATTCAATAGCTATGCTGGCTTCCTTTATTCCCAACTCCCCCTGGTTTGTCTCTATAGTTTGAGTTACTTCTGACAAGGCTTTGTATTCTTTGTCCTAAATAGACCTTTTCAAATCTTCCCATTCTGCTTCTCTGAATATTGCATTTTGATTTATAAGTCAATGATGATTTTCTAGCAGGGGTGGGTCCTGACTTACCTCGCTGCCGGTTCACTTTCTCATGCGCTGCGAGGGCGCGCACATGCACGCATACGCAGTGCTAAGAACCTAGCTTCTGCATGTGCGCAGAAGCGAAAAACAAGATGGCGGCACCTATGGTGCCGTCAAGGGAGCCAGTTCGGGGGCGTGTCCAGCCGGCCATCACTGCTGGTTTGGCGAGCGGGGGGAAATTCCCGCTACTGGTTCTATAGAACTGGCCTGAACCGGCAGGAACCCATCTCTGTTCTCTAGCCTCTGTTGTTATTTCTGATTCTGGACCCCCCCCCCAGAATTTATGTATTTATTTCAAATATGCCCTTCTTGTTGTAATTACAAATAATTATTTGTTTTCTATCTCTGTATATTTGCAACAGGTAAAACACCTTTTCTTCTAGTAGTTCTGAAGGTTCTGGTCCCGGTTGCTCAGCCAGCAGCCGTGAGCCCTATAGCCCATTTCCCCCCCACCAAACTCCAACATCTAGCATTATAGTCCCTATAACCTGGGTGATGACTGAGCTGGTGTGCATTTCTGTAATTACTTCTCACCATATTTTTTATGAGAGAGACACTCGTCTGGCTCCTCTGGTGAGACCTGTCCAGTACAGTTTGACCTCTGGTAGAGCTCTTATTTTCCTCAGAGCACAAAAGCCCCATCATCATGTCAAGGTATTGCCTCACTGGGAAATTATTATTATTATTATTATTATTATAGTTTGTTGCATAGGCAGCCAGGTGTTCAGACTGGATTTAGCGTTTTTATTTACCTATCAAACCCTTTTCAATTACCTGGGATAGTCAGATGTGGATGTTTAATGGTGTTGTAGGTATCATCACAGGTTGTAAGCCGTTTTGAATAAAGCTACTGTTTGCAATTGACTGATGGTGATTTTTGTCAACGCTGATAGTGTTCAAATGGTGCTCCAGTTGTTTTGAAATTGCTCCCAAGACGCCTATTATTTTTGATACTATTTTGCTTTCTTTTGCCACAGTTGTTCCACTTTTATTTGAAGCTCTTTGTATTTTGTTATCTTCTCCATCTTTTTTCTCTTTTTTTCTGCTGCCTCAGGTACTTCCACGTCCTTATTATTATCATATTTATTTGCTGCACCATTGTTACTACTTTGTTGATCTTTGCGATCTTCTTGCAGCAGCTTACCAGGTGGTTTCTTCAGCTTCTTTGCATAGGTGTCACATACTGTCGGTTGGGTCTTCTCAATTCTGGCATTGTATACATTTGTCCCAAGGCTTGGTCTTGTGCAGCCACAATTAATGCCTTGGTCTCTTTCTTCAATCTTAGCCATTGCCAGGTCTTGCTGTTATCTGCTTTCTCTGCTATTTTTAAAAAATGTACTGGCCATGTAGTGCTTTATCTTCCCATGCCTCCATTCTGTTCTTCATTTGGTCTTTCTTGTAGACTGGTTTGGTCTCTCCAGCAAGCCTTCCTGGCATACTAACTTTAATTCATCTTCTTCATTGTCCTTCAGTTATTCTTCCAAAACCATTTTTTTCTTCTTTAACCATCTGATGTACTTGCAACATTCCACCCCCACTTATTCGCCTTGCTAGTTAGAGACCGTCAATGTTGCTGCGAGGATGAATGGCATGATTCATTGTCATTATTTTTTGGTCCTCCTATCCATTGTTTTTAGTTCTGCTTGACTCCCAGTCCACTATTCCGGCTGTGTATCTAATGACTGGAATTGCCCAGATGTTGTTTTTGCCTTGATGGTATTTCCTCCACCAAGTTTGGACTTTAAGATCTTCTTCACTCTCTTGATGTATTCACTTCTAATTTTTTTCTTGACTTCAGTGTGCTTGATGTGGTCAGCTTAAAGGATACCAAGGTATTTGTAGTAATCATCCTCATCCAGACTCTTAATGTTATTTTCGTGAGGCATCTTGATTCTTTCAGTTTTCATTATTTTTCCTCGTTTGATAGTGAGTGTGGCACATTTGTCCAATCCAAACTCCATTGCAAAATCTTGGCTATATATATGGACAGTGTTGAACAGTGATTTCAGATGGTGTTTTTCCACACAGATTCAGATCATCCATATAAAGGAGGTGGGGTAGTCTGGCAGATATTTTTGATGTTTGATAGCCATGACCTGAGTTATTCAATATTCTTGACAGAGGAAACAGTGCAATGACAAATAGCAGTGGTGATAGTGAGTCTTCTTGAAACATCCCTCTCTTGTTATTAGTCTCTCACCATTGACCTGAAATGGTGTCTTCCATTGTATCATCGATTTTTGCACAAGGATTCTGATGTTTCTACTGACTCCTGTTATTTCTAGGCACTTGGTTATCCATGTGGATAATCATGTGGATAATCAAGAGCATCACATGCTTTTTTGTAGTCAATCCATGCTACATTCAGGTTGGTGTTCCTTGCAGTTTTCCAAAATCATTTTGTCAATTAGGAGTTAATATTTTGTTCCTCTGCTATTGGGTGGTTTCCTTTCTCCTCAGGTGGAAAGAGATTGTTTTAAATTAGATGCTGTTGGACTGCATCAGCTATGAGACCAGTTAGCATTCTGGTAGTTGTAAGCAAGTAATTGGCCTGTAGTTGGCTGGTGCTGATACTCTTTCATTATCAGGTAGGTTTTCCCAGATGTTAGCCACTATTCAATTTCACCTGCTATTGTTTTAATGTGTTGTCTTCCAATGCCTCATTTCTCTTCTTCCTTTGATCTTTCTTGTAGGCCAGTTTGGTCTCTCCTGTTGTCAGTAAGCCTTCCTGGTATACTAACTTCAGTGCATCTTCTTCACTGTATTTTAGATATTCTTCCAATGCTCCTTTCCCCTTCTTTTATCATCTGATGTACTTGCACATTTCATGCCTACCCATTTCTTCTTGCTATGTAACCACTCCATTTCTATTTCAATTCTTTTACTCTTTTGTTGGCATCATACATTTTTGTTTGTTCTTTAATCCATGTGCAGGTCTTTCTGTCTTGTCTTGTGATGCCAAGCATGGATCTTTCCATGGCTTTTTATTGATTGTGAGGTTAGTGTCCAAATGGTACTCCTGTTTTATATGACTCTTGTATGTCTCTTTGTGATTCTTCTGGGTCTTGTCAGAAGAGAACAACATGATCTGCAAAACTTAAGTGGTTTAAATAGGTGCCATTGATAGGTGATATTGTATCACCTTGATGTACCCCTCATTCTTTGTTGATTTCCACTTTAAGATCACCAAGGCAAATTGTCACTATTGTTTTTTCATATATTGATTATAGAAAGTTTATGTAAGCAGTGTCTAGGCCTTGGTTGAGCAATGCATTGATAGTTGCTTGCTGGAATACTGAGTCAAACTCCTTTTTGTAGTCAATGAAAGCCATGCACAGAGGGATGTTGTACTCATTGTGGCTTTTAATGACTTGCTGAATAACCTGGAGGTGATCCATTGTGCTGATCAACAGTTCTGAACCCTGTTGGCTCCTTTGGCTGTGCATCATTTAATGTTCTCAGTATTCTTTTTGCTATTATCTTGGTGAAAATCTTGTAGATGACTGAAAGAAGGCTTATTGGGCAATAGTTCTCTAAATAATCTTGGACCCTTTCCTGTGTATAAGAATCACTTCAGGATTTTTCCATGCATCAGGTATTTTTTCTGCTCTATAATCGAGGCGTCTTGATTATAGTTTTGCTAGCATCTTGTGTAAACTGTGGCCACCACCTTTCAGCATTTCTACTGTAACACAGTCATCCTGAAGCTTTGCCATTTTTCATTGATTTTATGATACAGCCTCTACGAGGATATCTGGCATTTCCTCTTTTATGGGTGTTGTTAGTTTTGAACGATCTTGATTTTTGTATAGCTTTGAGTAGAATTTTCCAATTATTTCTAACATTTCCTGTCTACCTTCCAAGTCTAATATCAATCTTGGAAGCCAATTTGATGTCAGTTTTTGATATGCAAGGATATTAAATATTCTTATTGGAAAAATGGTTAACCAAGTTAACCAATCTGGGGAATTCTTTTTCTGATGTACAAAAACATTTTGTACCTTAAAAGTAAATCTGATGTTAAAGCTGAATATTTTTTATTCAGCTTGAAAAAATATTTTATTATTTTATTATTTTTTATAAAAGGGATATAATATATTTTTTAATTCATAAGTGCTTAATAATATACTTTACTGAATCCCCAGGACATTCTAGATCCTTTGCTTACTTATTTGCATTTTTACTCTTATATTTTTGCATGTCTTTTATTTCCCTTTGCTTATATCCTTTTTCTAAAACATTTAATTAAAAAATAAATTTTAGAATCTTTACACTTCTGTGAAATAAATCTTACAACATATATGAAATTTCTCTCTGTGGGATCGGAGAAAGAAATGCCACTCCTTCTCTCCCTTTCCAGAGTCTTCTGTTGACAATAACTGGCACTAAATCATCCATTCTCCACCCCATCACTCTTTTGCCCCTATTTTTTATGCAGACAGAAGCCTCGTCTTGTTTTGTGGCATATTCCGAATAGGGGTCAGAAATGTGAGTAGCAGATTTTTACTTCGGCATGCTTTCTTACTGACCCCTGGACTACAGAACAAAATTTTATACTATACAGTAACTGAATACATGGATTTGTGCCTCATTCAAAATTTGGGTTATCAAATTATCTCCATCCAGTACAAGATATGGAATTTATATTGTTAAAATGACAGGACATCTTCACAAATGTATTATTTCATATCAGATAATATACTTGTATATGTAATATATAGCAAACATGATGTGTATTTTTTGTCCTCACACTATCTTAGCTTTTATCTTCCATATAAAACATGGTCCATACCAGTTTGCTGTTAGCTGAAACAGGTAGGCCTTTCTAGGGAATGGGGGCTGGTAAGTGAGCCCCTCTCATCTCATAGGATCTCAAACTTGACCAGTGGCAACTACAACTACCCTGTCTGGTGCTGTAGCAGCAGAGGTGATAGATTTGGCCTATTTTATCTATCTTGATCCAGAATGGACAAACACATAATGGCTTTATTTTATCAAAAGATTGGCAAGAAGGGTTTGAATAGTAGTGTGTACCTCTTTGTCTTCATTGCATGGTAGCTGAAACTTTATATTCCCATTTAATGATGTATCGTAATACAGAATGAAGCGAGCATTTGTCGCTAGTTACTAAAGGAATATAAATGTGTCATCTTTTGTTTTCCCCTGACTTTGGTGGGACATCTGTATAGAATAGGATGATCTTTCTCACTGACAATCTAAAAACCTTGACACAAAGTTGCTCCTTAACTTTGAGATAATCTTAATTTTGATGATCTCATCTTTGACAAGAATCCTCAATGGTCTTTAAACTTTAAACCTCAACGGTCTCATTCCTGAGAGAAGTAGGCAACACATTCCATGGTAACGTAAACTCATCCTCCTTGCCCTTGTTAAAATCTAGCAGGATGCAGTCCCTAAAGACAGGTATGAGTAATGGGGATTCAGAGCCTATACAGGCTGTTCAGAAACCTCCATGAGGTGGAACTTAGCGATCTAACTGGAAGGATGCTGTAGGTTGGCTGGCGCTGAAGTTGTCCTCTACCATCACTTCTTGCCTTATTGTATTCTTGAATATTTGGGGTTTTTTTTTACATTCTCGTTCTGGTAATATGGTGTTTCCCTACAATGCCTTGGAATAAGTATTCATTCAGTGTGGTCATCATTTCTGAATGCAAAAGACCCTGGGAGCCAACCTGCTGGGCTGGAGATAGGACAATACACCCCACTAGCATATTGGTTTAATTTGAATCAGCCACATGAACTAGCATAATGAGTGAAAAACTAGGGGTGCCTTTGCACAGGTTCGCCTGGTGCACCAGTTGCGACCTTATTTGGAGAAGGAGGCTTTACTCACGGTCACTTATGCCCTTGTCACCTCTCGTTTGGATTACTGTAATTCACTATACATGGGGCTACCCTTGAAAAGTATTCGGAGCCTGCAATTGGTGCAAAATGCGGCTGCGCGAGCTGTGGTGGGTGTTTCTAGATACACTCACGTAACACCTATACTCCGCCAGCTGCACTGGTTGCCCATTGGTCTCCGGGTGCAATTCAAGGTGTTGATTATCATCTTTAAAGCCCTACATGGCTTAGGACCAGGTTATCTTCGGGACCACATCCTACCTCATACATCCCTTCGACCGGTCAGGTCCCACAGAGTCGGTCTCCTCCAGGTCCCTTCAACCAAACAATGTCAGTTGGCGGGCCCTAGGGGGAGAGCCTTCTCTGTGGGAGCTCTGGCTCTCTGGAACCAACTTCCCCCAGAGATCCGAATCATTCCCACCTTGCTGGTCTTCCAGAAAGCCATTAAGACATGGCTCTTCCTGCAGGCGGGGTGATTGTGACTGTTGCTTGTGTTGTTTTTATCTTTTTAATCACTATTTTATTATTGTTGTTTTTATAGTATTTTTTTATATAGTATTCAGCTGTTCTTATATATGTTGTACGCCGCCCTGAGTCCCCAGGGAGTAGGGCGGCCTATAAGAATCATAAAATAAATAAATAAATAAATAAAACTGGGTAAAGTTTTATAAAATAAAATAAAAATTATAAAGAACACTTTATAATTTATAGCTATAAATTGTTCCTAGTTCCCCCAATCCAACTAATAATTCCCTTTGGTATCTAAATATTGATTCATGATTAGCTTCTGCTCAAGCAGCCGTGAACTCATCTAGAAAATGAGATGTTATATAGAAGTAACTGTAAAGCAGAAGTCTTCCTGGAGCAATCTCTGCCATTTCTGTGGGCACAGAAGGGGCTTTTCCAACACTGCAGAATTTGGTGAAACGAGTCTCCAAATGGCTCTAGGTTGTACAGATCCAATATTGTTTGGGTCAAGGTGATCTATTTAAACAACAAAATAGAGAAGTACCAGCTGACCAGTTCCTACAAATGACCTGGGGGACTGGGATATGGCTGGCCTTCAGAGAGCTTGCATCACAGTTCCATCCTTCTTAGCCACATTGCCACTGGGCCAAGCGGGAGCCATACTGCAAATCCTCTGGAAGGCACCAGGCTGAGAAAGCCTCAGCCTGAACATGGGAGTGATTAATAATTAATCACAACACTTGCATAGTATCGTCCTTGCCATCAATACAACGCTGGATTGGTACCATTCTTGTTACCAACTGAATGCTGAAAGTCAAAGCTTATTAGAGTTCTCTTTTCAGGAGCCAAGAAAACTCTACGATTCTTCTGACAGCCTTCCTTGAACAAAATGCTGGTTTTTTTTTGTATCAGTCTCATCTGGTTATGTATTCTTTTCCAGTTCACTTAACTCATGATAATTCTACTAGGAATGCTCCCAATGAAAGAGTGCAAGAAAAAAAAGAAAAAAAAAAAAGAAAATTTCCCATATTAAAAAAAAAGCCCTTTCCAGAAACATGGAAAAATTGTCCTGTCAATCAGTCTTTGGCCATTTGAACAGTCCTGGTCTAATTTGTTCCCAGCTTTGCCCTTGGAAATCATTGCATCCATGCCAACAGCAGCAGCAGCAGCAGCAGCATCATGCCATCTGGCCAACCGAGTGAGTAATAGCCAAAGCAGAGCATCATGACACTGTGAACTAAATTATCAAACTCTCCCGCTCTTTTGCCACATGCTTATTGACTGTTGAATATAGATAGCCTCTTAAAAATATTGAGGTATTGACTGGGGTGGATCATAATGAGCTAATATCTATACGGCTTTTTAAAATACAGGACAGGGCAGCATGTCTGTCTGTCTGTCTGTCTGTCTTTATTTATTTATTGATTGATTGATTGATTGATTGATTGATTGATTTGATTTGATTTGATTTGTAAAGCCACCCATCTCACATATGTGACTCTGGCTGCTTCACATCATTACCATTCTTATGAAGAACAGGCAATGCTTTCAGCTAAAGATTCAGTTTAGATTGTGGTAGCACAGGAGTGGATGAGGAAGAGGACTGAGATGACTCCAGGTAATTATTATGAAATAATTGATTCCTGAGAAATAAATTCTCAGGAATCAATTACTGCACAATTAAGACATGTATGGCAATTTTCATGTAGAGATTTGGGCTCCTTTTTCCTTTGGAAGACCAGTGGAGAGCAAATGGCCCTTCTAGCTCACCAATATCTTCAGACATCATATCCTGCATTTTCAAAGTCACCTTTTGTACCAAGGAAGATGACCAGAAGCCTTATATGGATTGCTACAGATATGAACTCATGCATAATGATAATAAACACGAAGGAAACTATTGGGTTTGCTGTTAAATAATATATCTTGCAATTCACTTCATAGGTGATACAGTGCTTTATCTCATTATGTGTACATGGCTCTATTTGTGGTTGAATGATTTAGTTTAATAAAGGTTTGTAGGTAGTGTACATGGCTGCGATAATATCTACATTAGGCTTTAAGGGACAGAAAAGGGCCATTTTGGAGAAGCACGATCCTTTTACTTTGATCCTGAAAAATAGACAAGGAGACTTGTCCAAAAGTCAACATGGAGTACTATTTATTTCATCTCTCTCCCTACCCTTGTCCCTCTCCCTCTCTTTTTCTCCCTCCCTCCCTCCCTCCCTCCCTCTGTAGTGGCTGAAGCTGAGGGGGTCATTTTTCAATTTATTTTCACCATAAATTGTGAAGTTAGTTGGCTGTGATATAGGAACTGAAATAAAGTCACTTTGTGGTTTCTAGAGTGAAATTGGGAAGTTTACTTGAGCCTTCCAGATCCCACCCCAGAAGATTCTGATGAAGCATTCCAAGCCACAACTTTTCTTCGTTGGCTGCTCTTTCTTGCGATCATGTGATTGCCATGTGTGACTTATTGGAAGCCAGCAGGGAAGATCGCAAAAGGAAATCACATGACCAGGGGATGCTGCAGTATTTTAATGGTGAGCTAATTGCCAACTGCAATTATGTGACCACAAGGACATTTTAATAACTGGAACTGTGAGGCCCGTTGTACATCCTCCTTGTTCATAGCTGTTCTAGCTTTAAATGGCTGCTGAACAAGTGGACGTTAAGTGGCGGTTGCACGAATAACTTAAGCGTTGCTTTATATTCGGGTTTAGACTTACAGTTGCTTTTCAAAAAAACGGGTAATTTATGACTGGCTATGCCTCCAAGGTGGACTTTGACAAAGCAGGACAGAAGAAGTGCATTATTTTAATATAGGTTTTATAAAAATATATATTTTACAATAATAAAAGACAAGCATACTACAAACTAGTAAGTGAAAAAAGAAAGGAGAGCGAGAAGTAATTTCTGATCTTTCCAGCCACTTCAAATGAATTTATTATCTCTTCTTCCTCTTTAAGATTACCTCATAATTCGCTTCTTCCCATATTCTGCTTTTTTAATCAATAAATCCCATAAGTCACCAATACATGTTTTCAGGAATATATAGTAACCCACAGTTCTTGGGGAATAAATGACCAGACTCAAATTATCAAACACAGTGGACACATTATGCAAAGACTAAGCTTTCGGCAGAAATCTACTATGCTGTGAAAGGTAGAAGAAAAGAAAAGAAGAGACAACACAAGCAAGGTAGGTGGATTTAATTCTAGTAGTGATTGGTTCTGTATGGAAGAATTTAAGGACCTGGTTGGGGACAGATCTCCTGGAGAAAATTTATATAGTTGATTGCTAGAGTTGACCCTGACCCACGTCACATAATCAAAGTCAATGACTCCAATGAAGCCATCTTATAAGGTTGTCTTTGATCCTTTCTCAAAATCTCCACTGTGTAAAAATGTAGAGAATCTCTTAACATAGCCCAATTTTTCTTTTTGTATAGGCTCATGGAATTGCTTCAAATTACTCATGATTGCATCATGTATTATTCTGGAATCGGATCTCTCATTCTACATACTTTTAATTAATTTATTATGTTTATATCCTGCCTTCCATCAAAAGTAGTGTTCAAGGTTTTATAGACACTCTAATAAAATAGCATTACAATTCATGACATCTTAATGCTAAACACCAAAAAGACCCCAACCCCACATCAAGGAGATATAAATCATAGTATCTACCATGCTGAAATTTAATTCAGCAATAAAATGGCATGAATTAAATCAATACTAAATTCCTACCATGGGTACAATTCGCTGGCAATTGCTTGCTCTAGTAATAGAATTCCATTGTTTTTGTTTGAAGGAATGATTACAGAGTAGCTTACCAACAGGTGAGACCCAAGTCAAAGCAGAGTGATTTAGAGCCTAATATTCAGGGTTGAAGTGAAATAACCTTGATAACTCTGGTCCTATAAATAAATACTTCTAATGAATCTTGCTATATAAATATGTTTCCCGGAACAGGCGATACTAGTAGCATACTAGATCTTTATTGATATTTGTCATTCTTGAATCATCATAGCATTGAAAAGCGTGCGGCAGATACGTTAAATGACATTTTTTAAAAACTCTATTTTGTTGTGGTCTTGTGAGCACAATTTTGAACTGTCTTCCCTAGTGCAGTTGGCATGTATTAATGGTGAAAGTAGAGAAAGAAAAACATAATTTAAAAATATACTCGAGAAGAACAGTACTGGTTCATAATGCTGTGTGGGAAAAAGAGACCAGAGTTATGTCTGCTAACGTCTATCATTCCTGGCTCAAAAATTGGTAAGAATGTTTTGAATGCCCAGGTAACACATCTGCTTTGTGAGTTGCGTTGGTTGCCAGTTTGCTTCCGGATCTGATTCAAGGTTCTGGTTGTTACCTATAAAGCCCTACATGGCATAAAACCTGGTTACTTGAAGGGGTTTTTGTCTCTCATAGTATCTGCCGAACTGATTCACTCCTACAAAACTGGCACATTCCAGGTTCTTTGATTAACAATGCCATCTCTCAGGAGCCCAGAATTCTTCTTTGTAGTAGTGCCTGCTCTCTGGGATAAGGTTCCCTCTAAGATCCAGATGGCCCCCAATCTGCTGTTGTTCAGAAAATGTGAATCCCTGGCTCTTCACCCAAGCCTTTGACAAGGGAGAAGGAGACCTCTCACTTCATTCCATCTGGTCTGTCACACTTGCCATCTTTTATCTTTTTTTCCTTTTTTATTAGTTTTATTGTAATGTCCTTGTTTTGATTGTGCCCAGAATCACTGGAAATTGAGTGACACTGGGTGGTGTACAAGTCTGATAAATAAATGGGGAAAATATGCTTGACTGGTGGAGTTGGTGATCTGAAAGACCTGTTAAAGGTTCACTGCTCTCTTTTTTGATCACTGCAGGAGTGGAGAATTGGATCCAAATACTTCTGAGTCCCCTCTTCTCTCCTGCAGAATCTAATCAATCTCTTGGGTTGCTAGAATGCTGAGCTCTATGAAGCATGTGGGATGACAGCTTGTGACACATGTCTATTATTTTGCATAGAACAAAACTGTTCCAAAGTTGACCACACTTTGAAAGGCTTGAATAAAGGGATTTAAGCTTTTGTTTTGTCCAGCATCCTCTCCCCTATAATTCCACTGGTTGAAAATTACTGGTTGAAAATTAAATTGCAGCTTTATCATTTGTCCCATGAATTGTTAGGATGCTGGGATTAACCACTACAAAAATTTCTGATTTGTTGGCTACATTCAGACATCACAGATGGAATATTTTTTTCTTGATTTGCAAAGCAATGGACAATTTCCCCCAAAAGGATAGTTTTCGATACCTTTATGTAAACCTGTATAGGTTATTCTGATACCCTAACAATACACTACCAAATATGCATTTTTTGTTGATAAAAAATGGGTAAAGGGATCCCTACGGATTTTACTTCCATTAGTTGTTGTTGACTGTAGGGGGCGGTGCTCATCTCCATTTCTAAGCCATTGAGCCAGTGCTGTCCGAAGACATTTCTGTGGTCATGTGGCCAGCATAACATCATGGGGCACTGTTACCTTTCCACCAAACTGGGACTTATTTATTTATTCACATTGCATGCTTTTGACTGAGCCTTCCATCCTTCTGAGATTGGTAAAATGAAGACCCAGATTGTTGGGGGCAATATGCTGATTTTGTAAACCGCTTAGAGCAGGCCTGTCAAACTGGCAGCCCATGGGCCAAATGCGTCATGTGCAGACCACGCCCACCCCGACTCCACAAAGGCAAAATATGTCACGATATGTCACGTGACATGATCGAGTTTGGCACTTGTGGCTTAGAGAGTGCTGTAAAGCACTATGAAATGGTATATAAGTCTAAGTGCTATTGCTATTGAACTGCTAGGTTGGCAGGAGCTGGGGCAAGTACAGGAGCTCACGCCATCATGTGGTGCTTGGGTCTTGAACCTCAGCTGCTGGCTTTCCAGCCAACAAGCCCAGCATCCTTTGGCTGACAGAGGCCAGTGAAATAAAATCAAAGGAAATATACCAAGATACCCTGTAGAATCTTGCCTGGTCTCTAACAAAGGGTACCAAGTTCTACTCCAACTTTGTTCAAACTGGGAAGTGGAGGTTGGGTGAATTTTCATGAACAGAGCTCATACTAGGCTTTGCACAACTGTCTATTTATGCTGTTATAATGCGCAGTTAGCATCCCATTAAATAATGCACACGTGGCCATGTATCACCTTACCATGTATTCAACCTCTCACTCCCTTTAAACCATGCCATTCCTCATGCCAAGAGATTATTTTTTTTCAGTTTTATCATACTGCCTGTATTTACTTAGCCTGCCAGTAGCACCAACATTTTAATTGACTTACCGCTGATTTTTTTTTCCATTGCCAGGAGAGAGATTAAAAAGATCACATCAGGGATAAATGGTATCCTACAACTTGTGGCCATCACACAACCCTTTCTTGTTTTTATATTGCACAGTTAGTGCAAAAGCAACACTGGCAACAAAACCCAAGAATATGACGTGAATGCATTTGCTTTCTAAACTATCTATGCATGTATTAGGATTTACTTAGAACTATTTAAATTATTTCATGTACCAGGGGAGCGAATGCATTGAAGAAGGCTTTCCCCCCCTATTCTCCCCACCAAAATTATATAGGATTCTCTTCTTGAATGTCACATTTGCTTACTAAAGTCCCTTGTTAGCTTTAAGATCTCACACGAACAGGGAATAGAAACAAATGGAGCTATGTTGTAATAACAAGAAAAAGCCTCTGTTCGCTGCAAGAGCTTTGAAAAGAATATTCAAGAGTGCCCTTCAGATTTGGTGCTTACAGTTGTCAAGGATTTATGCAAGAATTATACATAATAAGGTGATTTTGATTCCAGCCTGTTTCTTTGTTGTTGTTGCTGCTCTGCTATAGGTCTTTTTTTTTTGTTATTTGTTTCAGCTCCTGAAGACATCAGTTACATTTGCAAAACTATTTCAAATCCAGCATAGAGGCATTATTAATTAAATTGATGAATAGGGACGTATACAATTCAGAGGCTCTGTTGGTTAAATGGTGATTAAGCAGCACATATTCAATAAGGTTGTCCAATCTCCATATACGATATATAACACCGTATTCTGCAATGTTGTACAATGGTCCTCAATTTATGACCGCAATTGCTAAACAAGGTGGTTGTTAAGTCAGTCATGCCTGATTTTACAATTTTTTTTTTGCCATGGTTAACCTAATCACAGCGTTTCTCAGGTGAATCATAAAGTCATTAAGTGAATCTGGCTTCCCACATTGACTTTGCTTGTCGGAAGCCAGCTGAGAGCACATGACCCCATGACACTGAAGGCATTATAATACATGTTGGTTGCCAAGCATCCAAATTTTGGCCATGTGACTTTGAGGATGCTGCAATAGTCATAATTGCAAGGATCATGTCACTTTTTTCAGTGCCATCATAACTTAGAACAGTTGCTAAATAAATGATGACTACCAATATTGGAAGCTAGAACATACAGTAGATTTGAGAGCTGAATGTACACCTATCTGATATAGCAGGAAAATAGAGAGCAGTACAGGCTTTCAAAGTGTATATAACAGCTGCAGTTTTCAGTGCTATTAAAGGCCACAATCTAAGGATATTTACAACTGTTTTATAGTTAACTAGGACAGTAGAAAGTTTGAAGTTAGGGCAGGATCCACACTTGTGAATTTCAGAGGTCTTTCTTAATTTATTTTTCCTGTCAAGATCCCTTCCCACTTTTGAAAATTATGGAAGATCCCAAGAGAGTTTTGGTTTATATAAGTTATATTTATCAATATTTATCATATTAAAAATTAAAACATTTAATTAAAAAATTAAAATTAAACACTATTCGCTGCTGCTTCTCATGATTCTTTGATGGCATTTAAATATTGTGTTATTTTTTAAACACAGATGGGTACATCATTTTGAGTTTGCTAGCCCCAGAGAGGTTCCAGGGGGACTAAGAAGCATTCTTCAAGAGGCATCAAACTATTGTTGTGCTGATGTAATGGTTAAAAAGGGTAGGTTTTATATTGCCTGGGTGATCCTAGAAGATGCAATAGCATTAATGAGAAAATTGTCCATATATAATCCAACAATGATGTATTGTGGGCAACAAGATACTTAACTCATCTATTATCACTCAACAAAAACAAGAGCTCTGTTATAGTCAATCGGTGGAGTTATATCTGGTTTGATGAGACAAAGACTTAGATAAAGAGAGACTTCTTGCTTGACCTTTGGTGACTTCATGGAGCAAGTGTTTTAGTGTTTTTCCACCGAAGTACTAACCGGATCTGATCCTGCTTAGCTTTCTTCAAGAGCAGTCAAGGTTGGCTAGTGCTACCATCTGCTGTAACTTAAGCCTGCTGGTCTGCCCTAAATTAAATCCTGGCAAAAACTTTGGTGGGCAAAGTGTGCTCTGTGAAGAAAAATATGATTTTGTGCAGATGTTATCGAACTAAGTATACTTCTGTGCAGAACAGTAGAAGTATACAAGGGAAGGTTGTTGAGAAAGTGGTTGGCACACTGCTTCGGAATGCCCTGGATGAAGCAGATTATTTGGACCTCTTGTTCGGATTCAGACTGGGCTATGGTACTGAGTTGGCATTGTTTGTGTTAGTTGATTATCTTTGGAGGACTTGGGATAGGGGTGGTGTAATCATCCTGGCTGTTCTGGAACTCTTAGTGACTTCTGATACCATTGACCATGGATTCCTTCTGAGCCAGCATCTGGGGTGGGGAGTTGGAAGCATTTTTTCCAGTGGTTCTCTTCAGGGGCGAGTTGCTCACTTACCAATACCGCGCGTCCCCTTGCGAGATTTTGGCGAGATTTTGCTTCTGCACATGCGCAGAAGCAAAAAAGCCCAAAAATTCTTAAAAAAAGATGGCGATGCGCGCGACGGACCGCCAAAGATGGCATTGGAGCGGTCACATGCAAATAGCGCCATCTGCTGGCCGCTACCGGAACGACAGAGTGGACCGCACCGGTAGGAACCCACCACTGGTTCTCTTCCTTTCTCCATAGAAGGTTTCAGTCAGTGTTGGTGGGAAGGGAAAGGTTGACTCATAGGTTCTTATTTATTTACTTAGAAGGTTTATATGGCCTCCCACTCACGCGCAGTGACTTTGGGCAGCTTACAAAAAATAGCTCAAAATAAAACAATAAAAAAACTATTCCTTCCCCCCGGTGACATCACACAATCAAACAAGAAACTTGATGGGCTCCATCCCAGTCTGGGTTCCCCAGGCCCATTGGCAGAACCAAGTGTTCATAATCTTACAAAAGACTGCCAAAGTGAGATCCAGTCTAATTTCTGCAGGAATGATATTCCAAATGGAGGGAGTCACCACAGAGAAGGCCTTCTGGGTCCCGACAAATGTACTCCTTAGGAGATGGGACCTGAAACATTACTTGCTTCCCCACTCTAGTGGATAGGCTGGACGTAACTGAGAAGAGACGGTCCCTCAGATAACCCGGTCCCAACAGCTGGTTCAAAACGCAGTGGCACAGACAATGTTGTGGTTCCCTAGGTTTGTACATGTTACACCCTGTTGTGTGGGCTGCACAGGCTTACAGTTTTCCTCAGGGTGAAATTTAATGTGCTGCTTATTACCTTGAAAACCCCACAAGGCATATGGGATCAGTTATCTGCAGAATATATCTCCCTGAGGAGATCTGTCCCACCGGAGTGGATAGGGTGAGCACGCTCCAGATCCCTTCCCTTAAACACTGCCATATTGAAGGTCCCTGGAGATGTGCCATTTTCATTGCAGCCACTGCACTATGAAGTACTTTCTCTCATGAAATCCAACAAACCCTTACATTTATATCATAGTGGAGAGCACTTTCTTCAGGCATTGGGATATGGCAAGGTCAGGGTGGGCTGATAATTACCGTAAGTGCATCAGAGAAGTGTGGCGGTGGTGCTGAGTCTCTCTGTTTTTAGTTTTACTGCTGTTTGTTTTATGCTGTTTTATATCGTTTTAGTACTTGTAATCTGTCCAGGGTTGTTTTTAAGGTGGGTAGCTACGTAATGATATAATGTTTCTTCTCCTTCCTTCCCTCCCTCCCTCCCTCCCTCCCTCCCTCCCTCCCTCCCTCTCTCTCTCTCTCTCTCTCTCTCTCCTCACACACAGACAGAGTGGTTAGATAGGGTGAGCGTGTTCCAAATCCCTCCTCTTAAATGCTATCATCTGGCAGGACCTAGGAAATCGGCTTTCTTTGCAGGAGTCTCAGTCCTATGGAAAAACAACCTTCCCTAGATTCCCCTATCCTCAAAGACTTCCAAAAGGCTGTGAAGGCTTGACTCTTCCCTCAACTGTTTGGGCTAAGATAGGAGCTGAGCCCTGCAAGCATGTTAGTTGGCATAGTAGTATTATGGTGCCAGGTTGGGAATATGGAGGGGTTTGTTTGTTTGGATAGGGTGGGATTGCTGTGATATCTCTCTTGTTCTTATATGTTGTGGTGAGCCTCCCCAGGTAACTATATAAATGTTTCCAATAAATGCATAAATAAGCAAATAAGCAAATAAGCAAGCAAGCAAGCAAGCAAGCAAGCAAACAAACATCATGCAGCTTCATTGTCCCAGTTAATGAAAGCTCTAGACAAAATGAAAAATGTGCTTTGTCTGGTGCTCCAAAGAAACTCACTGTGTCTGCAACTCAACTGAATGGTTTCAGGTGGGCTAGTCAAAGTGAAACCTTCAATATTTTAATTTTTTTGGGTATCAGCTTAGGGACCTTTCAGGTGTGTAGGAAAAGGCTGCACCTTACCTGTCTCTCCCAACTATTTCTGAATACCTGTGAGCCACCCTAGCCACCAATTATCTGACCACTTTCTTTTCCCATGCCTCCCCTTTAGTGCTATGTACAAACCTCTAGTCCAGAATACCTTGGTCTGGGCCAAGTACTCATCTCTTGGATCCATGCCTAGGCTAAACATGTATATTTTCAAAATACATCTCCCAGGCAGTGCGTGGTTTGTAGACAGATTATTAAATAAATATTTCCCACCAGTCAGCTTTATGAACAGGCAAACTATTAAGACAGGATGCTCAGTGCTATCTCATCTGATCCCTTAAAAATCCATAGGAGTGTATTTTTAAGGGATGATTACTTTTAGAATAGAAATTACACATGGTTAGATTCAGATATACCAGGAGAGTGTAAAATTGCAGTGCAGTGTCTTCAAGCCAATAGAAGCCATTTCACCTAATTTTCTGGCAATTACACCCTCCCAAGGGAACATCAATCTATTTATTTATTATTGCAATTTTATTTATATCCTCCCTTTCATAGAATCATAAAGTTGAAAAGGGCCATTTAGACTACTGTGTTCAATTTTCTACATTCCTGAGCGATAGCTATCTAGGCTCCCTTTGCAATGAAGGGGAACACACTGCTTCCCTAAATAATTGATTCCACACCCAACTGCTCTTATTGTTAGGAAGTATTCTCTCACATTCAACAGGAAATTGCCTTTTGTAAATTTAGTCCTTTATTCTGTGTCCTGCCATATGGGTAATACCCATAAGAGTAATACCGATTATTCTTGGCCCCATGAATGATTTATTGCAGTGATGGCGAACCTATGGCACGCGTGCCACAGGTGGCACGCGGAGCCATACCTGCCGGCACGCAAGCTGTTGCTCTAGCTTAGCTCCAACGTGTATGTGCATGCCGGCCAGCTGATTTTCGGCTCACACAGAGGCTCTGGGAGGGCGTTTTCAGCTTCTGGGGGCGGGAGAGGGCGTTTTCGCCCTCCCCAGGCTCCAGGGAAGCCTACTGGGCCCACTGGAAGTCAGGAAATGGGCCATTTCCAGCCTCCAGAGGGCTTCCGGGGAGCGGGGGAGGCCGTTTTTGCCCTCCCCAGGCATTGAATTATGGGTGTGGGCACTCGCGTGTGTGCGATAGCGCGTGCGCACGTGCTTTCGGCACCCGAGGAAAAAAAGGTTCGCCATCACTGATTTATTGTATGAGTTTTTAAATTGTGGTTTTTAATGTTTTTAAATGTTTTAATATCTACCGTTTTTAATGTTTTTTTTTATATTTGCTGTTGCATGTGAATTTTTATTGTTGTGAGCCGCCCAGAGTCTCTGTGGAGTGGCCGGCATACAAATGCAACTAATAAATAAATAAATAATAAATAAGAGAGAATGAGTCTTAGCTGCCTTCTGCATAACACGTATTCAATACTTGAACAGTGCTGTCCTCCTCCTCCTCCTAATTAAACCTGTGCAATTCCTTCTCACTCTCCACAGGATCCAGTTTCCAGGGCCTTGTCATCTCTTTTTATTGTCCTTTTCTGAATTTTTCCAGTTTCTCAGGATCCCAATCTTACTAAGTGTTAGGAAATTCTCATTCTTAATTTATGTTAAAGATAATTTGCAGTTGAAAGAGAGAAAAAACAAAACCCACAGGAAAAGTCTCTCCATGATTGAAATTCAGGCAGAACACATTCGAAGCATCAATATAAATATAGGGGAATTTTTGTCAGTACCATGGTTGCATTTACACACTCCAACACACACAAACCCCACCCCCATATTATGCAGTGTTTGAATTGGAAACAAAAAGGACTCAGAGACACTGAAATAAGCTGTCACTCTAAAATTCAAATTCATTACATCCTGATACTGTCAAAGAATCTGGCCAGTTCAGTGAAGTCTTTTGTTCAGAATAAGATTTTCCCTAACTGACTGAAATTAGGTTAACTTGCATCACATTAGTATGCTAAAGAATTTCTGCTTTCATTGCTCTCCCTGGAGCTGAGGAAAGAGCAGGAAAAGTACTTTTCTCTTTTTCTTTTTTTCTGACAACTCAGATTTTATCAGATTTTCCAAGTCCAATGAGCCATCCAGGTGTGAGAAATTGGCTTATTTTAATTTACTAAATCCCCCAAGAAGGAGGACCCAGATTGTTGGGGGCAATATGCTGAACTCTGTAAACCGCTTAGAGAGGGCTGGAAAGCACTATGAAGCGGTATATAAGTAAAGTGCTATTGCTATTAAGGAGAGAAAAAGTCTCTCAGCAATTCAATGATTTTCAGCAAGGACTCTTACCATCTAGAAAATAACCTTACGCTTGCAGGCTAATGGAGCAATCCTCACTCTTTCGAGCTCTATGTAGCCCGTGATAAACCCTGGAGCCTGTGAACTCTCAATTTGTGAGTTTGTGCCATTGCTAATTAGGCAGCCTTGCAGATTGGATGGATGAATGAATGAATGAATGAATGAATGAATGAATGAATAAATGAATGATCCCAGACAGATTTGCCAAGCAGAATCTCTTCCAACCCCTGCTGAATTTCTTCTCATCAAGGCAGTGTCCAATCCTTCCATTAACACAGGAACTCTAAGGGGTGACTTCTTTACTCCCTAGTCCATCCAATAAAACTTATCTCTCTCTCTCAAACTGGGAATGTTTTACACCCTTTACTTCAGGGGTGGGTTTCTCTTACCTTCCCTACCAGTTCGGAAGTGCGGGCGTTGTGTCAGAAGTGCTCGCACGGGTGTTACATCCATGTTCTGACCCTCTGCGCATGTGCAAAAGCCTTTGTGCATGAGCAGAGGGTTTGTTGCCAGCTGCTTTCAAGCAGCGGCGACCGGGGAACCGTTTTGGGGGTGTGGCATGCTGGCCATCACTACCGGTTCGGTGAATGGGGCCAAATTTCCGCCACCGGCTCGCGCGAACCGGTCCGAACCGGTAGCAATCCACCACTGCTTTACTTGTGTTATTAAGAAACAGAATACAGGCACATGGACAATACACACATTGGCTCATTAGGAACTATATTTCCTATTAGGAAACCTTATTCTAAGCTATTAAATAAATAGTCCAAAAGCCAAACAATTCTTTTCTCTAAAATGCTGCTGCCAAGAGATCCTGTACTTGGATGCTTGATATTAGTTTCAAGGGTCAAGCCTTCAATTTGCTTCCCCCCACTTTCCTCTTGTCCTACCCACTTTACCTCTAGGTCTAAATTTCCAAAGTAGTTGTCAGCGTCTCCTCACAGGTGAATTCATGCTATGTTAACTCAGCTGCCAATCATGACTCTAGAATTCTTTGCACAAAGCCTCCTTCATCCCTTTTTCACAAATTGTCTTTCTGTTAGCAGTGAAGGTCTCCTCACCCTGCTACTTTCTAATCTTCTTTTCCTCTTTTTTTTTCTCTTTGGTGCTCAAAAGGTGGGCTGTGCTGCACAAATCCTGTCTGCTCTCAGAGGTTAAGCAAGGCTAGGCTTGGTTAATACCAGGGATGGGAAGCTTCCAGGAAATACCAGATTGTAGGCTGGATTGGGAAAGACAACCCTCCAACAAAGCAGTGGGCGAAAAAAAAAAAGTATTGCTGCTACAAAAGCTACATCAATTTGTCCAGGGAATCCCTAGGGTTTATGCTCAACCTGGAGGCCATTTTAGTGGGGTGAAACTTTTCCCCTTTCAAAGAAACATTATTCCAGCTTCTGCCGCTTTAAGGGAAGGGGAGGTGCCGGTTCTTTCTTGTCCTATGAAACAATTGGGAGGAACTCCCACAATGGGGAAAGCCTTGTGCCCCAAAGGATTATATTACTTACCGAGTAGTTCACAAAATCTCCTGTGGAGTTTATGTATAGTTTACTCCTTGGGGCAAAATTGCATTCCAATTTGCTTGTCCCCCCCCCCTTTTATAAACAAATTCACCCAGGTTTGGCAGAAGTAGGCTATGCATAGGAGGTATCATTTTACATTTTACAGAAGGCCAAGTGATTGATACTGTGGGTGTTAAGTTAACCCTTCTTGTTTCAAATTTTTTTTTTACGCAGGCCAGTGACATTCAGCTAACGGAGCTGTCAAGAGTACCAAATTGCATGCCACATCTCATCAGCCAAAGAAGATAAATTACTACAAAAGTTGACACTTTCCATACATAAATATGCACCTGTGCCAGGCAGCCAGTAAACACCTCATTACCTGTAGGCTAGAGAATAAACCAGGATCTTGAATTCAGATATTGGCAGGTTCCCTAGTCTTATAATCCTATAACTAATTAACAGTTGTTTGTTTATTTATTTTAACAAGAACATGGTTTTCTGTTTGTTAAATCTTTTCTGTTATTTGACTAGTGGGTTGTAGTGCAACGAGTGGAAAGAATGGCACTGCTGGGTAATACATTCCTTACCTTAACAACATTTCATTTGACAAAATCTTTGACAATAATAGGATGCATCAATTGATACATCACAGCAATATGTCGCGTTTGCAAGAGAGGAAAGGAGAGCTTTCGCCCTTTAAATTGCATATTTGGTTTTCTATAGCACCACTATACTCTGAATAAAAGTAACAAAATAAATTGACATTGACAAATAGATGACAAAATCTATAGCAGGGCAACAGCTTTATTATTCCTGTATGGCCTGCACTGCTTTTTTGGTTAACAAATAACAGTAAATAAAATATAGTATTTGTGGCAGTTCAGCACATCCCAAGTCTCGTGGATCGTATGTGTGTGTGTGTGTGTGTGTGTATAAGGTTGAGAAAAGATGCTAATAATGATAGCACTAATGATGATAGGAATTGGGGAGAATTTAGCTGGGGTTAAGGGTTTTGGGTTTTTTTAGCCTGATAACAAGATACCAAGATCTGCTGATCAGAAATGAGACCGAAAGAATTTGAAATTTTAAACATCTTCATATGACAGTGAAAAATGCAGCCTCTCTCACAAGGGTGTTTAGTTCTTAAAATTCTGCCTTTGAATTTTATACATATACAATTGTATTGAGGATGTTCTTTAATGTGTATATTTTTTCATACATCATCCCAAAGATATTGATTCTAAAAATTCAGGTATGTGAACAAGGTGAAGCTGACTTTAAATTAAATCCTTTTGTTGACTTACGTGCAGCATTTATATGTCTTCTTCTTCTTGTGCCATATCCGTCATTGGACATTGGCGATCATGTTGGCGATCCAATTTTTATCAACAGCCGCACAAAAAAGTGCTGCTGAGTTTTGTCCAAATCAGTTCCTTAGATTTTGAAGCCATGATGTTCTTCTTCATTTATATGTCACTTTAAAAAAAATCACTATATTGAAATTCTTTTTTTAGTTTAAATAACAACTTACAGTTGTGTACTGAAGGAGAATCCAGAATAATCACTATACAGGAGGCTGGAAGAGTCAAATAACAGATGTGCTTCTGAGGCCAATGGGTGGGCTCTTGCTTTTTCTTAACAGAACAGATGGAGGTTGAAGGTCTTGTAATCCAACCCGCTGCTCAGGCAGGAAACGCTATACTATTTCAGACAAATGGTTGTCCAATCTCTTCTTAAAAACTTCCACCGTTGGAGCACTCACAACTTCTGAAGGCAAGCCATTCCTCTCGTTTATGGTTCTAACTGTCAGGAAATTTCTCCTTAGTTCTAGGTTGCTTGTCTCCTTGATTAGTTTCCATCCGTTGCTTCTTGTCCTGCCTTCTGGTGCTTTGGAAAATCGGTTGACTCCCTCTTCTTTGTGGCAGCCCCTCAAATATTGCAACACTGCTATCATGTCATCCATAGTCCTTCTTTTCATTAAACTAGACCTATCCAATTCCTGCAACTGTTTTTCATATGTTTTAGCCTCCAGCCCCCTAATTTTCTTTGTTGCTCTTCTCCGCATTCTTTCTAGAGTCTCAACATCTTTTTTATGCTGTATTGTGGTGACCAAAACTGGATGCAATATCCCAAGTGTGGTCTTATCAAGGCCTTATAACTAACACTTCACGTGATCTTGATTCTATCCCTCTGTTAATTCAGCCTAGGATTGCATTGGCTTTTTTGGCGACTGCAGCATACTGCTGGTTCATATTTAAGTGGACAAATATCTCTTCAGAGATATTGGGTGGAATATCTCCAATTTTCTGTGGTCTTGTCTGGGTTCAGCTTCATTTGCCATACATCACTGGTCTCCTGCAGATATTTGGTAATATCCTCCACAAAACCACCTCCTCCTCCTCCTCCTCCTCCTCCTCCTCCTCCTCCTCCTCCTCCTCCTCCTCCTCCTCCTCCTCCTCCTCCTCCTCCTCTTCCTCCTCCTCCTTTCAGTCTATGGCATTATGTTGCTAAAGGTAATTTAAATTACTTTAGTTGCCTATCCCATTTTAAGGTACTATATTTATATAGCTGCCTCTTTGTTTTGGTTGATGAAATGAGTTGTAACCGTGCACAGATGAAACAACATCATCTTGATAGGTACATTCCACAAAACATGTAAAGACAGCATCTACAATAAGAATTCATTTGTTTAGCTCTGTTTTAAGCATATTTGCAGAATAATGAGGGAAAATATAAGGAATACAACCTGGCTATGCAACCTGGCTAGGCAGTTTACTCAGATTTTATAGGATTCGATATGTAAGAACTGCCAGTCATTTATGATGTTATAGTGGAGCATTACTCCGCATTAAGTGGTTTCTGGAAGTGCACAGCCAGCTCATTTCTAATTGAATTGTTTTAATTATTTTAAATAGCTTCTCTTTTTCTCCCCAAACTATATCCTCACCTTACCTTATTGCGGAGTATGGTTGTATATAAGGAAATCATTCCTCCTTGCATTTGGTTAGATTTCATTTTTGTGAGAGTTAAATAACATCAAGTTGATGAAAAATTGTTCAAATGAATACAAGGTGTATATGTATATTTACAGTATGTATGATTGTGTGTCTATATCTGTACCTATATCATCTATATCATCTCTATGTATTGTATCTCTATTTAGTGCCCAGAGTCTCAAAGCTGCTCTTTCAAAAGGCAACTCAACTTTCTGTGTTTTTCCTTGAAGATGTTTTGCTTCTCATTCAAGAAGCTTCTTCAGTTCTGAAGAAGAAGCTTAGTTCTTCAGCCCAGAAAGTTTCGTGAATAAAAAGCAAAATGTCTTCAAGGAAAAATACAGAAAGTCCAATTACCTTTTGAAAAAGTGCCTTTGGGAAAACCATGACCTGGATGACTGAGAATCTCCATAGACATTGCCCAGAGTTATTGACTGAGGTGGGCAATTATAGAAATTGAACAAATAAACAACCTATAATCTACTTATCTATATTATAAATAAGCCACAAGAAGCAATCAGAAATACATAAGTCAAAGCCATTAAGGGTCAGAGTTAGAGAGAGATGGATGTAAAATGAGAATGGGAATGAAGTGTTCCCCAGTGCCAAGGAGCAAGTCCAACAAACAAGGCATTTATTTTATTTTATTATTTTATTTTATTTTATTTTATTTTATTTTATTTTATTATTTTATTTTATTTTATTTTATTTTATTTTATTTTATTTTATTTTATTTTATTTTATTTTATTTTTTATTTTATTTTATTTTATTATTTTATTATTATTTTATTTTATTTTATTTTATTATTATTTTATTTTATTTATTTTATTTTATTTTATTTATTTTATTATTTTATTTTATTTTATTTTATTTTATTTTATTTTATTTTATTATTTTATTTTATTTTATTTTATTTTATTTTATTTTATTTTATTTTATTATTTTATTTTATTTTATTTTATTTTATTTTATTTTATTTTATTTTATTTTATTTTATTTTATTTTATTTTATTTTATTGCATTTATAGGCCGCTCAATCCAATAAGGACTCAGAGTGGCTAACAGCAATACAAAAGAAACAATAATATCAGATAAAAGGTTAAAACATTAAAATTAAAACATTATCAATAAAAAACAACCAATCATCCATCCACAATCACTCATGGGACCACCCAACAATACATTTATTGGGCCCAGGCTTGCTGAAACAGCCAGGTCTTAACGGCTTTTCTGAAGATCAATAGGGTAGGGGCCGTCCGGATCTCAGGGGGGAGTTGATTCCATAGCGTGGGGGCCGCCACAGAGAAGGCCCTCGATCAAGGTCCTGCCAGTCAACATTGTCTAGCCGACGGGACCTGGAGCAGGCCCACTCTGTGCGATCTAACCGGTCACAGGGAGACCAATGCAGCTCATGTAAGATGGGAGTAGTGTGGGTGTACCTAGGCACACCCACCACAGCATGCCTGTCTGGTTTTCCTAGTGCCTTCCCTTCTCTCCCTTATTCACAGAATCTGCCAGTGTCCTTTGAAAAAGTCAAGAAGCTATCACTTCTTCCTAAAACAACTACATTCAGTCCATATCCTGGCCTCCCTCACATTCTGGCTTGGGAATAAACCACTTGAAATCCATCACCAAATTCACACCAGTGTACTTCTTCCATTGTTTGTTTTTCACTTTTTATATTTTGGTTCTTTGAAATTCCAAATGCAATACTCATTTGCCATCTATTCAATTTTTATATTTATTATACTCAAGCAACCATTGACCTCTCAGCTACGTTTTCTTCATATTTCTATATTTCAGGGAGGGATATATGCTAACACCGGCTGGGTCTCTGTTATTGTTACCCCTAGTATTTTTATGAAGTTGATAGTTAAATTTGTATGTCCATAAATGAGAGGGGGGGGGGGAAGAGCTAAAGGATGTACTGGTATAGGATAATTTTCTATAATTAGAAAAAGTGGAAGGTATAAATACAAGCAATATAGACTTGGAAAGAAGGCAGAAGAAGGAAAGATGATGTGATTGAAGCCCAAGGAGAAGACAAAGTCAAGAGACTTAGAATAATTGACAGCTTTGGATGCAGAAGATGATAGAATAGACAGTCCCAAATAGGGTTTTCAGCCTGAAATAGATCAAGTAACAGTAACTGGAATAAATTTCAGGTAAATCTTTGTTCTGCTTGAGCTCCACATTGCCTGACAACCAGGTGAAGAACTTATTTGTCATTGAATAATATTACATGCCTTTTCGAAAGTAAGCTTGCTCCTTTTTCCTTCTAAAATTAATGTCAGCAATTTTGGGAAATGTACAGAAAGGATTATAACCAGCAAAGGACCCCAAGATTTTCATCTTAATAGGCATGGAAAAGAACAGTCAACATTATCTGAGTAAATGAAAGCTGTGTCTAGATAGGAGAATGCAATAAATTGTGCCTTCTAAAGGAATTAGTGCAGGATTTTTGCATTTCAAATTGGGTGATTCTCGCTCAGCCTCCCTTTTTAGGGTGACCCGCTCCCTTCTCAATGGGGTGGGGGCAGAGGAACCACTTCAAGGTAGAGCTGAGGAATTCGTACAGTTTCTGGCGGATAAAGTCACTCAGATTCGGACAGACCTGGACTCCAATTGGGCAAAGCAAGCCGAGATGACAGGGGCAGATCTTAGCCCCATTTTATGGGAAGAGTTTGACCTGGTGACCCCTGAGGAAGTGGATAAGGCCATTGGAGTGGTAAGCTCTGCCACTTGTATGCTGGATCCGTGCCCCTCCTGGCTTGTTTCTGCAAGTAGGGAGGTGACACAAGGTTGGTTCCAGGAGTTAATCAACGCCTCTTTAAGTGAGGGGTTCTTCCCCCAGCCTCTAAAGGTTGCGGTGGTGAGGCCCCTCCATAAGAAACCATCCCTGGACCCAACTGACCTTAAAAACTATCAACCAGTCTCCAACCTCCCCTTTATGGGGAAGGTGGTGGAGAAAGTGGTGGCACTGCAACTCCGCCCTGAGTCCTTCGGGAGTTGGGCGGCATATAAGAATAACAAAATAAATAAATAAATAAATAAACTTCAATGGCTCTTGGATGAAACGGAGTATCTTGACCCTTTTCAGTGGGGTTTCAGGCCCGGTCACAGCACAGAAACTGCCTTGGTCACACAGATGGATGATCTCTGGCGAGCCCGAGATGGAGGTTGTTCCTCCATCTTGGTGCTACTTGACCTGTCAGTGGCTTTTGATACCATTGACCATGGTATCCTTCTGCGATGGCTCGGGGAGATGGGAGTGGGAGGCACCGTTCTGCGATGATTCTCCTATCTCTCTGACCGGTTGCAGTCGGTGTTGGCTGGGGGACAGAGGTCGACCCTGAGACCCCTTGTATGTGGGGTTCCTCAGGGATCGATTCTTTCCCCTATGCTCTTCAATATCGACATGAAACCATTGAGTGAGATCATCCGTAGGCATGGGGTGAGGTTCCAACAGTAAGCTGATGATACTGAGCTGTACATGTCCACCCCATGCCAATTCAGTGAGGCAGTTGATGTGATGTGCCAGTGTCTGGATGCTGTAAGGGTCTGGATGGGGGTTAACAGGCTCAAACTCAACCCGGACAAGACCGAGTGGCTTTGGATGTTGCCTCCCAAGGACTTTGACATCCGTCCCTCCTTGGTTCTGGGGGGAGGAATTGGATCCCCTCAGAATGGGCTCACAACTTGGGGGTCCTTCTGGATCCACAGCTAAAATTGGACCAACATCTAACAGCTGTGGCCAGAGGGACCTTTGCACAAGTTCGTCGTATGCACTAGTTGCATCATTTCTTGGACCGGGAGGCACTACTTACAGTCACTTACGCCCTTGTTACCTCACATCTTGACTACTGCAACACACTCTACATGGGGCTACCCTTGAAGAACGTTCGGAGACTCCAGCTAGTGCAGAATGCGGCGGCGCGTGTGGTGATGGGTGTCACTAGATACACCCATGTGTCACCCATCCTTCGCGAACTGCACTGGCTGCCTATAGGTCTCCGAGCGCAATTCAAGGTGTTGGTGATTACCTTTAAAGCCCTACATGGCTTAGGACCAGTTTACCACCAAGACCGCCTTCTCCAACATACCTCCCTAAGACCGATTAGAGCTCACAGAGTTGGTCTGCTGGTGGTCCCGTCAGCCAAACAATGTCGGCTGGCGGGCCCACGAACGAGGGCCTTCTCTGTGGCAGCACCGGCTCTCTGGAATACACTACCCCCCGAGATCCACATTATTCCCACTCTGCCAACCTTCAGAAAAGCAGTAAAAACGTGGCTTTGTCGACAGGGCTGGGGCCAATGATTTTAATACAACATCGATTACTCTTGGCCCCATGAATGATTTATTGTATGGGTTTTTAAATTGTGGTTTTTAATGTTTTTAAATGTTTTAATATCTACTGTTTTTAATGATTTTTTAATATTTGTTGCTGCATGTGAATTTTTATTGTTGTGAGCCACCCAATAGCAATAGCAATAGCACTTAGACTTATATACCGCTTCATAGTACTTTACAGCCCTCTCTAAGCGGTTTACAGAGTTCAGCATATTGCCCCCAACAATCTGGGTCCTCATTTTACCCACCTCGGAAGGATGGAAGGCTGAGTCAACCTTGAGCCGGTGAGATTTGAACAGCTGAACTGCTGAACTAGCAGTAGCCTGCAGTGCTGCATTTAACCACTGCACCATCTCGGCTCAGTATCTCTTACCAGCTGTTATGGATATGGCAGAACAGGGATTGGGGTCTACCCAGCTCCTTTTAGCTTCAGAACACAGCCCTTCCTCTCCAATCCCTGGTGAATTCCCTCCATGGCCATTTCAGCTTAGCAACAGGAACACCAGAAACTGGATACAAAATGCTGGTAAGAGATGGTGTCTCCAGAGTCTCTGTGGAGTGGGCGGCATACAAATACAACTAATAATAAATAAATAAATAAATAAATAAATAAATAAATAAATAAATAAATAAATAAATAAATAAATAAATAAATATAAGGAAAACTGATAATTTCGAAATCAAACCAAAATAAACTATGACTCCCCCCTCCCTCCCCCAAAAGCAAAGTTGAGAAATAAAGAAGTCAAGGAAATACAGCTAAATTGGTGTGACCTATTTTTACCATTGTCATGTTTGTGTGCAACAGCAGAAACTTCAGTGTCTTACAAAGCCATAAAGAATACGAAGTTTGTTATGTTATAAATTTTCATAGGCTATGGAAGCTTATGCTGTTATTTCTTTACAATTGGTTTTTAAATTTATTTTCGGCACTCTAAGAGAGTAATACAAATTATCTGCTCTTAATTGATTTTTCTTTCTCTAAACTAGAGCAACATTGACAGTGAGTGATCCCTCTGCTCTCAACCACACATCCAGATTTTCTCAAAGATGGAGAACAATTGCTCACTAGAGACAAGAAGGGAATCTGAAGACTGAAGGCAAAATTAGCAAGTTAAAAAGCATCCTGAAAGAAAAGTAATGTAAAACCACTTTTGTTTCATTGCAAAGAAAAGGATGTGGACAAATATCCACCGGAGGTCAATAGCTTTAATTTTATTCAGCAGGCACAATAATCTCAGAAAGGAATGTACAGGTAGTCCTCAATTTACAACCGTTTGTTTAGTGACCATTCGAAGTTACAACAGCTCTGAAAAAAGTTACAACTGGTTCTTGCACTTACACCCATTGCAGCATCCCCATGGTCATGTGATCAAAATTCAGATGCCCCCCATGGTCATGTGATCAAATTCAGCATGTATTTACAATAGTTGCAGCATCCGGGGTCATCTGATTGACATTTGCAACCTTCCCAGCTGACTTCGGACAAGTCAAGGTGGGAAGTTGGAGTTGCTTAATGACCGAATGATTCACTTAACTGCAGTGATTCGCTTAACAATGTGAATACTGCAATGCGCTCTACATGGGGCTGCCCCTGAAGAGTATTCGGAGAATTCAACTGATGCAAAATGCAGCTGCGCGTGCTGTGGTGGGTGTTTCAAGGTACACCCAAGTAACACCTATACTCCGCCAGCTGCATTGGCTGCCCATTGGTCTCCGGGTACAATTCAAGGTGCTGATCACCATCTTTAAAGCCCTACATGGCTTAGGACCAGGCTATCTCCGGGACCGCATTCTGCCGCATTCCTCCCTTCGACCGGTTAGGTCCCACAGAGTGGGTCTCCTCCAGGTCCCGTCAGCCAAACAGTGTCGACTAGCGGGGCCTAGGGGGAGGGCCTTCTCTGTAGGGGCCCCTGCTCTCTGGAACCAACTTCCCCCAGAGATCCGAATCATCCCCACCTTGCTGGCCTTCCGAAAAGCCATTAAGACATGGCTCTTCCTGCAGGCGGGGGTGAGTTGAGACGATTCATATCTGATGTCTCCCCCATATATACACATGGTGTATATATATATATATATATATATATATATATATATATATATATATATATATATATATATATATATATATATATATATATATATATATATATATATATATATATATATACATACATACATACATACATACATACATACATACATACATACATACATACATACATACATACATACATACATACATACATACATATATATATATATATATATATATATATATATATATATATATAACTGTTTTTAAGTGCTTTTAATAATTTGTTTGGAGTTTTTGTATAAAATGTTGTACGCCGCCCTGAGTCCTGAGGGAGTAGGGCGGCATAGGAAAGCTACAAAATAAATAAATAAATAAATAAATAAATAAATAAACAATCATTGCAAAAAAAAAAAGAAAAAAAAGAAAAAAAGAAAAAAAAGGAAAAAAAGGAAAAAAAGAAAAAAAAGAAAAAAAAAGAAAAAAGGAGGGCATAAGTTTGGGTGCAACTCACTTAATAACCACCTTGTTTAGCAGCAGAAATTCTTATCCTGATTGTAAATTGAGGACTACATGTACAGATTTTAATGGCAGGGAGGCAGGTGTCAATTAGATAAAGCAAATATAATGTAACAATCTCACCAATAGGACAATGTTCATGGAGTGGAGGATGAATTTTAAAATCGTCCACGAAGGCCTTTCGCTATATTAACCTTGGTCATAAAGCACAGGCACGTAGAAAGTACTGTAGATGCATGGTGCAGCAATCTAAAAAGAATAAAGATGTAAATAGTCTTTTTAAAATAGGGTACATAGGTGGTTTGGCGTCTAAATATGATACTGGAGCAAAGAAAGGATATTTCTAATGTAGACACGGTTGAATGAATGTAATACTAGTTTGTGGCATCTTGTGGGGAAAAAAAAGGAAAAAGTTTTCAGAAAGTCTTTGGGTCTTAGCCTTAGGCAAGCTGTAACTGATTTAATTTTATTGTGCCAAACTCAGTGAGCTAGGTTACTTTTAATGGTGTTTTACATTGTGGCTGCCAAATTACATTGACCTACTTTTTATAATGTACTTAAACTAGATTTCATTATGAAGTTATGAAAATCTTTGTGGAATAGAGTACGAAAACAATGAAAAATCTAAAATAATAAAAAATATTCTTTGCAGTTGACTTTAGCCAGGTTTAAAAGCCACAATTATTTGCTTCATTGGTGTACTTTATATGAAGTTAGGGCAATAATTATATATTAACCAATTCAAAATCACAAAACATAGGCCAATTACTGGCTCTCAAGAACTCTCTAATAAGCAAGGTAATAAATGAAAAAATAAATGAAAGAAAAAAAATAGGAAGGATAACAAAAAGTCAGGAATCTTCATGTAGTTCAGAGGTGGGTTCCTGCCTGTTCCTACCGGTACGGTTAATAGCTGTTGTTCGGCGCAGAGCCGAAGACGCTGCTGCCGTTCTCGGCGCGGGAGCTTTCCCCGGGCGCTTTCACCGCCCGCATGGACGCCACCAATTGCGTTCTTTTGCCCTCTGCGCATGCAGAACGCTTTGCGCATGCGCAGAGGGCAAAAGAATGCAATTGGCGGCATCCATGTGGGTGGCGGCAGTGCCCGGGGAAAGCCCCCGTGCCGCGAATGGCAGCAGCGTCTTTGGCTCTGCGCCGAACAACAGCTATTAACCATACCGGCAGGAACCCACTACTGATGTAGTTATAGATTAAGGCCCAGTCCCAGTATAGAAGACTGTTGTGGACATTCCAGTGAGGTTTCTCAAATACTGGGATGGTTTCCAGATCTATTCTAATTCTTCCCAGAGGATGCCACAATGAAGAACAGTGATTGATTCCCCATTTTTTTAAAAAAAATATATAACTCATGCTTCTTAATAGGTAATTGAAATCTCATAGAGGTAAACAGATAAAATCTGATCAGTTTTTAAGTTAACAAAAAGGGAGATAAATTTAATTGGTGCAGGGAAATACTGTTTTCTTGGGCTGAGCTGGATTCCTAGTGTTGACTTTGCAAACAAGTCTAACTTTTTTTTTCATTTTAGCAATAATCTGGAAGTGGAATAGCATCTATCTTGCAGTACAACTGGAGTATAGCCGCACCGAAAAAAAGACGCGGCGGCTGCAGGCTTCTTGCAGTGAAAATTACCAACCTTCGGATCCATTCTGCTTCTCTAATGGGCCACCACCTTGTTCTATGCGCCGGCCGCACATGTGCAGCCGTGCACTCCATTGCCTGCTGCCGCTGTGCCGGAGAGACTTGCCCGGGCAAGTCTTTTTTTTCCGGTGTGGCTGGAGTCCCTCTGGCGTAGTGGCAGCAGGCAATGGGGTGCACATTGCTGGCGCAGCCAGTGCATAGAACAGGGTGGTGGTGGTTTGTTCAAGAAGCGGAGTGGAGTCAGAGGTCAGTAATTTTCACTGCAAGAAGCCTGCAGCCGCCGCAGACTTCTTACAGCAAAAATTAGACACGGCGGCTGCAGGCATATCGCAACAAGTGGGGTGAGAATCGAGATGCTGACTGGCGGGGATGGCTCAGCCCTGGCTTGCCTTCCCTGGCAGCCAGTCACGGGAGGAAGGTAATGTCCTGGCTGCGGGACATGAGGCGCGATGGAGGAAGTGGGGAGATTAAGGGCCAGGGCCTCTAAAGGAGGGGAAATGGGGCAACACATTGCACTTAAGGGAGAGCACATTCCCCAACCCAGTCAAGGTGGACGGCAAGCGGGTGGTAGCTCCAGGACAAGGCCGGAGCCGGGAAATAGTGTGTTCCCCAACCCAGCCAAAGTGGGCGGCAGCTCCGGGGCCTTGGGGAATGGCGCATCCCTGGGCCCCGGCCCCTGACCCAAGGTGAAGGGCGAGCGGGTGGCATGCATTGCTTACCTTTGGTGAGCTGAGCAGGAGAGGCGAGGCAACTGGAGAGGCGATTAGCTGGGTGGTGGCAAAGCGAAGGCAACATATATAGGGGGGTGGGGAGAGTAGGCGGGTGGGGCGAGCGAGCATCGAATGGGTGGGCGGGTGGTGTGAGGGTCAAGCGGGTGACAAGTTGTGCGAGCAAGCGGCGACCAGGTGGTCGGGGTGAATGAGTGGGGGGTGGGGCGAGTTAGCAGGGGGCAGGGCCAGGCAGAGGTCGCTACCAGTTCGGCAACCAACACCAAATTTTCCTACTGGTTTGTTTGAACTGGTGTGAACCAGCTGAATACCACCTTTGAGGACAGGGCTTATTTTACTTCCCATAGTTCTATTCTGCTCTCTCTCTCTCTTTCTCTCTCCCTCCCTCCTTCCCTCCCTCCCTCCCTCCTCTCTCTAATATTTATTTCATTCAATTTCTATACCTGTTGGACTCAACCCAGTGACTCAGGATGGCTTATAATTATAGAACAATTAAACAATTAAAACATTAAAATAATGAAAACATCCACAGAATCAATAAGTAAAATAAGCTGCCATGATTATTAATCAACTGATAGTAAAACCAAACAATGGAGCCTTTTACATATTCCTACCTAGCCCCAGGCTTGGGTACACAGCCAAGTTTTTAATGCCTTGCGAAAGGCCAGCAGGGTTGAGACCATTCTAATCTCTGAGTGGAGACTATTCTAGAAGGCTACAGGAGAGAAGGCCCTTCTAGTCACTCTTTGACTGACAGGATTTGCAGCGTGCCCAATCTATTGGATTAAGTTGGATGGATAGAAACACTTGGAAAAAGACGGTCCCTCAGGTAACCTAGTCCCAAGCCTTGTAGTACTTTAAAGGTGACAACCAGCACCTTGAATTGCACCCGGAAACACACCGAGGGCCAGTGCAGCTCATGGAGAAGGAGGGAATGAAAATTGGGATTATTCTCACCACTGATTATTATGCGCTGTGCTTTAGGTTCTTAAGTTAAATACTGCATTTCGGGAATTCAGAGGTTCAGTACTAGTGGTCTCTTAAGTTTTTGTATACTTTTAGTGGAAGAAGTATAAAAGAAGGGGGATTTAAGTTTATTTACAGAGAGGCATTATTTTATAATTTGCTGAGGCTCAACTAAAAGCCTGCTTGTTTTTTTTTTAATGTTTTCAAAGAGTACACCTTCTAGGCTTGGTTACATTTGATTTGCCTGGTATTAAAGCTGCAGTTTGCTTTGGTTTGCATTTTATGGTTAGCACAAAACCCTCACAGCAATGAAAAGCAGAGAGTGAAATGAAAATCTGAAATGAAAATCATTAGTCTGCCTGAGATACCTCAAAGGGAACACAGTGATATTCTGGAGTGCAATATTTGTTATTCTCTGAATTATAACAATTCCGCCCAACAGAGGTGCAATAAGTCCCATTTACAGCCAAGGGGTTTAATCAAATAAAAGTTATCGACTGCGCCGTGATTATTAGACGGCTGATGTAGGGATTTCCAATGTACTGTGCAATTAGTGTTAAGTGATAGAGCTTCTCTGTTCTACATTATTAACATGCCTGCACAGACAGAGATTTGTACCCCTCCCCACCCCAAATTAAAGTTCATCCATGTTATCTCTCTGCTAGCCTTGCTAGTGGGCTACTTAGCTTTTATCTTAATTGCCCTTTCATGTTTTCTGTTCTGTGAAAAGAAAGAACCAATAAAGCTTTGATTTTTGATGCAAATTCAAGTGGAACCCTGCTGTGGGCGTTCAAGAACAAATCTCCAGCAGACAAGGAAGAAGAAATATTCTTTCTTTCTTTAAACTTCTGAGAGGCTACCAAGTGGCTGCTTTTCCTTGTAATCCTGGATTGATAATCAATTCCGTGTTGACACACCTTTGGCGAAAGGTTGATCTGTTCCAGGTCACCATATAGGGTAGATGACTAACTATTGTCATATGACCTCTGAAGGGGCCTAATATTTAAGAATTTACTGTGCAGAATATGATGAATGTGTGATAGAAATACAGGTAGTCCTTGTGTTGTGACCACAATTGAGCGTAAAATTTCTGTTGCTAAGTGAAACAGTTGCTAAGTGAATTTTGCCCCATTTTACGACTTTTCTTGCCATAGTTGTTAAGTGAATCTGGCTTCCTCATTGACTTTGCTTGTCAGAAAGTCACAAAAGGTGATCACATGATCCCGGGGCACTGATCCAGTTACCAGGAATCTGAATTTTGATCATGTGACCATGGGCATGTTGCAATGGTTGTGTGAAAAAGAATCATAAATCACTTTATTCAATGCCATTGTAATTTCAAATGGTCACTAAATGGCCTGTTGTAAGTCAAGGGCTAGTTGTAGAAAGAATTAAATACTGCTGGATTCTTAAACATGGGGCTGAAATAGGTTGTGCTAATATGGCTTTGTGAGAACATTGCCGTAATGTTGAAGCCTAGAAGATCAGTCTGGGAATGATCCCTGCTCAAAGAGAAAGAGTATCTCTCTCTGTCTCTTTCTCTCTCTCTCTGTCAGGGTTCCAAATAGCATCCAAACTTACAGTAAATCAGAGTCCGAGGCAAAGTATTCCTCAAAGTTCCAATTTATTATTAGAGCCATGTTGGCACATCTGTGTGAAACCCGAATCTGAAGCTACCAGGGTTTCCCCACCCATTTTAAGTTCATTCCTTTGTCCCACACCCCCAAGTCCATCATGTTGCTCACTCAGTTTCTGCCAACGCATCTGTTCCTCCCATCAGTTTCCGGCCAGGTGCTGGACAAAGGATGACCTTGACAATCTAGAAGGAATTTGTTATAGCTACATGCAGACATCCCTCATGCAATTCCCATAGCAAGAGTACAATTTTTTAACTAGCATAATGTGTGGCAGGCCAAAGCTTCCAACGAAAAATGACTTCGGCCTGACTCTCTCTCTCTCTCTCTCTCTCTCTCTCTCTCTCTCTCTCTCTCTCTCTCTCTCTCTCTCTCTCTCTCTCTCTCTCTCTCTCTCTCTCTCTCTCTCTCTCTCTCTCTCTCTCTCTCTCTCTCCCTCCCTCCCTCCCTCCCTCCCTCCCTCCCTCCCTCCCTCCCTCCCTCGGCCTGATAAACAAAGTTTGTTAATCAGCACTTTTCGATCTTGCTGGGGCACAACATGATGCATTTTCACCATGCAGATATTTGAAGCATTTCCATTCCCACCTCTTGTGTAGGAAGCGAGAGGTTTGTGTGAGAGCAGTATGTTTGATGACTTAAAGCAGGTATCGGAGAAAATAAATTATAAAAAAAAGAACTTATGGTAGATCATAGTAGTTTTTAAGTGATAATATTTTCTGGCCCACCATAGATGAACACAGTATGTAATTCTATGCAGATGTTTTCCTGCAGTAACCGTAGACCAAATTGGGGAAGCCTGTGCCTGTGCTATAAGTCTTTTCTTATTATTCTCTAATTCCCCCCCCCCCCCTGTCTTCAGTGTCTTTGTACTTGATCATTGAGATTGGAAAAAGATTTATGGACTTCTGGGGAAGAAATGGCAGACTGAAAACAACTCTGCAAAAAAACAGTTTCTAGTGATAGTAATTTCTGGTGGTTGTAGAACTCTGGGAGATGAGGGAATAGCCATTTTGCTCAAACTGTAGATGGCACTTTTGAAATATGGCACTCATTTTACATGTTTACTTTTCTAACTACTTTTGGAAATTGCTTGTTAACAGCTTTTCAGTTATTAGGGATCTTTGGATGGACAGGTTTGACATTACCAGGTGAGTTTCCTTCAACTCTTAGTGAAAGATGTTTTAAATATACGTTTAAGGACTTTAACAACATTTTTTTGGAATTAGCAGCTAAAGGGTATTTAAAACTGTAATTTTAAAAAGCTACAAATGGATTAAGATCCCAGATAAATTTGAAATAAGATTTTGGAATTAATTATAAAGAATTCTTCCCATTGAAAAAGTTTTTTAAAAAAGAATCTTTAAAAGAAAGATTTTAAAAATTGGACACTAGAGGGAACTATAGGAAACTAAAGATTCCAATTAAAGGAGAACTGCATTCAAACTTGACTTACAAATACAGAATGACATTGAACATATTGAAGGAACTTTGAGCCCAGAAATTAGTTTCAAGAGTATTTGGCTCTGTAGATCAGCTGTGCTTAAAAGTTAAATAAAAGTCTTTATGGAAGAGGAACAAGTTTAACTTGACAAGATTGAGACTACTTGCATGAAAAATGATAGATTACAAGGAGGACATGGAAAAAGATGTTACCGGGCATACAAAATAAACTGGCTGATGTCTGAATAACTAAAAGGGATATACAAATAAAAAATTGAGAGTGTTTGAGAGAGGATAATTTTCCTTTCTTGGATTTACAACAGAGGCTTGTTAAGCTTTCAAGAATTTTGTGAAAAGGGACAAAGAAAAAATGAAAAGAAATCAAATTCTAAGAGAGTATTTGAAGAGAGGAAAGATCAAGATTGTTAGAAGTAAAAAGAAATAATATAAAGTTGGTTTATTTGATCAAGGATAAATATTGTTATCTCTGGTAACTCTTAATGGACTTTTGCTGACATCAGGACTGAAATGACAATGTGTTATGGATTTGTTTATTGATAAGATGAGATATGGAAAGAGAAGATCATTTGTTGCATTTTAAGAGAAGGTGGTAAGTTACTAAATTGTTTATACTTGTGATGAAGGGGAAATCTATCTATCTATCTATCTATCTATCTATCTATCTATCTATCTATCTATCTATCTATCTATCTATCTATCTATCTATCTATCTATCTATCTATCTATCTATCTATCTATCTATCTATCTCTATGGTATCTATCTAATATGGTATCTATCATCTATCTATCTATCTATCTATCTATCTATCTATCTATCTATCTATCTATCTATCTATCTATCTATCTACAATCTATCTCTATGGTATCTATCTAATATGGTATCTATCTATCTATCTATCTATCTATCTATCTATCTATCTATCTATCTATCTATCTATCTATCTATCTAGAGAGAAATAGAGAGATAGATATATTCTATCTTAATTTTTCTATTTTTCTTTCTCTTTTTTTCTTTTCTGCACTTCTACTTTTCTTTTTTCTTTTGCAATACTTTTTATTGTTGTAACATAATCTTTAATAGTGTTACTATAGAAAAGATTGGTACAGGATTCATAAGAACGTATAGCTGGCTCTGCATACAGCTGGCTCCCCATGCTAAAAGGAATCTTGATCGCAGAAGAGAGGAGCGCTGTGCATTCACAAACCTTTTCCAGGACTTTATGATAAATGTAGGATGGTTTCTAATGCTGGATACATTCAGAGAAGGAATAGGCAACCAATTTCCTTCAAACTCTTTTCAATTTTCACTCTCACTAGCTGTAGCTATTGTAGCTGTTAGTGAATGATATTGGAATTATAGTTTAATAAAATATTTGGACTTATCAATGTAGTTATAATCTTCAACATTTTACCTTGAAGGCCCTAAGTTCCTCTGTTGTATCTTCCATCTACAGTACTAGATACACAGTTGGATATCTACAGTGCTATTTCCCCCTTTTCACAATACAGCTGTGCATAGAAAAAAAGGGACTCCTGGCGCAATCTTGAGCAAAACTCCCTATTCCTGTCCTGTCATTGTGGGAGTATACAGCCAGGTGTCCAAACTTCCTATTATGAGATAGTACAATTAATTTGCAGTAGTCAACAGATTCTAGGCCCGTGATGGCAAACCTATGGCACGCGTGTCACAGGTGGCACACAGAGCCCTCTCTGCTGGCACGTGCGTCGTCTCCCCAGGTCAGATCTCCATGGCATTTCTTTCGTGAGCTTCCATTTCCCTACAAACGATGAAACAGTAGCTCACGAAAGAAAAAGATCTTACCACTTGCCGCGCTGCCGGTGTTGGGATGCCCCGCCTCCCGCCAGCTAGCTGGTCTTCGGGTCTCTGCTGCACATGCGTGCACGTCCGTGCATGACCAGGCATGCATGCATTCGCACATGCACCTTTCAGTTTGGGCATGCACACACATGCTGTTTGGGCACTCGGTGTCTAAAAGTTTTGCCATCACTGTTCTAGGCTGTATGATGATAGATTTCAAAAGACTTGTAAAAGTTTTTCTTTTCCCTCACATATCAGTCAATCGACAGGTCCTTCATAAAGTGAAATAAATGTGTTTTTGAGAGAGACTGGATAGACAGTTTGTATTTCCAGAGAGTGGTGTTTTTTTCCTGATATCTCCCTACACATATAAAGGTAAATCTAAGTGGAGTTTTGCACTGATGAAAAGAATGTAATGGGATGGATCCATTGTGAACTGCAAAGCTTAATGTTCCAGCTCTTTTTAAATGAGTCTTTGAAGTAGTAACAACTTCAGGTGCTTCCTATCCTCTAGTTGTTCTTACTTTCTTAAGTAGCAGATGGGTGAGTTTTACTTGTTAAAGTGAATTGACTTCTTTCAAAGGCATTTCCACCGTGTTTCCATAAATCAGTGGGAAAAGCAATGGGTGAGAACAGTAAATCAGCACCCTGGGCTTTGTCATTTTGCCATTCTGCCTTCAAACTGTGAGTCAACATCTGTTCTCAGTAACCGTTCAAATGAAAAGGTGTTTTAAACATTCACCCCCCCCCCAAATTTGCAGTTCTCTGACATTTTGAAAAGTGTCGGCATTAGAGAAGATTTTGAACTCTTCTTCATGGTACCGATAACTTGCTGTCTTCCTGTCCTTGAGGCAAGGGGAAGGAAGGTTGGCATACTTTGCGCTGGCCTGATTGACAAGCCCTATTGTGCCCCAATAATGAGGCCAGTAAGTAGCGATGTCCTTATTGTTTTAAATGTGGGACAAAATAAGGAAACTAAGGATTCTGTCGGATGCAAGAAATCAGGAACCAGATTTGTCCAAATAAGTACTAGTTTATTTCATGCTGCCTCTAAAAAAGAATCTGAATGACTACTAATAGTCAAAGCCAATTGGCGATAGATAAGCATCAACGGAATTAAAGGTAGGCTGGACTTAGATCTCTTGTGAGCACATAGGGACTCCAAACTGATGACGCGCTTGACCCCCTCCCTAGTCAAGTCCTACAGATTCCTCATCTTCATTTCCCTTCCCATGAAATGTCACCAACCAGTGCAAAAATATCCCTCAAATATCCTCCTTCGTGTGGGAGGGCAGTGGAGAGTTTTGATGGATATCCAGTTTAATCATCTGTCAAACCCAGGACTAAGAGGCCTGATCCATTCAGTGGATGAAGTTATCTGACAAGATGGGTGATGGGAGGTCTGGCAACTAAAGAGATGCCTTTCACCTTTTTTTCTGTCACCCCTCTCAGCCCTGTCAGATGATCCTGATCCCCCAGGTTATCAGGATGGCAAGAGAACCATGTGGGAAAACTGGCACCTTACTTCCTGGTCTTAAGATGCCCAGAATTGATTTGTGAAATCAGAAATCTAGTGGAGAAAGAGCTTTCTGACAGCACCTGCCAGCCGACTTGAAAAATAGCTATCAGAGATTGGAGAGGGAATTAGTGCAGTGGAACAGGAGAGATTCCACTTCACCAAATGATTCCTCCCTCCCCCCCCATCAACTGTCAGATGTTTTTCAGGTTACTTTAGTAGGATATCTATTCTAAGTTCATTTGTATTTGGGGAAGAATGCTAAAGGTTTCTCTTTCATCTGTGCCTCAGATTCAAAGTCACTTGGATTTGAAAGGCCTATGGAAGTAGTAAAAGAAGAAAGTCCTTGATTTGGATACACTAAATGATGGCATCAAAATTCCTTTCCATTGTTGTGAGGATCTGTTTTACAATATTTTTGAGAGTCTGCCTCCAATTTTTATAGCATCATTTTTTTACCCCACACACGTGAGCCTTCTTCTAGCAAGGCGTTAACACCTTGATGCTGATGGAGATAAGATATTATCTCAAGAGTCTGTGTGTCCCCATAACAACTTAAAATTGCTGCTATTGAAAATTGAAGCTGGCCAGATCCCAACATTTGACTGTATCGGCAACCATCCTGTTGATGAAGCATTGTAAATTGTGTCCATAGCAAGTGTTGAGATAGAAGGACGGAAATACTTCTTTAAGAGATTACTTTAAGCTGCTTCATGTGTGAACTGTAAACAAAAACAATGTGGGCATGTTATTTAAATGTGTCCATTTTCCATGAATAATTTTGCTAGAAAATTCTATTTTATTCAATAGAAATGGTAGCAGAGGATTATTACATAGCCATGCAGATTGGTAGCAGACGATGGTTACATAGCCAAGGATATCAAATAAAATGTACAGTTTACTGTCACCATGACCCTTGCTTCTTAACAGTTTTAACTGTCATAGGAAACTCTCCTCAGAACATAAACAAAACCAATGTGGGCATGTTATTTAAATGTGGTAAAAGGTGTATTTTGCTGCCATTACTGGGAGACAAGGATGAGCCCTTTGCTTGAATAAAAAGAATGAAAGTGCAAGGATTCCCTGCCCCGCTAAAATGATGACTGACTTTACAAGCCTGGTGTAGTCTAACATATGGTCTAACATGGCTTTGCATGATACATGGACCCAGCTTTGCATGTTACATGGACCCAGCTTTTTTGTTGTAAACTGAGGTGTATGTTATTTTGTATGAATCCAGCCAACTGGAGATGGCTTCTTCCAAGTATTTATTTATATATTTCTCAAAATGTATGTCCTGCCTTTCCATGAAATAATCCCTGCTCCTTAAATTCTTCTTAAAGTAGGGCAGCAAAAATAAAACCAAATAACAATAACAATATTTCACAACAGGAAAAAAAAAGAAGAGGAAATGGGTAGTTTAGGAACAGTAATTTTCAAAAGGTTGGCATAAAATCAGTTGGTCAGCTTCTACACCTTCTGCAGGCTATTTGAAATTATGGAAACCTCAGTTATATAAGACTTGGCTCTGTATTTCTGGTGGCTTGAGAACACAGATTAAGATTTAGTCCATTTTCCATGAATAATTTTGCGAGAAAATTCTATTTTATTCAATAGAAATGGTAGCAGAGGATTATTATATAGCCATGCAGATTGGTAGCAGATGATGGTTACATAGCCAAGGATATCAAATAAAATGTACAGTTTACTGTCACCATGACCCTTGCTGCTTAACGGATTTAACTGTCATAGGAAACTCTCCTCAGAACATAAAGAACCATAGATTATAACCATAGATGCAGGGACGGGTTCCACTTACCTTTCGCTACCGGTGCGCATCGCAACATTTTGCGCGCGCATCCCACCGTGCGATTCTACTTCCACGCATGCGCAGAAGGAAATTTGAAGCCAAAACACAGCTGAGAAGCCATCCAAACCAGGAAAAAAGCACCGATTCTATTTCCGCACATGCGCAGAAGGACATTTCAAGCCGAAAAAAGATGGCGGCGCACACGGACCGGGAAAGACGGCACCGGAGCCGTCACGCCTGAATTGCATCATCAGCGGGCTGCTACCAGAGCGCCAGCACCAGACCGCACTGGTAGGAACCCACCCCTGCATAGATGCAAACCAAACACTGCCATCTACTGGCTGAATAATTCTGTAGTTGCTGCAATACAAAATACATTCCAACATGTATTCCAACGTATTTAGAGCAGGTGTGTCCTACCTTTTGGCTTACTTGGGCCTCATTGAGTGATGAGGAATTGTCTTGGGCCGCATATAAAATATATAATATAGATAAATGTAAAATGTAAAATAATATATTAAAGTTAACAGTTTACAATCTTATGGGACCACATTACTAGCTGTCTATGGCTGCATATGTCCTGATGAGATGATATAGAGCCTGTCCCTCATAATGGATATCCTGGCAGAAACATTACTAGATGGTTTGGAAGACGTATAAATCATCAGTGGAGATCCTGCTTCAGAAGAGGAATATCTGTCAGTCAGTATTAGAATTCCTGACTGATTTCTTTTAATGGAAGCATTGGTTTTCTTATGCTTTTACTAAACACTACTGTCATCTCTAGATAACTGGGTATCAGATTGTGGACAACATCTTATAGGACCTTCAAAGGCAGCTGCCTCTAAGGTTTATTTATGATGGGTCACATGAAAGAGAGAAAGGGAGAGAAGCAAAAAATGAAGGGTGGGTGAAAGAAGAGCTTCCAAGGAGTTGTGTCCAGATCCCCTCAACACTGGAATTACTTCTGATCTGAGAGCTGAGGAAGATGTCCCAATTGACCACCTTGGTTTATATTTCAGGTGGTCTTGAATGTGGAAATGCATCTTGGTTCTCTTGCTTTCCAAAATCATAAAACTTCATCTGAGTGTCTTCTTTTTCACATTTTGAAACAATACTAAATACTCGTGTTTCTCCGAAAATAAGGCCGGTTCTTATTTTCTTTTGGGCCCCAAAATAAACACTAGGGCTTATTTTTGGGGGTGTCTTAATTTTTTCCCATATACAGGAGGCTCACTTCTTCTGCTTGCTTGCTGTAGGGCAGGAGGCCGCATGGCCTGCTAGTGCCTCTGCCACAAGGTGTGGGGGGGTGAGTTTCCCCATGCTCCCCACACCGGCTTACCTCAGGGCCCCCACAGCCAGGCCATCCACGCCCTGACACCTACCTTGCGGCTGTGGCACCAACACACCATGCGGACTCCTGCTCTGTTGCAGCTGTGAGCAAGCAGAAGTGGGCCAGTGGCCACATGGGCTTCTGAAGCACATGTCTGCTGGTGCTGCCGCTGCAAGGCAGGTGTCGGGGCATGAATGGCTTGGCTGGGGGGCCCTGAGGTAAGCCGGTGTGGGGCGCGTGGGTCAGCTCCACCACCACCCCACCTCACCTTGTGGCTGTGACACCGTGAGCAACCAGACGGAATGGGTGGGCGACCAGCTGTGCAGGCTCTTAAGTAGGGCTTATTTTTTTGGGGGGGGTAGGGCTTATATTAGGTGCGCACATAAAACATGCTAGGGCTTATTTTCGGGATAGGTCTTATTTTCAGGGAAACGGGTATCTATAATTCTCATTATTTTGACTCTGACTACATTTGACAGTGCAAATGTGTACATTATGCACAAAAATAATCCAAATGATTTTGGTGGAATTTGTTTCCCCATAAGAGAATATAGACTTTCAGCTTAGTCTGCAAGGACATCACTCTGTAGCTCTTTGGTAACAAAGTGGCTACTTTTTGCTTTGGTTGTCCTGGGATCAAAATTTGACAACTAAAAAAAAGTTGAGATAAAACATCACCAAGGTCTTTGAAAGATTTCAGAAAAGTCAAAAAATACATCTTCTTTTAAAAATTCTGCATTGTTGAAATTCTCACAGAAACACACAACACAATTCCTTAGGAGGATCATTTGCTCAAATGGCAGAAGTTCTGTGAAAGAGAATGAATGAAGTGCAATATAAAACATTAATCTCCTAGCCCAAAACAATTCCCAGTTTCTGGCTAAGGCTGCGTAATATTATCTTAGCATTTACCCAAGTCAACTGTTGCTTCAAAGGTTGCATTCTTGGCCCATGAACTACAGAGACTTTTGAGGTAGGTGGGTAGATTTGTGCTTTTACTTAATGAGCCAGGAAGTCTCAGTGATTTCTAATGGCCCTAGTCCTATTTTTTTTTTGTTCATGCATGAACAGTTAGAACCCAGCCAAAAAGGAATTTCAGGCAGCGTGCTGATAAAGAAATAATCCTAACTTTCCATTTCATTACATACATTGTTACTCTTGTGACAAGGTCACATTTGAATCATTGGAAAGAACTCTTTCCTTGTGGCATCAGGCAGCCTGCTTTGAACATCTGCTTCTTTTTTCAGCCTCTTTTCAGCTATTACAGCACTTGTCTTTCTATTGCAGCTCTGCCCAATCTGAGGCTCTCCACGGGGGTTGGATTTTAATTCCCCAAATCCCCAAATAACATCATTATGGGTAGAAGATTCTAAGAGCTGAAATCCGATACATCTGGAAGGCATCAAATTAGGACCTAAGCCCGCTTGGTATGATAGAGGGGAAAAAATGGCATTACTGCATGATCTGTGGGTATTTACGTATTTATTCTAGTCCTGCCTTAGCCATTAAAGCCAGCTGGGTGACTTTGGGCTAGTCACTCTCTCTCCGCCCAACTAACCTCATAGGGTTGCTGTTATGAGGAAAATAGGAGGACCAAGGTGTGTTGGATAACTCATTGCCTTACTTGTAAAAACAATAAAGGCAGGATATAGAATAACAGAGTTGGAAGGGAACTTGGAGGTTTTCTAGTACAATCTATTGCTCAAACACGAGACTCTATATCAGTGATGGCGAACCTTTTTTTCCTCAGGTGCTGAAAGCGCGTGCGTGCACGCTATCGCACACGCGTGAGTGCCCACACCCATAATTCAATGTCCGGGGAGGGCAAAAATGGCTTCCCCCGCCCCCCCAGAGGCCCTCTGGAGGCCGGAAATGGCCCGTTTCCTGACTTCCGGTGGGCCCAGTAGGCCCATTTTTCACCCTCCCCAGGCTCCAGAGGCTTCCCTAGAGCCCAGGGAGGGCATTCCCTGGAGGCCCCCCAGAAGCCAAAAACACCCTCCCAGAGCCTCCCCGTGAGCCGAAAATCAGCTGGCCGGTGCACACATGCGCTGGAACTAAGGTAGGGCAACTGGTTGCGTGCCGGCAGATATGGCTCCGCGTGCCACCTGTGGCACGCGTGCCATAGGTTCGCCATCACTGCTCTATATCATTCTGGCTGTCCAATCTCTTCTTTAAAATCTCCAGTGTTGGAACACCCACCATTTCTGGAGGCAAATTGTTCCATCGATTAATTATTCTAACTGTCAAGAAATTTTTCCTTAGTTCAAAGTTGCTTTTATTGTATCCTGCAATTTTTGGAATATTGCAATTTTCATGGTTATATTAGTTTAGTTCCATGCCCAAACATTCCATGCTTGTTTTTATGAATTATGTGCCCCTTAGAGTTATTATATGACAAAGGCAAAAATATATTGTAAATCCTGTAGTCAGTCAGTCAACACTGATATCTTACTTATTCCCTCACATGGTAAGGCCATTTTGATTGCTGGCCGATGGTTTATTAGTGCTTTTTCAATAGTTTGGGCCATATTACAAATGATAGGATTTGCACAAAATGATAGAACTTTGCATTATGACTTTCAGATTTCCAAGATATTTACAAATCTTGGGGTTTGTTCATCCCCCCCCAGTACAACTACCCCATGCCTTCCGGTGAAAATGATCATATAATATGCAGGAAACTTCTGGAGTTAACTGTACTTGTTGAGACACCAAGTGAGAGTGATTCAGCCTGTCATTCTCTGGACAATGTTGCATTACTTTGTGGGACGATAATCTTTTTTTGCTTTCACCTCATTTCTCCCAATCTCTTTGTAACAACTTGGGAGCTCTTGGACTTTTTTTTTAATCACTTAAGCTGAATTTAGGAGCACTCAAGCCAGATCAGATGACTAATGTATGCAATCTTGCCTTTGGATCCCCACTATAAATCAGTCAGATGCCTATTAAAAGCGTATAAGCAAGTAACTTAGATACTGTTGAGTGGATTCCAATATCTGATAATTGACAGACACAACCATTTTGTTTCCTTAATAATGAAGAAGCTTGTTATAGATTTCTTCTGGAGGAATTTGACTTCCGACTCTAGGCTGTTGTCTAGGAGTGTCTGGACACCTTATTTACTATGATTCTGTATCAGGGGAACTCTTTAATTTTTAAAAAATGTTTTAAATCCCAAGGTATGTGATTCAACCTATACAAGCTTTACACTGCACAGGGTCTGGTTATCTGAAGGACCACCAGTCTCTCATAACATCAGCCGTACTAATTTAATCTTGCAGGATTGGTGTGTCCTTTGATTGGATAATGTCACTCTCAGGACCTTTCCAGAAGTGACATTTTAATGAAATCCCCCTGGATGCTGGTTTTTAGAGCAGCCATGAAGAGCTGGCTCTTCAGTCAGGCCTTTGGTGAGACTGCTCACTTCATCACACTTTCCATGTTTTATCTTTTATTGATTTCATTTTCATTTCTTTATTTAATCGTTGTGAGCTGCCCAGAGTCACTGGGAGTTTGACAACATACAAGTTTAATACATTATTATTATATCAAGGGTTGCATTTATATATACACTGTAAATATTTATTATTAAACTTACATACCACCCATCTTGCCTAGAAGTGACTCTAGGTGGCTTATAGCAATAGCACTTATATGCTGCTTCACAGTGCTTTACAGCTCTCTCTAAGCGGTTTACAGCATCAGGATATTGCTGCCAACAATCTGGGCCCTCATTTTACTGACCTTGGAAGGATGGAAGGCTGAGTCAACCTTGAGCCGGTGAGAATCGAACTGCTCGCAGTCGGCAGAATTAGCCTGCAATACTGCATTGTAACCACCGTGCCACCAATAAAATATGTTTATATGCTTTTATACCAATAAAAGCCACAAGGTAAAACATTTAAAAAAATCAACACAAAAATTGGCTTAAAAATTAACAAATAATATGGCAAGGAAGGGAGCAAGATGCACACGGAGAGGAGGTGGGGTCTCATCCCAGTCCATTAACCACCTCCAGTATGATACATCTCCATTGGAGGCCCAGACCAATTGGCAGAGCCAGGTTATGTATATAAATGTGTAGATTGGACTATGTTGCATACAGTATTTACACTTGTACCATATTCTCTCTGTTGAACCTTTTTATCCTGCAGATTCTTGCTTTATGCTATTCTGTTTTTAATTCTCTTTCCCCACTTTTTTTATTGTTGTAACCTGCTAAGAAAATAACATTATGGGGTGACTCTGTGTACATCTATAATAAAAATGGAAGGAGAGGTCTTTTGCTTCCCAAAGTATGTCATGCTTCATGAAACAGGCACAGCAGGAGAGACATTTTAAGAAATTATGTCTTTGTGTTGAAAAAAAAAAGGCCCATTTGAGAATGTCTACCCAGATTACCTCCCACCCTCCCTGCCATCCTGCAGAGGTGGAAACTGCTGTTTGGTATGAAATTCTTATGAATTCTATTATAAAGACAGTACTGTGATTTTTTTTTTACTCCATTCAAGCTTTGGGGTATTTTCAAAAAGATATAATATATTCAGAAGTCAGTCTTCATGTAATACTAAGTAACTCTGTAGATTCATGCTTGTTTGAATCACAGCCCTAAATATAATACATCTACTTATGCATTTGCTGAGCATGCAAATTTGTAACCATGTAGAATTGATGAAGAGGTTTTGTTGATTTCCAGATTTGGAGAAAAAGCATCATGTTTAAATTCTTTCTAATCTCTGGGTTTGTGTATTATATTTGCCAGACGCCACATTCCAAAAACTGCAGAGACAAGACAAGAAAATTAATAACTTCTAATTAAAATTAATTGCCTGTAAAATAAGATTCCACATTCATCACATAAATTAATCCTCCATTTGATATACTGCCCATTCTCCCCTGCACACATAAACTACTCTCACAAACAAAAATACACAGAGATACGTCCCCTCCCTCCTTCCATCAGACTGCAGAAAAGTAGAACACAAAAAACCAGGATGCTGATATGGTAAAGGGAAGGGATAGCTGCCCTAGGAAAGGAAGAAAAGAGGGAGAGAAAAGTGGGTGAACATAAGAAAAGAGATGGAGAAACCCCTTGTAATAGTTGGAAAATGGTTTAACATAAGCAGGCGAAGAGCGGTGCTTGTCACTAGTAATAGCGAATCTCTAAAGGCATCCATGGTTTTAAACTGCTAATAAATTTTAGGGATCTACATCCCTGCCTGTTTGTTTTCAATGGTATATTCCGTTCTTCTCCACTGGTGCAAAATGACCTCCTGTTCACAGGATTCTTGGCAACTAAGGCAGCTTGCAAGAGCCCCTCTATGAGGGAAATGGGCTATTAAGAAGTTTGATAGATAGGACATAGAACATAGAATAAGAGAGTTGGAAGGGCTCTTGGAGTCATTTAGTCCAACCCTCTGCTCGAGCAGAAGAATCTAGAGAGCTAGAGCTAGCTAGCTAGCTAGCTAGATGACAGATAGATAGATAGATAGATAGGGATGGATGGATGGATGAATGGATGAATGGATGGATGGATAATATAGAGATAGATATAGATGGAGAGAGAGAGAAAGAGGGAGGGAGGGAGAGAGGGAGAGAGGGAGGGAGGGAGGGAGAGAGAGAGAGAGAGAGAGAGAGAGAGAGAGAGAGAGAGAGAGAGAGAGAGAGAGAGAGAGAGAGAGAGAGAGAGAGATTCTCTATGGCACTGAATGCTCCAACTTCTCTTGGAGGGAGAAATTGAGCATCACCTTCTGAAGATGCCCTCATTTTAAAGGATCCCATTTTGCAGAATGGGTTGATCCAGAAACAACCCCTGCGAAGGTCGCCTTTATGCCTTAATTGTGGAGTTGTCATAGCCCAGTTCATAACATAGCTCCAGGGTTTAAAAGTGGCATGAAGGATAATTGGCCACCCTGCTTGAGAATGGTATGGGTTCTCCCATTCTACCGGTATTAAAGATTGCAGAGATTATATTTTTTCCAGTTTAAAATAATAGCAGTCCCTTATTAAAATCAAATACTATTTTTTCCTGATCTGTGATTGTTTTGTTTATTTATAGTCTTCCCCCCCACAGGACTGCAGTGGAAATGACAGTAGGCATTAATATTTAAAGCTGGAGAGCTAACTAGCTACGTAGGTATCTATTCGGCTCCAGTGTTATGTGAAAATGCTTTGTACAGCTGAAATGGATATTTACGCTTTCCCTGTCAGAGAGGCAGTATCAGTTTTGTCAATTAAAACTGTGTCTATCTATGTGTTCCCTCTGCCACGTTTTGCAGTAAAGTGCAGAAACGTATTTGGATTTGTTTGAGGATTAGTAGATTTTTTCTGTTTTTCATTAAAATAATGTATATCTATTTCACGTTACATTGATTTAAAAGTGGAGTGGATGAAGAACAGAGGGCTAAGCAGCAGCACAGCTTGCTTAGAAGCGCCTCTTTTATTTCAGGCCAACCCTTGAGATTATGAGAAAGAAAGAAAAATGAAATAAGCACTTCCACACTACTGGATTTTGAGTCTTCCAGCCTTCAAAAGCAGTTTGAAAGCAATCCACAACAGCCTTCATTTTCAGGGACTCAGAAACAGAACAAGAAATAATCCAATTTCTTAACAGGGAAATTAATAAACAACAACCAACATTCCTTGTGAAAGAGAAGAAATTAGAGGGCCTACTCCTTGTTTTTTTTAAAAAAGGGAAGCTACTCAATAGAGTTCTTCAGGTTTGTTTTCCCTAACAGGACTTACTGGGTCAATTGATACTCAGGAGCCAGGAGGATGCCTGAGCCAAGAAATTCAAGGGCAACATGGCATGTCCCCCAGTCAGTAGTGTGCGACAGCAGCCAAAAAAGGCCAATCAATCCTAGATTGTATTAACAAAAGGATAGAATCAAAATCACGTTATATGTTAATACTGCTTTACAAAGCCTTAGTAAAGCCACACTTAGAATACTGCAGTTTGGTCACCATATTATAAAAAAAGATGTAGACACTCTGGAAAGAGTGCAGAAAAGAGGAACAATGATGATTAGGGGGCTGGAGCTAAAACTTACAAAAACAGTTGCAGGAATTAGATACCCGTATTTTTCGGAGTATAAGACGCACCTTAGTTTTGGGGGAGGAAAACAAGGAAAAAAGGCCTCTGCCTCCCAGCAATTTGCCAAACAGCAAACAGCACAGATGATGTACACTGTTTGCTGTGTATTTCTGTGCATGTGTGCCTGACCCATAGAAATGGCAAAGAATTGGAGAAATGTTAAAGTGCCCAGATTTTTTTTTTAAGCGGGACACTGACGGGGGGGCGGGGCCGCCCATTTGAGTTTTGCCCTTTGCGCATGCGCAGAACGCTGCGCATGCACAGAGGGCAAAAGACCGCTAATGTCGGCGTCCAGGTGGGGGAGCCGGCAGTGGCTTGGGCGCAGCCGCGTTTCTTTCTTTGCATCCTATTTGCTCTAGTTTTTAACTCTTCGGGGATCTCTCCCCCCTCCTATTTTACTACTCTCCCCTCACCTGCATTATTAGAGGAACTGAGGAAGAGTCGTCCGGAGCTGTTCCAAGGATGAGGAAGAGAGAAAGCGGCATCGGCGGCAGGCTCCTGCCCGCGTCTCCTGCCCACCTGCCTGCTCGCTCGCCAGGTGCCTCTGCTCCGTGGTGCCTTCCACGCGCGCGTCTCCATTGATGACAAGCACGTGGGCTCCCCGGTACAGCCACAGTGACCGGGGAGCCAATGACCGCTACCTGGGGCATGCAAATTAGAAAGTCCGGCGATATAAGAAGGCGATAGGCCACCAAAGGCGCTCAGGTTGCAGCACAATGGCTTTCTCTCTTCCTCATCCTTGGAACAGCTCCGGACGACTCTTCCTCAGTTCCTCTAATAATGCAGGTGAGGGGAGAGTAGTAAAATAGGAGGAGGGAGAGATCCCCGAAGAGTTAAAAACTAGAGCAAATAGGATCACTGTGGCTGTACCGGGGAGCCCGCGTGCTTGTCATCAATGGAGACGCGCGCGCGGAAGGCACCACAGAAACAAGGAGGAATCTAGTAACAATCAGGCTAAAAGATATATTCAGTTTAATTTTTTAAAAAATCTCACCTCGTTATTTTTTTATAACTGATGGCAGCAAACATACCCAATACCGCTTCCGCCTATTTTCGCCCCACAACATCAACTCTGCAAGATAATAAGTTGGGCTGAGAAAGAATGATTGGCTGCCTTTCTTAAAGAGAAACGAGAGCTTTGAATTTTTTCAGACGGAATTTTGGATAATCAGCATCGATGGCTGGCTCACCAGCTAGAATACCCCGCCTCCAAAACAAACTAAGGTTTGTTCCCTCGTTTGCAGGGGCACGAGAAAAAGATCAGCTGTGGACAACCCGAGAAACCCTCCCCGATGGTTTGGACGGACTTCCATCAGCCTCAACCCAGCAGAGCCATTGCAAAGAAAGGCAAAGGACCTCGGGAGGTACAGCACCCCTTCTGGCCCCCTCCCTTCTTGTGAAATTTCTCCCTCCCTCTCAGCCTCCCCCCCACCCCCCAAAAATAAGGCGAGCTGAACATTCCACAGCACTTCAGAAATTAAAATTTATCGCCGCTGCGCCGGCCAATCCCGATCACCTCTTTCTCTTGGCCGACCAACCCTCGAACGCTCGAGCGAGAAGAGCCTCTGTCTCGGAGTCAACAGCTTTTTCATTGGCAAACCGACAGTCTTACGTCAACGGTGGCACGCGCGGCTGATTGGATGGCGGGGTTTGGTAGGCGGGGTTTTTGCACGTATGTTATTGTCCGCGCTGCGTTCGGGAGATAACGCCCATGTGTCTTACTCTTCGTCCAGCCAATCAACTGACCGAAGGTCCGCCTCCTTTTTTCTTCCTACTCTGCGATAGGCCGGAGGTCTGCAAAAAGCCACGCCCTCCCTGCTTACTGGAGGGAGATTTAAAGCCGCATTTCATGCTGGCCATTAGGGTTTTTGGAAGGGGGTGCTCCGGTTCGGCGGCCAATCATGCAATTTCCGAATTCTTTGTCGGACTCCTCGACTGCCGTAACTGGCCGGTAGTTGCCTTTAGATTTTGGGCGTTGGGTGTTGGGTGGAGCTTCGTTTTAAACTGCTGGTATCTCTGCCTTCTCCCGTCGGAGGTTTAAAAAGCGGGACTTTTTTGAAACGAGGCGGGACGCGGGACAAATTGCGAAAAAGCGGGTCTGTCCCACCAAAAGCGGGACGTCTGGTCACCTTGAGAAATGTACATTATGGCAGTATATTAATCCCAGAAAGTTTTCTTACATGTAATCACACTAACTCCTCCTAATTATTTAAATACATCTACTCCAAACATGACTAAGTCAGGGTTTCTCAGCTGGCTTATTTTAATACTAATACTTAATACTAATACTAATACTAAAACAGGACATTTCAGATTATACTTTTACAGATCTTTAAAATTGATGTGGCTTTCTGGAAGTATTCTCTGCTATTTAAAAGAAGATACAATAGCACTGGGCCTCTTCAGAGCAAGCATTTATTTTAAAAAGCTTCTTCATTTTGTTAAGTTGTCTAGAACAATAATAAAGCAGTCTTTAAAAAATAAGTCTAATAATTTGAACACTCTACATTTAACAAAATAACATATTAACAGAATCTGCCTGTACTTAGGATAGAACTCACAACCTCCTGATTGTGAGGCAAGAGCTTTATCTCTTGAGCCATAGCAGCTCTAGCTTGCCTTCTTGCAATTTTAAGTCTAATATTGCCAGTCTAATATTGCCAGCACTTTATCTCCCAGCATTATGTCTCATCACAGCCACCTTAGTTTCAGTTTCATTTTACTACGTGGCTTGTAAGCCTCAGTCAGCTGTAGGTCGGGAGGCAGATCATCTCTTCTTGTGCTCTTCTTGTGCTTTGCCCTGTTTGCTGCAAAGAGGTAAATTTCTGGGGCTACATTCGGTGTATAAGATGCACCCAAGTTTTCACCCTCTTTTTGGGGGTAAAAAGGTGCGTCTTATACTCCGAAAAATACGGTATGTTTAGTCTAGTGAAAAGAAGGACTAGAGTTGACATGATAGCAAGTGTTCCAATATTTGAAGGACTGCCACAAACAAGAAGGGATCAGCCTATTTTCCAAAGCACCAGAAGGCAAGACAAGAAACAATTTTAAGAAGTGATTGGACTACCATTTGTTTGAAATAGTATAAGATCTCCTGCTTCAGCAAGAGATTGGACTAGAAATTCTCCAAGGTCCCTTCCAACACTGTTATTCTGTTCTGTTCTGTTCAGTCTCCATGTTTTCAGTTGAACATTGGCTTTCAATCAGTTGCTCTTCTATTACTCTGAGTTGGACGTAAATTAGCTCAACTGGTAAAGGCAGAGCAAGTGAGCAAGCAAGCTGGGTAGGATCACAGAGCTCTATTACCAATGTGGGAGCAGTGCAAATGCTCATATGAGATAAAGGTTTAATAAAAACCAAAGCAAAATGTGCATACATCAACTTGAGTTGACCCAAAATAAAGGCAGAATGAAAACCAGTCATTCAATCAATCAAATGTAGAAGTAGCCTAGTTCATAGTTTTACTAGTTGATGTAAAATTGCTGGAGAAAAGAAAACACATTAAAACTCTACAACCAATATGGCAAAGAAACTCTGGGTTCCCTATTTATCAACTCACAAATATTCATGTAATGATCTTAGTTTTGAGTTTGATGGATCAGTAAAAATAGCATGACAGAAATACTCTTCAGAGAGTTCTAATTTTGAGATAAATTGCCTAGTATTTATTCTCAAATATTCATGTTTTAAAAATGGAAGCTAACACTGAAAGGCGTTTGATATGTTAGTACTGCATGATGTCTTGTAGGATATCCCAACCACTAGACTACAGATTTTAGGAGATGGGATATGGAGTAAGTAAAAGAATATCCAAAAATGGCTTCTGCTTTGAGAATCATCTCATGAGTGGAAAAATTCAAGATCTTAAAGAGCAATCCACACATGGTTGCAACTTTTTTCTACTTGTCTTATCGTTATTTAAAATGGAATGATTTAATTCATCAGTTGGAGAAAGTAACGGGCCATTAATGCTATATGCTAGTGGTGAAGAGCAGGAAAAGAACCACTTACTAGTGTCTTCATTTTTCATTTCTTCTAAAATACAGAGTAGACTGCTCCAAAGATTTTAAGATTAAGATTTAGCAGGACTGTAATCTACTTGATAGCTTAGCTTCGATATGCAAATTTAGCAGTTGAGTTTGATTAAAGTTGTTCAATGAAGAAAATCTCAATTTAGTTTTCAATGTTATTTTTATGTTTAAAACTTCTTTCATTTAAATTCATCCTTATTGGCACCGCCTTCATTGAATGTTAGTTTATTGTAGATACTTTATTGATTTTAATTTCTCTTCACTGATTTGAGAAGCCAGTTTGGTCTATTGTTTAAAGCATGGGGCCAGAAAATAGGAGACTGTGAATTCTAGTATTAGGCATGAAAGCTGGCTGGGTGACTTTGGGTTAGTCATTCTCTCTCAGCCCATGATGTCGGGCTCAGGCGACATCTTGACAATTCAATTGGTCAGTTCCTGTTGCAACCAAGTGGTTCAATCAACAATTGATTGAACCCCCAAAAACGGACCCAGCACTTGTGGGAAAAATGCTAGGACACAACCTCCCCTCAGAACTAAACGAACAAACAGCAACAACAAAAAGAAAATAAATCCACTAATTTCCCCAATGACTTTTCCATTATATCAGACTTAAGTTCTAAGACAGAAAGGCCAGATGTGGAAGTCCACCACATCTGAGTGGCATCAAACTAAGGAAAAACAAGGTAAAATCAAATTTAATTTGCTTTTGGTTTTGGTCTGTTACCCGGTAACACAGTCCCTTTCTGACTAATGATGGAAGGGAATTTTTTTCTGTAATTTATTTCTCTAATGTATTATATGCATATTTGTGCACATTGCAAAAGGTACGGTATTTCACATGTATTTGGTATATTCTTTTTTTTGCACATGAAGACTTTAAAAGTTGACAACATTTTAAAGGTTCACTGATGTGAAAGAGGGACTCTAATGTGAAGCAAAATACTACCACCACTGAGCACTCCTACTACTGTGGTCTGAACTCTGATCACATTGCTGTCATCAAAAAGGAGAACAATGATGATGTGAACGATTAGCAATGAGAAGGGCCTAGATATTACAAAGTTAGCTGTTTGACATTGAATGGCAGCTGGGGTGTTTTTATTTATGATGTAAATGATGAATAACAGCATTGTTTTGTTTTGGAGCCATTGGCGTATGGCCATATCAGTTACTGAATTGATTTTGCTGTTCCTTCTTGTTCTCTCAATTGGATGTGGTTCTAATTTGCTCCTCATTCTTCCTCCTTCTCTTCCTCCTCCTCCCCCCCTCCTTTTTTCTTTTACCACTTTGGATGTTGAGGGAGATAAAATGTTTTGGTTCTTGCTCAACGGGAGGCCTCAACCATTGTTAATTGAAGTAGTTGTAGTGTGTTTTTGATGTTGTCTTTCCATCTTCTTCTGGATCTACCTCATGTTCTTTGAACTTCTCTTTTTGTATATGTCTTGTACAGTATGGAATCCTATAACATCCTCTCCAGATGAGCAAACCACTTAATTTGCTGTTTTTGTATGTAGTTTAGGATTGATTCTAATTTGCCCCACATCTTTTTATTTTAAAAAATGAACATGGACTTCCCAGCCCATCTAAAAGGGGTTCACGGGAACCTTGTGTTGATAACCTTTTCTTTAGAAATATTCAGTGATCTGTAAGAAAAAAGCAGGTGACACTGGTTTCAGGTTTCACTTTATTTTGCCTACTCTTCCTCTTTAACGTATTTTTTAGAATTTAATTTCAGCAATTTTTCACAAATCTAAATTCTGAGGCTCTTAAATAACTCTTTTTCTTTCTGACTTTATACAAAGATTTACCCTCTGTTTGGTTACAGCCATTCACATTTGAATTCGGTGAATATACTTTAACTACAGTTTCCATAGTCAATTATTAATGAATACTTCATTCTATGTATAGTCTTGCTTTGCCGAATGGCAACTTGCTGTGAAGTTAATTACTTTGTAGTTAGGTTGTAAGATAAAACAACAACAACAAAAAAGACTGCTGCAAGATATGGTCTTGGCATTGCTAGGGAATACCAATAAAATGCTTTCATAAGCAGGCAGAGCAAGCAAAAGTCAGTCTCACTATGAGAGCAACTTTATAATAATAAAGCTGCAGGTCCTTTCCTTTAAATATTGCCATTTTGTGGGTCCTTGGAGGTGTGCCTTTTTCACTGCAGCTCCTGCCCTATGGAACACTGTCCCCCTTGAGATCTCACATTTTCACCTCCCCCCTTCCCATTATCCTTCTAGGGAGCACTGAGGACCAGGGGCTGGGATAGGGTGTCAGAAGGAGATGAGAATGTTAGTGCATCAGAGAACGGAATGGGACAATTTGCCGCAGCCAGCTCACCATGGCCAACTCGCCATGGTCAACTCAGCATGGCCAACTTGCCATGGCCAACCTGCCATGGTCAACTCACCATGGCCAACTCGCCATGGCCAACTTGCCACGGTCAACTCACCATGGCCAACTTGCCATGGCCAACCCACCATGGTCAACTCACCATGGCCAACTCGCCACAGGACAACTCACTACAGGATAATTCAACAATTCATTTTAATTATTTAAAATAATTTAAAAATTATTTTAATTTTTGTCATTCACATTTCATTTTGTTACTCCTTTAGCATCCTTTTTTAAATGATTCTATTGGATTATTTCTTCGATATTAATGTAATTCTTGTCCTGTGGTGAACTGTCCCACAGCAAGTTGGCCATGGCAAGTTGGCTGCAGTGAGTTGGCTGCGGTAAATTGTTGTAGAAGTATAGCTGCCACACCAAGTTTTTCTATTTGAGGTTTGTTGTTCTTTTGTTCATCATTGTATCTATCATTTTGATTGGTTGTAAGTTTTCCAGAGTTATTTTTACTGTACAGGTGATGATGTTCGTCCATCGTATTCGAAGAGGACCTTAACATCTATCATATGCCTGAACGACGTTAGGATCTGGATGGGGAGGAACAGACTCAGACTCAACTCCGACAAGACTGAGTGGCTTCGGGTATTGCCTCCTAAGGACTATGACAACTGTCCCTCCTTGGTTCTCGAGGGAGCGAAATTAACTCCCTCTGATCAGGTCCGCAACTTGGGAGTCCTTCTAGACCCACAGCTAAAATTGGATCATCATCTTACCGCTGTGGCTAGGGGGGCCTTTGCACAGGTTCGCCTGGTGCACCAGTTGCGGCCATACTTGGAGAAGGAGGCTCTACTCACGGTCACTCATGCCCTTGTCACCTCCCGTTTGGACTATTGCAACGCGCTCTACATGGGGCTACCCTTGAAGAGTATCCGGAGACTTCAGTTGGTGCAAAATGCAGCTGCGCATGCTGTGGTGGGTGTGCCAAGGTACACCCACGTGACACCTATACTCCGTCAGCTGCACTGGTTGCCCATCGGTCTCTGGGTACAATTCAAGGTGTTGATCATCATCTTTAAAGCCCTTCATGGCTTAGGACCAGGTTATCTCTGGGACCGCATTCTGCCTCATACTTCCCTTCGACCAGTTAGGGCCCACAGAGTTGGCCTCCTCCAGGTCCCGTCAGCCAAGCAATGCCGGCTGGCGGGCCCCAGGGGGAGGGCCTTCTCTGTGGGGGGCCCCGTGCTCTGGAACCAACTTCCCCCAGAGACCCGAACCATCCCCATCCTGCTGGCCTTCCGAAAAGCCATTAAGACATGGCTTTTCCTGCAGGCAGGGGGTAGAGACTAATCCATCTGAGCTCTCCCCCGGGTATGTCTGGCTGATGGATGTTTGTTTTAATATTGAATTTTTAATTTTTGTATTGGTTTTAATTAATGTTTATTTGTTGGTTTCTTGTATTTTTTTCTGCTGTACGCTGCCCTGAGTCCCTCAGGAGTAGGGCGGCATATAAGAAAACCAAAACAAACAAACAAACAAACAAACAAAACAAACAAACAAACAAACAAACAAACAAACAAATAAATAAATAAATAAATAGACCTGAGTCGCCTATGTGCAGGTCCGCAGCTACAGCTCCCAGTGTATCCACACCTGCTGCTTTGTCGCTCGTCCATTGCCACAGGACTTTTCACAGGACTTGGGGGGAGGATGTCAAGACTTGCGCGTGAATTGGATTAAAGTGAGGGAGAGGTGTGCTTAGTCAGCCTCACTCTCTCTTCCCAGATTCCATCTTGCTCCAAATAGCAGGACAAGAGTCGAGACAGTTGGAGATGGGCTGGGCGCAGTGGTTGACCAGGGCGTCTTTCGTGTCTTGCCATGCTCTTAGCATACCACATCGCTTGCAGAGACCGCCTTCATGACCATTGTCCTATTCTAGTAGATTTCATCCGCTCAGTCCGCTGGAATCTGTCTTCACATGCTCGAGATAGACAAGTCCCTATCTCACTGACGGTCAGTGACCCAACGGCTACTCTCAACCTGGTTTGGCCAGCCTGTCGAAGCTGTTGCCCAGGGTGTGGCCGCTGCGCATGCTACAGCTGCTAGGAGCCACAGGTGAGAGCTGAGTGACAGGTGGGGACCAAAGGTGAACGAGCTGCCCTAAATGCTGCCCTAAAATGAGCTGCTGTAAAAGGACACAACATGCCCTACACCAGAGGTGCTACCCCTCCCTGAACACCCCATACACCCCTACTGTACAGGTAGTCCTTGACTTACAACCATTCATTTAGTGACCATTCAAAGTTGCTGAAAAAAGTGACTTATGACCATTTTCACACTTATAACTATAGCAGCACTCCCATGATCACGTGATCAAAATTCAGATTCTTGACGACTGGCTCATATTTATGACAGTTGCAGTGTCTCGAGGTCATGTGATCATCTTTTGCAACCTTCTGACAAGCAAAGTCCATAGGGAAGCCAGATGCACTTAAAAACCATGTTTCTAATTTAACAACTGCAAGGCTTCATTTAACAATTGTGGGAAGAAAAGTTGTAAAATGGGGCAAAGCTTGCTCAACAACTGTTTTGCTTAGCAATATTTTGGAGTCAATTGTGGTCAAAAAACCAAAAAAACTGCAAAAAAATATCAACAGAAGTCTATATAGGTTTGGGGAATACATATTGAACATTGCTCTGCATTTTTTTAAAAAATGTATTATTTTATTAGTCAAATTTATATAGTTATCCATCTCATGAAACTTGACTCTGGGTGGTGATAAAATAATCAATAAAAATGCACATATGATGCATATATTAAATATATAAATGCAAAAATCAACATTAATCAACATTAATTAGAAATAAAGATATATACAAACCCCATAAAGAGAATGAGTACATACATTCTCTCTCTTTTTTTAAATATCTTTATTCAGTTTTTAAACTTTAAAAAAACATACATAATAACACACGACATCAAAGAGAAAAAAGAAAAGAAAAGAAAAAAGAAAAAGTTAAGAAAAGGGAAAAAAAGGAAAAAGAAAAAGAAAATACAAACACTAATACACAAAAAACAGCATTTCATTTTAACAGCTATACCTTTGTGTAACTGAATCCAGTTTTGCAATCAATCTTGCTACATTGATTACTTTTAACCTTTATCCCTTTTACTATTTACTTCAAACTAACCCAAAACGTATTTATACATATTTACATTATTTTTCATATTTATATTCTCAGATTATGTGCATCAATAATAATCATTTTTATTGTTATGAAGAAGATGGTAAAGAAATATTTCTCGGATCAAGTCTTCTTCTGTGTCCATAATTTTATATTTTTATTTGATTGTAACCAGGAATACCATTTTGTCCATGTTTCATAGAATTCAGAGTCGTCTTTTTGATGAATGTCCATCGTTAACTTGCTCATTTCTGAGCATTCTAAATTTTTCCTAATTATCATATTTGAAGAAGGAATAATATCAGATTTCCAATTTTGAGCATATAATAGTCTAGCTGCGGTTGTTATTTGCAAAATTAAATATCTTTCTTCTTTATTTGCTCTGGAAGATCCCCAGTAAGAGTACATACATTCTCAAAAAGTGGCACCATCTAAATAAGACTCTGGTTCTCTGGTCCCCCAGGCCTGATGACACAACCAGATCTTGAGGGACTTCCAATACGTCAAAAGGGATGGAGCTGACCTAATGTCTGAGGGAAAAATGTTTTGTAAGGCAGGTGCCATGGCAAAAAATCCTGCCTCCCTGGATCCAACAAACTGTTCCTTTTTTTTTTTTGGTTACTTGGAGGTACAATATGTTATGGGGGAAAACCCCCCACACTTCCTTATCCTCTTTCTTTTATTGTCTTCTCTTTTTTTGGATATTTTAATGGTCAGCCCATAGCCAGGACTTGAATATGAAGAGAGCTTCGCTGGTTGAGCCATAAAATTTTATATTACAGGCCAACTTCACAGAGAACACATTTGCCCTTGTCCTTCAGCTTGACGTTGGTCAGCTAGAATCCACCTCCTTTACCCACCAAGCAAGGGCCTCCAAGAAGTGGTAGCAGATTGACCCTGCCTTGACAGAAACAAATCCCTTTGTACCAGTTACAATAACATCTGCTCACCAATGCAGAAAAAACAACCAACACCCATTTGAAAACCTCTATTGTGAAAGAACTCCACAGTGCTGAATAGCTCTTATCATCAGGAAATTCCTCTTAATATTCAGGCTGAATCTCTTTTTAATATCATCCACTGGTTTTGATGCTGCTTTCACTTTTAGCAGTCATTCTCCTTTTGCATGCGATGGCCTTTTAGATATTGGTCACCTCTATTATATCTCCCCTATATCTTTTGATTTGTAAGCTAAACACGTCCAGCTCTTTTAAGGATTGCTGCTAGGGTTTGGTTTCTAAGCCCCTCATTATGTATCCCTGCACTGAAATTGCTCCACCATCTCTGGGTCCCTTTAAAGTGTGGTACCCAAATGGATTCAATACTCCCAGCATAGTTGGAAGTGTCAATTGGATCCAATGCTCCCAGCACAGTCATGTAGAGCTCAATGGAATTATTTCCTCCTGTGCTCTGGATATAAAACTTCTGTTAACAAAGCCCAAGATTGCATTGTCATTTTTGTTGTTGCATCAAATTTCTTAGTATATATATATCTGTTGGTACATATGGATCCTTGGATTCATTTGACACATATCATCCCCAAGCCAAGTTTCTTCAGTTCTGTACTTAAAATTTGATTTTTCCATGTAAAGACAAAACCTTACACATATCATTACTGGATGTTATTTTGTTGGCTTTGACCCAATGTTTAAACCGATTGAAATGAGATTTTGTTGGTTAAGGTATTCACCAAGGACCTGTAATGTATTGTCTGCAAATCTGGTAAAGTGCCAGTGCTATTTTATTCTATAGTTTACTGCTAGAGTGCAGAATGACACAGGCCTCTAGGTTTCAATCCAGGGCAAGGAAAGCAGTTCATGAATAGTGGAGCCTGGATTCTGGTCTTCTCTGGCATTTTAATGCTTGTCTAGTTTGAATGGAAGTTTTTTTTTCCCATTCCTGAAATGCATTTTTAAAATCGCATACAATAACTTCCTAGCTCTTGTTAGTGACTTGTCTTTTCCAGGCTAAGGAGTAAAAAACACAACCAGATTCTCAGCTGAAGCTCTTCAAATTGCAGGTAAATGTCCACATCTGAGAATTCACACCAATCTCTTCCCCACAACCCGCATACTTGTCTGAAATATAGATTCATGTACAGTACAAATATAGGTGTGTGTGTGTGTGTGTGTGTGTGTGTGTGAGAGAGAGAGAGAGAGAGAGGGGGGGAATGAGAATGAGAATGAGAATTTAGACAGTGATGTGCAAGCAGGCTTATGGCAACACAGGAAAAAACCCCAAAGACATTGACTTCTTTTTCAGATGGAATTACACTTTCCTTGCTTAAAGTGTTATTCTAAATGCTGTGGCAAATAACATAAGAAATTCTTTTTTTATTTTTTAGCCTGACTTGTTTCTGTTGAATTAACACCTTGTTGTTATTCTGTCTCTTACAGGATCATAGTTAGTAAACTTATTCACTACTGTCTTGCTATTAGAAGGGAAAATTAAGACCATTAAGCTTTATAGTGTAGACTTTGGACAAATAGGTATGGTCTTGTTCCCACATGTCTTTTAGAGTTATGCATGGGGAAGATGGTTCAAATATGCTTCCTATGTCTATATTTTTCAATAACTCTGAAGTTATATAATGGTATTGTTTTTAAAATCTTTGTTAAATCTAATGAGGTTGTTAATAACATGCAGCCTCATAGACTGATTATGTTAAGCAGGAACATATGAATGTCAGTTGTGTGGCAATTGCCAATGAGGATTAGTTGTAAAATCTTAACAGCGCAAAAAGGTCTTCATGTGATTGTGATCATTCATACACAAAAGCATGGCACATAATGTACAATATATCTCATCTGCGTTTGTCTGGCATACATCATAAATAAATTATTTACCAAGTTTTAGGCAAATTAGTTTCAGTTTCATAAATGGAACTCAGTTCAGATTTAAGTGCGTTGTGGATAATAATAAAAGAACGCCAAAAATATAAAACAGTATTTGTGGAATAAAATATTCACTATGAATGATTTTGCCTAATTCACTCATGGCAAGATGTTACATTCAGATTTGTGCTGTTGTTTTAGTTATAGAAAAACAGAGGCAAGGTGAACACAAGTGATTTGAAAGAAGTGTGTATTGTTGAACTGGCACCTGGTAGAGATGTTGTTGAAGTCCACAAATGGCACCCAAACATTCCTTTATGGCCAGTTTGCTGCACCAATACAATTATTCACTGAGATTATGGTAGCAGTAGAAATTATTTTTTAAATATTATTTTAAATTGATATTTAAGGGAATATGTTAATTTCCTTAATATTATCTACCCACATTCATATCTTTGTGGATCCAAATGCCATTTAATTAAAAAAAGGATGTTGAGACTCTGGAAAGAGTGCAGAGAAGAGCAACAAAGATGATTAGGGGACTGGAGGCTAAAACATATAAAGAACGGTTGCTGGCACTGGGTATGTCTAGTTTAATGAAAAGAAGGACTAGGAGAGACATGATAGCAGTGTTCCAATATCTCATGGTCTGCCACAAAGAAGAGGGAGTCAAGCTATTCTCCAAAGCACCTGAGGGTAGAACAAGAAGCAATGGGTGGAAACTAATCAAGGAAAGAAGCAACCTAGAACTAAGGAGAAATTTCCTGACAGTCAGAACAATTAATCAGTGGAACAACTTGCCTCCAGAAGTTGTGAATGCTCCAACGGTGGAAGTTTTTAAGAAGAAGAGATTGGACAACCATTTGTCTGAAATAGTATAGGGTTTCTTGTCTGAGCAGGGGGTTGGACTAGAAGACCTCCAAGTCCATTTCCAACTCTGTTTACTCTACTCTACTCTACTCTACTCTACTCTACTCTACTCTACTCTACTCTACTCTACTCTACTCTACTCTACTCTACTCTACTCTACTCTACTCTACTCTACATTCAAAGAATCTTTTTGTTTTCTAAGCCACTGATATAATTGGAAATTCTTTAAAAGTACACCTATCATTCATATGCTAGTAACTGTAATGTTAGAATACTAGTAATCTTTAGCTTACAACCATTTGTTTAGCAACAGTTTGAAGTTACAATAGCACTGACTTACGATCAGTTTTTACAAGTACAAGGACTATCACAGCATCCCCATGGTCATATGATCAAAATTCAGGCACAAGTGTTTATCATGATTGCAGAATCTGGGGTCATGTGATTGCCATTTGAGACCTTCCCAGCTGGCTTCGGACAAGCAAAGTCAATGGGGAAAGCCAGATTTGTTTCATGATTGCATGATTTACTTAATAACTGCAGCAATTAGCTAACCATGGCAAAAAAAGACTGTAAAACTAGAGGCGACTCACTTAACAACCTCCTTGCTTAACAGTGGAAATTCTGGTCCCAATTGTCATAAGTCAAGGGCTGCCTGTATATAAAACATAGGAATTCATTTATTCTATCATCCATGCTTCTCTGTATAATATACATTGACACACTCTTTTATATGGCTTGTTTTAAAATGTAGGTATTAAGGTGGCGTGTCTGAGCTTTCTCTTCCATTCCCCCCACCAATAATTTTGTCACATGGGGGCTATTAAAAGGTGGTGACTAGGCCTCAACACCAAGAAAAGTTTCATGGCTGAGTATGGATTTCTTCACCCACCTCTTCTTGTGGGGATAAAATGAAAGAACAAACTCTTGTAAATTGCTTTGAACTCCAGGAGTAAAAGTAGGATCTAAATCTAATAAAGAAACAAATATTGATCTCTGTACTCTCTCTGCACATATATAAGGGAAAGATATGCCTGACAACGGTTTTACTTTACTTAATTGCAAACTTTATTAAAATAATTTTAATTTGTAAAATTAAAATAAACAAGAAAAAAAAGAATGGAAAATAGAAAATATTGTACCCAAGTCATAATGATCAGGATCATATTTAGATTGATTGACATATTTATTTAATTATTTAATTTATTTAGTTTGTCAAACATATGAGATAACAGGTATAAGTATAACATTATTTGAATACATAAGATGGGTACAAATGCAAGGGAACATTTGGTCAGGGACGGTAGGCACACTGGTGCGCTTACGCATGCCCCCTTACAGACCTCTTAGGAATGGGGTGAGGTCCACGGTAGAAAGCCAAAGGGGTTTGAGGATATAACAATAGAGTCAGGTAGTGCATTCTTGATCTTGATCTTGATCCACATGACTATTCTTGGTTACTTACTTTTATTCTATTTATTGCATCTTTCATAACTAAGGTTTCTAAAGCAATAATATGAAACAGATGCATTAAATATAAACAATATTCTGTGAGGAAATATTTCCAAGAATATACAAAACCAGAACCAGAAAATATAGCTGCTTTCATCAAAGGACCAAACGTTTACCATTTTAAATATGACTTTTTAAAAATAAAAAATATATAAAGTTAGACATAGAGTTGTTTTATTACAAAGTCTTATAAATGCAAATTTTCCCAGGATTATGGCAGAAATATTTTTTCCTGTTCATATTGGAAACAGATGTTTGACATATCAGTTAAGTATGTAAATAGCATCTTTCCAAGCGTAGTTGCTTTTTAGATCAAACAAACAAACCTACCTTGTATTACAGAATATGGTACTGAAAAGAACATAAGCATGATACATACTCATACATTTTCATACCACCTTTAGGGACAGAGTGATTTACTATTATTCAAAATCAGAATTATACATTTTTTCTGAACAACTGAAAGGAATGTGTGCCGGTACGGCGATCTTTCTTCAGTGTGCAGGATAGACAAAACAATTTGTGTGTGCCCGGGCACGCCTATGAGTGTGTGTGTGTTAGTCTGTGTGATTGTACAGGCGGAATAAGTAACTGAAAATGCTTTGTAACTCCCCTCCCCATTTTTAAATTAAGTTTGGTTACCATTGATACATAAGGCCAGTTTGAACTTATCTACAGTACACCTGTTTGGAGAATAATAGAAAGTTTGACTTACATGATTCAGAGTGTAGTAGAGGTTAGATCAGGGGTAGGTTCCTACCGGTGCGGTCCAGTGCGCAGCTCCGGTAGGGACCCGCCGATTACGTAATTTGCATGCAACTGCTCTGGTGCCGTCTTCGCCGGACAGTTTCACGCGTCACCATCTTTTTAAAAGAATTTTTCGGCTTTTTTGCTTCTGCGTATGTGCGGAAGCAAAATCTCACCAAAATCTCGCGAGGGGACGCACGGGCATAGCAAGCATGCGCGCGCACGAAATGTGGAGATGCGCACGCAGCCCACCGGTATTGGTAAGTAAGCAACCCGCCCCTGGGTTAGATCATGCAGAAATTACTTAAACGTGTATCAAATACTTGAAGAATAACAGCAGAACCTTGCCCTTTTCAAAAAATAAATTCCTACCTGGGTCTCCAAAAGAATATTTTTCTCTTTTTTAAAAAATATATGGATATATATCCCTTTTCATTTTTAGAGCAGACACTGGAGCAACAGGAAGCAAAGGAGGACCACTGAACGAAATTGTAGCAGTAAATCTATTGAAGTTACCAAGTTATTTTGAAGCTAATTATGGCTGTGTGCAAAGCAAATGAAGTGAGAAGAACTGAATTAATGAAGACCGGCTACCTCCTACAAGCTAATGAGGCATGCTTTATACCAATAGCTCTTCAAATTGAAAAATTAAACAGCTTCAAAAGGGGGGAAAATACTAGGAAGTTTTGTTAAGATTAGCAGAGAACACAGAAAAAACTTATAGTGGGATTTGTGTTCCCAAATTGCTTAGAGACTAGACTGGGCATAGTTACTGTTCTTCCTTTGAGATCTGGCTATTTTTGATGTTGATTTCCCCCCAAATTCATGTACTGTTTCGTCTACCTCGGGTTAGAGTGTTTATCTCTTGTGAGATAATTATTCCTTAGTTTATTATTTTCTCTCTTAATATGTTACAAATTATCCATTTAATTCTTTTACAGAAACATACTGCATATCTTTTTATTTTTTCTAACTCAATGGAATGTTGGAAAATAATTAAGAAAAGGACCCAGAACTCTGTCCATCTGTCTGTTCATCCATCAGCAGGATAACTCTCCAAAACCTGAATCTAGTATATGCAAAGAAGCCAGCAAAACGATGAGTAAGTGAAATAATAATAATAATAATAATTTGGATCAGGCTTGGAGTTGTGGTAACTCTATGGTATCTCTATGGTAAAGCCAAGTGGATATTTGGTCCTACTCAGCTGTTCACAAGAAAATTAGATTCTCACAGTCTTATTAGCCAAATTTGTTGAAAGAAAGAAGGGTTCAGGTTGTACATGTGTAAGATTGATACTAAGAGCGGGGAGGAACTCACTTATAACTACAAACAGAAGAAGAGACTGGACTGCCACCTGTCAGAAATGGTGTAGGGTTTCCTGCTTGGGCAAGGGGTTGGACTAGATGACCTACAAGTTCCCTTCCAACTCTGTTATTCTGTTCTGTTAAATAGGAGGCCAGAGGCTGACTGGGGAACAGATCACAAATTGCTTGTCTTCAAGTTCATTTCCAAAGCAAGTTTTCCAAGCAAGCTGTGGTGTCTTTTCAAAAGAGTCCTGAAGATAGTGCAGGTTTATGAAAGTAATTTTACACTGAGAAAGCTTTGCGAAAGATTCAGGGAGTCATGTGTTTGTTTACCCGAGAAACTGGCTCAGAAAAGGAAGACAGAAAAGAGAGCCAGGTGCTTTTGTTTCGGTCGCATTGCTGGGTACAAAAGAAGAAAGGTCAGTGTGGGAACTGTGGGAGAAAAGGCAGCTGGGGAAAGAATGAATGCTAGCATTTGCTGAGGATGCCTGCCCTGCAAGGCAGAGTACGGGGAGGCCAAAAAGGCATAGATGGAGGAGACATAGGTGGGTGGGGGAGCTGCCGTGCCCCTGTGGTCATATGTGTGGGTGGACTGCCAAACACTTGAATACAGGTAGACTTACGGCTTCAGTTGCTCCCAAAATTTCCATTGATAAGTGAGACAGTTGTTAAGTTTTGCCCCATCTTACAACCTTTCTTGCCATAGTTGTTAAGTGAATTACTGCAGTTGTTAGTAACATGGTTGTTAAATGAATCTGGCTTCCCCATTGACTTTGCTTGTCAGAAGGCTGCAAATGGTGGTCACATGGGGCCCAGGACACTGCAACCATCACAAATACAGACCGAGATGACGGGGGCGAGTCTTAGTCCTGTTACATGGGAGGAGTTTGAGCCTATCACTCCTGAGGATGTGGACAAGGCCATAGGAGCGATGAGCGCCTCCACTTGTTTATTGGACCCGTGTCCCTCCTGGCTGGTTTCGGCCAGCAGGGAGGTGACACGTGGCTGGCTCCAGGCTGTTGTGATCGCATCTTTGAGAGAGGGGTCCGTCCCGCAGCCCTTAAAAGCTGCGGTGGTGAGGCCCCTCCTCAAGAAGCCTTCCCTGGAACCAACTCCCACCAGAGATCCGGACTATCCCCACCCTACTGGCCTTCCGCAAGGCAGTAAAAACATAGCTCTTCCGGCAGGCGGGGTGAAGAGACGATTCCCCCATGTTTGAATGGTTTTTAAATTGTAATAAAATGTTTTTAGATGTTATTTTACTGTTTAGTTCTAATCTCTGTTGTAAGCCGCCCTGAGTCCCCGGGATTGGGCGGCCTATAAGAACTCTTATAAATAAATAAATAAATAAAATACATGCCAGTTGCCAAGTATCTGAATTTTGATCACGTGACTGCTATGGTCCTAAGTGTGAAAAATGGCCCTAAGTATCTTTTTCCAGTGCCCTTGTAACTTCGAACAGTCACTAAACAAACTGTTTTAAGTTGCAGACTACCTATATTGAGCACTGCAGAGGAGCTGCAATGGCCATAACTTTGGACACGGGTCATTGTTTTTAGCACCGTCATAGTTTCAAATGGTTGTTTAAGGAATTGTCATAAGGCAAGGACTACCTGTATTATTATCATGCCTCTGGGTCAGTCTTGACTCCTAGTGACTGCCTGGACAAGTCCCTGAAAGTTTCTTGGCAAGATTTTGAAATGGTTTGCCCTTGCTGCTTTCTTAGGGCTAAGATAGAGTGACTGGCTCAAGGCCACTTAGTGCCTAAAGCAGACTTTGTGCCTAAGGCAGAACTAGAACTCAGGCACTCCTAGTTTCTCGCCTCGTGCCTTAATGATTACACCAAACTGGCTCTTCAACTGGATAAATATAGCTCTGGAATTTTCCAGGATATTAAAAAAAAACCTGTTTATCTTGATATCATACTTCTTGAGAAATAATTGCGGATATCAATTTATATTAATAGGTTATATTCAACATCTTACAAAAGTAGACCTGCTATCAGCAAGATAATTCTTCCTTATTTTTTCCTCCTCCTTTCTCCATAAAATAATTCATTCATGTAATACATAGACATGCACACTAATAATTTATCTTGAAATTCATAAATATATGAAGACATTGGCATTTAACCAAACAACGAAAATACAAAACATCGTGTTCCAAACTATTATAAATCTGCTGATGATAACTTGTTTTGCTCATTTATACTGTTGAATGTGCTATTAAGCATAGTAATAACAACAACAACAAATTAAGTGGCTGAAAGGCTGATGCAATTGTGAACAAATAAATGTGAATCATGATGTTCTATAACAAAATCAAACTCAATATAGGCTCCTTGGCTCACTTCAGAATTTACTCTGCTTTTAAAAATGTTCCCTATATTTTTATGGAACTGTCTAAGACAGTGATGGCGAACCTTTTTTCCCTTGGAAACCTTTTTCCCTGTCACGCATGTGTGAGTGCCCACACCCATAATTCAATGCCTGGGGAGGGTGAAAACGGCCTCTCCCGCCTCCGCAGAGGCCCTCTGGAGGCTGGAAATGGCCCATTTCCCAACTTCCGGTGGGCCTGGTAGGCCCGTTTTTCGCTCTCCCCAGGCTCCAGAGGCTTCCCTGGAGCCTGGGGAGGGTGAAAACACCCCCTCGGAGGCCCTCTGGAAACCTAAAATGCCCTCCACACGAGCCAAAAATCAGCTGGCCGGCACGCACATGCATGCTGGAGTTGAGCTAGGGCAACGGCTCGCGTGCTGGCAGATATGGCTCCGCGTGCCACCTGTGGCACGCGTGCCATAGGTTCGCCATCACTGGTCTAAGAACTAAAGAAATATCTAACCATTTATATATTGATTATTTTTAAAACAAACAAACAAACAAACAAACAAACAAACAAACAAACAAACAAACAAACAAACAAACAAACACACCTTCATAACCCCAAAGAATTTGAGACAACTGAGACTTGGATGAAGAAGATAAACCTCACTGTTAAAAGGTGTGAAAACGACTATTTCCACTATTCTTTGTCTGACATGTCCTTGTAATCAAATAATGTATTTGCATGGTCCATGATTACATTACTGCTGAATACATGCATAATGAGACTACATTTAATGCAGTGCATAGCCAATATATTTCTGCTTTCAGTTCCTTTCATTTTTGTCTTTTTCTAAGCCACAATAAGCTTGCATTGATAAAGCAGCTGCTGCAGTAGACTTAGACCTTTGACCGTTGACTTTTTCCCTGAAATCTCATTTCAGGCTAACATTTAGAAAGAAAGGAAAAGGTACCGGGGATGCTTTTGGGACATTTTAGTCAACTCAAAAGAGTTTGCTGCTGGCACAATCTGGCAGAAAACCTGTCCCATCTTTTGTTTACTGGCAGTATAAGGGGATTAATCAGTGTTAGTTTAAAAAAGTGTGTTTCAGGGAGAATACATCAGTAATTGCATGCATCGAGTTCCTTGAAATTATGGAATAGGCACCTGCCTGTATGCTGTCAGAGGAAACCAACCAGGGTATTAGACCTGATATTGAAAGTATTTGTTGTCCCCAAAAAGAAGAGATTGAAACTGACTTCCTGTCCCAAAGAGAGGGCTACCTATTCAATTTCAATTATTATTTTTTCTTTGTTATAGAGCTGAGTCAATATGTATGTTTGGAACAGCTGCTGTTGGTTAGAGGATGTTAGTATCTTGTGGAAGGTTGGATGGTTATTGTTTTGAACTGGGCGGTGATGGAGCCTTTGGGGGTCATTTCCTTACTGGACTGAGCTGGATTGTACCTCTGTCTTTTCCATATGGTCTATATCTAGTGCCTGACTGTTTGGCAACTTGGAAAGGAAGGCCTATTTCCTTACCTGTTGTGGCTTGGAGAGTTAACCTGGTGGATTGGAACTGGTTGCAGGGCAGCAGGATTGTTGGACCACCAGTTGCATGGATTGGCTGCTTCATACTGAAGGTGCTTGGTGTGTTTTATGGCAATGCGGTGGTTGGAAGGATGCTAGGACCAATGGTCCCTCTAACATTAGAAAATGGCACGGGGCAATTGGAAACTGCTGCGCGCCGTTCTTTCGTATGTGCGCGGCCGCATAGCTTAGAGGGAACATTGGCTAGGACCATCGATGCTATTGATGGAGGAAGCTCCATTGGCCTGTGGCAGGGACTGTGCTATACAGCAAGGAAGTACAGGGCTACTGGATCGTGGATGAAAGTTCCCTTTTTTCATTGTGATCATATAGAGATGAGGGATTTTGCTGTGGTGGAGGCGGGGCTGGATGAGGTGGGTTATGCTGTTGGGCTCTGTGGCTGTAGCTCTTTCCCCCACACAGTCAGGGAGCCATTTTGCCTCCTCTCTGGCTGGAAGCTGGAAGGCTTTTGTGGCAACCATTTCCATGTGGGCTGTTTCAAGCGGTAGTCATCACGACAGAAGAGGACTTTGAATGAGAGGATTGGATTAAGGACCTGGGACTGGTCATCTTGCTGGAAAGTTTTGTTTTGTGGATTGGGATTTTGCCCACTCCCAGAGGAAGAAGGCTTTATGGATCACTGAGATTGTACCTATTTTAGGAAAATTGAGAATAGTTGCATGGCAGCTTCAAAGTTTCTACTTGTCCAATTCAGTCCAGCAAGTTGGGCATGTTATGGGACCCATCAGCCCCATATGCTGGTTGACGGGGACTAGGATGCATCCCTTCTCTGCTATAACCCTTGCCCTCTGGGCCATTCCGTGATGGTGTAGTGATTAGAATGTAGTATTGCAGGCCAATTTGATTCCCACCAGCTCAAGGTTGATTCAGCCTTCCATCCTTCAGAGGTTGGTAAAATGAGGACCCAGATTGTTGGGGGCAATATGTGGATTCTGTAAACCGCTTAGGGAGGACTGTGAAACACTGTGAAGCGGTATATAAGTCTAAGTGCTATTGCTATTCTCTCTTCAGAGATCAGGATTACCTTGACCCTGCTGGGCTCACATAAAGCCATAAAGACCTGGTTATTGTTCTATGTTTGTATGCCACCCAGAGTCACTTGTTGAAATGGGTGGCTATAGAAAACAAACAAATTTCACAGCTCAGGTGGTAAAACTCTAAACACTGATTTCACTATAAATAGGATTTGCATAAGTCCTGTTGATAAACAGCAGTCAGTAGAATCCATTCTCAATAGCTTCTTAATCTACTTTTTTCTACAGTGAATTACTTATCAGAAGTGCCTGGATTCTTGTGTGATTGTTTAACTGGTGTCAACAAAACCTTACTGGGGAGATGCCTGACTGTACAGCCCACTGTAGTTACTGTAAAATGTTGTAATTTGTGATTACATCTGTAAAAGTGAAAGAAATGATGGTAAGACATCTGTTTGAGCTCTGCCACAATTCCAGAGGTGGGCTGTTACTTGTTCACACTGGATCTCCTGAACCAGATTTTAATTTTCTGAGCAGTTGGAGAAGAAGTTGTTGGAAGAAATCTTTTCCCACTTTACAGGGCTAATCCTGCAAGGGAGGCAGGAAGGAAACATTCTGGTATGCCTGTATTTCTAGCCTAATCCTTATCTTAATTGCCCTGCTGCTTCAAGTGTTTTCAGAAACTGCCTCTGGGTTAAAATTGTAAGCCTTATGCCCAGACTTTCTGTCTGCAGACTGAGCTTCTCCTGAGTCCCCCACCCAGGTTTTTGTGGTACTTTTATTCCTGGGGGTTGACTTTCTTAAAGATTGTTAAAGGATTGTTTTAAGCTTTTTGGAGTATACTTCCAACACTGCTGGAACAGCTTTTTACAGAAGGGTTGGCATAGTCATAGAAGAAATGGCTGAGAGGCAGGATGCAAGCTTGGCATTCTGTCTGATTTTTTTTACTGCCTTTCTGGGGGCATGTGATCTTTCCTTAAATCTGGATGATTACCTAAGGATATCTTGTGAGGTGAGTGAGACCAGCTGGTATATTTAAGTGGTGCAAATGGATCTAATGATTGCTTCTTCTGGGTGGGAAACTGCTTTGTCAGTTCACTGAGCATAGGAGTCTCTTGTCTATGGGGATTCTTCAGTCATCCAGGTCATGGTTGTCCCAAAGGTGCTTTTTTCTTGGTTTCCATAAAGTCCAGTTGCCTCTTGAAAAAGCACCTTTGGGACAGGAGTCTCTTGCATTGCTTCGGAGTGGGCAAGGCACATGATTTGTCACAATAAGTGGATCCTCCTTCTAATTTGTTTTAGTTTTCTCTCATGATAATATGGCATAGTAACATGGCACCAATTGTAGAAAGTTAGCACCCACCCCTCTCCTAGAAGAATGAAATATTTTGAGAAATATAATAAAAATATAATAAAAAGGAAGAATATATTTCCCTGAATGAGAAATGGAAAAACATGTTTTCTTAGAGGGAGAAAGCAGCCCCCACCTTCCTTAATAGCTCACAGAAGATGTCAGCACTTAAGAGATAGATAGCTATATTCATAGGCAAAAATTCCGTGCAGCAAGGTCTGAACAAAGGCAGAATGGGATTAGCCCTCACTCAAGATGTTAATTTATCTCTTTAGCTCGGCATGCTGTAGCCCAAATATGCCCACCCACTTTCTGGAGAGCTGAAATGACATATTTGCTAAAGGGTTTCACTTTATGAGCAAGAGTAACTTGGCTGCTGATAGTTATCCTTGTATTTTAACTATTTTAATTCCTCAATGTGCTCTGGCAACCTGCCTGATTTGTAACGCTGGGTTGCAGGTATTGCTGAGGAAAAGGAAGGTATTCAGACAGAATGGTTTAGGTTTCCATGACGGCTGTGACTCATTGATCTTCAGTGTGTATTCCCCCATTTCTAATCTAATGACTGATATTTAGGGCATTTTTTTGCAAGCAAAGAAGCTTTTTGTATTTTTGTACAGGTAATCCTTGACTTACAACAGTTCATTTAGTGACTATTCAAAGTTACAAGGGCATTTAAAAAAGCGACTTATGACCATTTTTCACACTTACGACCGTTGCAACACCCCCACGGTCATGAGAGGGCAGGCGAGGCAAAGCACCCCTCGATGTAAGTGACATTAAGTTGGCCACACCCACCCACCCACCCACGCCCACCCAGTCATTAGGGCAGAGAACCTGTTGTTAAAAAATTTGCAGCCCACCACTGCACAATTCATTATTGGGGCTCCTTTGTTGTCATGTGCAGACAACATGGAAAGCAAAGTTGGTCTAATGGTTAAGACACCAGGGTAGAAACCAGGAGACTGAGTTTTAGTCCTGTATTAGCCATGAAAGCCAGCTCAGTGAGACATTCACTCTGTCTCAGCCCAATCCACCTCACAGGGTTGTTGATGTGGAAAAAATAGGAAGTAGTAGTAGTATTGGATATGTTTACTGTCTTATTATTTCTAAAATAATAAAGGCAGAATAAGATAAAAAAATAAGAGTATTTTCACCTTGGCCTTTAGGGCCGATAAAGTACCTATGGTCCTATCCTTGTTGAAGGTCTTCTATGCAAGATGTCTTCTAAAGCAGAGTTTTCCAACCTTTCCGGCTTTGCAGACCAGTGGAGGGGGGGGAGAGGGAATGGTTCTGCGTGAGCAGTGGGCACACACGCATGCCGCTCACACAAATGGAGCACACATTCATGTGCTCGCCCACTGCTTATGCAAGTGGGTATCTGCGCATGCAGGCGCTCACCCACCACTTCCACGGCCCGGTTCCGAATGGCTCATGGCCCAGTAATAGACTGTGGCCTGGAGGTTGAGGACCCCTGTTCTAGTGTCCCACATATTCCTGGATACTCAATCCTGTCATTTCTGTCTTCTTTAGCTCCCCCATCGTAGCACTTCTCTCTTTTCTAAGCAATGCTGTGCCTTTGGCCCTGTTCTTTCCCTCCTCACGTTTCCTAGCAATGGCACTGTGGTGCCTTTGAAAAAAGCCCTTTGGGGAAGAGAGTTTTTATGACCCGAGAGCTAGAATTTAAAATTCTCCATGGGTTATCAGCAGGGTTGCCAAGTAGTAATAAACAACCAACCTGGCCTACTTGTATGCCTTTAATAGCCGCTTCATGTCCTGAAATCAGCAGGCAAAAAACTTTTCACACCATGGATGTCTGCCTTGCCACCTACTAATATCTGCAGCTGAAGCAGCTATCAAAGGCAGAGAAAGAAAGGCTATTAAAAAAAACCAATTGATTTTGAAACTGAAACGTTTCATCTGCAAAGACTAGAGCAGAGAAGCCAATCCTTTATATAATTCTTGTTTGGGTTAATGTGTGTGGATTGTTTTGGAACACAATATTAATTTTACTTAGTGGAAATGGATAAGTTAGAAAGACCTTGGAGAAGGGATGCGTAGTTTGCCTCAAGGCTATGTTGGCCCAGTGTGACGAATCACCTGTGTTTCATTTGTCATGCTTATTCTTGGCAAGCACGGTGACTGTAGGATTTGTGTGAACAAAACAAATCTTCTCCCACCTTCCACCTCTCTTTTTTCAGAGGGAAAAAAAAAACAAGCCTCCAGCATCTGTGTCCCTCTGAACAAGAGAAATCTATCAAAAAAAGAAAGAAAAGAAAAACAGAAAAGGAAAGCACTTCAAAATGTGAAAAAAAAAATTGGAAGGAAAAGGAATTATTTCTGCAGCTCAGGGATACCATCCATCAGATTAAGAGTGAAAGAAATGCTCAGAAGGAATATGCATCAACTTCCCTAGATGGGGTCAGAAAGATATTTGACTGGTTTGTGCTTTGCATTGTTGAGACTTCAAAACACAAATACAGTAAAACCTTGATTTAATAGTTTAGTGGGAAGGGTTTTGTTAAATGTTGAATATCTCTTAAACTGAAGGTTCACCCCAACACTAGGAAGACCAAGTAAGGCATGGTTGGTTATGTTGCTCCTCTCTCTCCTGCTCTCCCATTGGCTATTCTCTACAAATTCCCCAGAACCCTCCCTCCCTCCCTCCCATTCCTATCCTTAAGTCTATGCTGCCAACCTTTTCCTGTGACATTGACCAGTTCATCAGTTTTTGTCGGTCGGATAAACCGAAGTCGATTACATATGTGCAAACTTGTTGCAACCGGCCTGCTTATTGATAATTCCAGGGATAAGCATGGATGTATTTGACAATGTGACCCTATATCAAAATGTAAGTGAAATTGGAACATGTATATCAAGGTGATGCATGAATGCTAAAGTCCTATGAACTACTAAAAGCATAGATTTCAAGGATAGATCTGTTGTTTGTATTTTGTTGAACAAACACTCTCCAATGTTTGAAAATCGGTAGGGGAAAAAACAGTTGGAGAATGTTTGTTCTTTTTAAATTGACTGGCCAATTTCAAGCAAAGCACGGTGCCTTAGTTTGTATGCCTTTCTCTCTCATCTCATATCTCTACTGTGAGGGTTGAGTAGAATTTTTTTTTCATTAATACATGATGTAAGGAAGCCAAGTAATGATCTATGCTATGGTACGAGGAGAAAATCTATGTTATGTTGGAGGATATATTGGGAAATGAGGCAGGAATAGGTAGATAAGAACAACTAAATTGATGATTGGAAAGAGTTAGAAATAGATCAGATGACTTAAATTATGTGAATGTTCATTTTGTCAGTTTGGTCTAGTGGTTAAGATACCAGGCTAGAACCTGGAATGAAGGTGAATATACATGTCCCAAGATAATGTTGCGGGAGCCAATCTGAGTCAGTCATTGGGACCAGATGTTTAGTTTTCTGAGCTTTCAGACTCATGCTGGAGCCCATCCTCAGGGAACTTCTCTCTACATAGTGTGTGCTTTGGGCTATTCTCTATGTGTGGTATTTATATGGTGCCTGTTGTGTGTGGCTTTTAGATGTTAATTGAAGGGTTGATGGCTGACTATTAAGTCATTGGCTGTTGATTCCTTGTGCTACCAAGCCATTGCCTCCTAAGTACTTGATAAGCTGGGTGGTAAATCATCACTCCTGTTGACTGATGAAGGGTCTAATCACTTCCCTGCCTATTTTTGTGCCTGCTCATCCGACAATCTTAGTAGCTGCAAAATTGAATGTATGTCCTTGTTCACTGCAATGTGAGACTGGAATGTTTATTGCAATGTGATTCTAGAAACTGGTAGATTGTGAGTTCAGGTTCCACCTTAAGCATGAAAGCCAGCTGTTAATCTTGGGCCAGTCACTCCCTCTCAGGCCAACAACCCTACAGGGTTGTTATTATGGGGAAAATAGGAGTAAGAAGTATTGGCTATGTTCACCAGCTTGAGTTGTTTATACCAAAAATAATAAAGGCAGAAAACAAACAAACTAACTAACAAACATCACACTGTAATGTGGAGTTTTTTCTCAAAGTGTCTCAACTTTTTTGAGAATGAATTGATTCCAAGTTTTCATAATTTTTTAAATTAGTTACACATTGTCTCTTCTTAGCCTCTTCTCTTGCTTAGTAAAAAGCAGTAACAATAATACAAGAAAGAAATGATTTGCACATACCTTTAAGGATTTTATTTAAGAAGTTGTCAAAATCATGCAGCAGTTATATATAACACTAAGCAGGGAAGCTGAAAGCATGGTGAGATCAAAATAGCTATGCTTTTAAAATTGGAAATAGCTTTTGATTCCACTTCAAACTAGACAAATAAATCACTGTGACCACCCTCTTTCCACTTTGGGGAAAATGAGCACTGAATTAGGTATATTTATTTGTCTGTTGCCTTACTTTGACTAAGGTAGACATTATTATCAATTAATAGATTCTGGTGAAGTCTGGCAACAATAACTGGATGAATTTTCAAAATCCATTTAATTAGCTTTTCAAAAGTAGCAGTTATCTTTAAATTTAATCACATTAGTTGACCATATAGTATATCTTGGGTAATACATTTTCCCTACTTCCATGGATCAAGAACCCTGACTGAACTCTGAGTAGACATGTATGGCATTATGTTTCTTAGTTACTAATTACATCCTCTTTTTTACTTAGCAGAAGTTTGCATTAAATTGTTACCGAAGACAATATAGTCTGGGAATGAAAGCACATTCTGAGTCCTAAAGGCAGAAAAAGACTGATCCCATAAATTAAGGAAATAGCACAAAGTTGTTTAGACAGGCCACTTCAAGAGAATCCTAATAAACTGCTATTACAAATATATTATGGCTAGTACAGATTAATAGAGCTAAAATTACATGTAGTTCATTTAGTGACCATTTGAGGTTACAACAGCACTGAAAAAAAGTGACTTATAACCATTTTTCTCACTTATGACCATTGCAGCATCTCTATGTTGGAACAGTCCCTACCTGTACTTGTTGTACACACTTGACTGCATATCTTCTGACCCATCTAATATGATAATAAAGTTTGCAGATGATACCACCGTGCTGGGTCTTATTACAGGAGGAGACGAATCCGCATACAGGGAAGAAGTCCAGAAGTTATCTACATGATACACAGAAAACAACTTGCACCTAAACACCAGCAAGACAAAAGAGATGGTGTTGGACTCCCAGAAGCAGAGAGAGGACCCTGCCCCACTCTACATCAAGGGAGGCTGTGTGGAGAGGGTCCCCTCCTTCAAATTCCTGGGAGTGCACCTTAGCCAAGATCTCACCTGGAAAAATAACACCTTCCAGTTGGTTAGAAAGGCTCAACAGAGACTCCATTTCCTCAGGATCTTGTGGAAAAATCAGGTAGAACAACGGCTGATGACTTCCTTCTACCAGTCCACGATAGAAAGTGCCCTCACATATTGTGTCACCGTACGGTACGCTGGCTTAAACAGCCGCAGACAGGAAGGCATTACAGAGGGTGATGAGCACAGCACAAAAAATCATGGACTGCCCCCTCACCCCACTGGATGAAATCGTCAAGTCCCACTGTCTCAGCGGAGTGAGGAAAATCCTCAGGGATGATTCACACCCTGGACAGCATTTCTTTATTCTCCTACCATCGGGCAGGAGATATAGAAGCATAGCCAGCCGAACAAATAGGCTGAGAAATAGCTTTTATCCATGGGCTGTCAGACTTTTAAATGCAACATAACACCACAATCAGGCTAATGTGATAGACTTGCAGTGCCAGCGTAATGTGCAACATGTATATTCCGGTGTAATATAATAGTATGTGTGTATGTGTATATATATATATATATATATATATATATATATATATATATATATATATATATATATATATATATATATATATATATATATATATATATATATATATATATATATATATATATATATATATATATATATATATATATATATATATATATATATATGTAGGTCTTTGGGTATTCAGGTTTTCTCCCGCGTGAAATTGGAAGTGTCTTTGCGACATTTCGATGAAGTCTCATTCATCATCTTCAGGCTGGTGTCTTCTGCTTCCTGCTTCTAGGAGCAATGTGAGATTGCTGCTGTTTCTTCCTTTTAACTGCCAGTGGAGGTTTGAACTGATAGGATGGGAGCTTGGCTGTGTTCTGATTGGTTGGAGGTGTGTTCTGATTGGTTGGGGGGTTAGCTGTGCTCTGATTGTTCTTAGGTTAGTCTGACTTGCAGGGGCATTTGAGCTGGTGAGCTGCATTGCTGCTGTTTGGCTTCTGGTTCTTGGTTGTACCACATCTTCATGGAGGGTGTCAGTTTGCTTCATGTATGGATTGGAGGGGTTTAAAGTGGCTAATGATGCAGCTGTAGTATGGCTTCTGGTTTGTGGTTGTGCCTCATTGGTGTGGGTTTGGGTTTGCTTATTGCGTGGATGTGTGGTGGTGACATCCTGTGTGGTTTTCGTGAGTGTGGGTCTGGTGTCATTCTTTGTGTTAGGGACTCGTTTGTCAATAAGGGCGGGTTTCCAAATGGCTGGTAGGCGGGAGGTGTCATCTCGTTTATTCATGCTGTGTGGGCGTTTTTCTATCTCAATGGCTTCTCTGATTATTCTGTTGTTAAAGTGTTCAATTTTGGCGATAGTTCTGGTCTTTTTAAAGTCGATTTCATGTCCTGTGGCTTTGAAATGTTGGACCAGGGAAGAAGTTGGTTCCTCTTTTTTGACTGTGTTCTTGTGTTCTTCAATGCGTGCACTTATTCTTCTGTTGGTTTGTCCAATGTATGTGGTGGGGCAGGCGGTGCATGGAATTTCATATACTCCTTGATTTTCTAACTCAATTTTGTCTTTGGGGTTTCTTAGGATGGTGGATATTTTTCGGTTTGTGCAGAATGCTGTCTTGATGTTGTGTTTGTGGAGGATCTTGCTGATTCTGTCTGTGGTGCCTTTTATGTATGGGAGGAGGGCTTTGCCGTTTTCTTGTTCTCTGTCTTGGATTTTAGTGGGGGTTTCTTTTTGGATTAGGTTGGTGATCTTATTTCTTTGGAATCCATTGGATACTAGTACATTAGTGAGAGTATTTAGTTCGGTTTTTAGGTGTTGTTCGTCAGCTAGGCGTTTTGTTCTGGAGATGAGTGTCTTGGCTACGGAGTTGATCTGTGCTGGGTGGTGATGTGAGAGTGCGTGCAGATAGCGGTTAGTGTGGGTTTTCTTCTGGTAGATGGTGTGTCCTAGGGAGCCATTGGATTTCTTGTAGACTAAGACATCCAGGAAGGGTGATCAAAGAAGCCTTGACAGCTATCCAAAACAAATACAACCCCCCCAAGCACATCCTAGATCTGACCAACCACTGCCTATCCAACACATACTTCATCTATAACGGACAAAAATACAAACAAATGGAAGGAGCACCCATGGGATCACCCCTCTCACCTGTCATTGCTAACCTCTATATCAGGGGTCGGGAACCTATGGCTCGCGAGCCAGATGTGGCTCTTTTGATGACTGCATATGGCTCGCAGCAGGGGTGAAATCCTCCCGGTTCGCCCGGGCCAGTCCTTCGGCGTATAGCCGATGGAACTGGCGGCGGTTGCGGCGCGGAGCTTCTCCTGCCCGCTTTCCCGTCCCGGCTGAACACAATCACCGCTTTCCCGTCCCGGCTGACCACAATCATTTGGGTTATTTTTCCCTCTGTGCATGCGCGCGCATGCACAGAGGGAAAAATAACCCAAATGGCGGCGTTCAGCTGGGACGGGGGGAGCTAAAAAACGGCCATGGCCACATCCCCGCCGTTCTCCAGCCAAGCGGCTGAAGAAGCCCCGGAGCCCCGCCGCCAACCTGCGTTCCTGCTGGGAAGGAGCCTCTGTCGCTGTCTCTCGCGGGGTTCCAGCCACCCGACTGAGTCCCTGACCGCGGCACCGGCAGGGTTAATGCGTATGGGAGAGGAGAGAGAGCGCTACCGCCGCCACTGCTGCTTTCACCGCTCCGATATTTCTTTGGTGGGCGCGCGCGGGAGGGACCATGGAACAGAGGCGCCCGGCAGCTTAAGGCAAGAGGCGGGTGGGAGACGCGGGCAGGAGCCTGTCGCCGCCGCCGCCACTTCTGGCATCCCCACGCCTCTCACCCCGCTCGCCGGGTGCCTCTGCTCAGCGGTCCCTCCTGCGCAGGCCCACCAAAGAAATATTGGAGCAGCGAAAGTATTTATATTATTATATTAAATATATATATATGTGTGTGTATGTGTGTGTGTGTGTGTGTGTGTGTGTGTGTGTGTGTGTGTGTATGTATGTATGTATGTGGATATGTGTGTTAGTTTATTACTTATTGGGTTTAGGGATTTCTTTTACTTATTGATTTATTGAGATGTATTCTATGTTCTAGGGTGGGCTGCACCAAGGAGTGCTCATTCAATTTCATTGTACACATGCTGTGCATTGACAATAAAGGTTTGATGGTGGTCACATGATCAAAATTCAGACCCTTGGCAACTGACTCATAGTTATGATGGTTGCATTTTCCCTGCGTCATGTGATCACCTTTTGTAACCTTCTGACAAACTAAGTCAATGGGCAAACCAGATTCACTTAACAACCATGCTACTAACTTAACAACTGCAGTGATTCACTTAACAATGGTGGCAAGAAAGGTTGTAAAATTGGCCAAAATTCACTTATATGTTTCACTTAACAACAGAAATTTTGTGCACAATTGTGGTCATAAGTTAATTGCCTATAAGGTGTTTGCATTCATTTTGTTTTCCTTCTTTTCAGAAGTTAAATTTCGATTTTTTAGTACATGATGGTAAGCTAATTAGGTCCCCAAATATATGCATCCATGAAAGTTTTCCAACAATGTCACCAAGTGAAAATGTTATGATATTTATAACTTTGTTAGCTTGCTTCACCTATAAATTATGATTTACACACTGCAATAACATATTACATATTGCACTAAGCCAGGATCAGGGGTGGTATTCACTTACCTTCCCTACCGGTTTGCAAATGTGAGCGCGCACCACCTTCACGCATGCGCATATCATTCTGTGCATGCGCTCAAGCTTAAAAACATACCTAAAAAGGACAAAATAGAACCAGGCCGGGTGGGCGGGGCCACCCGCAATTTCCGCTACCGGTTCAAGCGAACCGGACAGTACCGGCGGAATACCACCTCTGCCCAGGATACTATTTGCTACCTTCTGAATTGTTCTGTAGATAAATATTCCCCAAATGTGCGTTTGGAGTTCGGTAGGGATATTTCTGGAAGGTGTTTAGTTTGCTGCAGAAAAGTGAAAAATAAGGAATGAGTTAAAATTTTTCCTCTTCTTTTCATTTTTCTACCCAAAATACTCACCCCAAAGGTGTTTTTGTATATAAAAAGCTGCTAGTGCAGAACCCAGTAATGCTTGTTTATATTGTGCCCCTTTATTTCAGCATCACCTAAAGGCATCTAAAGAGCTCTTTTTAATCCTCTCACGTTTTATACTTTTTGACAATTTTATTTTTATTTTTGAGATTGCACAGATTTTCCAGCAACTCTCCAGTCATTTATGACACTATTAAAACACCTCCCAAGTCTTTGTTGCAGAAACGTCTGGCTCATTAAAAAGTCATACTTGAAGTGGGGAGAATGGAGAAATGTTTCTTATTCCCTTCTAAGCAGTGGTGGGTTCCTACCAGTGCGGTCCACTCTATAGCGCCGGTAGCAGCCCGCTAGTGATGTCACAGTACCGGTGCGGTCGGTTGCCGGTGCCTGGCCAACGCCATTTTTTTGAAAAAAAAAATTAATTTTTTTTAAAAATTTTCTTATGCGCATGCCCAGAAGCCGAGTTTCCGGCACTGCTCATGTGCTGCCTTCCTACCCCACAGTGAGTCCAAGCAGGGGAGGATGGCTGAGGGAGCGCGTGAGACGCTGAAAGAATGGGCAGCAGGAGCTATCTCCATTCCCCTCCCTTCAGGAGTCCGAGAAGCCACGAATGCGCGGTGATGATCCCAGGCATTTTCGCACGTTTGAGGCTTCTTGAGCTGCTGAGGGGAGGGGGAATGGGCAGCAGGACCTATCTCAGTTCCCCTCCCTTCAGCAGTCCGAGAAGCCACGCCCGCCTGGTCACATGGCTGGCAAGCCACACCCACAAAATAAGCCACGCCCACAGAGTGGTAGTAAAAAAATTTGGAACCCGCCCCTGCTTCTAAGGTGGAATGGAAAGTTGCCCGGACGTATGTATGCATGCATTCTGGTTGGGCTTTGACGAGAGGAGAACATATGAATTAAAAGGAAGCACAGAGTAGTGAGCTGTAAATTACAATGCCTAGCAATCTGAATTTTTATCAGGAGGAAAATATATCATTTAACATTTAGGGCATATTAGAGGGACCATTAATTTTTCATATAGAATCTTAAAAATGGGTTGGATCACACTGCGACTAGAAATAACAAATAACTGCAGCATATAAATTGCTGACAGTGCTATATATTTTCATTGTTTTTAGTGAGAAGAGGGAACACAATTCCACATAACTGCCCTTCCTCCTTTGAGAAGCATGGTGTAGTCTTTCAGTTGTTTTGGATGGCAACTTTTATCTATTTATTTCTGTGATCTATGTATCACTAAATTCCAAAGCTCTCTAAGCAGCTTACAAACAATGCAAAGAACAGAAGGAAGAATGAAGGAAACACAACAAAATTCAGTAGCAACAGTAAACCTTTCTGCCCATTAACACACTGGAGGAAAGCAATTGTGATAAAATAATGGTCTTTTGCAGGGAGGCAACCTATCAAACTATCAGTCCTCAATGGCTTCCTAGAACAACCAGATCTTGGGGCCTTCCTGACTTCCAACAAGGCTGGTGCTGATGTGACTTTGTGTGGGACACTGTTCTAAACTACAGAAAAGGCGCATCTTAATGATTCCTGATTGCCAGAGTCCCTCAAAGAGGACCCTTGAAGGACACCCTATCTTCTAGTTTTTGTTGGATGGAAGAAACTGCCAAGAGAAAATGGTTGGGACCTCCTATAATGCTGACTTGGAAGTTTTATTGCAAACATTTTGAGGCTACTATACTTGGCAAATTATAAGCAAAATATTTTCCTCTGCTTTCTCCCAGGATTAAACTGAGACATTTCTTCATGAGATAATCTAAGAAGGACTAAGATACCTTTTCTTTCAGCAAAGCAAGATAAGCAAAGCAAGATAAAATGCTTGGCACAGAGAGGCACAACACATGGAATGTAGGACTTAAGATACAACCAAGACGCCATCTAAGAGAGGAACTTGAAGAAAAGTCAGGTTTTTCAAGGCCTTCCAGAAGTCTATTAGATTGAGGGTCACTTGAATCCTAGAGGGGATGCTGGTCCATAGGACTGGTACTGCAACAGAGAAGGCCCTTCTCCTAGGACCACTCGATGGCATTGTTTTACAGAAGGGAACCATATCTGGTGGGATGGTTTGAAATAATTGGAGATGAGGAGTCTCTCAAGTAACCTAGCGCACTTGAGCTTGTCTTCTCTTTTCTGAATAATAGCAACTCCAAGAATTAAACAAAGACATCATCCACCACCTATTTCTTTTAAGTTGAGATGACAGGGATTAAACTTGGACTCTTATGCCCGAAATCTTATCCTCTATTAATAAACTGTTACCCCTCTCTTCATTTGCTTTTTAATTCATTTGCATAAATTAATGCAATATAGATATTTGGGGGGAATTTAAATAGGAGGTCTTCTCTTTTGACAACATTCTTGCAGATTCTTCAGGCTTTTTAAATAATAAATGAAAAAACAAACAAAAACAAAGGTATTATGCCTCCTGTGTGCCTGACTGATTTGCCTATTGAATCATATGAAGTTGTTTTAGACTCAAACAGAATGCTTTCAAAATAAGATGAAACCATACCTCTGTCTTTCTCTGCCAGCACATCCTATAGTTTAGGCAGAGGATCTCTTCCCAGCTCATTTAGCTGTGCTTCATTAACTGAAGATGCCAAGAACGGAACAAGGGGCTTTCATTATGCAAAGCAAGTCCTCTGTCATTGAGTTATAGCTCCTTCATTGTGATCACAGCCTTGTGATTTGGGCCTCAACATTATTAAGTGTAACTGGACTGTGAAATTTTTAATGCCCCTCGTTCAGCAAAATGTGACCAAATAGTTGGCTACCTATATTCCCCCCCCCTTTTTCCCCCCTGTCAGAGTCAAGCCCCTGACGAATTCTGATTTTCTTTAAGTGGTAAGTCAGATCACCTACTGTAAACAAAAGCACATATATCTCTGTAGTTGATCAAATTGCAGATAGGTTTTCAGCCCTGGTAAATATGACAATTTATTTTTTTTAATGAACATCAACAAAGATAAAGCAAACTCCCCAAACTAATCATGTTCTGTGGTGCGACCGGAACCATCTGGAACTGAACACACTCAAAACCATAGAAATGGTGGTAGACTTTAGGAGAATCCCTCCCATACTTCCACCTCTTACAATACTAGACAACACAGTATCAATAGTAGAGACCTTCAAATTTCTAGGTTCTACCATATTGCAAGATCTAAAATGGACACCTAACATCAAAAACGTCATCAAAAAAGCACAACAAAGAATGTTCTTTCTGCGCCAACTCAGAAAGCTCAAAATCCTACGGGATTGGGCGGCCTATAAGAGCGTAGAAATAAACTGCCCAAGGAGCTGCTGATACAGTTCTACAGAGGAATTATTGAGTCATCTGCACCTCTATAACTGTCTGGTTTGGTTCTGCAACCCAACAAGAGAGACACAGACTTCAGAGGATAATTAGAACTGCAGAAAAACAATTGCTACAATTGCCTTCCATTGAGGACCTGTATACTGCACGAGTCAAAAAGAGGGCTGTGAAAATATTTACAGACCACTCACATCCTGGACATAAGCTGTTTCAACTCCTACCCTCAAAACGACGCTCTAGAGCACTGCACACCAGAACAACTAGACACAAGAACAGTTTTTCCCCAAACACCATCACTCTGCTAAACAAATAATTCCCTCAACACTCTCAAACTATTTACAAAGTCTGCACTACTATTAATCTTCTCATCGTTACTATCACCCATCTCCTCCCGCTAATGACTGTATGACTGTAACTTTGTTGCTTGTATCCTTACGATTTATATTGACTGGTTCCTAATATGATTTGATTGCTTATTTGTACCCGGACTATCATTAAGTATTTTACCTTATGATTCTTGACGAAAATATCTTTTCTTTTATGTACACTGAGAGCATATGCACCAAGACAAATTCTTTGTGTGTCTAATCACACTTGGCCAATAAAATTCTATTCTATTCTATTCTATTCTATTCTATTCTATTCTATTCTATTCTATTCTATTCTATTCTATTCTATTCTATTCTATTCTATTCTATTCTTCACCAACAAGTTTTAAGAAATCAAGCAGAATTTTCTTTTGAATATACAGTTATTAATTTTGAGAACATCCAAAAAATATAAATATAGCTGCTTTGGCAGAGAATTGAAAACTTATTTTTAAAAAGAAATTAAGGCTAATTTAAACAATGCTTTTGAGAAGTATCAGTTTGTATTTAACATTTTTCCTATCATGTATCCTATCAGCTTTTTAAAAATCACAATTGCTTGTTAGAATAATTTGCACATTCAACAATTCAGCACATAAAACAATAACATTAGCAGCAATGTGTCAATCTAGATTTTCTTTGTGAGCATTTGAGGTGATACTTTTAAAAATATTGATGTGAATGGATCCAAAGGAAGAACAGGTTAAAATAGGAGAGGTAACTTTTCTTAAATATATTTCAAAGCAAGCAAGTCTCATTAAGATTAGTAAAAGTGTATGTTATTTCTCAGTTTGCATTTTTTATCTCTCTCTTTCTCTCTCAGTTGATTTATTTATGTTCCAAGTAGACATAATACAGAATTCTAGAATCCTGCACTTGGAAGGAGGGATTGGTGGCCTCTCTGAGTGCAAGAATCTAATCAAACATCCCAGATGTCAGTCTGCCCTCTACTTAAATACATTGAATTCAAGAGAACCCCACCTTTCCCCCCAGGTTGCAGTGTCAAAACTACATTTTATAATACACTCTAGACCAGGGGTGTCAAACTCGCGGCCCGCGGCCCGCGGGCCAGATGCCTCAAGTGCTGGCCCCGCCCCCTCCCGGTTTAGCAAAGGGGAAAAAAGTCCCGATACGTCATGTGACGCTGCCATGACAACACGAGTTTGACACCCCTGCTCTAGACTTTTCTCAGGTATTAATATTGGTCTGTAGCTTCCCTGAGTCCTCTTTTTTCCTCCCTTTTGAAGAGAGATTCGCCCTCCACTCAACAGGCACTTTACCTGTTTCTCAAAGATAACACATAAAGTGTTAGCCAGACTATTCTGTCAGGGTACTTATATATGTAATTCTGCTCACTCTGGAGAGTTAAATTCAAAGTAGGTAGATATTTCCCGACCTGTTTCTATTATCTGAGGTTTCAACTTTGGCCCTTCATCTTACTCTTTGGAATTTCCTGATAGAAAATGTACCAAAAGGATAGTTGAATAGCTCAATCTCTTCCTTGGTATCTATTAGTATTGCACCTTCAAACTCTGAGCAGCTTACAGTATGTACTGATGCTTTTCTCTTGTTTATAAACACACACACATACACACACACACTTTTTTAAATTCTTTGTATGCTGTCCAATTTGAGCTCATCCCAACTTTCCCTTTTTACAATTTTGGACTGCCTGCCTTCTCTTACTTTCTGAGCTGTCATTTTGTCACTCATTAGACATCTTTTTTGTTTTCAGATCTTAGTTAAGTTTCTTCTGATCCTTTCTATTCAAATCAAACCTTTATTGTCAATGCACAACATGTGTACAGTGAAATTGAATGAGCCTCCCTTGGTGCAGCCCCCCCAAAACACAAAATACATCTCAAGAAAGAAAGAAAGAAAGAAAGAAAGAAAGAAAGAAAGAAAGAAAGAAAGAAAAGAAAGAAGGAAAGAAAGAAAGAAAGAAAGAAAGAAAGAAAGAAAGAAACAAGGAAGGAAGGAAGGAAGGAAGGAAGAAAGAAAGAAAGAAAGAAAGAAAGAAAGAAAGAAAGAAAGAAAGAAAGAAAGAAAGAAAGAAAGAAAGAAAAAGAAATCCCTAGTCCCAAATAAGTAATAACTAGCACATAGTCCCACATACATATTTTTCCCCTCCTTGAAATTGTTTGCTGTTATATTTTTAAAGTTTTTAATACTTCACCCATTTTGAGCTCCTTTTCTCATTAGACATTGGGCTCTGCTCAGTTTTTGTTTGCTCTTAAAAATCAGAAACTCCAGATTATGTGCTAACTTTTTTTTTTTGCAATATTATTGCTAGAATTTACTTTACTGGCTAAGTCTTTCTTATTGTGAACGAGTATACACCCGGAAGGGGGAAAAGGGAGAATGAACTATTAAAGGAGGAGAGACAGTTACTGAGTTCTGAAAAACAGGAAAGCAGGAGAAAGCAACCCAAAATAACGACTTTATATGGTATGTGGTAGAGAGAAACTCTGACAGGCTTTCAAGATTCTGTTATTTTACCCTACAGTAATAAAGAACATTTCCCGCTGCTTCACTTTCTTGTCCTTGCCAATCTCAAAAGACTTAGTATCAGGTCAAGGATATCTGATTCTCTTGTGCGTTTATCCACCTCCTCCTTTGAGTTTGCATTCTAAAAGATGTCTTTCAAGGACTTAAAGAAAACATGGATAACCTCCACTTTCTTCTGCCTTAT